>CM051465.1:6192639-7392639 GCA_028015225.1 Carex myosuroides
ATTAATAAATAAGCAAATACTAACCTCCTGAGTAAACATATCAAATGGCCTCTGACCATCTTTGACCATAGTTGCTGTGAGAAAAACAGCCTTCGAAATTTTACCGGGGCATTTCTCCATGGCAAATGACAAACATGCCCCTCCACAACTATGCGCCACAACAATAACCTTCTCACCCTCCCCAAGGGCATTAAGGTAATTTAGCAGAGGCTTTGAGTATTCCTCCAAGGTGGTAATGTTGTTGACATCTGTGTTGTCTATACCCGAACCCGTTAGATCTAGTGCTATGGGTTCAAGACCCGCTTCTTCTAGCATGGACATGGTCTTGTACCAGCACCATGCACCAAACCCCTCTCCATGTATCAGTACAATTTTCTTGGTCTCGAGATTTTCAAGAATTATAGTGGGCTGAAAAGGAAAATTTACCAGAAAACAAAAGAAATAAAGATAAAGGTTTATTATTTACCAAATTTATATATTGAGTGGATGAACAACTTACGGTTAGTAAATTCAGTACTGAGCTGTTACATTCAACTGCTCTCTTCTTAATTAACAATTAAAGGAGTTATAAGTTTTTTTAAACAGTTAAATTATATTGTACCCCAAAGAAAACCAGTTTAGAAGTTGGGTTATCACCAATAGGGGTGTTCATTAGACCCGGTTTATTTGGTTTTCAACCGAACTGATAAATTTTGGATTAAGTGGTTCGGTTTTTCGGTTTAAATGGTTCGGTTCAGTTGAATTTTTGAATTACTTTGGTATTTCTATATTTGGTTTGGTTTAATCTCTCTTATTTCGGTTCGACTGATGGCTCTTTATTCTTTTTTATTTTATTAATATTTCTCTTTTTTCAGTATTTTTGAATTGAATATTTGATTAAGATTCAAATTTTGATTATTGATGCTTTGTTACACTGCTTTTTCTTTTATCACGTGATTTATATATCTTGATATTAATTTCTATGATTATTAAATGTATATGTGTATGTATTGAGTTTTGACCTTTTGAAATTTAATCTCTCTTATTTCGGTTCAACCAAACAAGCCAAAATTTACTTCGGTTTTTTTTGTTCGGTTGGTTTACATAGAATTTAAAACTGAATAAAATATTTTCTTTTACTATTTTAATTCGATTTTAACCGAGCTGACAGATTGAACACTCCTAATTACCTGCCAAACTTGGTTAACAATTGTGTACGCTAAGAAAATTCACACAGAAATTACACTTTGGTCCCTGAAAAATGCAATTTATCACCTATGAAACTGAATTCAAACTGAGGCAGTGTTAAAGAGTAGCTACCTGTTTAAGTGAATCGGGTAAATCACGCCTCCTAGAGCTAACAGACCCGTTACCACCACCGGCACCGATCCGGCGAGACATGGACCCGTCAACCCGTCTAGACATAGACCCCTCAAATCTCTGTGACAGTTGTTGCCTTGCAATAGCAAGAGCTTGTCTGTGCAGCATTTCATCTTCTTCTGACATGCCCCGCTTTCTCCATGAACCCGGTACACGTTTACTCCTCCCGCCGCCATTGCCTCCTCTTCCCGGGTCCTTACCCGGCATGCATGTGAACCCGTTTCCCATCTTTCACAATTATTTTTTATCAAATTAGGAGGTGAACAAAATTCAGATCTTTGAAGAAGGTAGAAATTAACAAAGAGAGAGAGAGAGAGAGAGAAGTGTGAAATTGGAAAGTGATCTATATTTCTTTTGCTCCTTTTCTGGGCAAAGGAAGACTTGAGAGAGAGAGGGAGAGAAGGAACTAAAAATCTAAAAGGAGTGTACTTTCTCTTCTCGGAGTAAACGGTTTCTACTTGGAGACCTTTGGTTTCTCTCTCTTTCCTCTTTTTTCTTCGTCTCTCTCTCTCCTTCGTCCTTCCTCCCCTCTTAAAAAAATATATTCCTCTCTCTCTCTCTCTCTCTCTCTCTCTCTCTCTCTCAGTTCCTTATTTGTCTCCGGTTTTCTTGTTTCTTAATTTCTTTTTTTTTTTATTTGATCCCGACAAGAAGTGGATAAAATATTAGGATCTGATCTGAATTTTTTTTTACCACTTTGAAAAAAAAAATTAGTAACCATCTTTTTGGAATTTTTTTAAAATTATTAGGTCCTAAGATGATCTGGGCTTAGATGGTCTTATTTATATCACAAATATTTTTTGGTTAAAATGTTTATAAAATTTCATTGTACCAAAAAGACTCGTCACACAAAATTTGAGATGTAGTGTGTGATTTTTTTTTAAAATAAAATATTTTTAATGCTTCTTTTGGAAAATTCGGCTTGGATAGAAATATACCGATTTTTTTTTTTCCAACCATCTTAAAAACAATATACATAATTGATAGGATTTTTGTAAAAATTCTATTTTTCATCTAGAAAAGGAATGCAAAAAGGAATTCTTGGTATCAAATCTTATCATTCTATGTACAAAAGATGTAGTGATATGTGATATTTGAAAGAAAATTTAAAAAGAACTTTTAAATATATCTTCATTCTTATATTAAGTACGTAGATGTTCTGATCCGTCAATCGCTTTGATTAAAAGACGAAATTTCAGATTGAATATTAGCCCTCCAATCAAATATTCTGATTCTATGCATATTTTTTTATGTTTTTTATGTGTAGATGTCTAAATTTATTTAGACACGTACTCGCCACACGTACTCTTCACATGCAAATTGTATCATCTTTCCAATTGGTCCGGGTTTATTTTTATTTTCTAAATGTCATTAATGAATATTTGAATTGATTGATAATTGATTGTCATGTCTTAATTTTTTTTGTATTATTTATATCATTTAAAGAATGTTATTTATATAGATGTCATTTAATATGTCATTTAAGAAATATTATTTGTCATTTAGTCTAAATAATTATGAAAATATGTCATTTTGTATGCGATTTAGTCTAAACTTTTATGAAAATATGTTCCTGTTGCAACGCACGGCACGATACTAATAATTATTTAGTTATTCATAAATTGTAACTTGGCCGTTAATATAACCTTTTGTTTAAGCGCATAGTATGATATTTCAATTGTTGTTATAAATCACTATCGTCAATATTTGATTAATTATGATTTTGGTGATATTTTATATTATAACAAAAATCATATTTTAATTTATTTGAAATGTCCCTTCCATCTCCTGTCTCAGTCAACTTATCTCCTGTCAGCATTCCAACTTCTTTTTTTTTTTTTTTTATTTAATCTCAGCTGGTTGAGTCACTTGGTTCCTTCCTTTTCCTTATTTTATTTTTTGAAAGTTCTAAATGTATATGTTTTTATTTTATTTTATTTTTTATTTAAAAAATGTATATGTTTTTATCAGGAGTATTATTAATTTGTTATTCATATTAATTTATACTGATGATTTTTTTTTTCACAAAATCATAATATGGTACAGTAGTTCATTGCTATCAAGACAGGGATCTGTTGACAGTAAATTTATTTTTCAATACTGACAACAACAAAAAAAATATAAATTTTAAATCTGAATTACATGAATAGGGTTAAAATGTCTCATTATTTCTGTATTATATTCATGCCCCCACATCTTTATTTTCATTTTTTAAAATCTAAACGGTCGATTCAAATCGCTCAACATGATCATCCTATTAAAATGTGCTTGCAGTTTATATTTTTATAGAATTTGTTTTAGGTAGCTAGGTACAATTTCAAAAACTGTGATTTTGTATCTATCTAAAAAAATAGTAATTTTTTTTTCAAAAATATAAAAATTTGGTCTTCAAGCATATTTTAATATGGAGAATTTGTTAAACAGTTCGGAATAATATTTTAGACTTTGAAAACGAAAATAATAATATTGGACATGATTGGGACACAAAAACAATGAAGCATTTTAACCCTACTCTTTGCTACATAAAAAAATTGGAATATGATATAAGTTTTACTTCAAATTTACAACTGCCTATATCTAATTATCTGTAATAAGTATTAAATGAAATTCCAATTTGAATAAAATTTAATGCACAAAAAATCTATATTTTTTATTTTAAAAAAATATTTACCTTGATTTAAAAAGTAATGTCAAACTTATCAATTAGTTGAGAGGTAACATAGTTTGCTAGCAATAATTTGATTAAATCTTCCAACCATACCATATATCATAATATATATATATATATATATATATATATATATATATATATATATAATAAATATGGGGTGGAAGTATAAAATTTATGTCAGCATGGTCTATTATAAAGTCAGTACAACCAAAGTGAGTGATGATGCTCTCTTTGTTTATAATTGCCTTACCTAAGATTTGGACTCTTAAACTAATATTTTGGTTTTATTAAAAAAAAAAATGATTGGGGAATCTCTGCATTAGACTGAGAGAATATAATCTCCTCAGCATCTTGTTTGTAGTTTGATCTTGTTTTCTTAATAATGTATATTCTTTATTCTACATTATTAAGAATATTTTCACTCTCTTGATTTGCAAAGAAATGTGGTGTTTTTAAATTCACCTGGAACTTCAAGATTTATCAGAATGACTTCAAATAACGAATTCAAATTATTGAAACCAATCACCTTTACTAATAATGCGTTTACATACAAAATATATAAATTTTAAAATTAATTTACTATAAAGTCAAGCGTTTAAAAAAAGAGAGAAAATTTATAAGTTAATTTTATTGCATTTATTTTTCATTATTTTTTGACCTCCTGACTTTATACTAAATTAATTAATTTTTTTACAAATTTTGTATGTCAACCCATGACTCGTGAAATAAGATCAATTTCAATGATTTTAATTTGCTTTGAAGCCATTCTGTGTATGTAATAATTTATTATAACAGCTAGTATGAAATATGAACATTGTTAAAAAAATAAAAATAAATAAGGAATGGAATTTACAATGTTAACACGGAACTTACAAGTCATGTGCAGTTGGGTCCACTGTCATTAATTTCCGCTAATTAAATAATAATAGTGTGCTTGCTTGGATTCTTGGAGATCAAGCTAGGTTCCATCAGTTATCGGATCAAATTAATGAACTGTCACCCGTTAACCCGATTCAAATTATAAAAGCAAAACTTTTCCATGACAGATGACACCATTGGTTTAATGAAATATATATTGATGAAAAGCAAACTTACTTTTCACAAATTTCAGTGACTTTTGTTAATACATTTTTTTTATGATTTGCAAGATTTTATGTACATAATATATGAAGATTTTACAAGGGCACACATACAACTCAACTTTATTATCCTTCTCAAAAAGTTATTTTTAACTTTTAGACTTCTTTTTTATAAAAATTCAAATCAATAACAAATCATCTCAAATTAAGTTGATATTCAACTGAACATAATATTTGTAAAAGTAATCTGCAATATTTCAAAAAAAAAAAATAGTAAATATTACTCTGCAATATTTTCCAAGATATTAAAACCATCCAAAAATAATAATTTTGTACCTATCTCAAATACTAGTAAAAATTCCAAAAAAAAAAAATGATCTCCAAACACTTTTTATTATGAAGATTATGTTGAGCGTTCGAATCGACTGTTTGAAATTTTAAAACATAAATAAAAATGTAAGGTACAATTAAGAAATAAAAGCATTTGAACTAAGTTCTCATGTCATAATCTTGAACATTTTTTTGGTAGTTTCAAAGTACCTTTAGCATTATGGAATAAAAAAAATGTCAAAAAGAAAAAGAGGTGGGTCCCAATAAAAGCATGTCTCTTTCAATCCATTTTAACATGGCTATAAAGTATTTGTCTCTTTGTATGCAATTATCTAATTATTTATTCATCCACGTGTTAATATTTTCTCCATTTAAGAAAAGTGAGAAGGGAGGATAAGAACACACTTTTTTTTAGGTTGGTATAAATTGTAGATATACAAAGGAAATACTGACAAAATTCACAAATTTTACGGTGTATAAAAATTGAATTTAAAAATGAGGAGGATTTAAATATTTGCATGTCTCTATTTTTTATTTTCTTAATAATAAAATCATAAAATTTATATGTTAATATAAAATAGTTTTAGATGCGATCCATATTATTTTTTCTACACGTACATAAAGAATTATTATTTTTTGGTTTTGCTTCTAAACGAATCAATAAGTTGAAAAATTAAATGTCTAGAAATTATTCACATTTATATTTTTTACAAGTTCGTCATAACAATTAAAACAAAGTTAAAATTGAAATGTTATAATCTTTTATTTGTACAGTAAGAAAATAATATTAATTATATGTAACTGTTTTATTTACGTTTAAAAAAAATAGAAGTATAATGAAGACATTTGAATCCTTCTCGTTAAAAAAATATATAAATGACAATTGCCAAGCTTTCTATACAAATCTCTGCAACACAAGGGGCACAAAATATCTGGATGTTTTTGAAAATAGTTTTTTTTTTTTTTTAATCCTTTGGATTGATTGCCCATGAACAACTTAATTGTTGACATCCTGTTCTCTTTGTGAAATTCATTAATTATAGCATGAGCGCCTCTCTGTCATCAATAAATGCAAATCATGTAGTATGGTGTAATCAACAGAACTATATGTGTGTGTGTGTATATATATATATATATATATATATATATATATATATATATATATACAAGTCAACCACTTATACATGAAGTGCTTTAATGAGGCATTAAGGCCACCTTAAATTATTGGTTGAATCAATCCAAAATCCTCTTAGTTGTGACATTTATGTCAATGTTCATAAATCACTAAACTTTTATCTTTATTAATTAAGTGGATTTTATACCACAATATAATAAGCAAATGGTATCAACATCATATCAATATTATCACTCAAATAGAAATTCCTACTTATTTCTATTAATCCACCTACTTATTGTGACACTAATAAATTCTAGAGGCCTATTGATAGTCATTTGAGACATTTTCGTTTTCGACTCGTCACAATCAAGAACACGATGAATTGCGCATCATATTAAGTACTAATTCTATATAACAAACAACATTTGGTTTAATGACAAAAACACATGTTCTCTGATATGAGAAGTTATGTATTCAAAATCCGGATAACGAAAATCCTTTGTTGTAATAATAGGAGTTAGAAATTTTAAAAGTTAAAAAATTCAATCATATGTTTGTCAATTATTTATAGTCACAAAAGAAAAAAAAATCATGATTGAATTAATTAAATTTAGTAGAATAATCCTAGATTTGAACTGGCCTTAATTTAAAAGAAAAATTGCACAAAATCCCTTGTTTATTTCTTAATTAAGTATAAAATGCACGCTACTGTTTGGGTCAAAACACATAACATGGGTCATAATATGCTACAATTAAATATCTAATAAATCCATCTAATGCCTTCACATGATGCCAAACTATGTTTAGAAAACTTTTTGCAACTTGGTACCATATATAATTTAAAAGTAGTTCCGTGCTAAAAAGATGGATTATTAAAACATAAAATGTATTATTTGAGCCAACAAGAGAATTTGATTGTGGGATTTGTCGGTCCTTACTTTGGCAGGGAGGGGGGGGGGGGGGTTATTAATTATATTTCTCATGATTATAAAAATCTTATATACATCTTTTTGTTTTGATAATCCAGAGAGAAATTAGAAATTATGTACTCTATTTGAAGTGGGTCCAAGAACTCAGTGATACATCTTCCTCTTTCTTGTATTTGACTTGGTCAATCTTGTAGGCTATTTCCAAATCGATTGCAATTTCCAATTTTGCCCTTCTCTTCTAGAGAGAGCATCTGCAAATTTTAATAAAATAATGATGCATTGTTAACTTAAGCAATACTATCAAGAGATATGGGTCTTTAATGGGCCTCTAATGTGAGAGTTAAGCCCGGCCCGTTATATAATAAAACCTATTCATTTTGGATCAGTCGCCACCACTTGTTCAGAACGACTGCATTTCAGACAATATTAAATGGTATAAACAATAATTGAAAGAATAACCATAAAAATGCTCCTTTGAGTTGTATGTAATAATTAAAAGAAGTTTTCTCTTAAGTTGTTTTTGTTATACACACTAATTGTATAACTAATTGAGCTGGGCTGGGCTGGCTAAATATTTTAAGTGGGTAAATATTATATATATTATGGTGAGATCATTCCTAATTAAATTCAAAATTTCAATTCTGATGACAAGCAAGATTTTGTGTAAAAGACAGTAAAAGTATTTGAATACGTGTGATATGCTGAGATGTCTAAATAAAGTAATGCAATTTGTGTGATACAAAATGAATTTTGCATGAAAAAACTTTTATTGCTTTTCAAATATCCATTTCTTTTCCAATATGTATGATCAGCTTGCAAATTAAAGAAAAAATATTTTCATATCCATTCAATTGTCTTCTATTAGATATTGGAGAATATCAAATACTTGTTATTGCAATAGGTTTTTTATTGCTACTTATTTTACAATTTTTTTATTTTTGAACTTCAGATTAAATATAACAATAATATTTATTGAAATATTTAGCCGTTAAAATTTGATTTCAAACAAAAAAAATATTTGCTCATCTAAAGTAACACAAAACAAGTCATTGATGATAACAAACTCCCAAACAATTTTTGTATTCACTTTTAATTTTTATTGTATAAAGTTTGGCAGTTACCTGCAATCAATGAATAACTGGAATATTATGATTATACAATTTGTATAATAATTAATTTTTAGTCACAATTGTAATAATATAATTTATTTGTCTGTTGTGTACTAAAAAATATTTTTTTTCTCATTTAATAATATTAAACATATTGTAAACTAATATAAAAAAGATATTACTAAATTGATTTTTTTCTTTTTATTAAAAAAATATTATTACAAAAAGTAAACACAATACTTCTTTGACTCGTTCCTAAATCATGCTTATTGTGCCGACATTTTTATTAATATCCAAAGTTTAATACAAATTATTAATTCTGCCCAGAACTCGACTGAATATCGAAAAATACCCAAGCCGGCCAGAAAATGGCCGGCTTAGGTACAAGAGTAAACCGGCCATTTTCTGGCAGGCTTACTCCATTTTTTTATTTTATTTTTATTTTTATTTTTTTTAGAGAGACACTATGAAGATCAAAATATTGAAATCTAACTCTGAAAATTTGAAATTTTTGTTTAAATTATTTTTTTATATTGAAATCTAGATAATCATGTTGAACGGTTTAGATCGACGATTTGGACTTTGAAAATGAAAAAAATGGTTGTTGTAACTCAAATTTGTTGTAACTTGATCCCTCCTCTACTTCTTTTGATGTATAATTAGCATATTTATACTAAAATACGCTAGAATACTTGAAATTATATTGAATTACACTATATTTCAATAAATTATGTTCAATTATAATAAATTACGTAAAATAACAATAACTTCGCTAATTATGCTGAAATACAGTAAATTATGGTAAATTACGGAAAATTACGCTAAAGTATACCGATTCTGTGCCATCTTTCATGAATCATAAAAAATAGTAAAAAAATTCCGAAAATAGTAAAAATGGGTATTCTACAAGTTCATTATGTAACTAATTTACTGAGCTACTTGGATTGAATAATAGAAATAAAAATCTTAATCGGAAACTTCAACTCAAGTTTTGAGGCTCTTCCTTTAGTTTTTTGGCGATTCTGAATTTCGAAATCCGGCATCGCTGGCACGGACGCATGCGTATTTCATAATTTAGTGTTATTCAACATAATTTCAATTAATCTATCGTATTTTAGTATAAATATGCTTATTATACATCAAAAGAAGTAATATAACAAATAATTTAAACAAAAATATCAAATTTTCAGAGTTAGATTTCAATATTTTGATCTTCATAGTGTCTCTCTAAAACTAAATTAAAAAAAAATGGAGTAAGCCGGCCAGAAAATGACCGGTTTACTCTGGTACCTAAGCCGGTCATTTTCTGGCCGGCTTGGATATTTTTCGATATTCAGTCGTTCTGGGCAGAATTAATAATTTGTATTAAACTTTGGATATTAATAAAAATGTCGGCTTATTGTCTCCATTCCGCTCCGGTTCATTAAATATTCACTATTTGTCCAATTTCGAGCTGCTGCCAATTTATCAAATATAAAATATTCACTATTTGTATTTGCTACGTTCATAAAAAAAAAATCAATGAAAAAGTGTAATTTTAAGATTTGCCTCTCTCTAAACAGTAAACTTAGATGTAGTGGTACCAACATCGTCTCTCTACGGAAATATTATAAGTTTAAATCTAAAAAAATATTTAAAAGATACTGGAATGTACCGAGATCTTTTAATAAAAAAATTATATAATCTAGAGTAAAAATAGAACAATCATACAAGCAATTGTTTCATAATTTAATTAATTAGAACGTACGTGCACTTATATATCACACTTAATCACGCGCACTATATTTTTATTTGACATTTTCACTCAGAATACTTTCTTTACATGAACAAATACGTAATAAATCAAAATTAGATAAAACAATTTTCCAAAGGAGCCCTCCCTTTTCTCTCTTTCACACTTTCATCTTTAAGTCTCTTTTGGACGTCTCAGCAGTGATGAGTCTTCCTAAGTTCAGCCGCATCAACATTGTCAACATAGTTCACCGGTCGGTAGTACCCAGTTATCGGATCGGGGATCCATGACCCAGCAGATTCTTTCTGAGAATTAGACCCGCGAAGCCCTTTGCCACCCGTAAAGATCGATAAACTGCTGACCTTTTCTTCCACTTTGTGGCTTTGTTTCACTGCTTCTGCTGTTGTTGTTGCTGTAGCATATACTCTCCTGCGTCAGTTTAAAAAATGAATAAATATATTCAGGTACATGGTGCACAAATTAAAATCTTTAGGATCCAATAATAGAATTTAATGCACAAACGATTAACTGATTGCTTATTATTTTATATTTCTACTTAATTCTTTGTTACAATATAAAAACTTAACTCATAACTAGCTAGGCTTGGGCTGTTTGATCGGCGTCAATATTTGTACAAATGGTTTAGATTTATATGAGACCATTCAAATTTTTTAATTTCTAAATCTTCACACGAATCTTGATGCGAATTGGACGGATTTGATCCGGATTTGGATAAAATTTGTCCTTAGCCGCTTGGACAAAAACTCAATCCCTCTGGTTTTAATTAACCCAAAAAGAAATAAAGTACTAAATTTAGTTGTTACCGTTGGATATAAGCGGAGATTCCATCAAAGAGAAAGGAAGAGATTGAAGTACAATTGGAGAGAGCACGACCCATCCGATCAAGATTGAAAGCCTCAGATATTTTGTTTCTCTTATTTGGTGTGGTTTGTTGTTTCTCCTTTTGAGGAAAATTAAGAGATCAAGAGAAGATATAAGCTTAGAGAAAGGTTTAATTCGGATTAGCATGTGAGCATTTTTAAAATAGTTTTGCTTATTGGACATGTTCTATGATAATTAAGGGAAAACCAATAAAAGTCAAAAGCAGCTAAAATTAAATACTAATTATCATTGAACTAATCAAGGTTTTCATATGGTTCACCAATATCTTTATTGAATTTTTCATGTTATAATTAAGTTATTCAAATTTTCAAAACATTTTTCTTAATAATATTTTGAAATTTGTAACAAGACAATTTCAACACAACGTAATTTGGAAAAAGAATACATATATAAACTAAAATTATATATTAACAAACATTAATGTAATAAATTAACTAACAATAGATTAATTCGACAAACATAAAAATTATAGCTTTTAATTTTTTAAATTTACATTATTTTTAAAAATAATCTATATTACATCTATATCATGCATCTGAAAATGATGAAATTTGATGTAAGATTTTTCGTTCATCAAACTACTTAAATTTACACTTATGTATATTTAATGACAATTGATGAATATCAATAAGGTTAGCAATCTGTTGTTAACTTTTTTTTTCTAATTTTGAAAATTTCGTCGTCTTGATTTGAGCAATTATGTCACATTTGTTCCGTTTATTTATTATCAATGAATACCAACTATTATCTAAGCATGATGCCATTTTATTTATATTTCTACAATTATTAAAGACAGTCTCTTTCTGCTGCATCAACATTCTTAACAATTATTTATCAAAATAATATTAATTTATCTTCATATCTGTAATTCATCTCAAATTTCAACTTGTGAGACTCATTCAATATTTCTATATATATTTTGTTACATTCTTGAATTAGTAATTGCATACTCTAATGTAGCAACTTGTCTATATCACTAAATAACCGTATTTTTCAGTCAAGGAATTAAAAGAGCCTCAAAACATGAATTGAAATTTATGATTAAAGTTTTACATTGTAATTTTTATTTTGTCCTTTATCATTATTTTTTCTTAGACATTATTCATGTATGAAGTTTCAAATCTAGAGTTTTCTATTGCACAAATTTTTTTTAATTACAATGTTATTCTTATAACTAAAAATATGCGATGTAATTGTAAATGTTATTTCACTACAGCAGAAAGGGGCATCAGAGACCAAATTTTTGGTCGCTGAAAGCCCGGTCGCTGTAAGCCTTGTCGCTGATACTGTTCTGATGACGTCACCGGTCGCTGATAATACGTCACCCGGTCGCTGATAATTTTTTTGCGACCAATTTTTTTGGTCGCTGTCGTTTTTTTCTGACGTCAGCAAAAACATTCTGCGACCAAATTTCACGGTCGCTGATACTTAAAAACCGGTCGCTGATAATCGAATATCATAGTTACTAACTATGCTTTATTTCTTTTTGTTCTGCATCATATCGCACTTCAGTAACAAAACAAAGAAAACTAACAGCATCACAAAGAAAGCAAAGAATGCTTTACTATTTAAACACATGAATTCTTTACATGCACTACATGATAATAGTTATACAGACCCAATAATTAAAAATCAATATCAGATCCTCCCTTTGTATTAAGCACAAATGCCGGTATCACCTATTAATTCTTTACATGCACTACATCAGATCCTCCCTTTGAATTCTTTACATGCACTACATGCCGGTATCAGATCCTCCCTTTGTATTAAGCACCACCTGGAGTCATGCCAGAAACAGCTTCCTCAAATGCCGGTATCACCTATTAATATCTTGTAATAATTAATAATATTAAGCACAAAAAGCAACAAAAAAAAATCATATCTCAATTAAATACCATGGGATACCTGAAAAGAAAGAAGAAAAACATCACCTAGTCAATCACCTGTCCATATCCCAATGTGAACTTGAAGAAGTCTTTATCGCCACCCTAAGTTTCAGAAATTTAAATTATTTAGCATTGATCACAAGTACTCTATCAATTATATTAACAACCTTGTTAAAAAAATCAAATATGGAGAGCTTCAGAACCTCGAAATTACACCATCTTGCATTGTATTTTGACACCAAAAGCACAACATATTCCCTAATTTCTATTAATATAAGAAGTTTGATGCTTACCACAACTGTCTCCTCTATCTTTGGAGGAGAACCAGTTCCAACCCGTAAGTCCTGAAGTATAAACAATTAAAAGAAGATAGTTGTATTTTGATCACATTTTGCATAATTCGTGAAACAGTAATTGATATCTGTTAGGAGCTTGTATGGAATTTGTATAACCTTGTATTGGAGACCAGATTGTGTCTCAGTGTAATCAGGATATCTCATCTTTGTTTTGCCATAATCCTTCCCACGAAGCACTGGCACTATGATATTTGAACAAAAAGAAATAAAGCATAGTTAGTACGGCTATTTTTTTTGTGGTAAAAGGACAGTTATGGCTTTAATCAGTGGGTGGGATTATCAATTTTGAAAAATTTCCACGACAAGACAACGGGTCGGGGTCAGAGCTAAATCAGTTTTTATTACTTGTCAAATTTTGAGCTTTTCCAAGCATCTTACATAGTTAAAAAAAATTGAGTTGCAACACAGTATTTTTTTTTTTCAACATTATCTTTTTCACAAATAATAATGTTGCAACACAGTATTTTTTTTTTTCAACATTATCTTGTGCATCCATAGGAACCCTATAAGAACACACAACAGTATCTAACGGCATGTGAATTCTCTTCTCAGATGGAAAGTTCCTGAGAATGCAGTTCCGTAACTAACCGAGTACAATGGATATTAGGTGCTCAAATCTCTAACCAGCATATAAAGTGAACAGAAATGATAATAACAATTCTTACAAATTTAGTCAATTACCTGGAAATGAAGAATGGTGGATATTACAAATTTAGTCAATTTTCTCCTTTCTCTGTGATTATGCTTTCCTGTTTTATAACACCAAAGAACTTGTAAGCAGAGGAGTATCAAACAAACATTAAATTGAATCCAAAAAATCATAGCTTGACCTTATCAAGCTAATAAGTGAAAACAAGCACAAATTGAACAAAATCACCAAATATTCTATTTACTAATCATTGCACCGGTACAAACAGACATCAGACAAAACCAGTATGTAACATCAAATGCCCCAATACCAGACAGTACTTAAGTGTTAATTTGTCAAAATACCCTAATTTATATTTGAGCCTGCTTTCTCTTTGCTTTGGGCTAAACTATTGTATGCATATAAAATTATAAATGGCTGTCCCAAAAGTAAATCATCCTTTACGGTGCCCTTGACAGGAAGAAACATTAAAGAAGAATGATTTAGAATCTGACATCAAATTTATACCATAAAGAGTTTAATTGTCTTTGACACTTATATTGTAGAAAACTATGTTATCAACAACAACAAAAAACAAAGGGAAAAAATTATCCAAGAACCCTGCACCAACATATCCCCGTAACAGGAGTATAGCGAGCTGTGCATCTCAACCAGTACAGGAGTATAGCATGCAGCTGGCCAAACTTTACCTAATTAATGAAAGTGATCAAAGCAAACATTAATAATTTTCTAAGGCAATTAATACACTACCAAAAAAAGGCTCAAAGCAAGTATTTTTATATTTGCAAAAATTAAAATCATAAAGAGTTAAACTGGTACCGTGACACTGGTACCAAAAATTGTTTTAACCTATGTGCCACAATATGAAATGTGAATCAACTGTATCCATTCACCCTTCCAAATCCTTTGCACCATTAAACATCACTAAACCCTAAACCATTATATCATAAAAAGTTTGTATTCTCCATCAAAAGACATCTTGCTTGAAGTAACAGAAATCTCATGAATTGCCATATTGCATCTATATATCTCCAAAATTTGAGAATCGCTAAACCCCAGGATTTTTTCACACCATGCTTCAATTAATTACCAAAATTGAACTAAATAAAAGGAAATTGATAAAGTACCTGCGTTTCTTTTTGAGTAGATTCTCTTTGTTACACACAATCGTGAATAACTCGTTCGCATCTTGAAACAAAAATTCCTGGTTTTCATCTTGAATCGACAAATCCATTTCAGAGCATTTGTTATTCTCAAAATCAACTATAAAAGACCCACCTAAATACAGTTAACGAAATAGAAAACGAGGGTAGTTCATTTCATAATTAAAAGTAAAACAGACTCAAGGCATCAGACAGTTAATAAAAAACTAACCATTGTCAAGTCCTGGGAAATCGGTGTGCAAAGATAGCCTAAATTGATAACAGATAAAAGCACCTGCAAAATGAAATTCATCAACAAACACTTGAATTAAACAATATGCATCCAATTTGCAAAATTTCATGCTAAAAACTTCATCCAAGAAGGGAGAGGCAGCAATCGCAATCGACTGGCCGCGTTTTGGGCGAAAGAACCAACGCTTGATCGGAAGAGACTCACCTTGTGTCCTCCGAGTTATGCCGACTCTTCCTTCTAGTTGGTTTGTGACTGACTGATAACTCTCCGGAGCTATATTATTCACTACTACAGAAAAAGAGATTGCAGACGGACATTACCGGAAGAGCAACACGGATTTCCCTGCCGTGTATGAGTTGAGGGTGTATAAAAGGTACCCTCTATAGACACGGATATTTACCCGTGTATATCTAACGCTTTCTACACGGATTACCAAATAAACAGCCGTGAACATACACCTGCCTGTGGCGCTCTCCATATAACCGAGCAAAACGGATATTACGTAAACGACCGTGTACGACTACTCTTTATTCACGGACAATGCAACTAAATGTCCGTATCGGTTACTTTATCTACACGGACATTTAATTGTATATCCGTGTCCCTCTCTTAGCAAATCAATAAAATATAAATAATCCTTGTATCTCCGAACTCGTTCTACACGGACATTAGTCAGAACAACCGTGTCGAATTACTCTAGCTACACGGACGTTTAATTTCATATCCGTGTCCTGTCATAACTATCGTACACGGACAAATATAAAATAATCGGTGTAGACACCGAAAACGATCTACACGGGTTTTTGTTAAATAACGGTGTCAAGTATTGTTTTCCACACGGACTTTTAACTTCATATCCGTGAAGCATTCTTAATTATCATACACGGACTGTATAAAAGAATATCTGTACTCATTTCTACACGGTTGTTTGTTTAACAACGGTGTGGAATTACTGTGTTTTACACGGACGTTCACACGGGCTTTCGTTTAATATCCGTGTAGAGTTGTCCCATTCTTTTTTCTTGATTTTTTTCATTTCTGGGCTAGCCTCCAGTTTAATTTGCTAGCCAGTTTTCCTACAAAATTCATATACCATTCTGTTTTGCTAGCCAGTTTTCCAGATAATTTGACATTAAATTATGCTTGCTAAATTCATATATACACTAAATTGTTATACAAATCCATGGTCAGCATTACAATATTCAGATAGAAACCATCTTGCCCAGCTACATCTTACAAAGTCGATCTGCTCCTTGCTGTACACGGCTTGCTTTGATGGTTGCTACAATTATAATTTGGTATTAGTTAGTAACAAGAAAAGGTAGATGCAAGACAGTCGCAAATATCAATTGCTAATTTAATGAAATGAGAATTATAAGTAAGCATAATATGAAAATATCAATTGCTATTATATAGGCACAATTAATATGAATTACATACCACATTTGGAAATGTGAATTGCATTTTTTCGACAAAGAGAAACATGGAAATCATCATGTAATATCCGCATTCCCAACCCGCCTTCTGTTGCGGGCTCTACAATTTACATTTAGCGGCCTATGTTAGAATGACAATAATTTTTTGAACAAAATATGAAATTATAGAATTGTGTTGTGCTCACCGTCCACCACCTCCAAGTCAACCTTTTTCCCATTTTCTTGTCCTTGCTGCACAATCCTCCTTTTGTAACGTATGCAGCAAAAGCCCTTACAAAATGGAGTGACTCTAATTAGCAATTCCACAATTTGTTATAATTGGGAATAAATCAAACATAGTGAAAGATTATTGCTTACTTTTGCACATACGGGAAGATTGATTTGCACTTGCCAAATGGGATCTTTTCTGTGGGCTGCAAAGAATCCACGACGTAAACCGCACTCAGGCAAGGCACAATGATGATCAAACACCAGTGTCCCCTGTGGGAGGAGGAGAATTATAGGATCTTAGCATACAGTACAATATTTTGTCATATATAATAGTGAGACACGTGTTTGCTTGACTTGATGGTGTGATTTCAATTATTTATATATTTAATCACAAGGTTAGAACTAACATCTGGTGGTATGGCAAGAGAAGAAATCTCTTCTTCGCCTTAGTAGCTTGGAGCATCGCGCCACACAGGTAATCCATAGCCACCTCCGGAGCATTTTCCACGTTCGACCAACTAAGTACGGTGGGGTCCAGAAAAGCACACAAGTTCTGTTTGCTCTTGCAATGAGTAGTATTCATTAGCCTCCTGAAAAATTATCATATGACATTAGAATATATTCTTCAGTGCTATACACATGATATAAACAATTTTTGGTCACTAACATGAGGAAAATGGTGATGTGCCCCACGGAGAGCCATCTATCGGACCCCGAGGCATGTAGAAAGTCCTTGAAGTCGGTGAATGGCAGCAGTACAACCGAGCCTTCGTGTAGAAATATCCCCGGAGGGACAGGTATGACGACTGCCGTCATGTCCTTGGGTGCCGCCATCAAGCGGTCGTGGAGATCCCGCAAATCCTTTCCGGGAAGGAGCTTGTATTCTTCCTCGGTGAGCAGACGAGGTGGAGGTCCTGCTGGTTGGACAGGAGGGTCATGGCCTGCTGGTCCGGCAGTAGGGTCAGCAACTACTGGTCCGGCCGTAGGGTCAGGTTCTGATGTTTGGGCAGGAGGGTCATGGCCTGCTGGTTGGGCATCAGCTGCTGACCCTGCTGCCGGAGCAGCAGCTGCTGACCCTGCTGCCGGAGCAGCAGCTGCTGACCCTGCTGCTCCAGCTGCAGCTGCTGACCCTGCTGCTCCGGCAGCATGGTCAGCAACTGCTGGTCTGGCAGCATGGTCAGTAACCGCTGCTCCGGCAGCAGGGTCAGCAACTGTTTGGGAAGGTCCTTCTGCTTCGTCCCTCCGTACCGGTGACATCACGCCCTCCGTGCGACTACCATCATCTCCTACTGTCTGTATCGAATTTTTTTACCTTTTTCAAGTATTTGAAAAGGAAGTGCTTTGAATGTAACAAAATAACTTGACTATTTATGCATTACCTGATCCAAAATAATCTGATTCTTGGGCCATTGCACGAATGACAGCCGGGCATCTTCGACATAGAGCATGCCATTCTCGGGTCTTTGGACAGGAAGAGGTACGCGCCCCCATCCCTCCACGACATTGTCAATCTGTACGGCGGCATGGCCGGGAAGTAGCTGCTCATTGTGCACTTTGTCGGCTGCTGGATGTACCATGCCCTTAGCAACAATCAGAGGCTTACTCCCGAGCCACAGCACGAGTTCGCATGCTGTGGCGTCCTGCAATTTCATGCAAGTAGTTATTTTTAAATTGAAATATTGTCCAACAAGTAGTAATTGCCTTTAGAATACGAACAAGTAGTGATTACCTTTAGACGATCCAAATCGTATCCGAACGTCCCGGATGCCTGACTACTTCGCCGAACTCCCGTCGGGGTGGGAGGTGCTTGCTCGGCTGGCTGCGCCATAGCTGTAAAATCGTGGCGCAACCTTGTTTCCAACTCGTCCATCCTTGCCTGGTACTCGGCGCTCACCTCCTTGCGTATCTGCACAACTATCTCGTCTTTGTTCACTTTCGCACGAGATTTCCTTCGAGGTTTCGGTCCATTGAATACGTCCTTCCAGCCCCTGTAGGCACCTACGCCCCTTACTCGACCAGGGTGTTCTGGATTCCCGAGCGCTATGGACAAGGAGTCATCTTGCCTTTCGACCGACCGGGCACCGGAATTGACCTCCTCCTCCACCTCCAACTGTGAATATAAAATTTAGTTTGACACGCAAAAGAATTAGTGATGTACACAAAGTTTTTAACACGCTTGAATTACACATAGTTCTAACGAACGACTCTTACCATTCTCTGAGCCACGGGTCGCAACGTGGGATGTAGTACTATCCTCCCGTCAGTGGTTAACTTGGACCTTGCCAACGCCCAATTTTGGGCCCTAGTATTTTTTATCCTAACCACGGGTGAGTCATCGTCTTTGTTCAACTCCAGTATTTTAGCCCACTCCTCCCTTTTACCCTGGTAACCACCCGACCCCAACTTGTGCGGATACTTGTTCATTGCAACGATCCTCCTGCCCTCCTCCCTTTTTTTCTTCACACATCAAATTAAGTAAAAAAATTAGCCTAGCTACTATTTTCCATTTATTAAAAAGTAAACAAACCAATTAAAAAGCAAGCAAAAAAATTACAAGTTGTGAGTGGAACAGTACCATTTCAACTCCATATTAATTCAGTTATTCAAAATAAACACCATTTCACATTTATATATGACTGGAACAACAGCAACAGGGTGCCTATTTCGGACACCATTTACCAATATAATTCAAATCGATAAAGGAAAAAAGGTAATTTTGCTGAATTTACATACCTTGAACTCGTCCGTGCTCTTCATCTCCACAAACTTCTCCCACTTCGCTTGAGTCAGCCAAGTATAGTAGCCTACCGGGTTTTTACCTTGATCCATCCAATCCGTACTCAGCGTGCTTTTGAATTGCTTCCAAGCTTCATTCATTATCTTCAAGGTCTTATCCTTTACCACCTCCGGGATGTCATCCGGGATGTTCCACTGAGCCTGCATTGACACCCAAATTACTGCATTTAAGTTCATGTACAATTAAAAAAAATATGTTAACTGGTTAGGTACTTCACCTTCACAATGTTCCACCACTCGGTCTTTTGGGCTTTCGAAAAGTGATCCCATCTCTCTACCAGGATGTCTGCCTTTTGCTTCACCGTGGTGCACGCAAAATTTTTGTACTCAGCCGACCGTGGACCCTTCGCACACCCATTTTTACTGAACTCGATGTCCAGTTGCTTTGCCTCGGACGTGGACGCGCACATCGTCGGACCTCTTTTCCTTTTGGCCGAACCTGATTGGGCAGCAGCTTGGTGCTCGCCTTCTTCCATCATATCTACGTGCTCATTCTCAATCGACATGGTTCTATAAAAAAAAATTGAACTTTTTCAGTAAATAACAAGGTAAATACAGTAAATACCTCTAGTAAATACCAAAAAAAATAGAACTTTCTTCGCAATGGAGGTGTTGAGCGTTTCCCCGAGAAAGAAGAGGTTGGTTGTCGGTCCGGAGAGTTGGTTGGACAGGAGAGGCGACGAAATCGAGGTGAGGTGGGGAAGAAGGACTCGAGCTAAGTTTCGAAATGTTTGGAAAAGAATTGAAGGCGCGAGCTAAGTTATGAAAAATTTGGAAGAGCAGGCGCGTAATATGTATTGTAACCCTAGTTCTACACGGACAATTCACTTTATTCATTTGTGTTAGAACAACTTTATACACGGACATCTAATCTAAACACCGTGTAGAGAGGAAGTACAAGATCTACACGGACTTTTTGGATAAAACATCCGTGTAGAAAGCCTCTCTCGACACGGATATTAACTTAACATCCGTGTAGAATGAGGGAGAGCGACACGGACTTTAATCGGAAAGTCCGTGTAGAAAGACCTTTCGACACGGACTTGATTTTAACATCCGTGTCTATACCTTTTCGGACATTGGAACGACACTCGTGCACGAATAATTTCAACACGGCTGTTTAATTAAACGTCCGTGTCTTTTTACAATTATACACGGACATGTAATTAAAAGTCCGTGATAAAAGTATAAAAATCAGATTATTTATTTAAGGTTTGTTTAATTTGAACAATTCCACGACGGAATTCGAAAAGTTGCCTCTTTATTATTATTTCTAAGGAGAAGACGAAAGGACTCTTCAAAATTCTATATAATCTGAGAAACCCCGATTGAGATTTGGTATGTTCAAATGGCCGTGACACCGCCCCCCTCAAGTGTGCCACGGCGAAGCCCAAGGGGGCACCCACCACCAAATGTGCCAGGGCCACGGCCCCGGCCCCCCTCAAACCCTCCCGAAGTCCCTCTCGTCCTCCCTGCCGAAGGTCCCGCAGTCCCTCCCAGCTTCGAAAAGCCTCCTCCCTACGTGAAGAGGACATGGCCATGGCCCCCCTCAAGTGTGCCACGGCGAAGCCCAAGGGGGCACCCACCACCAAAGCCCTACGTACGTAGGGGCAATGCAGCCAGACCATTCTTCCCTTGGATTAAATGTCCAAGGCAGCCACCACCATCTAAATAGTTTAATTAAGTTTTTTTTTTGTTTGCTTTGTAGTTATTTTGTAGTTTTTCTTTAAATTTGTGGTACATGTATGAGGATCATTTCTTTTGGTACGATGTATGGGGATCCTTTTTTATGTAATATATTTTGTTCTTTAATCAACAATCTTTTTTTACACAGTTTCTTTTTTTGTTAAATACTTCATGCTATCTAAATAAATACTTTTATAGATAAGAATTAGCAGCACAAAACAACAACATGCAACAATATATAAGCACTGCAAATGTTATTACTTAAAAACCTTTAATATTTAAAACGTTGATTCTAAGTAAAATACTTAATGCTGTCTAAATAATCTGATTTGAAAACATAAATTAACACTTACCTGATATGAAGAATAAATAATTTATGGGGACTTTACAAAATAATTACAAAAGCTAGCTTTAGCAATATATAATTTTCGGGAATTGAAAATTAAAAAACTTTTTACACGGATTTTTAATTAAATATCCGTGTACGATACCTTTCGACACGGACTTTTAGTTAAACGTCCGTGTAGCTCTCTTTGCATTTCTACACGGATGTTCAGTTAAAGAGAAGGGAGCAAATCCGATGCCCACCGGACTTACTTTCATGTTCAACGATGATGACCGTCCTATGTAATTTAAGATATGCGCGCACGGAAACTGAAACAGATACGAACGAATTTTAAACGATTCCGCACGAATTTTAAAGCATATAGACGGTGATTAAACCCATCGCAAGCAAATACGAACGAATCAGATAAACTTTTTTGAATTATGATGACCTACTTTTAATATGTTATGTACGAGAGCAGCTTGTGTCCGATGCCCATTGGACCCAAAGTGAGTTCGATGGGCTCTATCACCGTCCGATCTATCTCAAGATCCGCACGCACGTAGATTAAAGATGGCGCGAAAGTTCTGGCGGGAATCAATTGTAAAACAGATGGGCATCGGACCCATGCGGCTGGGCGTGAACGTTATGGCGTGAACCCACTTTGAGTCCGATGGGCATCGGACCCAAGCTGCGCGCTCCCCTAAAAAATACGTACATAACGATTGATTCCCGCCAGAACTTTCGCGCCAGCTTTAATCTACGTGCGCACGGATCTTGAGATAGATCGGACGGTGATAGAGCCCATCGAACTCACTTTGGGTAATACAGCTTGATAATACAGCTTGATAGATGGGTAAATGAAGTTAAAATTCCATCAAAATTTGCTGCACTTGATTAAAGGCTGTAATCTTTGA
The DNA here is from genome assembly GCA_028015225.1 of Carex myosuroides. Taxonomy (NCBI): domain Eukaryota; kingdom Viridiplantae; phylum Streptophyta; class Magnoliopsida; order Poales; family Cyperaceae; genus Carex; species Carex myosuroides. The sequence continues at coordinate 6,215,525 of CM051465.1, forward strand.
TTTGAACGGTCCCGATCAATCAACGGACTAACTATTTTTGTGCGTCTTCACAATCTCACAAGGCAAGAGTTTATGTTTCATGAAACATAAACTCTTGCCTTGTGAGATTGTGAAGACGCACAAAAATAGTTAGTCCGTTGATTGATCGGGACCGTTCAAATCAAAGAGCATTGCATTTATTGTCTTCCGTGAAAGTTTGATCAAAAATTATTTTTATTTACCCATTTATCTAGTTCATTGAATATTGAAGTATCGTATGGCCACAAACACTTCGTGCTGGATCAAACCTCTATCATAATAAATTTTCCAAACTTTTATGTTGGTTACATTCAATGTTCTCCCTTGATCATTTTAAAACATATATGGAATGATTTCGTTGCAGATCGACCGTTGATTTTCCGCTTGAAAATGAACGGTCCAAAAATATTTTTACAATTTGAAGGGACATACAATGATGAAAGTTTATAAAAATAATATGTATAAGTATTATTTGGCCATATAAGATGTAAAAAAAATAAAAATATATTTTTTGAATTATTTTCGTATGTACTGTTGTACATGTATTAGGTGATTAGTAAATATCAAGCTTTGTTGACCGTCCGATAAACGAAGAACGGTCCTGATGTCTTCATTTAGGAGGTGGTGGGTAGATTTTCCGCCCTCTCTGAGGTAACATAATATTTCTGTTTAGATCTGGTTCTAGATGATGCACAAGATCCTTTAATATTCGTGCATCATAATGATTAGACGGTCGGATATAACCACAGATATTACATCACCTTTGAGTTTATGAAAGCCCTTCTATCCCTCCTCGATCTCTGTGGACAAATTTTTTCGAAGTTCCCTCCTTTAGCTCTCTGATGGGACTCCCAAAAATTCAAAACAAATTTTACGAAAATTTTCGCCTAGGTTGGCTTTTCCCCGCCTCACTTTCCCTCACCTTTTGTACACGGATTTTTAATTAAACATCCGTGTACGATACCTTTCTACACGGACTTTTCATTAAACGTCCGTGTAGCTCGCTTTGCATTTCTACACAGATGTTCAGTTAAAGAGAAGGGAGTAGGTCCGATGACCACCGGACCTACTTTCATGTTCAACGATGATGACCGTCCGATCTAGTTTAAGATATGTCCGCACGGAAACTGAAACAGATACGAACGTGCTTTTAAACGATTCCGCACGACTTTTAAATCAAATAGACGGTGATTAAGCCCATCGTCAGCAGAGTAGGTCCGATGCTCATCGGACCTACTCTCAAGTTTTAATTTGTAACTGGAAATTAAATAATATAGAGTTCAAGAGCACAAAAAATAAAAATACTTCATATATTAATTTCAACATAGAGATAGTTACTGGATACATCATCACTTAATACCAAAACAAAAACATAAATTATACAACAAACATAAGTATCTATCCCTAATTAAAAAACTATTCTTTCTCACTAATTGCCTCCCCTTTTTAATTTTAACATCCGTGTCTCTTACCCTTTCTACACGGACTTTTATTTAAAAGACCGTGTAGCACCCTTCTAGAGATCTAAACCCTAAACTCTTTGCAACTTGCATCCGAGATATTTGAAAACCTGCAATTGAGCACTGAGTTCCTGTACCAAACCTTCATAGGGATCATTTTCTTTTTAGAAATACAACTCCACAGCAAGCGATTTCTCCAAATGCTCGACCTTCCTCTCCCAACTCAGATTTCTCCCTCCTCTGAAGGCAGAACAGGCACATGCAGCCTCCCGGGCGAAGTTCTTCAATCTGAGTTGGAGAGGAAGGTTGAGCATTTGGAGAAATCGCAACGAGGGTACTCGGCCTTCGAGAAATAGATAGGTGAAATTGGCAAAGGACTCGAAGCGGCGCGAGCCAAGTCATTTATTATATTGTAACCCTCTTTCTACACGGATATTAACCTAACAACCTTGTAGAATGAAGGAGAGCTACACGGACTTTTACGTTGAACGTCCGTGTAGAAAGACTCTTCTACACGTATTATTAAAAAAAAGTCCGTGCAGAAAGTAATTAAAAATATTAAGTGAATTTACTTCTTATTTTTTGTATTATTTGAAGTGATAATGAATTATTATATGTATTATTTTGAACTAATATTTGATATTTGACCTAGAAATGTTTGAAATATAAATATTTTTTATTAATATTTGATATTTGAACTAATATTTAAAACCAAATACTAATACTTGTCTGTCCTCAAATGGACTTTTCCAAGTTTGATAAATTTTTAAGACAAGCTTTGTTTAACTTATCTACATGCATCATAAATTCAAATTTGGAAAGTGTAAATGTTCAAAAATGTGAATAGCACAAAAAATGTTAAATAAAATAGAGTTCAAGAGAATAAAAAATAAAAATACTTCATATATTAATAACATAGGAATAGTTACTGGATACATCACTTAATACCAAAACAAAAACATAAAATATATAACAATATAAGTCTCTATCCCTAATATTTCAACTAATTTTCAAATCCTAATAGAAATATATTAACTGGAAATATTATTTTACTAATATTTAATATGTGAACTAATATGTAAAAACCTTTATATTGTTTTGAAATAGAAATATTTTAACTAGAATATTATTTAAAAGTTGTTTCCAAACAAGATAATTAAAAAGTTATTTTCTAAACAAAATAAATATTATACATCTCTTTTTTTTTTTCCTTTTTCTCTTTTTTTCCGCTGATTTCACATTACATTCGGCCCATATTCCTTCATTGTGGTCGGATCGCAAATAGTTTGCTTCGTCTTGTTCTTCAATTGAGGCTACCTCAGTTTGCACGTCGGTACAAAATGGAGGTATTTCGTCGAACTGGTCATACTCTTCTTCGTCGACGACGTTTTGTACCCCAACAATTCTTCTTTTCCCAGATAGGACGATGCTCCACCTATTATCACTCGGGTCAGTGACATAAAAGACTTGGGTTGCTTGCTTGGCGAGTATAAACGGATCATCAACATACCCAACTTTATTAAAATCAACGAGTGTGAACCCGTCGTTATCAGCTTTAACACCCCGGTCTTCGACCCATTGACACCGAAACAAGGGAATGCTGAGGTCAGGACTGTAAATGAGCTCCCAAATTTCCTCAATAACGCCATAATACGACTTTGATGCAAAAACCGGCCGGGAATCTCCGGATCTACTGAATTCTTGAGACGTCGCCACCAACGTCACCCCACTATTTTGCATCGTGCTCTTATCACTTTGGGTTTTAGTGTAAAATGTATATCCGTTAATTTCGTATCCTTGGAATGTTCTAACAATAATTCGGGGTCCTTCGCCCAGCAGTCGAACAATTTCATTTACGGTCCCCCTATCGGGGTGCGACTGCACCCTTTCTCTCAGCCATCCTACAAATGAACGATTATGCTCGTTGGTAAGCCACTTCTGACTTCTCGTGTAGTACTCTTTGATGTCTCATTATTAGACCTATAAATCCGACCAATTTCTGTACCAAAATCTGTGTTTCCAACCACCAAATCGTGTCTTTTACATTGAATATACATTGAATATCTATAGAATGTGGTACTGCTGCGTTTTCATTCTTACTTTGCAGAAAACGAGCGAAATCAGGGTAGATTGTGAGTTCTGGAGCCCTACACACGGGTAGCATCAGATCCCACGCGGGTAGCATCAGATCCCACGCGGGTAGCGTCAGATCCCACGCGGGTAGCGTCAGACCCTGAAATTTCAGCACACAAACTTAAAACAGTCATAACTTTTGACTCGTAACTCCGTTTTGAGCGTATGACCACTTTTCGGAAAGCTTGCGAGAAGATCTACAATCTGACCAAAGGCACGCGGACCGCGTCAGATCCCACGCGGGTCGCGTCAGACTTTTCCGGAAACAGAAGCAGAATTGGAAACAGAGGCTAATTGAAGGAAGGTCGGCCAGAAAAGCTATAAGAGGGGATTTCTTGCACCTGAGAGGGCATGCTGGATATGAGAGACAATTTCTAGGGTTAGGAGAGACGGCTAGCTTGGAGGCGAAGTTGAGAGGAGCAAGACGAGAGTTTTGCGACGAATCTTCATCGTTCTTCTAGTTTTTCTATGAACTCTTTTATCTTTATTTGTTTTCTTTGTTCTTTGACTATGAGTGAGTAATTTTCTTTGTTTCTAGGGTTACGATGTAGTTTGATACTTTGTTTTGCATGCATGTTGTTTGAATTTGTGTTGAACAATAGTGTTTAATTGTTTGAGTATTATCTTATTTGCTTTGTTGAAGTTGATCGAATGATTCATGTTTGTTTACTGTTAGATGCCTATAACATCTTTCTTGTACTTTGGCCTTGATGTTTCTTTCAACCAGACTTAGTATCTGAGGTAGGTTTACGAGCCGCAAGGCTAGACCAAAAAGTAACTGAGAGGTGAACTTTACCAATTATCGAGAGATATTGGTTACCTTTAGTAAACCAGACAATTAACTTAGATTAGAACCCTAAGAAGGTGAAATTGCAGTTCCGATACCAAGTTTATTAAGCTAACAAACGAGAGTTGAGGTTTAGGAACATTAGGTTCGGTCAATGAATCCTTACACTAAAGAACAACACAAAAACAGACAACTGCTGCATTTGCTCGAGGTCCACGCGGGCCGCGTATGAGAGTACGCGGGTCGCGTGTTCTATGCGGGTCGCGTGTGAAAGCACGCGGGTCGCATGAGTACCGAGAGGCAAGGTTGATAATGAATCGAAAACCCTGGAAACGCTTTTTCTCATATGATAAAACCCAAATTTACTTTCTGTCAATTTAATTACTTCTGTTATTAATTGAATTTAGGATTTAAACAACCAAACCAACCTTTTTCCACTTCTAGTACCTAATTAATTTAGATAGAATTCCAGATTTGATTAAAGAACCGTCCTGTGGATCGATACCTAATTATACTGTACGACGGGATTGTGCACTTGCAATCTAGTCGAAAGTTGAATAAGGTTAAAAGCTACAGCTTGCTGTAGTGAAACTTTGTGATACACTTTTGTGCGAACAAGTTTTTGGCGCCGTTGCCGGGGACGGCATCGTTTATCTTTTCTGGATTTTTGTTTATTTTGATTAATCTAGATTTTAATTTGTATTCTTTCTTTTGTTTTTCTCTCTCTTTCAGGAACACTGGCTTTCATACCTCCTCCTACGGGCGATTACCATCTCAGGAGCAGAGGACCGATACCCGACGCGGACCGCATCGATTTGCACGCGGGTCGCGTAGCTCTTCTCGAAACCGACCAGAGGTCTGTGCACTCAGCTCCAGCAGGAACATCCCCTCACGCGACCCGCGTCCAACACACGCGGTCCGTGCCGACCGACCCAAGCAGACAAGGAACTTCCAGCAGAGCATCGATGAGCAACAACGGAGACGAGGAACGGGCCGGGAATCTGACTGACGATGAGTATCAGGAGGACATTGTGCCAAGGACATTGCGAGAGTTCAATGTGCCTAGGGCTGGAGACGTGAGAGGCGCAATCAGACTGCCGCAAATACCAGGACAACAACCGAACTTCAATCCGGGCGTTGTCAACATCGTGCAGCAAAACACTTTCCATGGGTTGGATCATGAGGATCCACATGCGCACCTCCAAACCTTTCTTGAATGTTGCACTACCATTAGAACAAATGGCGCAACTAATGATTATATCAGACTTGCTTTATTTCCTTTCACTCTTAGGGATAAGGCCAAAAAATGGTTAGGGTCACTACCAAGGGATTCCATTACCAACTGGAGGGAATTGTCTAATTCATTTCTGACTAGGTTTTTCCCTCATAAGAGAACTGCCAAGGTAAGGACCCAACTGACCAGCTTTAGGCAAAGGTCTGATGAACCCCTGAACGAAGCTTGGGAAAGGTTTAGGGAGTTACAATATTCTTGTCCACACCATGGTATTCCTGACTGGTTGCTAATTCAAACCTTTTATGATGGTCTAACAGAAAGCACTCGCACTTCTGTTGATGCTGTTGCAGGTGGAGCACTGATGTCAAGAGAACCTCTTGAAGCAATGAACCTAATCGACAGCATGGCTCAGAACCAACAGTGGTCCGGCCGCGACAATTCCAGACCTGGAGGAGGTGGCCGATTTGAAGTCGATCAGATCACATTTTTAACTGCCAAAATGGATGCCATGCAAAAGGCATTCGACAAGATGAGCGCCAAATCAGTCAGCAACCATCAACCACAGTCTTGTGCCATGTGCGGCGATAGAGGGCACTCTTACGAGCATTGTCCATTGGCGCAAAGGGATGGAGAGACCGAGCAAGTCAACTCTCTCAACAGCGAGCCATCCTACTTTCCAAAACCTCCATTCAACCGAACCTACTCCAAAGACCCGGTTGAGCAACAGAACTGGAGGTGGAAGCAAAACAACTCCGCGCCATTCAACAACCCCTCGAGCAGCGATAACCGAAACTTCTATCAGAATGCATCTTTCAACAACCGGGAGCCACAACCTCCACCACCAGAGCCGTACATCACTTCTGCTGTCACTAACTTCATGCACGAGCAAGGCAAAATGAATCAGATGATGTTCGAGCAGATGCAGACGATGAGTGCACAAATGGCTGGTTTAGCTGCTCACAACAAGATGTTGGAGGAACAATTGAGTCACCGGACCACCTCTAGCCAACCACCACATGGAAAACTGCCCAGTCAGCCAGAGCTCAACCCGAGAGAGGAGGTCAAAGCAATCACATTGAGAAGTGGGACTCAATATCAAGAACCACCCATGCCAACAAACCAGACTGCACAGCACGCGGGCCGCACCAATGACACGCGCCCCGCATCACCACCTGAAGAAGTGAACCCGAGCCGCGTCGAATTGACTCGACCGGCAGTCACATCTGGAGAACCTGTGAACGCGACCCGCGTCACTGACACGCGGGCCGCATCGAAAGAACCCGAAAGTCAGAAGAAGTCAGGGGCCAAGAAACCGCCACCTTACCGGCCACCTGTACCTTTCCCACAGAGACTAGCTGAGCACAGGCTCAATGATCAGTTCGCCAAGTTCATTCAAGTCATCAAGCAGCTGCACATCACCATCCCATTCACCGAGGCATTGACTCAAATGCCGACTTATGCCAAGTTTCTCAAGGACATCCTCTCGAACAAGCGAAGTTTGGGGGGACACGAGACGGTGAGATTAACAGAACAGTGTAGTGCAATTTTCAGAAATGAGCTCCCGCCCAAACTGGAAGATCCCGGCAAGTTCTCCATTCCTTGCACGATCGGGAAAGCCACAATCAAGAGAGCCCTATGTGACTTGGGGGCTAGCGTGAGTCTCATGCCACGCACAATCTTCGATCGCATGGGGGTAGGTGAGCTCAAACCTACGCGAATGACTCTGCAGCTAGCAGACTCTTCTGTGAGGCGACCACTTGGGATAGTGGAAGATGTGCCAGTTCGAGTTGGAAAGTTTTATGTGCCCGTTGATTTTGTTGTGATGGAGATGAAGGAGGACAAGGAAGTGCCAATCATATTGGGACGGCCTTTCCTCAGAACCGCAGGGGCACTCATGGACGTGAAGGAGGGGACTCTGACCCTACGGATTGGGGACGAGAAAGTTCAGTTCAACCTAAACCGAGCCATGAAGTACCCATCCGAGCCGGCGACATGCTGCGCGGTCGACATGGTTGATCAATTGGCCAAGGAGCAACTCCGGGAGCAATACGGTAACTCTTTTAAAAATGACCCTGATTATTTGTCCGAATTGCAGGAGAAGAAAGATGCTCAAGGGAAGGTGTGTGCGGCAGACTCATTTACAACTGGCCCAGTGGAACCAGCACACGGACCGGACACCCCGCACACGGCCCGTGCACTCCCATCTGAGAAGATTCCACACGGACCGTACATAGAGCACACAGTCCATGCACAGGCTCAGCCAAAACAGGTCAAACGAGAATCGAAATTTCTCATTCCTAACCTTGACCCAGATCGCACTGCTACATTCTTGGAGGACTTCAAAGCTCAGCAAGCTGTGATCGGGGACTTGATCGAGAGGCTAACCGGCTCAGCACACAACTTCTGGCATTCGAAGTTCAGCAGGGCACACGGACCGCACACAAACATACACGGTCCGTGCACGATCCCGCCAGACTACTGATCAGGTGTGTTTTCTTTTCCCCAGGTTTTACTTTTTTTTTCTATCCATCTGTCTTGAAGCATTGAGGACAATGCTCAGATTAAGCTTGGGGGGGAGAACTTTGTATCTTAGGTTGCATTTAAGTCATTTTTAAACTTTTTACCTTTTCTTAGATCATGTTTACTTTTTCTTGCACTTTTAGGTGATAAATTTACATGATTGCTTGAATTAAGGACTTTTATGAAAAATCTTGGTTGTGATTTGGGATGACTTTGAAATATTAGAACTAACCCCATAATTGATAAAGAACTGATTAGGAAAGGGATGTTTTGAGAACTTGAGAAGAAGAGAACTTGAATCGAATCGAAAAACCATTTTGAAACTGAACTGTGCCTTACAAATAGGGAAATGGGGATTTAAAATAAAGAAAGATTGAGATATCCATTGGTATGAATGAATACCATTGGATGTGTGTATTCATGGTGTACGCGTAAAATAAAAAAAAATGATAGATGAAAAGATGGAGAACATAAGAGTACTGGCAATAAGTCCAATTGGGCGCCTTTGAGCTCGTCTCCCAAACTTAGAAAAGAAAAGAACTTTTGCATACACCAACACACGAAGTCCATGACTTTCTAACCTAAGCTTGTTCCAAGCTTGGGGGGGCAAAAAGGAAAAATCACCACAAACGAGGACATAGTTTCAGCAAAAGAATGAGAAATTGATCAATTCAGGTAATTAACTTTGCAAGTCAAACATTTCAGAATTTGATGTTTGATTAGTCAATTCGTGTGGTGAATCAAAATTGATCAAGAAAAATCCAAATTATACCAAAAGGATTCTCAAGGTTCCTGATTAAAGCAACTCATGTAAATTTCACATTTCGGAACTTAATTTGCATTCAGGTAAGATTAGAGTCCAACCCGGTACCTAAGTATGATCTTTGCTTGAGGACAAGCAAGATTTAAGCTTGGGGGAATTTGATGTCTCATTATTAGACCTATAAATCCGAACAATTTCTGTACCAAAATCTGTGTTTCCAACCACCAAATCGTGTCTTTTACATTGAATATACATTGAATATCTATAGAATGTGGTACTGCTGCGTTTTCATTCTTACTTTGCAGAAAACGAGCGAAATCAGGGTAGATTGTGAGTTCTGGAGCCCTACACGCGGGTAGCATCAGATCCCACGCGGGTAGCATCAGATCCCACGCGGGTAGCGTCAGATCCCACGCGGGTAGCGTCAGACCCTGAAATTTCAGCACACAAACTTAAAACAGTCATAACTTTTGACTCGTAACTCCGTTTTGAGCGTATGACCACTTTTCGGAAAGCTTGCGAGAAGATCTACAATCTAACCAAAGGCACGCGGACCGCGTCAGATCCCACGCGGGTCGCGTCAGACTTTTCCGGAAACAGAAGCAGAATTGGAAACAGAGGCTAATTGAAGGAAGGTCGGCCAGAAAAGCTATAAGAGGGGATTTCTTGCACCTGAGAGGGCATGCTGGATATGAGAGACAATTTCTAGGGTTAGGAGAGACGGCTAGCTTGGAGGCGAAGTTGAGAGGAGCAAGACGAGAGTTTTGCGACGAATCTTCATCGTTCTTCTAGTTTTTCTATGAACTCTTTTATCTTTATTTGTTTTCTTTGTTCTTTGACTATGAGTGAGTAGTTTTCTTTGTTTCTAGGGTTACGATGTAGTTTGATACTTTGTTTTGCATGCATGTTGTTTGAATTTGTGTTGAACAATAGTGTTTAATTGTTTGAGTATTATCTTAATTGCTTTGTTGAAGTTGATCGAATGATTCATGTTTGTTTACTGTTAGATGCCTATAACATCTTTCTTGTACTTTGGCCTTGATGTTTCTTTCAACCAAACTTAGTATCTGAGGTAGGTTTACGAGCCGCAAGGCTAGACCAAAAAGTAACTAAGAGGTGAACTTTACCAATTATCGAGAGATATTGGTTACCTTTAGTAAACCAGACAATTAACTTATATTAGAACCCTAAGAAGGTGAAATTGCAGTTCCGATACCAAGTTTATTAAGCTAACAAACGAGAGTTGAGGTTTAGGAATATTAGGTTCGGTCAATGAATCCTTACACTAAAGAACAACGCAAAAACAGACAACTGCTGCATTTGCTCGAGGTCCACGCGGGCCGCGTATGAGAGTACGCGGGTCGCGTGTTCCATGCGGGTCGCGTGTGAAAGCACGCGGGTCGCATGAGTACCGAGAGGCAAGGTTGATAATGAATCGAAAACCCTGGAAACGCTTTTTCTCATATGATAAAACCCAAATTTACTTTCTGTCAATTTAATTACTTCTGTTATTAATTGAATTTAGGATTTAAACAACCAAACCAACCTTTTTCCACTTCTAGTACCTAATTAATTTAGATAGAATTCCAGATTTGATTAAAGAACCGTCCTGTGGATCGATACCTAATTATACTGTACGACGGGATTGTGCACTTGCAATCTAGTCGAAAGTTGAATAAGGTTAAAAGCTACAGCTTGCTGTAGTGAAACTTTGTGATACACTTTTGTGCGAACACTCTTGTTGAAGGATTTCCATGTGCTCATCTATATAGGGAGCAACATCTGTCATGTGCTGTAGTACCAAAAAATGCGCCTTCTGTAGTTCATCTCTATCAGCAACTACGGCTTTCAACCCAATTGTCCCGACTCCCTGGAGCCTTCCCTCATATCGAGACTTTGGAACGCCAATAGGACAGACACCGGTCATGTAGTTGGTGCAAAAATCAATCACCTCTTCTGTGGAATATCCTTCTACAATGCTACCTTCGGGTCGATGTCGGTTCCTTACGTATTTTTTCAAAATTCCCATGTATCTCTCGAATGGATAAATATACCGCATGAACACAGGACCACAGATCTTGATTTCTCTTACTAGATGAACAACAAGGTGAACCATAACATCGAAAAAAGATGGCGGAAAATACATCTCAAGTTGGCAAAGAGTAGCGACGACTTCCACCTCCAAAGAGTCCAGTATTAGAGGGTCTATCACTTTGGAATTTATTGTATTGAAGAAAAAACAAAGCTTCGTAATGGTTTGACGAACGGGCTTTGGTAAAACCCCCCGAATTGCAACAGGAATCATATGTGTCAATAAAACATGACAGTCGTGAGATTTCAGACCGACCAGTTTCAGGTCCTTCATCGACACCAGCTTCTTAATATTCGAAGAATACCCTGATGGGACCTTAATACTACGGAGGCATTCACAAAAGCTTGTTTTCTCTTTCTTCGACATCGTGCACATTGCGGGGGGTAGGTATGTGCGCTTCCCTTTCTCCTGCGGTGCAAGCTCGGGTCGTATTCCCATTTCTATCATGTCTTTTCGAACTTTGATACCATCTTTAGTCTTCCCCGGAATGTTCAATAATAAACCAGTCAAACTGTCGCAGACATTTTTTTCAACATGCATGACATCTATGCAATGTCTCACTTCTAAATATTCCCAGTAAGGTAGGGCCCAAAATATGGACTTCTTTTTCCAAATATTCTTCGGCGGTTTTGTGGCACACTTTCCAAACACAACATCAAGGTCCTTAACACGCTCGAAGACACCCTTCCCATCTAATGGACGACGGGCCACTCCAAGCTCAACCTTCCCGTTGAATGCCTTCTTCTTCTTACGATATGGGTGATTAATTGGAAGAAACCTACGGTGCCCCATAAATACATTCTTTTGACAGTTCTTCAACCTCAGCACCTGCGTATCATCTTCACAAATAGGGCACGCTTTTGCTCCTTTACAAGTGTAACCCGATAAGTTCCCATACGCGGGGAAATCATTTACGGTGCAAAACACCATGGCCCGCAAGTTAAAGGTCTCTTTCATGTACGCATCCCACACCGAGACGCCATCACGCCATAATTTTTGGAGGTCCTCGATTAATGGTGCGAGATATACATCTATGTCATTTCTGGGTTGTCTGGGTCCTTGGATTAGTAATGACATCATTATATACCTGCGTTTCATGCACAACCAAGGAGGAAGATTGTAGATGGCTAACAGAACTGGCCAAGTACTGTGCCGACTGCTCATGCTTCCAAATGGACTCATTCCATCTGTGCTCACCACAATCTTGAGGTTTCTTACCTCGGAACTAAAATCTTTGAAATGTCTATCAAAATTTCTCCACTGAGGAGAATCAGCCGGGTGTCTTAGTTTACCGTCCTTTTTGCGCCCTTCTTCATGCCAATGCAATAACTTCGCATCTTTGGGATTTGCAAATAACCGTTTGAATCTCGGTATTATCGGCAAATACCACAACACCTTGGCCGGAGGCCGGCCCTTTTTGCCATCGTCACAATCAGTAGTGCCCTGGTCCTTACGTTTATACCGAGAAACACCACACTTAGGACAAACATGCATGGCCTCGTACTCATTACGGTACAATACACAGTCATTCGGACATGCATGTATTCTTTCGATCTTCAAACCCACTGGACATATCAATTTTTTCGCCTGATATATTGTACGGGGTAACTCGTTGTTATCCGGGAGCATTTCTCCTAAAAGCTTTAATAAGGACGTGAAACTCTTATCGCTCCAACCATTTTCTGCTTTCAGGTTAAATAATTTCAACACAGCTGACAGTTTCGTAAATTTGGTACACCCGGGATACAACGGCTTTTTGGATTCATTAGACAAATATTGAAATTTATCATAATTTTTATCAGTAATTTCATCTTCCACATCATGTAACATGTCCTCCAGATTATCAATATACTCGTGTACTACATTTTCATCGATTTCCGTCTGCAGCTCATCATCGTCGTTGCGATCAAGTTCAACATTATCAAAATTTTCGTCATTCAAATCATCATCGCTGAAATCAAGTTCAAAATTATCCAAATTTTCTACATTCTCATCGCTCTCTTCACAACGGTTAGAATTCTTATTGGTACAACTACTTTCCCCAAATTCCTCACCATGCATGAACCAACATGTATATCTTTTCTTAAATCCACGACAAATCAGATGAGCTCTAATTTCTTCGGAGTCCCCAAATCTTAAAAAAAATTTACAATCTCTACAAGGACACAAAATGTCGGCTTCCTTCATCTTCACTCTATACCTCTCAGCGAATTTTATGAACTCATCAACGCGACCCAAATATTCTTCACTATCACGTCGCAATTCATACATCCAACTTCGATCCATCTGTAAATTGAATTAAAAAAATGATTTCAATTAATCATGGTCAACATGTAAATTGGTACCAAATTCTAGGCTTACAAAGGGCCGGTTTACAATCCTAACCCACTCTTTGAATATTAGGTCCCATATGTGAACACATATTAGCGAGATTTAATTAGTATTTGAGAAAAATTCGGCAGCATTTCCCCTTAACTCCCCAAGTATGCGTAAAAACCACATACTCGTAGGAGCATTAAGGGAAAATACCGTCGAACTTTCCTCAATTACTAATTAAATCCCGCTAATATGTGTTCACATCCTAAATGAGTCCCAATATTCAAAGAGCAGTCCCAAAACGGGGACTATCCAAAATTAATCCCTATTGGATTAATTATGGACGGGCAAGGACCTAAAAGCATCAGTAGGGGTCGGTTATTGGACAACAATACACTACTTACACATGATCGATCTAAATAAGTACAAATAAGTAACATAAAAATAGAGGAAGAAAAGGAAAATATATATATATATACACTAACCTTAGAAAGATAGAGAGGAGAAAATACAAACTTCAAAGATCTCAGATAATACCAGCTGCTGGCCTTTGCAGAAATCAGATCAGCGCATTCAATACAGAGAGAGACAGTATTAATTACTTGATAAAAAAAAACGGCGCTGGAAGGAGAAGGCCTTTTATACCAAAACCCTACAAAGACTTTTCTACACGGATCTTACGTTAAGAAATCCATGTAGCTCTCTCACAAATCATACACGGCTATTTGTATTTAAGAACCGTGTTTATAATGCTAGCCTCTTCTATGAAAATTTATAAAAATCCGGGTTATGCCCCAGAGGAGAATGCGTTTCTACACGGATTTTCAAGAAACAACTGTGTACATTTACTTTTGACACGGATCTTTCGTTAAGAAATCCGTGTAGCTCTCTAACAAATCATACACGGCTATTTGTACTTAAGAACCGTGTGTAATGGTAGCTAATTTCGTTTAGGTTATCTTTTAATTTTGCAAATTCGGGCAGCAAATCCCATTGTTTAGGGATGCTAAAAATTATTATGGAAATTTATAGTTCATTGATGAATAGAATTAAAGTTTTCGTGTCCTATATATTTTTTGGGTTTTTTTTTTATTTATGGGCTAGTCTTTTTCTACACGGATTTAAAAAAAAAAATTTCCTTGTAGCTATTTCGTACACGGATATTCAACTAATATCCGTGACAATTACTATTTGGACACGGTTTTAAGTTTAATATCCGTGTATGTTTTCCTATATATTTTTCAATTAACAATTTTTTTTCTGGGCTAGCCTCCAGTTTTGCTAGCCAGTTTGCTACAAAATTCAATATTGAGTTTACCCCCAGTTTTTCAGATAATTTGACATCCAATTTTCCAATTACAGCACAAAAATTATACTTAGCATTACAAAATTCATAGTTAGCATTACAAATCCATGTTCAGCAATTACAAAATTCATAAATTCATCTCCTTATTTACAATTACAGCACAAAAAATTACTAAATTATCTATATTTTATTTAATTACAAGAACATGCTTTATATTTGAAACACAAAATAGGTGGATGGCATACAAACCGGTCAATTAATAAGGGTAAACTAAAAATTCATGTACACTAAATTATACAAATCCATATTGAGTATTACAAAATTTAAATTGAAACATCACACAAATCCATATTGAGCATATATTACACAAATCCATACTGGGTAGACATATCCTTCTTCCTGAGACTCGATCCCATAGTGATTTCATATATAAACTTAAGATTCGCTTTTGGTGCCAGTAGCCAGGGTTTACAGAGGGTAATATATATGAAGATATACATGTTTTAATAAAGAAAGAGTTGAGTAAAATGTTGGATGAAGGACCTTCTAAAAAAAAGGGAAGAGGTGGATGAAGGACCTTCTAAGCCGGATGAAGAGTCGAATGAAGAGTCGGACACAATCTTGTCAGTCTGACAAGATTGTGCCCGACTCTTCATTCGGCTCTTCATCCGGCTCTGAAGGTCCTTCATCTCACCTCTTCCCTTTTTTTACAAGGTCCTTCATCCAACTTTTTACTCAACTCTTTCTTTATTAAAACATGTATATCTTCATATTACCCTCTGTAAACCCTGGCTACTGGCACCAAAAGCGAAGAGCCATCGTTGCTCACCTGAATGTGACATGGTTCTACAAAAAACAACATTATTAGAAACAAGCACAATTATACATGCATTAGTAAAATAATCACTAAAATAACTATTATACATGCAGTCCAGTATTATACATGCATTAGTTGATTATACATGCATTACTCTATTATTAGAAACAAGCACAATTATACATGCATCACTCTATTGTACATGCATTACTAAACAAGCACAATTATCAAGCTAATCATCACTAAACTAACAATTATACATGCATTACTCTATTATACATGCATTAGTTGATTATACATGCATTACTCTATTATTAGAAAAAGCACAATTATACATGCATCACTCTATTTAATATACTAATTATTTACATTATCTCAACAAATCAAGCATGCATGCATTAATTACTAATTGACCTAAATAAGCAATAACAAGTAACAGAAAATTAGAGTAAGAAAAGATAAATATATACACGACTAACCTTAGCAAGATAGAGAGGAGAAATACAAATTAACTTCAAAGATCTCAGATCCGGGCTCCTTGTGCGCAGAAATCAGACCAATTCGTATAGAGAGAGAGAGAGATTATTAATTGATCAAAACGGCGCTGGAAGGAGAAGGCCTTTTATACCAAAACCCTACACTTTTTTCTACACAGATTTATACTTAATAAAACCGTGTACAATATGCAGTGTATAAAATTGGCAAAACCGTGTATCGATAATCAAAACCCTAGAATAACTTTCTCCACGGATTATTATGTAAACAGCCGTGTAGCTCTGTCAAAGATTTCTACACTGCTGTTTAAACAAACAGCCGTGTGAATTTCGCATATTTCTACAATTACCGTTTGTACACGGTTTTTAGGTAAATATCCGTGTATGATTGCCCTATATATTTTTTTAGATTTTTTTTTTCTGGGCTAGCCTCCAGTTTTGCTAGCCAGATCTGTTCAGTATTGAGATTACCCTCCAGTTTTTCAGATAATTTTGTCATCCAGTTTTCCAATTACAACACAAAAATTATACTTAGCATTACAAAATTCATAAATTTATATTTAGCATTACAAAATTCATAAATTCAACTCCTTATTTACTATTACAGCACAAAAATTACTAAATTCACTAATAAAACATTACAAGAAAATGCTTACAAGAACATTACTATAATTCACAAAAATTACTAAATTCACTAATAAAACATTACAAGAACATTACTAAATTCACTAATAAAACATTACTAATATGCATAAATTCATATTTTATTTAACACCTTACAAGAGCATGCTTTATCCTGGTTAGGTTCCAAAGAAATGAGGCAGACTAACTTTCACCTAACAAAACATTTTCTGAAAATTAAATTATGTTTTAGTCCCTTGTTTTTGGCGATGCATAAATGGACATGTGGCAGTGTTCTTACGTTGTTGTTTAAATTCTTTCGCAAACCACATCTTATTCAAAGGGGGTTTGTGTAAGAAATTAAACAACAATGCACTGCCACATGCCATTTATACACCGCCAAAAACAAGTGATCAAAACATGATTTAATTTAAAGAACATGTTTTATTATTGAAAGTTAGTTTTACCCATTTCTTTGGAACCTAACCAAGAAAAAACATGTTCTTGTCAAGCGTCAAATAAAATATAGTGAAAATAAAAAGAAAATGAAATTCATCACATGCTGTCCATCGGAAAGTTCATCACAATCTGTAAATAAAAAAAAATGATGAGTAAGTAAGCAACAATAAGTAACAGAAAATTAGAGGAAGAAACGGAAAATAAATGCCAGAGATGAAGGAGATATTCATGCCAGAAGTGAAGTCCAGATGTAGGTTATCAATTATATCACATCGCTCGTCTAATTGATAGATGAGCTCCAAAGATAGCGACTTATCTTGATAGATAAGCGATCTGACATAATTGATAAACCTAAATCAAAATTCCAATTATTAACCGTGAAATGATTATCAAAGTTGATCAAAAGCGATATGTAAAGTGACCGGTCTTTCTCTCTTCCTAAGGTTATACAGGAGAACCTACAATCTACCTATGAATTGAAAAAACTCTAACCTTTCCGTTTGTTGAATTACTTGATCAAAACGGCGCTGGAAGGAGAAGGCCTTTTATACGGCGGGGGAAGGAGAAGGCCTTTTATACCAAAACCCTACACTTTTCTAAACGGATTTATACTTAACAAAACCGTGTACAATGTGCAGTGTATAAAATTGGCAAAACCGTGTATCGATAATCAAAACCCTACAATAACCTTTCTCCACGGATTATTATGTGAACAGCCGTGTAGCTCTGTCAAAGGTTTCTACACTGTTATTTAAACAAAAATCCGTGTGTATTTTACATATTTCTACACGGTTCTCACCATACATACCCGTGTAGCTCTCTCATGGCTATCTACACTGTTAGTTAAACAATAATCCGTTTACAATTCCTGATAAACGTCCGTGTAGCTCTCTCAAGGCTTTCTTCACTGATTCTTTAATAAATATCCGTGTAATAGATCCCACAGATATTTCGGGCTTCCAAAAAATTACAATAGCACACGGTTTTTGTATAAAATTGTCAAATCCGTATACAATGTGCCGTGTACAATGACCATTTATGTAGTAGTGATTGGAAGGGGCGGACTGGCGGAGGCGTGCACGGGGAAATTATTGGAAGACCCTCGTTTTCTATTTCGTTAACTGGTTTTCATCTTAACTCGTTCGCAGAAAATAAGGTCGCCGGTCGCTGATCGGGGTCGGGGTCAGTGATCGGGGTCGGGCTTCCAGCGGGGGGTCGGGCGGAGGGGCTTCGGGCGGCGCAGGGGGGTCGGGCGGAAAGGCGCGCGTTTGATTTTGGGGAAGGGTTTTGATTTTGGCGGAGGCGTTTTGACGAAGGCGCGCGTTTTATTTTTCAGCAGCCGCGTTTTTTTCAGCCATAAAAAAAAAAAAAACTTTCAGCGACCGCTGTTGTCGCCGGTCGCTGATACCGGTCGCTGATACAGTAGAAATTGAGAATCAGCGACCGGCGTCACAACCGGTCGCTGATACCGGTCGCTGAAGCTCTGTTTTGCTGTAGTGTTTATATTGGTAAATTTATTCTTTTTGGTATGTCTTGTGTATAAATTCGTAGTTTATTGAAATTTAGTTTATTATTTTTGGTATATTGGTAAATGTAGTATTTAATTTGAATTCAGATCCGGAAATTCATTGGTAGTTTTTTAAATACAAATTATACACGGTTTTTTTTATTTTAAAAGCCATGTATGATATGTTTTGGCGAAAAAAATGGCAATTTTTTTGAAAAGATGTACACGGTTCTATAACTGTGTACAATTACTGACCTTTTCTTATACGATCCGGCGGACACGGTTGCAAAACTGTGTATAACCTTATTTTTTAACCGTGTAAACTCAATGTTTTTTTAGTAGTGCAAGCATCATAGAGAATAAAGGAAACAAATTAGAGTTGTTTAAATACCGATCGAGAAGGATTCCAATCAGCGACCGGAAGGAGTCTACTGACACTGAATAGGGTGACATGAGTGCCAATTATCTGCCTCCTCACCTCCATGAACCTCCTTATGCTTTGCAGTTCCGACAATGAATGAACTTTTGAAATTATGTGACAATGATAGCGAACAAGAGAGATAAATAGAAAGAGAAAGTGTGAGAAAATATATATAGATCAACATCGAAAATGCGAAGAGATCAAATTCTTTTAATTTTTTTGTACTCAAATTTGAAAAAATAATAGTTTAAAGTTTAAAGTTTAAAGTTTAAAGTTTAAAAAGTAAATATATCATAGAGGCAAAAAAATAAAGGCATTTGAACAATCCTCCATATTAATTAAATGTATTATTTTTTTGAGGTTTAATTTGTATATTAAACTTAAAGTAAATTATAATTTGTTATTAATTAGATTAATTCAAAAATGGGTTATCACAATATGAGTTAATATTGCAAGAATAAAAATAAGTGGATGCAAAATTATTCAGAAATGGTGCATATCTGAACTTCCATTTACAATCTCAACCATCCACCGGTCTATATTTCCAATTTCTTTATGTTCCCTTACAGAATGATAGAAATTCATTTCACACAAAAATAAGATAATTTTTTTGAGAGTTTCTAATTTGAATGCAAGCGTAATTAAAATAACATCATTCACATCCATGTTTATCCCGTCAATATATGCACCAATAGAATCAAGAAAAAAAAAGTTAGTTATTTAAGCTCCATAATTATTTTTTTAACAATTTGCTTTCCTACAATTAGTTTAATCAAAATATACAAGTTTTTTTTCAAAAAACAAGATTAATCCGAACAAATATATCAAATATTTTAATTATCAATGAAATAATTAAGAGAGGAGCCAATGATCAATTTTATTAACATGATCCATCCATTTTTTTAATGGTTTACTATCTGAGTTTTGAATTTATAATATGATATCTATTTCATTAGAGAGGAGCCAATTGCAACAAAATACAAAAATAATGAAAACAACATGGTTGTGCCATTAATTATTGATTAAGATATTGAGATGTGTGTACAACACTCCTATGCTTTTAGAATACATCTCACTATTTTATTTAATTTATTAGTTGCTTAATTGACTACCATGCATGATAAATAAAACAACATACATGAAATAAAAAAATAATAGTTAAGAATCAATGGCACTTGCTTGTGCACTCTTCCTGTGTATCATAACAAGGTTCTGATTTATATCCACCACAACAATAACACCTTCCAATATCAATACATCTGCACTTGATACAAAGTGCTGGAATATTGATCTTGCTTGCGTTTCTTTCTCCTCTTGCATCTATCATTTCCTCACCGCAAAGTCCTTCCAAATGCAAATTCCGACCTATATATCCATCCAAAATAAACAGCTAAATGCATGTCAGCCTAAATGTCATATATATATTTCAATAGGAGGATTGAGGTCATAAAAAGAGATGATTAGTAGAGGATTAGAAATCATTTTAACTTGGTTTAGTTTAGAAGGATCAAGTTGCATTGGCCAGTACTTGGGGTGCTTTAATTGAGACTCTAAATTCATATAATATATATATATATATATATATATATATATATATATATATATTCAGAGGAGTTCAATTTCTACAACAAACATTACCTTTAGTCATTGAAAGGAGACAAGTAATGAGAAAAAGAAAAACTAAAATGCTCAGCTTAGTGTTCATCTTGAATTTGACAAGAACCCTATAGTTGTTGAGGAAGAGGAAGGGTACCTTTTTATGCTGATATATATAGCGTCAGATTCAGAGAATATATAGGAAATATATTGTGTTAATGCTATCTTTATTAAAAAGTTATACTATAATCTAATCTTTTAGGAAATTATATCTCAATAATATCTCATATTAATTTTATGACATAATAATTTGTGATATTTCGATACATTGATTCTCGACAGAATCCTTGTCTTTATAAAAAGACATTTGCCTCATTATTTTGTAATAACAACTTCAGAATTACAAATAAAGATTTTTTTAAGAATTGAGAGCCTCTCATATTGTGAACTGTTTGATTTGTTCTTTAAATATTCGATGCCCTCGCTATAATAAATTTTGAATGTAAGGTTGTGCAAATTTGATAGAGGTGTAAACGGTCGGATACAGATCAGATAGTGATCAAACCGTATCATTATCCGTTTTAATTTTTCAGATACGGATACGAATACATATAGTTTTGGATACGGATACGGATCGGATAATAAACGGATACGAATACGGATCGGATATCAGACGGATACGAATACAAATATCAATATAATTCAGATAATTAAAAATAAATTACTAGTGTACATTCTAGTAAAGAATAACATCTAAATATTTTTTTTTCATTCATATATTAGATCTAATATTTTTCATAATAAGTTGTTGGTTACAAAATATATATCATATTGCCAAAACAATAATCACTAATTATGTCATAGTGTTATATTGTTCATCAGAATATACTTTAACCCAAGATTGATAATATTTTTTATAAGCATATAGAATAAAAAAACTAAAAAAGCCTTGAACCAGCTGCATCACCGATCATGGGACTTCAACTTCATTTGAAATAGCTGCATCTCAACGAGATCGTATATCAATACCATGCGACAAAAAAATATAAGTAATAAATCATTGGTATAACAAAATAACACAAGTAATAAATTATTGGTATGTATATGCAGTATAATAAATTAATTTAAGAATATAGAGTACTTTTGTTGTGAAGTAGGGGTGTAAATGGTCGGATACGGATAGATACGGATAGTTAGTTATCAAATCGTATCTTTATCGATTATAATTATTCAAATACGAATACGAATACGGATAATCTCAGATACATTTATACAGATTGGATGAATTAAGTAATTTTCCGGATTCGGATCCTGATGAATATCGGACTAAATTAGGATGTTAACAATATAACAAAGGCCGTGTAATTCCAGGTGATATTCATAGTAGCATCCTCAACGGAATTAAGTTTCTTAAGACCGTTAGATTTGTAGGATTTAAAAATGATAATGGATGTGTTGATCGGCTAATCAACAAGTTGCTTGTCCATGTTAAGATCATTGGTGATATTGTTATTGATGATCTAGAAGATGGTTTAATGGTAACTTGGGGGAGCTTTCATATATGACTCATTTGTATTAATATCATCTAAATATGTAATATGTTGTGGGTGTATGACTCAGTTGTATTAATACTATTTAATGTAATATCGATCCTTGTTGTCTCAAGTTCACTCATAATTGTAATGTTTTGTTTTTATTCTCTTGTTTGAAGCATGGTGACAACTTAATGATTTGGGAAAAGTTTGATGGGATTAAAAATTCGGGATTCGAGAATAATTCATGTATAATTCGAAAATAATTTGAAATTATACATTAAGTCCGGACTGGAGATATATGTAGTCCCATAAGAGAGCTAAAAAAATATATATACTAGGAAGTTTTTTGGCCCAGGAAATAATTCGGGTATAATTCGTAAAATTTGTAAATAATTCCGGTAACAAAGAAAACCACCTGTACCTATACTAGTATATTATGAAAAAGATTACATTTACAGGTTTCTTTTTCTTTTATTTTCTTTTTTCTCTTTAAAGAAACAGAAACAAAACTATAACCAAACTAATTGAGACAAAAGATACCATATCATTAAATTACATCCAAAATAGGGGTAATTACTTTAACAGAGCAGTTTTGGCTTCATGCAGCGCACGAAATAAAATAAAAAAAGCACTGCATATTGTTGGTGCCCTGCATGAAGTCAAAACTGTTCTGTTAAAGTATAATACAAAGGATAAGATATCGCACTTGCAATAAAAAAAATAGATTAAAATTTCAGAATAAGCACCTTAGGAGCTTACATTGCAAGATTACAGTTTACGCAAAGATACAATCTTTCCAGTTATTCTATGAAGATGCAATCGAAAAAAGGATAAATGAACAAAAATTACTCGAGAAAACACAGCAATTTCTGGAATTGAATTACTTTTTAAGGATCTGGAGTAGTGGGTCGACGATTTTCTTGTGCAACCATGCAACCAAATTGAGCTTCCAGATCGGCATTTGCACAGAACACCTTCGTTCGTTCCTTATTGCTTCTTCTTCTTCTCCATCTCCAGTGAAGGAATTCGTATCCTCTGAGTTTTGATCTGGACCGCCCGATTTAAATCCAAAACGAATATTAAAGAGCCGTACATTGGTCCGGATTCAGATCGACGGTCCAGAGGTGAACTTAAACGGTTCGATAATGCAGAGCATTGAACTCCTCTGTCTCGCTCGAGTGAAGTGCCATAAATGCCAGATCTAGCTTGGGTACGAATCTCCTGAAGTAACCCAATTTTTTCATTTAGATCCTCACTGTCCGATCAAAATCCGTGACAGATCGGACGGTCTAGCTTCAAACATAAAATTTAAGTTACTTTACGGGATTCGATTTCATCTACCTCTTGCCTTCTGTCGGTCGGTGTCAATTTGGTAATTATATTCAAAGTTAACAGAAAGTTGGAGATGCAAATAGATAAAATAGATGGACTGTTGGGCCGGCCCAAATAATTAGTCAGGTCTAGTTGGATAGATAATGAAAACATAATTTCTGAATAGATGAGATTGGTTCGGCCCAAATGACCAATTTACCCTTGATTGGGTTATGACTTATGAAGCATGAATGGTATAAATTTATTAAATTTTGCTTTGTGTGAAAATAAAATTATAAATAGCCAATTTATCATGGCTTTTAATTTTTTTTTTTTAGTAAAGGTTGGAGGTCAAGCCACCCAACTATTTAATATTCACAAGAGATTCTCCCATATAGGTTTCGAACCTACAACTTTCTATACGAAGGGAATAGTTTTTTTTGGGAAAAATGTAACAAGTAATATATTTGCTAAAATGAAAATTTTCTTAAATTTGTCGATATAATTTATAGTGGTCTCTATGTCAGTTTGGTATACTAGGAGATCCTTTGCTCAGTGCTGAAATGAAATTCAAAGAAATTGTGAGAAAACTTTTTGCAGTATCACTGTTTCTTATGCTTCCCAGAAAAAAATTGAAGAAAAAATGAGAAAAATAATTTGCTACCTTTTGTCAATAACCTGCATAATCTTCAGTCTTGCTTTTTGTTAAATAAATGATAAAACTAAACACGTTTTAGAACACACGTTACAAAATTTCTTCTGCAGCAAAAAAGGAACTTTTACTTAAGACAAAAATAATAATAAATACTTTCTTTTTGTTACATATTAAAATTAATCACTTTCTTATATAAAAGATTCTTTTTTGTTGTGCATCAGCAATCAACAGTATATTTTAATTTAATGTTTATATGGTTAAATCAATAGGCAACTTTTCTCAAGTGCAATTGGGCCACTCAAAAAGCCTCCGTAGCATCTTTAAATTATTGGATCCCATTGATGTTCAAAGCTTCTACTAATCTTCAGTCTTCCTTTTTTCTCTTCCATGTTGCCATTCTGTGACTTGCATGCTTCCTTTGATAAAAGACGGCCTCTAACAGATGGAAAGATCTGGACCGTTAATTCACACCTGCCAGCCCCTGCCAAAGCATTTCAATAAAAAAATTGGAGGAACATTTGGTGAATGTAACTGAATTATGGAATAGATATAAAGAACTGTTTCAGAATTAATTAAGTTTTTTTATTTTATTTTTGTTGAATGTTACTTAATTAATGGAATAGAAGTTGAAACAATAAACTGGTAGTTACATTCCTTTTCAATTTTTTCTTACTTCAATTTTTTTGTTGTTGAATATATTTGAATGATGGAACAGTTGGAAATGTTTATTTTTTTATCAAAGTAATTGAATTTTTTATACTTGTGAAGATGCTATTACATATTTTGGTAAAGTGATGACGTTGTCATCCAATATAACTTTTAAACTTATCTAAAATTTGATTTTCTTTAATTTATTTTGCAATCGTATATTTTTATTTTTTTTAAAAAGAAAACCTCTTTTTTTTTTAATTTGTATTTATGTTAAAGATCCATCTTTATATTAACAAAGGATATACATTTCACTTGGTATGTTACTATTCAATCTCATTTTTAAACAATTAATTTTGTACTGATTAGTGAATAATTAATTATGCACTGATTAGTGAATAATTAATTAATTAATTTTGTACTGATTAGTGAATGTATATTCTTCACCTTCTTTGGTACAAGTCATGAATTGACATGTGCTGGATACATGTCCTTCCATTCCTTCTAATGTATATATTTGTGCTCTTACATTGAATGAAGAAGCAACATAACTAAATTTCCTCAATTAAAACAACAACAGAAACAATAAGCTCACATCCATTTACATTAACATTCACGAAAAATTACCGTAGCCGCAACATGAAGCACCTAGTTACTCGTTAACATTAGACTAGTGACACATGGCAGTTATTCTGTTGGCTCCCTAGCTATACAGTAATTCTCCATAAAAAAAAATTGTACTTTTTCGTACTTCTTTTGTCTTTAATTCAGATTTCCATTTTCCACCCTTTTTGTTTTCTTTTTGTATAATATTACGCCACATAATATATATCTTTTGTATAATATTACGCCACAGATTTCCATTTTCCACCATTTTTGTTTTCTTTTTGTATAATATTACGCCACAGAATATATATCTTTTTCTGTTGTATAATTATGTGTGGCGTGTGACTATTGTGTTTGTATCATAACTGATGTTTTATTGCTATATTGTTTTCATCATTTGTCAATTTTTACCAAGCTGGAATCTCGAGCTCGTCTCTGATCGGCGAATAATTTTGTATTGCTCAGTTTGATGTTTAGTATTATGAGCCTGATATATGATCTTGTGAAAAATTAACTGGGCCCACCCCTGCATTATTTTTGGTACTTTTATGCTTTATCTTTTTCAAAAGAAAATATAAATATTCTCAACTTTAATGATGCCTCCATAAACTCAACTTTAGACAACATCAGTTTTCAGCATATATGCTAAACACTACTAGAATCTGGGTTTGTTGCATGGGTAAAAATATTTGTTGCAAGGGTAAGTAGTGTCCATGCAACAAATATTGGCATTTCTGACACAGTCAAACTTGTTGCATGGGTGGCCCATGCAACAGTTACCCATGCAATAAGTCTGATGGTTACCCTTGCAACTGCTTCTTATTTACCCTTGCAACAAAAATTTGATGACCCGTGACCCGCCAGCAAAGATAGAAAGTATATTTTAATGAATGTCCATGCAACAACTCATCTCATACCCTTGCAACAAGTCTCCCGAATTGAGACTAAACAGTTGCATGGGTAACCCATGCAACAAGTATTTGAGAACTATTTGTTGCATGGGCTTACCCTTGCAACAAATCTCCAGAATCTAGACTAAACAGTTGCAAGGGTAACCCATGCAACAAGTTTGGAGGATTATTTGAGAAATATTTGTTGCATGGGTAACCCATGCAACAAGTTTTGACGAGTTTTGAGAACTATTTGTTGCATGGGCCTACCCTTGCAACAAGTATTGAACTTCTGGACAGTAATTTTTCTGTATATATTTAAGCTCTCCCTTCAAATTGAATATATTCTTATAAATTATAGCAGTATATTAATTTGTTCACATCCTGCTTAATATTATTCAAATTTAGAAGAGAATTTGATCTCTCCCTTCAAATTGAATATATTTTGTAAATCACAACAATTAGAATTACAACAGTATATTATAAAGTAAATGAGATAAACCAGTGGAGAGTTTTCTCCCCACTTGTAGTGACTTGCTGCGTTCAAAATGATTAAAATCCAATTTCAAACAAAATATGAATGGAGTTTGCAATTTTAAATAAAATCTGATTGCAATTTTCAACAAAATCCAATTTGCAAATAGTTTCACAATAATTAAAATCCAATTTCAATCATTAGACAAAAATTATCCTAGATAAACAAAATCTTGAGTTATCTCTTGAGTTACACAAAGTTACATATTTGGCATACACAAAATATAGGCATGCTCTACATCAGTGTATCTATAGATTTTCAAAATATTAAATATGAGAGATCTGAACTCTACTTCCACTTAGCGGTGATGGATACCACCAACAAAAAAAAGAACATGGGGTCTGTAGTCTACCAGTTCTGTCAATCCAATTCAGTGCATATCAGTATATATACCACACTACAGACCTTTATTTTTGGTGAAGATTATTGCAAAAATTTTATTACTATTAGGCTAATACCATTTACCAATTTTGGTTTTAGTACAAACCAAACTACCTATTAGGGACAAATTAAGGCTCAATTTGATTAAATTGGACTTAACTGAACCATTATGCTAAGATAAATTAGACTTAACTGAACCATTATGCTAAGATAAATTAGACTTAACTGAACCATTATGCTGAGATAAATGCGACTGCACACCTCAATTTTTTCAAGTGTTGTACTTGATTTATAACATCAACGATCTCATCTTGAGATGATTGCCTCAAGTTTTTTTCATTCTCGAGCATGTTTCTCACCTCTAATAGCTCATCTGATTTCTAAGGGTAACCCATGTCAGCATTACTCGTCACCACACCTTCAACTGCCATGTCAGCATTGCCCATGAATCCAGACTAGAATACTATGGCAAAATCAAACTCAAACTCTGAATCGATTAATTACATCTTATCTCAAATTGTGAATTTAATTACAACAATCGATTAATTCACTGCCCCAATCAAATGTAATGTACCGATCAAAATAAAGATATCTAATACTAAACAATCGATTAATTCCCATAGCTTAGGAGAACCTGAAATTAAGTTAATACTAAAATTGTTAAAATCTAATATAGTACGTCATCTATACACATGGAAATCAGCAGATATCTAATATAACCCTGATTTGCTGAAGCATAATAATTTATAAAAATCATCTGTTTTTGTTTTGCTATTCCAATAGTACCCCAAGGACACCTCACTTCTCTATTTAATCAGGGATTAGTGAATTAAGGAGGGGTATTTCTGCTATTCAAATGAAATAGAAAATGCAGGGTATAGATGGTAATTTGACATCTTATAAGCTTTGTAGTGATATGTATTATGCTATATTTTAGCGTTTATCATTCAGTTCGAAGAAATAACAATACTTTATGATATTTTGAATTTTTATTTGCAGAAACTATATGCAACCGAGAATTATGTAATGCACTATAAAATTACCCAAGCTCAATTTATTAATTTATAGTTAATACTTTTTGTATGCAAAGACGAAAGCTTCTCTGTGTCTTACATTCTAGTGAATTCTAATAATTGAACTAATGTTTACTTTAAGGAGAAGAAATATATCGGGAAGATAAAACAATAAAAAAATTTCAACCTGTTCTCCTTGTTTATATCTCCTTCTTGCATATAAGCAGTAAGAACTGCTGCTCTCTTCATATCCACCATCAGTCAAACTTTCAGTAGAAGTATTAACAGCCACGACTGTACTTTTCGAGCTGCATGATTTTAATGCAACTTCAATTTCATCATTTTCATACAAAATTGAATCGTCAGGTGCATCATAGTTGAATAAATCACCAACTGGACAGAGACAGCCGGCCTCATCCCATGGTACATGTAATGTGCGAGAAGAAACCTACACCATATAAAGGATGTCAGAGATTCAAAGTTTCAAACTACCATCAACATGCCAAAAATTGATATGTCAATAACTTAGACTAACTATGTTACATTATATTAAAATTGGCATGAAAACTACTAATAACAACATCATGTAAAACTCCAACATTGTTACTCAAAATGCAGAGGTAAAAAATAATGTAGACAACAACTCACAGTTTGAGATGCCCAAAGCCATGATTTGAATTTCAAAAGTTGGGGTTTAATATCCAATTCTTTTAAAAGGGATAGAGATCCATTCCAGTCTGATTTTGACTTTTCAGCTGCTTTCTCTGCTACCCAAATCGCATCGTCTACGTAAAAAAATTAAGAGAGATATTCCATATTTACCATGCAAAGAGACAGAACTTAGAGCAAACAAGAAAGGGGGGAAATTTATACTTGCAATGATTTGATCTCGGTTACTATAAAATTTGATAGAGTGGTATAATCTTGAGGCAATTGGGACAGATAAGTGTACCACTTGGAGCTCCTTCCCTTATCCACTTCCACCAACAAGCATACAATAAGTCTCTGCACAATTTTAACAAAATAAAAATAAGAAACCA
Organism: Carex myosuroides; assembly: GCA_028015225.1. Taxonomy (NCBI): domain Eukaryota; kingdom Viridiplantae; phylum Streptophyta; class Magnoliopsida; order Poales; family Cyperaceae; genus Carex; species Carex myosuroides. Next base: position 6,244,683 of record CM051465.1, read on the forward strand.
AACATTATCTCTTTTATAAAATTAAACTAAGAATAGGCACCATTTACTCAGTTAGAACTCAGCACTGGTAGCAAAACGGAACTGTCAAGTATGAATGTTCATATGCAACCTATATTGCTTGTATACACACAATGTGCTTTTGGTTACTCAATTACTAACCCAAAATCAGCAAATCAGACTTCACACGAACAAATTAGCACAGGAGAAAACTTGGATTGTTAATTAACTACCTCGAGAAGCTCAGAGTTGACGGAAAGCTGAATCGCACTAGAATTGCATAGCTGCGCACGGGTCTCGCCTTGAATCGCGCTGGCCGAGCTCGTAGGACTTCGCCTCTTTTTCCCTTTTGAGGTAACGGAGAGTGTTTCTCAGAGACGTAGGGTTTTAGGGTAATAGAAGGAGTCAAAATTTAGGAGGGAGAGGAAAAATTTCTGGAGGGAAATGAAGGAGGGAAGTGAAATTTTAGTCTTAGAGATCTGAAATTTCAGAAGAAAAAAAAAAGCCAAAGTTCAGAGGGAAAGATGGAAGGGAGATGAGATCTATCCACAATATACTCTAAGGTAACATCATATTTGTGTTTAAATCAGAACCGTCTGATCATCATTATGCACGACTCTTAAAAAATCTAGTGTATCACCTAGGACCAAATATAAACAGAAATATTATGTTACTGCAGAGAATATAGACAGCCTTCTCACAGCCTCTTAAATGGATAAATTGGCTGATAATCAAGATACTTCGTTACTGATCATACGGCTCAGATTTACATCTCTAAAAATTATGTAATGCATGTACATCAAATAATATGAAAAAAATTCAAAAAATGAAAAATCTAATTTTTCATATGTTAGAACATTGCACCAGACTTATAATGTCATATAGGGTATGAAAAAATTGATACTCAGGTTTTTTAAATCCTTATTGTTTTTCTAAAAAAATTGATACTTGATAAAATAAATTAAGTTGAGTGATCTTTTATAAAATCAAAATATTTTTTATTATTTACATATGTGCAACAGTTTTTTTAGAAGATATTATGGTTTCAAAAATTTTATAGTTTCTATGGCCATAAAATTAAAAGTACAACAAATAATATTAAAAAAAATGAAAAAATATATTTTCAAAATTTTAGTTTAAAAATTGGACATGATATTTGGAGGGAGGTTGACAAAAATTTAGATGTAAGTTTATATTGGCAAATTTTGCATGCATGCAGGATATGTAACAGAGTACAATTTATATAGGAAATGAAAAAAAAATAGTTTATTTAGATTTAAATTTATCTAAGAAAAATAATTCTTACAAAGATATAAGAAGAGGAGGGATTCGATTACACCGTATTTTGGTGACACCGGATTACACCCTATGTTTACAAAGTCCAAACAGCCGATCCAAATCGTTCAACTTGTTGGATATGTTAAAATGTACTTGCAGATCAAATTTTACTTTTTTCTGAATTTTTTTACTATTTATTAAGATGGGTACAAAAATTCAACGGTCTAAATATAGCGATTTTGTTAAATACTTAATAAATAGTAAAAAAATTCCAAAAAATGTAAAATTTGATCTGCAAGCACATTTTAACATATCCAACAAGTTGAACAGTTTGGATCGACTGTTTGGACTTTGAAAACTTCAAAAATGGAGAGTGTAATTCGGTGTCACCAAAAAAGAGTGTAATCGGATCCCTCCTCATATAAGAAAGTAGTGAAAATTTTGAAAGTCAAAATAATTTTATAAAATCAATTTTGTTAGAGTCAAAATAAAATTAGAAGTAAAACAAAATAAATTTTATGAATTAACATGTTTCAAAAAATATAATTTCATCATTATTAGAGGAAAGTTTACAAGTTATGATATTTTTACAAGTCAATTAAAAGTACAGCAGATAATATTAAAAAAAATGAAAAAATATATTTTCAATTTTTTAGTTAAAATATTACTGAAATTATTTTGACTTTAATTTAGTCTAACATCAAAATTTAGTCTAACATGAAAATATTACTGAAAATATTATTGAAATTTAGTCTAACATCAAAATTTGACTTTAATTTTAGAAAATATTTTGTAATGAAAATTATATTAATGAAATTTATGTAATAATTAATATTATAGTATATTTATTGCTTAATTAAATGACTTTGACACATTAAATTATATAGCATTACATGCATGTTGCTTACATGATTCACATCTTCTATGCATGAACATGAAACATAAACTCTTGTTTCGTGAGTTAACAAAGACACGCGAGAATATGTGATTCGTTGGTCGATCGGAACCGTTTAAATGAAAAAACACTATAGTTATTGTCTTGTGTCAAAGTTTGATCAGATTTTGTTTTTATTTACCCATCCATCTAGTTGATAAAAAACTGAAGTATCGTATGGTCATAAACACTTCGTGTTGGATCGAAGCCCATACATAATAAAACTTTCAAACTTTTATGTTGGTTACGTTCAATATTCTCCCTTGATCATTTTAAAATAGATTTGGAAAGATTTTATCACAGATCGACTGTTGATCTCCCGCGTGAAAATGAACGGTCCGAAAATGTTTTATAAATTTGAAAGGACATATAATAATGAAAGTCTATAAAAATGATATGTATAAGTATTATTTGACTATATAAGATGTAAAAAAAATATATATATTTTTTCTGAAAATTTTTCATATGTGTTCCTGTACATCTATTATAAATATCAAGTTGTTATACCGTCTGATAAGAGAATAACGGTTCTGATTTATTCATTTTGAATAGATGTGGATAGGAAGTCCTTATACTCTCATGTAACATAATATTTCTGTTTAGATCTGACAGTACGTGATGCACATCACCCTTTGATATTAGTGCGCAAAGATAATCACATGGTCCGATCTAAACAAAAATATCATGTTACCTTGGAGTAAATGAATTCTTTAGTTGCCACTTAAATTTTCATTTTCCTCTTCTCCCTGTGCGCAGCCGCATTAGTAACTTAGGTTTTCATTTCTCCTCCTAATTTTTACCATTCCCTCTTCTTTTTTCCCTCTTCTTTTTTCGGAAATTCCAAATGGCGCCGCTGCTATCACCAAACCTAAGATCGATCTCATTTTCACCCTGCCTCTCTCTCTACTCTTAATCGATCTTTCCCCTCTATTCGCCACACTCTCTGTTCGCCTCTCTCTCGCTCGCACCGGCGCCGCCTCTCCTCTGTCGCAACACTACACCTCCGTCCCGCTGCCTCTTCGCCTTCGCGTCTCAGTTGCGTCGCCTATTTGCCTCTCAGGCCCCAATCAGCCGCTCGATCCTAGGTATACAACTGATTCCGCTTAGGCCCCAATAAGTTTTTTCTCTTTCTCTGTGTTGTTTGAAATTGAACGATCAAGCCTTGTTGGGTTCTCATTGTTGGATTCTGGCAAACTTATTTGCTGGAACATATAAAAGCAAAGAACTTGTTTTGGGTCACAGCCTTATATTTCCCTTTTCAAAGAACATATAAATTGACCCTTTTATTTGCTGGAACTTTGCATGCCACAGCCTTATATTTCCAAAACAAGACATGGTAGGTCTCCATGATCTTTGTATTAGCATTAATAGGGACCTTCTATTTTCTGCTTCTTCTGTTCTTCCCACCAAAACATTATAGTTAAGCTTCTTTTAAGCAATTTCAGCCTCATAAAAAAGCCAAATCAACAAGGCAAGGGGAACAAAAAGAGAGATAGGATTGATCTTTGCCTATCTGGTCTCAGTCCAGTGCTGCCTATCCATTTTGTACTAATAAATACCATACCATATTGTTTCTGACATGACTGTTATTTCCATGTACTGGCCAATTTGTGCAATTCTTTGTTGTAATTTTTTTCCTGTGTCACTCTTCTGGTGGCCTTCTCTAAAATTTGTAAATGCTTTCTGATATATTTTTCCTTACTCCATTTTGCCACAGGCGTTCTTTCGGTGAAGAAGACATTGTTGTTTGGATTACATCACAAAATTTATATTTCGTCCTCCGTTGTGCCAGCCGTCGTTCTCTCCCAGGCGAGGAACGAAGGGTATTGACATCAAAACTGTTACACCTTTCCGCAGCTCGACCTACATGACTTTGAAGTTTCAGTTAATTATACTGCTATGTAGTATCCCATACCCACTGCCCGAAATATACACCAACGAATGGTGATATGAAATGATGCATTCTTCCAGTACTGGTACCAGCTAATACCTGTATTACAGGTGCATTGAAAGTCTGTTCCAAAAGACCCCACCTGGAAAAATATTCTTATGGTAAAAGGAAGAATAGTCAATAACAGTAACAAATATGATCACAACTAAAAGTAATAGAATATTAAATAAACAAAAAGAGAGGATACAAGTAGGTTACATTTAGCACCTGTATTCTTCATTTTTATACAACCAAAAATCTTATGTCCTATTATCAATTGTTTTTCCTATTAATGTAGGTTCTAAACTAAAAAAAATTAGAGGACAAGGACATTGCGATTTCCAAAAGTAAAATTTCAGACCAAATATCGGATGCATGAAATCAGGCCCGGTTCTCTCTCAAAAGTAAAATTTCAGACCAAATATCATCATCCAAATATTTCTAATGTTAAATGTATGAAGTTTCTAATAATATTATTTGCATACTACTTGAATAGCAGAGGAGTCAAGTACCATGAACCAGAGTATTGGAAGTTTGGAGACAAGGGAAACACCTTTAGGCACGCCAGGCCAAACTTATGCAATTTCCAAGGACCTGGCTGCATATACCTCCATTAATTTGTGAGTTACCATTCATTTTCTTTTTCTTTTTCCTAAGAAAACCTCTTAATGAACAGTTAACTTTCTCTACTGGCATTGAATCTGTACAAGTAATTTTATTTTTACGGACTAGTATTTTTTTCCTGCTGAAACTGTACAATAATTTCCTTTTTATGGACGAGTAATTTCCTGATGGGGATATAGGTAAATTTGGTGGATTGGTAAATGGTGATGGTCGCATGCTGTCGGCAGTATGACGAGGTGGTCGACCCCATCCTTTTTGTTTTCCCCATGTTTTGTGTATCACCATCAGTTAATCAAGCACTACTACAGAAAAAGAGATTGTAGACGGACATTACCGGAAGAGCAACACGGATTTCCCTGCCGTGTATGAGTTGAGGGTGTATAAAAGGTACCCTCTATAGACACGGATATTTACCCGTGTATATCTAACGCTTTCTACACGGATTACCAAATAAACAGCCGTGAACATACACCTGCCTGTGGCGCTCTCCATATAACCGAGCAAAACGGATATTACGTAAACGACCGTGTACGACTACTCTTCATTCACGGACAATGCAACTAAATGTCCGTATCGGTTACTTTATCTACACGGACATTTAATTGTATATCCGTGTCCCTCTCTTAGCAAATCAATAAAATATAAAATAATCCTTGTATCTCCGAACTCGTTCTACACGGACATTAGTCAGAACAACCGTGTCGAATTACTCTAGCTACACGGACGTTTAATTTCATATCCGTGTCCTGTCATAACTATCGTACACGGACAAATATAAAATAATCGGTGTAGACACCGAAAACGATCTACACGGGTTTTTGTTAAATAACGGTGTCAAGTATTATTTTCCACACGGACTTTTAACTTCATATCCGTGAAGCATTCTTAATTATCATACACGGACTGTATAAAAGAATATCTGTACTCATTTCTACACGGTTGTTTGTTTAACAACGGTGTGGAATTACTGTGTTTTACACGGACGTTCACACGGGCTTTCGTTTAATATCCGTGTAGAATTGTCCCATTCTTTTTTCTTGATTTTTTTCATTTCTGGGCTAGCCTCCAGTTTAATTTGCTAGCCAGTTTTCCTACAAAATTCATATACCATTCTGTTTTGCTAGCCAGTTTTCCAGATAATTTGACATTAAATTATGCTTGCTAAATTCATATATACACTAAATTGTTATACAAATCCATGTTCAGCATTACAATATTCAGATACAAACCATCTTGCCCAGCTACCTCTTACATGGTCGATCTGCTCCTTGGAGTACACAGCTTGCTTTGATGGTTGCTACAATTATAATTTGGTATTAGTTAGTAACAATAAAAGGTAGATGCAAGACAGTCGCAAATATCAATTGCTAATTTAATGAAATGAGAATTATAAGTAAGCATAATATGAAAATATCAATTGCTATTATATAGGCACAATTAATATGAATTACATACCACATCTGGAAATGTGAATTGTGTTTTTTCGACAAAGAGAAACATGGAAATCATCATGTAATATCCGCATTCCCAACCCGCCTTCTGTTGCGGGCTCTACAATTTACATTTAGCGGCCTATGTTAGAATGACAATAATTTTTTGAACAAAATATGAAATTATAGAATTGTGTTGTGCTCACCGTCCACCACCTCCAAGTCAACCTTTTTCCCATTTTCTTGTCCTTGCTGCACAATCCTCCTTTTGTAACGTATGCAGCAAAAGCCCTTACAAAATGGAGTGACTCTAATTAGCAATTCCACAATTTGTTATAATTGGGAATAAATCAAACATAGTGAAAGATTATTGCTTACTTTTGCACATACGGGAAGATTGATTTGCACTTGCCAAATGGGATGTTTTCTGTGGGCTGCAAAGAATCCACGACGTAAACCGCACTCAGGCAAGGCACAATGATGATCAAACACCAGTGTCCCCTGTGGGAGGAGAAGAATTATAGGATCTTAGCATACAGTACAATATTTTGGCATATATAATAGTGAGACACGTGTTTGCTTGACTTGATGGTGTGATTTCAATTATTTATATATTTAATCACAAGGTTAGAACTAACATCTGGTGGTATGGCAAGAGAAGAAATCTCTTCTTCGCCTTAGTAGCTTGGAGCATCGCGCCACACAGGTAATCCATAGCCTCCTCCGGAGCATTTTCCACGTTCGACCAACTAAGTACGGTGGGGTCCAGAAAAGCACACAAGTTCTGTTTGCTCTTGCAATGAGTAGTATTCATTAGCCTCCTGAAAAATTATCATATGACATTAGAATATATTCTTCAGTGCTATACACATGATATAAACAATTTTTGGTCACTAACATGAGGAAAATGGTGATGTGCCCCACGGAGAGCCATCTATCGGACCCCGAGGCATGTAGAAAGTCCTTGAAGTCGGTGAACGGCAGCAGTACAACCGAGCCTTCGTGTAGAAATATCCCTGGAGGGACAGGTATGACGACTTACGTCATGTCCTTGGGTGCCGCCATCAAGCGGTCGTGGAGATCCCGCAAATCCTTTCCGGGAAGGAGCTTGTATTCTTCCTCGATGAGCAGACGAGGTGGAGGTCCTGCTGGTTGGACAGGAGGGTCATGGCCTGCTGGTCCGGCAGTAGGGTCAGCAACTACTGGTCCGGCCGTAGGGTCAGGTTCTGATGTTTGGGCAGGAGGGTCATGGCCTGCTGGTTGGGCATCAGCTGCTGACCCTGCTGCCGGAGCAGCAGCTGCTGACCCTGCTGCCGGAGCAGCAGCTGCTGACCCTGCTGCTCCAGCTGCAGCTGCTGACCCTGCTGCTCCGGCAGCATGGTCAGCAACTGCTGGTCTGGCAGCATGGTCAGCAACCGCTGCTCCGGCAGCAGGGTCAGCAACTGTTTGGGAAGGTCCTTCTGCTTCGTCCCTCCGTACCGGTGACATCACGCCCTCCGTGCGACTACCATCATTTCCTACTGTCTGTATCGAAATTTTTTACCTTTTTCAAGTATTTGAAAAGGAAGTGCTTTGAATGTAACAAAATAACTTGACTATTTATGCATTACCTGATCCAAAATAATCTGATTCTTGGGCCATTGCACGAATGACAGCCGGGCATCTTCGACATAGAGCATGCCATTCTCGGGTCTTTGGACAGGAAGAGGTACGCGCCCCCATCCCTCCCCAAGTATGCGTAAAAACCACATACTCGTAGGAGCATTAAGGGAAAATACCGTCGAACTTTCCTCAATTACTAATTAAATCCCGCTAATATGTGTTCACATCCTAAATGAGTCCCAATATTAAAAGAGCAGTCCCAAAACGGGGACTATCCAAAATTAATCCCTATTGGATTAATTATGGACGGGCAAGGACCTAAAAACATCAGTAGGGGTCGGTTATTGGACAACAATACACTACTTACACATGATCGATCTAAATAAGTACAAATAAGTAACATAAAAATAGAGGAAGAAAAGGAAAATATATATATATATACACTAACCTTAGAAAGATAGAGAGGAGAAAATACAAACTTCAAAGATCTCAGATAATACCAGCTGCTGGCCTTTGCAGAAATCGGATCAGCGCATTCAATACAGAGAGAGACAGTATTAATTACTTGATAAAAAAAAAACGGCGCTGGAAGGAGAAGGCCTTTTATACCAAAACCCTACAAAGACTTTTCTACACGGATCTTACGTTAAGAAATCCGTGTAGCTCTCTCACAAATCATACACGGCTATTTGTATTTAAGAACCGTGTTTATAATGCTAGCCTCTTCTATGAAAATTTATAAAAATCCGGGTTATGCCCCATAGGAGAATGCGTTTCTACACGGATTTTCAAGAAACAACCGTGTACATTTACTTTTGACACGGATCTTTCGTTAAGAAATCCGTGTAGCTCTCTAACAAATCATACACGGCTATTTGTACTTAAGAACCGTGTGTAATGGTAGCTAATTTCGTTTAGGTTATCTTTTAATTTTGCAAATTCGGGCAGCAAATCCCATTGTTTAGGGATGCTAAAAATTATTATGGAAATTTATAGTTCATTGATGAATAGAATTAAAGTTTTCGTGTCCTATATATTTTTTGGGTTTTTTTTTTATTTATGGGCTAGTCTTTTTCTACACGGATTTAAAAAAAAAAAATTCCTTGTAGCTATTTCGTACACGGATATTCAACTAATATCCGTGACAATTACTATTTGGACACGGTTTTAAGTTTAATATCCGTGTATGTTATCCTATATATTTTTCAATTAACAATTTTTTTTCTGGGCTAGCCTCCAGTTTTGCTAGCCAGTTTGCTACAAAATTCAATATTGAGTTTACCCCCAGTTTTTCAGATAATTTGACATCCAATTTTCCAATTACAGCACAAAAATTATACTTAGCATTACAAAATTCATAGTTAGCATTACAAATCCATGTTCAGCAATTACAAAATTCATAAATTCATCTCCTTATTTACAATTACAGCACAAAAAATTACTAAATTCTCTATATTTTATTTAATTACAAGAAATTACTAAATTCTCCTTTTTTTTTCTGGGCTAGCCTCCAGTTTTGCTAGCCAGATCTGTTCAGTATTGAGATTACCCTCCAGTTTTTCAGATAATTTTGTCATCCAGTTTTCCAATTACAGCACAAAAATTATACTTAGCATTACAAAATTCATAAATTTATATTTAGCATTACAAAATTCATAAATTCAACTCCTTATTTACTATTACAGCACAAAAATTACTAAATTCACTAATAAAACATTACAAGAAAATGCTTACAAGAACATTACTATAATTCACAAAAATTACTAAATTCACTAATAAAACATTACAAGAACATTACTAAATTCACTAATAAAACATTACTAATATGCATAAATTCATATTTTATTTAACACCTTACAAGAGCATGCTTTATCCTGGTTAGGTTCCAAAGAAATGAGGCAGACTAACTTTCACCTAACAAAATATTTTCTGAAAATTAAATTATGTTTTAGTCCCAAGTTTTTGGCGATGTAGAAATGGACACGTTGCAGTGTTCTTACGTTGTTGTTTAAATTCTTTCGCAAACCACATCTTATTCAAAGGGAGTTTGTGTAAGAAATTAAACAACAATGCACTGCCACATGCCATTTCTACACCGCCAAAAACTTGGGATCAAAACATGATTTAATTTAAAGAACATGTTTTATTATTGAAAGTTAGTTTTACCCATTTCTTTGGAACCTAACCAATAAAAAACATGTTCTTGTCAAGTGTCAAATAAAATATAGTGAAAATAAAAAGAAAATGAAATTCATCACATGCTGTCCATCGGAAAGTTCATCACAATCTGTAAATAAAAAAAAAATGATGAGTAAGTAAGCAACAATAAGTAACAGAAAATTAGAGGAAGAAACGGAAAATAAATGCCAGAGATGAAGGAGATATTCATGCCAGAAGTGAAGTCCAGATGTAGGTTATCAATTATATCACATCGCTCGTCTAATTGATAGATGAGCTCCAAAGATAGCGACTTATCTTGATAGATAAGCGATCTGACATAATTGATAAACCTAAATCAAAATTCCAATTATTAACCGTGAAATGATTATCAAAGTTGATCAAAAGCGATATGTAAAGTGACCGGTCTTTCTCTCTTCCTAAGGTTATACAGGAGAACCTACAATCTACCTATGAATTGAAAAAACTCTAACCTTTCCGTTTGTTGAATTACTTGATCAAAACGGCGCTGGAAGGAGAAGGCCTTTTATACGGCGGGGGAAGGAGAAGGCCTTTTATACCAAAACCCTACACTTTTCTAAACGGATTTATACTTAACAAAACCGTGTACAATGTGCAGTGTATAAAATTGGCAAAACCGTGTATCGATAATCAAAACCCTACAATAACCTTTCTCCACGGATTATTATGTGAACAGCCGTGTAGCTCTGTCAAAGGTTTCTACACTGTTATTTAAACAAAAATCCGTGTGTATTTTACATATTTCTACACGGTTCTCACCATAAATACCCGTGTAGCTCTCTCATGGCTATCTACACTGTTAGTTAAACAATAATCCGTTTACAATTCCTGATAAACGTCCGTGTAGCTCTCTCAAGGCTTTCTTCACTGATTCTTTAATAAATATCCGTGTAATAGATCCCACAGATATTTCGGGCTTCCAAAAAATTACAATAGCACACGGTTTTTGTATAAAATTGTCAAATCCGTATACAATGTGCCGTGTACAATGACCATTTCTGTAGTAGTGAAGGTTAGATTTGGTGTGCTTCCAGCGGTTCAGTTATGATATGTTTCCGTATATGGAACTATGCTATCAAATGTAAATGTTGATTGATTAATGTTATATTTTGCAGCCAATGCTAACTGTGAACATAACAATCCCATACTTGATAAAGCTCTTTGCTTTTGTGAGTTTTTTTACAACTTTCCTAACACCAAGCTCAAAGTTCTACATTAAGTTCTTTCTGTTCCTCTAATGCATTTGTCCTTATGTTAATTTCAGGTGTATTGCCACATCATGCCCTCCATAGTAGTATACGATGAAAATTAGCTACCAATCTATATGACTGCACGATATTACATCAAGTATGTAACAATTTGTATGTTTAAGTATGTAGTAGATGAGCTTGCTTTATTTTTTCCCTCCACTTAACCAAACAAAGTGTTTCCAAATTTGTTAATTTCCCCATAATTTATGTTTTTAAACGCACTTACATTTCAATCCTACCACAGTAAACATGCTCAATAGCGTGAAAACAAATAACTCACACGAGTTGTTATATCTCCGTTTGAACTAAATTTTAATTGCATGCAATTTGTAAGTAATGGAAATCTTAATCTGTTGAAATTTGAATGCATGTTGTTCACCTTCTGGTACAAGTCATGAATTGACATGTGCTGGCTGCAAGGACATAACTAAAACTCCCCAGTTAAAACAAGAAGAAGAAGACATCCATGTACACCAACGTTTAAGAAAAATATCAGTTGCGGCGTAGCCGCAACATGAAGCACCTAGTTACTTTTCAATTTTCTATGTTCTTAATTTCTTAACATCAATTGAAAATTCTCTTAATGCAGAGGACTTCAGGACTGGCCTTCAGATTTGTTCAGTCCAGTGTTAAATCATTTATTTTGGATATATGTACAAGTTTATTATATTAATGTGATTGTAGTACTTTTTGGTTTTTGCTACAATGTATGCTTCATAACATTATATTGATTAATGCTTATTGCAATGTGTTGTTATTAATGCTTGTTTAATTTGAAATGTAAATTATTAATGCCATTGGGTTGGTACCAAATTGGTACGGGGTGAATTATAAAATTGGGCCTGAATTTTTTTTTCATGAACGACAATTTTTTGCATCGGAAAATCTATACAAATATGGGGCGCAGACAATATCCTTACAAATAACTTGGTGGGGCCCACCTTCTTTACCCATGCAACTAATAGGTTAATTATCCATGCAACTAACCATGTGGGACCCACGTTATTTACCCTTGCAACTATTCACTCCTCTATCGTTGCAACTAATCCATGGGACCCACACACTTTACCCTTGCAACAAATCAATCCTCTATCGTTGCAAATAGTCCATGGGACCCACGCACTTTATCCTTGCAACTACTCAATGCTATATCCTTGCAACTACTTCCTGCATTAGCTTTGTTGCATGGGTACTTATTGCAAGGGCTTACCCTTGCAACAAGTATTCCATAAGTTGTTGCAAGGGTAAGCCCTTGCAACAAGTCGGAAATTGAGTAGTTGCAACGGGGGTTGTTGCATGGGTACTTGTTGCAAGGGTAGCCCATGCAACTGACATTTTTTGGGGTTGTTGCAAGGGTAAGCCCATGCAACAAGCCAAATTTTACCCTTGCAAAAAACCAGAATTCTAGTAGTGAAACTTATCATCTAATCTATCCCTGACTTGCAGATGAAACCAGGTTTGGTATCTAGCTATCTTATTTAAATGCTGAGCTTGTACAACATCAAAGCATTTTAAGCATGAAATAATAATAAGTAGATGTTCAAACTCCAAAGCATATGATATGACGTGACCATCCTTCAGAAAAATGAAATGGTACGGTACACAAACTAGTATGATCATAGCACAGGATGATGTATATAAATCAGTAACTTGAAGCTGTGTGTATCCCATCCGTCAGTGTGTATCCTAACAAGCACTGATTTTCTCTTGAAGCTGTGTGCTGTTTTACGTACTGATGACAGAACTAGTAACTGTTTTACGCATGGTTTGGAAAATCGGCCGATTCCAAGTCAACTCGGCCGAGTCAACTCGGTATCAGCCATGTCCGATCCGATTTCACCCGAGTCTCGCACCCATGCGAGTTTTTCAGCAAAAATCGGTTGAACAGTGTTTGACTCGGCCGAGTTAGCCGATTTTCAGGCCGATTCAGACCGAGTCAGGCCGAGTTAGCCGATTTTCAGGCCGATTCAGACCGAGTCAGGCCGAGTCTGACCGAGTTTGACCGAGTTTGACTGAGTTTGACCGAGTTTTGGCTGAGTCAGCCATTAAAACTGTGATTAAAATTATTTTACGTAAAAAGATGTTTGTAAAATGGCCGAGTCATATAGATGAAGAGTTACATACAAGCTGAAGTCATACAAATTTAAGTTAATTACTAATTTTGTTAGAATAGTACATATTAATGTTAGAATAGTACGTACATATTTTTTGTTAGTTAAATATTAGTATACAAATCTAAGTTAATTACTAATTTTGTTCTTCATTATTTTATTCGACATTATAATAATTTATAATATCTTGTTACTTAATTTGAAATAGACACAACAATATCCCATTCGTATTTTAATAGAGGACGATGAGATGATCCAGCCAGGGCATAACTTCTGGCAATAAAAAATGTGTTCTGTTTGTAATGCTTGTATTACATTATATAATTAGTGAATTATTTGAGTGTAATATTTTGTATTAACATAGTTTTTCTACAAATTATTTTTTTTACCAATTTTTTCCGACCTTTTGGCTACAAAACAAGCTTCAGCCAAAAAAATCCGAGTCTCCGAGTCAACTCGTCCGATTCCGGCCGATTCATCCGATTCCGGCCGATTCATCCGATTCCGATTCCACGGTCAAGAACCCGATTCCGAGTTTCAGAACCATGGTTTTACGTACATATGATATTACATGATATATTTGTATCCTTTTAAGGGTAAATAAAATTGACTGAATCAATTCGATTTTTGATTCGGTAAGAGTAGAGTTTGGGTCGAGTCAAGTCAATTAATTCAATGGAGATGTTTAACAAACTAACTCCGTTGGAGATGCTTAGTATAACCACTTCAAGGAATATTGCAAATGACAACTCTTTTCCTCTTTGCTATAATTATCCAAATTAGAAAGAAATTGAACAGCTCACTGTACCGTAGCATTAAATCACCTTTGTACCATTACAGTATAACTGGTACCTAACTGGTACCACTCTTGTTACTGTAGCATTAACTCACCTTTGCAGAGAATAAGACTACTCTGTTTGGTGTTTCGTATTCTGTGGGCCTGATCTCATGTGCATCATTGATGGTATTTTTTTCATGTTTCCTTTTTATTTTTCATATTCTTGATAAACATTATCGGAGGATGAGGACATCTCCATATTTCTGTCTTAAAAGCAAAGTTAGGTGGGCCCACCTCAATAATTCTATAATTAATACATAAAAATAACATAACCTATATCACTTATGCCACATGACAAATCATTTACTAATTTTTGAGAAATTAGTTGTTGATATTATATTTATACATGGGAGGACAATTTATTCCATGCCTTGTTACCTGTTAACATATATACACCAATTTTTTTTTTCTTTTGTTCTCAGATCACCAAGGGATAGAAATTGTGCTGCAAAAGAACACCAAAAAACTCAGATACTTACAGAAAGAACCCTAGGGAAATGGATATTTCAAAATGAATCATTGCTGATCAGTGCCCAAGCAACTTTTTGGTAATTTTGCAATTTCTCCCCTCGGATTTTATTATTGACCAAGAAAATTGAAACCTAGTCGATCCCAGAAGCTTCAACAACTGCTTATATATGGCCTTAGTTTGTATTTGTATGTATGGTCCAGTTTGTCTCCGTGTTTTGTAAATTTGTCTTCCTTCATATTATTAATTAAGTAAAATGCTCTAGACAATTAATCAAGCATGTTATAAGAAAAAAAAAATACATTCTAATTATTTTTGGTATCTTTTATTTCCCACATGACTAAGAAACTACGGAAGACGCGGAATACAAAAGATAAGAAAATAATGCATTTTTGTTTATATGTTGGCTTTTAATTTTTTTTTTTTAGTAAAGGTTGGAGGTCAAGCCACCCAACTATTTAATATTCATAAGAAATTCTCCCATCTAGGTTTCGAATCTACAACCTTCCAAACGTAGGGAATAGTTTTTTTGGGAAAAATGTAATACGTAATATATTGCTAAAATGAAAATTTCTTAAATTTGTCGATATAATTTATAGTGGTCTCTATGTCAGTTTGGTATACTAGGAGATCCTTTGCTGAGTGTTGAAATGATATTCAAAGAAATTGTGAGAAAACTTTTTGCAGTATCACTGTTTCTTATGCTTCCCAGAAAAATTTGAAGAAAAAATGAGAACAATATTTTACTAGTTTTCTTCATTAACCTACATAATCTACAATCTAGCTTTCTGTTAAATAAATGATAAAACTAAACACGTTTGAGAACACACGTTACATAATTTCTTCTGCAGCAAAAAAGGAACTTTTACTTAAGATTTAAATAATAATAAATATTTTCTTTTTGTTACATATTAAAATTAATCACTTTCTTATATAAAAGATTCTTTTTTGTTGTGCATCAGCAATCAACAGTGTATTTTAATAGGCAACTTTTCTCAAGTGCAATTGGGCCACGGAAAAAGCCTCCGTAGCATCTTTAAATTATTGGATCCCATTGACGTTGAAAGCTTCTACTCATCTTCAGTCTTCCTTTTTTCTCTTCCATGTTGCCATTCTGTGACTTGCATGCTTCCTTTGATAAAAGACGGCCTCTAACAGATGGAAAGATCTGGACCGTTAATTCACACCAGCCAGCCCCTGCCAAAGCATTTCAATAAAAAAATTGGAGGAACATTTGGTGAATGTAACTGAATTATGGAATAGATATAAAGAACTGTTTCAGAATTAAGTTTTTTTAATTTTATTTTTGTTGCATGTTACTTAATTAATGGAATAGAAGTTGAAACTATAAACTGGTAGTTACATTCCTTTTCAATTTTTTCTTACTTCAATTTTATTTTTGTTGAATATATTTGAATGATGGAACAGTTGGAAATGTTTATTTTTTTTATCAAAGTAATTGAATTTTTTGATGACTTGTTTTTAATGAACAGTAAATTATACTTGTGAAGATGCTATTACATATTTTGTTAAAGTGATGTTGTCATCCAATATAACTTTTAAACTTATCTAAAATTTGATTTTCTTTAATTTATTTTGCAATCGTATATTTTTATTTTTTTAAGAAGAAAACCTCTTTTTTTTTAATTTGTATTTATGTTAAAGATCCATCTTTATATTAACAAAGGAATTACATTTCACTTGGTATGTTACTATTCAATCTCAATTTTAAACAACGTCAGCTTTTCATTGAAAATTAAAAATGCTAAATATATGCAAACTTAATTATCATTTAATCTATTCCAAACTTGCTAATCATGTTTGGTATCTAGCTTGGTGATTTGCAAATTTATAAATGAGTATTAAATGAATAATTTATTGTAATAAATATGTTTTTTTAAACCAACACAAATACAGACTCATATTTTCTATTTTTCTGTTGTATAATTCTGTGTGGCGTGTGACTATTGTGTTTGTATCATACCTGATGGTTTGGAGTGTCCACCATAAACTTTAATTATGTTTTTTCTTTTGGTACCTTTTTTGTACTTTATCTTTTTTAAAAGAAAATATATATATTCTCAACTTTAATTATGACTCCATAAACTCAACTTAAGACAACATCATCAGCTTTCAGTATATATTCTAAACTTGTAATCTCATCTATCCCTGACTTGCAGATATGAAACCAGGTTTGGTATCTAGCTATCTTAAAAATACTAAATATATGCAAACTTAATTATCATTTAATATATTCCAAACTTGCTAATAATTTTTTGGTATCTAGCTTGGTGATTTGCAAATTTATAAACGTGTATTAAATGAACAATTTATTGTAATAAATATATATATTTTAAACCTACACAAATACGGACTCTGGACTCATACTTTCTATTTTTCTGTTCTATAATTCTGTGTGGCGTGTGTCTATTGTGTTTGGAGTGTCGTATCTTGTGAAAAGTTAGCTGTGTCCACCATAAACTTTAATGATGCTTTTCTTTTGGTACCTTTTTGTGCTTAATCTTTTTTCAACTTTAATTATGCCACCATAAACTCAACTTAAGACAACATCAGCTTTCATCATATATTCTAAACTTGCAATCTCATCTATCCCTGACTTGCTGATATGAAACCAGGTTTGGTATCTAGCTATCTTATTCAAATGCTGAGCTTGTACAACATCAAAGCACTTTAAGCAAGAAATAATAACAAATAGTAGTTCAAACTCCAAGGCATACGAAGACACAAACACGTAGAGGTATGAGTGCCATTTATTTATTATTTATAAAATTTTCCTGTCATTTAATTTGATTAAGTCTGCATGCCATCGGATTTAATTGCCATACCTAATTGCATATTTAATTGTGGTCTTATTGTAAAAAAGTGACAAACTTAGGAGCAAATTTGGTGAATGAAAGAATGCGTTGATTGTGAAAATAGGAGAATCATTGAGCTGAATTGATTCAACCTGAAAGGTACGTTGGCATTACTAATATTCATAATTTTTAGTATATCCTAGTTGCCTACAAATAATTCAACCAAAAACGTTGTTGATCAATAAAGTTACTGACAATTAGTTGTGATACGTTGCTTGGGCACATTTATTTACTCATTTTTTAGTAATTGTTTTTTTCAAAAAAAAATATTGTAAATTTAATCTCACAAAATGTACTTTTAATTTATTGAACAACATCTCAAAATGTGAGTAATATCAATATATTTTTTACTTATCATATAATTATAATACAAACAACATATATCATTTTTGATGCACCGTCAAACTCTTGATTCATCCTGATAATTAACTCAATGACAACTGAGGCTCACATGTCAAGATCACCTCTTGATGTAGCTTAAATTCTCTTATTTTCTCTCTTTTGCCATGATTGGATCACCTCTTGATGTAGCTTAAATTCTCTCATTTTCTCTCTTTTGCCCTGATTGGATCAACTCTTGATGTAGCTTTTGCACTAAATAAACTACGAGGAATAAATTCAAAAATAAGAAAATAGTGCATTTTTGTTTATATGTTCTTTTTAGTCTGTTTCTTAATTAGGCAATGTATTTTAATTTTTTTGAACAAATTAAAAATGTAACAAATTAAGAAAATGGTAGTTGCAATAAAAATTTAGATATAATTTTTAGTGGTCTCTAACAGCACCTTTGCTGAGTGGTGAAATGAAATTCAAAGAAATTGTGACAATTTTTGCAGTATCAATTAATGTTTCTTGTGTTTCCCAGCAAAATTTGAAGAAAATAAAATGAACAAAAAATGAGAACAATAATTGGCTATCTTTCATCATTTATCTAACATATTTTTCTGTTGTATAATTTTGTGTGGCGTGCGGCTATTGTGTTTGTGTCATAACTTATGTTTTGTACTTTTGTTGCTCTATTGTTTTCATCATTTGCCAATTTTTACCGAATAGAAATCTCGAGCTTGTCTCTGATTAGTGAATAATTAATTTTGTACTGCTCAGTTTCATGTTTCGTATTATGAGCTTGATATGCATATTGATAACAAGTCGATCACATTATTAAAGAAAATTAATTTTTCAAAAATAGTTGTCTCATATACACAAACAAACCATATAATTTTCTATGAAGAGAATGAGTTATTTCTCAATATTTGATCCCAACCCAATTATTATGTTTACATTAGGGCGGTGTAAAGATGTGGATTAAACAGAATACACTAAAAATTTGCTTGGATGAACAGTAAATTATACTTGTGAAGATGCTATTATATATTTTGATAAGGTGATGCTGTCATACAATATAATTTTTAACCTTATCTCAATTTGATTTATTTAATTATTTTTCAATCGTATATTTTTATTTTTTTTAAGAAGAAAACTTTTATATTTTTATTTTGATAAGGTGATGCTATTATGTATTTATGTTAAAGATCCATCTTTATTTTAACAAAGGAATTACATTTCACTTGGTCAGTCACTATTCAATCTCAATTTTAAACAATATCAGCTTAATTTTCATTGAAAATTAAAAATGCTAAATATATGCAATCTTAATTATCATTTAATCTATTCCAAACTGCTAATCATGTTTGGTATCTAGCTTAGTGATTTGCAAATTAATAAACGTGTATTAAATGAATAATTTATTGAAATAAATATGTTTTTTTTAATCCAACACAAATACGAACTCATATTTTCTAATGTTTTGTTGTATAATTATGCGTGGCGTGTGACTATTGTGTTTGTATCATACCTGATGGTTTGGAATATCCACCATAAATTTTAATTATGGTTTTTCTTTTGGTACCTTTTTTGTGCTTTATCTTTTTTAAGCTCATATATTCTCAACTTTAATTATGCCTCCATAAACTCAACTTACCACAACATCAGCTTTCAGCATATATTCTAAACTTGTAATCTCATCTATCCCTGACTTGCTGATATGAAACCAGGTTTGGTACAACATCAAAGCATTTTAAACAAGAAATAATATATTCCAACTCCAAAGCATAGGAAGACACAAACACGCAGAGGTATGAGTCCCATTTATTATTCATAAAATTTCTCTGTCATTTAATTTAATTAAGTCTGCCTGCCATTAGATTTAATTGTCATACCTAATTGCATATTTAATTGTGGTTTTATTGTAAAAAGTGACAAACTTAGGAGCAAATTCGGTGAATGAATGAATGCGTTGATTGCGAAAATAGGAGAATCGTTGAGCTTAATTGATTAATCTGAAAGGTACGTTGCCATTACTAATCATAATTTTTATTATATCCTAGTTGCCTACAAATAATTCAACCAAAATAGTTGTTGATCAATGAATTGATACCTCACGTTGCTTGCGCACATTTATTTACTCATATTTTAGCTATGGTTTTAAAAAAAAATATATATATTTTAAATATTGTAATTTTATCTCACAAATACTTTTAATTTATTAAACATTATCTCAAAATGTGACTAATATCAATATTTTTTTTTTCTTATCGTATAATTATAATACAAACAACATATATCATTTTTTATGAACTTTCAAACTCTTGATTCAACTTTAGTAATATTATTTTTTACTTATCAATATAAGTTCTCTCTAATTGTTTTATTTGACGCGCACAGGGTATTCGATGAAATGTCCGAGTGACAAATCTGTCACATTATTGGGTTCCTAACAAATTTTTGTAAGCTCCATTTATTGGGTTCCAACTAATTAACATCAACTGGATAAACCAAAATTCACACCGTGTGTTAACAGATGTATTATATTATTGGATAAACCAAATTAAATCATATAGAACAAGATGTGAGTGATCCTATGAAATCTGTCTGTAAATTAGTTGAAATTAATCCTCCTTTCAAGACAGTAAAGAATGATATTTGAGTAATCTTATAAAGGTGTCGCTGTTACCATAAGACCCACCAATTGCTCATTCGCTCTCTCTAGCTGTTTGTTTCTATCTTACGTTAAATTTATGTGGGACTTGTTTAATTTTGATGTTGAGCAATACCCTGTTAATAAGTTATAAGCAGTATATACCGTTCCATACCCTACTGAATGGTACCTTGTTATTTTTTTTTTTTTGAAAAAAGGCATATGAGCCCGTTTCATATAAGAAACATAACGGTAACTTACAAGTCCATAGTATCATGTCCCAATTATTAGAAAATAACCACAAAAGCTAACAAAGAGCAAAAAACATAAGCTCTTCGTTTTAAAGTCCACCAAAACACTGTTATAGAAAAGAACATATAATCTAAGCCTCCTGTCAAGATGGGGCTAAAAGAAACTAAGTCTAGACTCGGATGTGCGCAAAAAGGAGTGTGCGTCATATCCTCAATCTGCTGGCGAGCCAGCTGCCCTTCCTATGTGCCCAGCCTGCCCTAGCCCTGGCTGATACACCACCATTTGCAAGTCACTGGGATCCCACACGCTCAAAGGAATAGCGTCTAACTCATCCGGCAACCACTGAGCTGCTGCCACCTTAATTTTCTTGTCCATATGACCTGTCCAATATTCAAACACAGAGATGATAAGCAAAATAATAGATCTTGTAGTTTTACAAGGGGAATTTTGAAAAATAACCGAATTTCTATATTTCCACAAGGTCCAACATACAGCACTGAATATCACTAAGAATGCAATTTGTTGCTCTTTGGGTAATGTACCTGCAAAATCAAAAATATCAGAGCAAGTGTGCCATTGTGAGTAGATTTGTTGACAATTACCTAGCCAAACCCAGATTTGTTGAGCTACTGTACATGTAAGAAAAAGATGGTTCACCGATTCTTTTTTAGTGCAAAATTGACATTGTAAATCCCCATGCCAACCTCTCTTATGCAAATTGGTTTTAGTGAGTATTCTATTATGCATGACTAACCACATAAAGATCCTAATTTTTGGTGGAAGAGGAAGTTCCCACCAAATAGCAAATCTATTTGGTACCTTGTTATGTTTTTTCCCTTGTTTATCAATACACTGTTTTTACTCGAATTTTTACTGGTACAATTGTTCATCCAGTTTGTAGGTAACTTAATAGATGGCCGAGGGTATAGTCAGTTCTGTTTTGGGTAAGCTGTCAGATGCTGCTGTTAAGGAGGTTCTACTATTACACGGCGTTGACAAGCAAGTGGAGAGATTGAGTCGTGAGCTCAGGTGGATTCAAGCATTCCTTAAAGATGCCGACATGAAGCAGATTGTAAATGAGAGGCAGAAGAATTGGATAAATGAGGTCAGAGATGCTGCTTACGACATAGAAGATGTCATAGACAATGCCTTTTTCTTGAAGGTTCCCGAGAACCCTTCAAGAGGACAATGGTCTCGAATTGTTGAGGCTGCTAAAAGGATGTGGAGGAAATGCAAAAAGCTCCCGGCTTTGCACAACCTTGCTGATGAGATGAATGAGATCCTGGAACGGATTCGGGAGATCAATGGAAGTAGAGAGAGATATGGAATCAACTCTTTGGGTGAAGACAGTGGAGAGCGGCCGATGCTACCGGTCAGGCCCCCTGTGCTACCTGAGATTGATGATCCTCATATTGTTGGCTTCGATCATGACAGGGACAACATCGTAAATCAGTTGCTTGACACAAGCATTAAAAGGCGTGCTGTCATCTCAATTGTGGGACTTGGTGGGCTTGGAAAAACAACTCTTGCTCGTAAAGTTTATAATAGGTAAATATGATTACATGAAGCAACTGTGTCAAAAATAGCTTAATAATATATATATAGGATTTTGCTAATATGCTACGCATATATAAGGGCCCCTTCGTGCTATGGCTCACTTTTTGAGTTTTCAAAATCCTAACGGTCGATCCGAACCGTTCAACATGATCTCCATATCAATATGTATGTGCAAACCAAATTTTACATTTTTTAGAATTTTTTTTACTATTTATTAAGCCACTTTGAAAATCGCTGCTCCAATGGTCCAGAAAAGTTTACTGTTGTGTACAAATTAGTGTTTTTTTAAAGTGGCTTCATAAATAGTAAAAAAATTCTAAAAAATGTAAAATTTGGTTTGCAAGTACATATTGATATGGAGATCATGTTGAACGGTTCAGATCGACCGTTAGGATTTTGAAAATCAAAAAGTGAGCCGTAGCACGGAGGGCCCTTATATATGCGTAGCACAGTAGCACTGTCCTATATATATATATATATATATATATATATATATATATATATATATATATATATAATAGAGGAGGGATCCACTTACAACATCTTACAACAATTTAGTTTTTGCGATTTTTAAAGTCCAAACAGTCGATCCAAACCGTTCAACATATAATCTGTACTAAAATGTGTTTGAAGATCAAATTTTACGTTTTTTTGAATTTTTTTACTATTTATTAAGTATTTTACAAAACTGATGTTTTTTAGTGGTCCAGAATTATCTAAAAACAACAGTTTTGTAAAATACTTAATAAATAGTAAAAACATTCAAAAAAATATAAAATTTGATCTTAAAGCACATTTTAGTAAATATTACATGTTGAACGGTTTGGATCGATTGTTTGGACTTTAAAAATCACAAAACTAAATTGTTGCAAGATGTTGTAACTTTTAAATGTTGTTAATGGATCCCTCCTCATATATATATATATATATATATATATATATATATATATATCAACCTTAATTTTCTTTTCATCTTATCTATATGAATCTTAAGTTCTTTATTCGTTCTGCACAAATTTTGTCCAGAAATTAATACAGTTTCCTGTTGAAATAGGGTGATAAAATAGTGCAATGCATATATTATTGTTAAACAAAAGAGCAGTTAACTTTAATTTAAAGGAAAGTCAATATTGAAAATTACTCTCCTATTTTACCCGTTCGTCTATCAGTATCATTAGATTTTAGCCAGACCAATTTTTTGTTTGTAATTAAATAAGAAAATTACTCTCCTACCCTAATGTCAACCTAATTTTTTTTGGAAATACAATCAATTTTAATTTCTTAGGATTATGGTAAATCTTGTGAAAGTTGTAGAGAGGGTTATGTTATCTTTTAATTGTGATCATTTTACTTGTTGATACTCTGGTAGACTTGTACAAAAAATAGTATTAAGGAATATGTAGAGATGCCAAACTAATTAAATTCCCGTTTACCGACTAGATGATTAGACAGATAAAACCAGGCTCTATGATAATATATGTACAAGTACCAATTATAGGAGCAGAGGAATACGATATGATTCAAACTAACTACTTTTTTTTTTTTTTTTTGTACAGCAATGATGTCAAGAGATGGTTTGATGTTTGCATATGGGTAACTATCTCTCAAGAGTTCAAACTAATAGATATTTTGAGAAAGATAATAGAGCAAGTCGAGAGAAAACTTCTCCCTCGAAATGACCTAGAAGGTGGAGAAGAGTACTTACTTACAAAGCTTTACAAAACTCTTAACGGTGAAGAGTACACTATAGAAGACTATTTACGTCCAAACTCTCATGACCCTCGAACTAGTAAAAAGCCACAGCCAAAGAAGTACCTTCTAGTCCTAGATGATGTGTGGAGAAGTGATCTATGGATTAAAATTGATCGAGTGCTACCTGATGCCGAGATTGGAAGTAGAGTAATCGTAACTACTAGAATCCAAAACATTATCGATGATGCTGAACCATATAAACTTCCATATTTAACTGAGAAATCGAGCCTAGAACTTTTGTTTAAAAAGGCTCTGCCAAATCGAGATTTGATTGAAGGGTATCCCGATGAACTGTACGAGGTTGGAAAACAATTTGTTAAAAAATTTGGTGGATTACCCCTTGCATTGTTGGTTTTAGGAGGTTTATTATCAAAGAAACCTGCCAATTATGTTGCTTGGAGTAAAATGTTGCAAACTATGAATTGGGGTACTGATGGGAGAGAATGTACTGAGATCATGGCTACCAGCTATGATGACTTGCCATTTGTTCTCAAATCTTGTTTCATGTACTTTGCGGCTTTTCCTGAAGACCATATAATCGATGCTAAAAGATTATTGCGGTTGTGGGTTGCTGAGGGGTTCATACCGGCAGAAGAATCAAGAACATTAGAGGATACTGCTGAGAGTTTCCTAGAGGATCTAGTGCAAAGGTATACTTCCATAATTCAATATTTTTTTTTCAGATTCACACAGATCCGGCTGATTTTCCATTTTTTTTAGATAAGATATCGTACTTTTTAAATTCAACTGGCTCTTTAAAAATTAACTCATATTCTTAACTAAGATTTTTCTTATAGATTTAAGTATTCTATTTACTTTAAATAGAAGTTTGACTAATATTTTTCTTATACACTTCAAATAATCCAAATTAAGAATCGCATTCAATTAATCTTCTAATTTAATTTCAACAGAAGCATGGTTCAAGTATCAGAGAGATCTCGCACTAGTTCAATCACAAGTTGCCGTATACATGACCTCCTTCGTGAACTTGCCATCCAAAAGGCCAAGGAGGATAACTTTCTCACAATTTGCTCAAACCCTGACAATTGGAATAGCAGCGCCAAGGCACGTCGTGTGGCGGTCCATTACTCGGGTTGCGGTGAATTGATGGAACATGCAAATCCAAATCTCCGTTCTTTGTTGTGCTTTGAGAAGCCAATGCCAAATTGCTCTCGGCAAAGGCTGCTTAAGGTGCTTAGTGACATGGGACAAAGTGATTTGGTAGATTTTGAGTGTTTTCATGGACTGAATCAGTTAAGGTATTGCCAACTTGGTGGTGAAGTGAGTAGTAACAGAGGATCTTTTGAGTCGTTCATAGGTGGCCTGAAATTTGTGCAGACCCTTGATTTCCGTCAACTAGAAGATCATGGAGACTTGCCTGAAGATATATGGAATGTGAAAACACTTAGGCATGTGATACTAAATTTCCCGTATACCTCAGGACCCTCATCGTCTGCAGACCTAAGAAATCTGCAAACACTCACGGGTGTGAAGAGCAGAGAGTCATGGAATGCACGGTTACCAAAACTACCAAATTTGTGCGATTTATATATCAAAGTGGAGATCTCGTTTTCGTGGGATTTAATGGCCAAGTTGCTTGGTACACTGAATCATCTAACCTCTCTGGTCTTACATGGCAATGAAGTACCGCAAAAAATAGTGGAGATGCAAAGGTTTCCATTTTATCAGTATTTACAATATCTGGATCTCGTAGAGCACTCCCCATCCCCCAACAACAAGTTGTCACCTGAGGTTGGAATGTTTCCCATCCACCTCACAGAGTGCACGCTCACTGGCCTCCTTTTCAAGGAAGATCCGTTGCCAGTGCTAGAGAAGCTATCCAGCCTCAGGTGGCTCTACTTGAAAGGAGAGAAAGTGAATAGAAAGATGAGCTGTTCTGCTGGAGGCTTCCAACAGCTACATGACTTGTGGTTTAACGACCTAACCAATCTAGAAGAATGGGAGATAAAGGAGGGTGCCATGCCCATACTTCAGGTAGTGACACTATGGGATTGTGAGAAACTAAGGGTGCCTCTCGGGCTTCAGTACCTGTCCAACCTCAAAGAACTTTATCTATCTAACTGCAGCGAATTAAAAAAGCATGAAGCTGAGATCCGCAACGACATCTGCAAACATGTTCCCCAGATAGAGATAAGGTAGGGCCGGCTTCGATCTCTAGAGCATGGTTCAAAAAATCGGAATCGGAATCGGAATCGTATTTTTGACCGCCGAGTCAGAATCGGATGAATCGGCCGGAATCGGAAGAATCGGATCGGTAACTCGGGTACTTTTGGCAGAAGCCTTGTTTTGTAGCCAAAAAATAGGAAAAAATTGATAAAAATAATTTGTAAAAAAACTATGTTAATTAAGTGTTATATTTCAAAATTTTAAAACATGATTTAATTATTAAGTTGATCATTTCGCATAATTAAAATTTTTATTAGATTAATGAACGATCAGATTTATCTGAGTAACATAAAATGAATCTAAAATTTAGAAATATAAACGAATCAAATTCGTACATTAAAAATTGGAGGTTAAAAACATAAGATAAAATATAGCACCATAAATAAAGTGTAAATATTGGATAAATCTAAAATTCGTTGCAATCGTGAAACAAAGAAAGGAAATAAATCAAATCATGTAAATAAATAAATAATTGAATTCTAACTAAGAGTAATTAAATTAGGAATTATAAATTGATTTGGTAATTATATGTATATATATATACTACTCGAAATTTAATTAGTCGGATCTAAAAATCAAATTATAAACACGTAATAATACTCGTACGACATTATAAATTGTTACGAATCTTCGATTCGAAATTTGGACGAAAACAGATTTTTAATAAATTAAATGAATACATATTAAGTTCTGGATTGCTTGGACCATTGGATTTAATCCCAACACGAATCTTGAACTCATCCTACACTTTGATTTTTGAATTGATGAAAGGGAAGGGATTTAAACCCATTTGAATAAAAATTTTGGGTCCGGCACCGAATTCTCATCCTCTGAGATATCTCATATTTTGCGTGACTTGTTGAAAAATCAAAACAGTTCAAATAAGTTCTGCACGAATCTCAAAGCACAAAACTTGTTGAAAAATCTCCTATTCTCTTCCCGTGTTTCACCAATAGTGGACCCCACGCACCTCTCTTCCTTCTCTTTTTCCCTTCTCTCCCGTTCGCGCAAGAAACAGGAAGCGACTCCATGAAATTCTCTCCAGCGATCTCAGCGATCTCCTCAGGGATCTCCATGAAACTTCCCCTCAGCCGGTCTTCAGCCTTCTCCTCCAGGGACTCATCTCCTCCTACGGCAGAGCACAGTCCAGGTTAGTTGGAAATCGGAATTTTTTGAATGAAATCGGCTCAAATCGGCTTGACTCGGTGTAACTCGGCCGGAAAAATCGGAAACTCGGCCGATTCGGCACTGTTCATCCGAGTTTTTAGAGAAAATCGCACAGGCGCCAGAATCGGGTAAAAATCGGCCCGGTCCCGTCCGATTCCGAGTTGAATCGGCCGATTTGACTAGGAATCGGCCGATTTTTTGAACCATGCTCTAGAGTGCTTTTCTTTAATTTATTTGTACATGTTAGTGTTTCGATAATTTCGGTATTGCTATCATTTTCTTAATTTTCATTTTAATTTATTTGTATTTGTTGTTTTGTCTTATTCTGGAGTTATTAAACATTATGCTTCCAAAACGCAACATTTATGCCTCCATCTGCAAACATGTTCCCCACATTTTATTTTAATTTATTTGTGTTAGTGTTTCGATCCTTTCCATACTGCTATCATTTTATTTTCCTTTTAATTTATTTGTATTTGTTGTTTGGTTTTATTCTGGAGTTGTTGAATATGCTTCCAAAATGCAAGACAAATTAAAGACAGAAGACTATGTATTTTACTTTTAACTGCCGAAATTTTTTTCTTTTCCTTTTAATTTATGCTTTCAAAAAATGATTCGGTTTTAGTGAGGTCCCCTCTAGATATGTATTTCGAAGAAAAAAAGACAAAAAAACTCTGTATCATGGTGCTAAGTGTGTTGATTTGCTTCTAATTGCCGAATTTTTTTATTTTAATAAGTATAAAATTTTAAATTATACTTCTAGAAAAAAATAGTGTCATTTTTAAATTCTGCCGCTTCGGTTGAAAATAAAATGAAAAGAAAAATTAAGAGCCGTTATATGAAATTCTGGTCCATTTTTCCAGTATCAGAATTTGAAATTTGAGTTATTCTAAATATCAAAATTTGTTTAATATTTTTCTTAAAATTTTTGATTTAAATTTATATTCATTAAATTAAAAGGATAATTCTGGCATACATCGATCAAACTTTTATGTACATATATTTAAAAATATTAGAGTGAGGCTATGTGAATATGTATGTATATTATAGATCAACACATGTTATGTATTAATATCTCTATTTTGAAAGTTCAAATTTGGGATACTAATGTATTATTTTTTTTTAACTTTAATATAAAATTGAGATATATTATTAAGCCAAAAGAGTATGTATCATGGTAGAAAGTGTATTGATTTGCTTCTAACTGCCGAAAATTTATTATTTAATAAATATAATTTTTGAATTATACTTCTAGAAACATATTAAAGGAAGTCCAGAATTGAGAAAAGGCTCAATTTTATATTCCACTACTAGAATAATCGTTTTTTGCATGCCAGGCACCAGTTTTTTGCATGGTTGTGATGGCTCATGCAAAAGAAATGGCGTTTGTTGACTTTTTAAACTTGTTGCATGCGAATCCCCATGTAACAGGACTCGCATGCAATTGTGTGAAGCTCTACCATGCAACTGTGTGATGTCTGGCCATGCAAATAAGTTTTGAAGGTCAGATATTATAATTAATTCGAGGTCCATGCAACAACTCAACTCCATGGACATGCAACTACTTAAAAACTTAGTAGTTATTATATTTAATTAAGGTCCATGCAACAACTCAACTCCCTTCTCATGCAATTACTTAACCACTTAGTAGATATTATATTTTATTAAAGGTCCATGCAACTGCTTAACTCTGTGCCATGAAAATAGTCCACTATCACTCGCATGTAAATAGTCTGGACTGAAGTTCGAAACAATTGCATGGGCTTTACCATGCAATAGTTTACTTACTGGACAGATTCATTTCTGTTTATTTGATATCTCCTTTTCAATGAAGCTTTTAATTAAAATTCACAACAGCACGAATAATAGCAGTATATAGTAATTCAATACTTTGATAACTTAATTAAATTCTTGCATTTAGAACAAACCTTCCAAAATAATGGAGGAACAAAAACAATTGTACAAAAGATGTATCAACACACATACAACTTTTGATTAACCAATATTGAAACTCTTGAACGGAAGCATATCGAGGTCCTAGAAACCAAATTCATCCTCATCTTGGTCCATGTCCAACTCTTCGTCACTTGAAAGTTCAATTTGGTTGACCTCTTCCTCATCCTCATCCTCATCTTGCGACATTGCATCGTCTACTAGCTCGAACTCACCTTCAAGAGGGGCCAAACCATCCCAATCAAATTCTTCGCCATTTGAAACCTCAATTGCATGATCCGGCATTTCATCCTGGAAAAATTCTAGGTTAGCATCGACTTCGTCATCGGCACGAAACCTCCCCTTCGCGCTAGTTTTCATTGCCACCCACCATTGTTGTCTTTCAACTTTATCCGATGCGTAAGGAAGGTAGAAGACTTGGATTGCTTGAGGTGCCAATATAAATGGTTCATAATTTTTAAGACGAGAAGCATGTTTAACCTCCACAATTCCATGTTGGTTGTCCACCCTTACACCATTTGTTATGTCAAACCAATTACACTTAAAAAGAACGACCTTGTTGAATCCATCATAATCTAGCTCAATTACCTCTTGGAGAAGTCCATAGTAGTCTTGTGGTGTGTCATTTCCATCCCACTCCCCTTTAATGCAAACACCGCTACTATTTGTTGACTTGTTTTGCCCATATGCTTCCGTGTGAAATCGAAAGCCGTTAACTTCATATCCACCGTAGCATTTCACTTGTTTTTGTGGCATGAGTGCAGCCTTTCGGATGTAGAGGTCGCAATCACGATCGGATAGTACCTTCTTCCGTAGCCAATCTGCGAACCTATCTTCACGAACTTTGTCCAATTGCTGTGCCGATCTGGCTTGTCCAGAGTTTAGCATGCATGCATCAAACTCTCTACACATTCAAACATGTCAAAATACAAGAGATTAAGGTTGTGTTTAGAATAGGTACTTTTGAAATCATAAAAATAAACATGTCATAAGATTGTACCCTAGAAATTTATTTTTTATTTCTGGACAATTGAGGATGACATATGTGTGTGCAGCTTTAAATTCCTTCTCATCGAGAGTCCTTCGGTCAGACCGTGTCCAAAAACGTCCCGCATTATCAAATATCGATAGGCGTCTCCGCGGAGGGTTACTCGTTCCAACCCCTTGTTGCTTAGTTTTAGAATTCTCCGCAAAATAACGAGTGCAAAATGAACCAATTTCTTTAACAATTGTTGCCTCGACGATTGAACCCTCGACACGCGCCTTGTTTGTGACCTTCTTCCTCTGTTCTTTGTTTCGTCTGTAACAATTACAAGTGTTTAGATATGGAAGCAATAAGTGAATCACAAAGAAAGAGATTAAGAAAACACACACCTTTCACATGCATACATCCATCGAGCCCCTACCGGTCCACCCAATCTAGCCTCTTCACACACATGGACCACAAGATGCTCCATAGAATCGAAAAATGCCGGAGGGAATATCTTTTCCATTTTGCACATTGTGACCGCAATATCCTTTTCTAATTGATCGATACGGGATGGATCAAGCTCCTTGGCACAAACCTCTCTAAAGAAGCTTGAAATCTCGCACAAAACATCCCATACGTAATCAGGGACAAAGTCTCGAAATGCAACCGGAAGAAGTCGCTCCATGAACACATGCAAATCATGGCTTTTTAGCCCATTTAATGTGTTTGTTTTGAGGTTTACACATCTTGACCAACTCGATGCGTATCCATCGGGGAACTTGACATTCTTCTTGAGCCAAATTAAAACATTCCTCTTATTTTGTGGAGAGAGTGTGAAGGGAGCCTTCGGTTTTTGCATTTTTCCGGGATGATCCGGGTACGGTATTAGATTCTGAATGGAACGATTGCAAAGAAGAGCCAAATCTTTCCGCGCCTTTTCATTATCCTTGTTTTTGGCCCCCATGCCTAGAACTGTGTAAATCAAATTTTCCGCGAAATTCTTCTCCACATGCATCATGTCAATGTTGTGTTGCAACAAATTGTCTTTCCAATACGGCAAGCTCCAAAAAATACTCTTCTTTGTCCAATGGTGGGTGACACCATAACCTGGAAACTGGTCAAGGCCAATCTGTTTACCCCATTTCATCCTCCCTAGTTTATTTACCATCGCGAGCCGCTCCTCTCCCGTTATTTTTCGTGGTGGTCGATCAAAATCTACCATACCTTTTTGGAAATTATTCTTATCGCGACGAAATGGGTGATCTAGAGGCAATAAGCATCTATGACAACCCCACCATGTAAATTTCCCACCATACTTTAGTCGGAATGCCTTTGTTGCACCCAAGCAATGAAAACATGCTAATCGGCCTTTAGTACCCCACCCACTTAGCATCTCCAACGCGGGGTAATCGTTTATCGACCAAAGAAGTGTTGCTTTCATTGTGAAATTCTCTTGTTTAGACACATCCCATGTAACCGCTCCATCCTTCCACAATTTGTTCAATTCATCAATTAAAGGTTCAAGAACAATGTCAATGTCCCGACCCGGATGCTTAGGTCCCGGAATGACAAGCGCGAGAAACATGGTATCTTCTTTCATTATCATTCCGGGTGGTAGGTTATACGGAAAAACTAAAACTGGCCAACAAGAATATGGAGATGCATTTGAGGTGAATGGCATGAACCCATCCGTCGTTATCCCCAACCAAACATTTCTCACATCTTTAGCAAATGATGGATATTTCCGTGCGAAGTGCTTCCAAGCCTCACCATCTGCGGGGTGCACCATAATTCCGGGCTTCTCACGAAAACCTTCCTTATGCCATCTCATTTGGACCGCATTGAAGTGGGTCATGTACATCTTTTGCATTCTTGGGGTGATAGGTAGATAACGAAGTATCTTTTGTGCAACCGGTTTGGCATTCGTATTTGATCCCATTGGCTTATATCTCGGTGTATGACATACATCACAACTTGTCTTGTCCACTCTATCCTTATAGTAGAGCATACAAAAGTTTG
The DNA here is from genome assembly GCA_028015225.1 of Carex myosuroides. NCBI lineage: Eukaryota > Viridiplantae > Streptophyta > Magnoliopsida > Poales > Cyperaceae > Carex > Carex myosuroides. The sequence goes on from CM051465.1 coordinate 6,277,055, forward strand.
GGCATACGTCTATATTCTTATGCTCCATGCCGAGCGGCTCGACCAATCGATTGGCTTGATAGAAGTTTTCCGGCATTTTTCCACTAGGGGGAAGCACGCTTTTGATAAGACTCATCATCCCATCAAAGCATTTTTGGCTCAATTGATGTTCCGACTTCAATGCGAGTGCTTGTGTAACGGCCGATAAGATTGTGTGTGATTTGCATTTCAATTGGCCCGTCATGTTCTCTTCCCAAAGCGGTGTATCCGATGCGGCCATCATGTCGAAGAATCTTTTGGCCATTCCGGTAGGTGTATCCTCCTCCCAATTGAAATCTTGCCCAGCGGCTGCCCTTACCATATCCGCTCCCACCTGATAATTGTCATTGATCAAATCTGATGGTGGATGGTGCGGGACATGTTGAGATCTCTCCTCACGTTCCTCTCCGTGTGCGTGCCAAGTTTCATATCCGGGACGAAAGCCGGATTGGTAAAGATGCATTCTCACGGTTTGCAATTCTTTGGTGTTGAGGTTTTCACATTTCATACATGGACATAAGATACATTCCTTGCCATTGAGGAGAGTCACAACCGAGGGGTCGGATTTCGCTAAATCAACAAATTCTTTCACACCCTTTATGAACTCGGGTAGTAGCTTTCCATTGACATTTAGTCGATTATACATCCATCTACGATCCGTTGCCATTTAACTATTAAATTGTTGGACAAGAGGTATGAGTTAGCAAATAATTTGACTACATTTGAAATATGGACAAATTATGGTAATAGTTTAATTTGGAGTATGTACAATAACAAATAATTGAAATAAATTAGCAAACATCAATTTTTTATCAGAACATTTTCAATCTTTATTCAATTTTTTTAATAGAACTATTGACTACATTTTCAATTTTTTTAATAGAAATAGGGTATAGGTTTTGATAAATGTAGGACAAATTAACAAATCTCGTTTTGATAAATAGGGTATAGGTTTTGACGTACCTCACTCTCTAAAAACGATTTGATATACAATGCCATTACAAGGGGAAAAAACGAGCTCATAAGAGTATTTACCTCACTCTCTAACCTCCAACGAACTGCAGCTCCCTTCTATGGTTCAGCGGATTAGAAAGACTCCAAGGGGTTTTCTCTGATCTTGGAATGTTGCGGCCAAATCACTAGCTAAAGACACGCTTTTTGGTTGGCTTTTTTGGCGGAGACACTATGACCTAATTTGCGGAGAGACCAAGTGTAAAAACGATTGATTAGAACAGTGAAAACGACCTTTTGAGGTAAAATTCCAGAGAGCAATTATTTTTTATATCGGACTTCCGATGTAAATGATGGTACACCCTTTTGGGGAAAAATTTGTTTTCTTGGCGTACCCCCAGTGTACGCATCATATTAAACTGCACCCTATGTGAATCCATTCTCAGACATACACAATAAAAGAAAACGAAGACAAGGAAAAGTTAAGAGCACATAGTTTTGACATAAGGCTCACATCCTACTTACTGTCTTCACATCCTACTTAGAAATTAAGTAACATAGTTTGACAAATCACTATACGGCATCCAATACATCACAATAAACACATCACATCCTACTTAATATTATTACAAATTACTGCTTCAATCTTGATCATGTGACTGCAGTGGATCGTCTCCCCCTCCCCCCCCGCTGGCTCCCCCACCATCATTTCCCTTTGATGACCCCCCCTAAAAAGCAAGGAGAAAATGTTTGTTAACAATGATTCAAACATACTTAGTTGTTTTCATAAATGAGGCAGGATTGAGGTCAGGAACTTACGTGAAAAGTTGTAAGAGGCGCTCCAGTCCGCTTGAAGAGCTCTGCAAATAATTTCTTGTTTTGTTCCTCCTTCTTCTTAAACTCCTCACGGTCTGTATTGTGTCGGGCCTCTTGGGCAGCAATGTCAGCCAATAACCTCCTTCGTTCAGCTGCCACCTGAGACTTAATCATCACTACCACCTGAGACTTGGTGAATGTTGTACTCTCATCTTCAGCCGAGGTGGCAGTGCTCTTGGCATGATCCGACAATGTGGCATCCTCTTTAGCCAATTCTTTGTTCCCTTTGCATGTTCTCGACCGGTGTCCAAAGCCGAACAATCGGCCTTTAGTATCCTCTCCATCAACAGCAATATCCCATAGATCCTCGTCAGACAAACGTGCATTGTAATTTTCTTTCAAATCCTCATATAGAGCCTGCATTTGACAAATAAGAATTCTAGGTTTAGTAATCACTTTTTGGGAATGAAATGGTTCAGGTCAGAGTGTAAGGGTACCGGGGATTTATAACAAAAGGGATAAAAGTAGGTTACCATTTTTTCTTCCGCCTTCTTGTTTACGTACACCTTTCCAGCGTGCGTTTCCTTCGTGTGAATACGATCGAAAACCTCCTTCAGAGTGACAGACGATCCCTTATCAGATTCCTGCAGTTACAACATTTGTTAATGAGTTTTAAGTAATTAATAAACATAAAATTTGTCAATGGAAACCTACAAAATATAAAATAAAAGGTACCATCTTGCACTTGTGACGAAACAGTGACCTGGAACCACCCAGGTGATGGATGACCGACCCATCCTTTGTTTTGTTATTCCGGTTGGTGGATGACATTTTATCCCATTTATCCTTCGACCAAATAAGACACAACCCCTTCCAGTGTTGCGGATTCTTGCACCACTGAGGCGGGAAGTCTCTCCACAGTAACTTGTCCTCTGTGTATTTCTTTGTGTACTTGCCTCTCAGTACTACCAACTCACGACTGTATGCATCTGCTGCAATTGTCTCAAAGACTTGCAGACAGCGTTTCACGCTTTCCCCCTCCCCCCAAGAATAACTCTGCAAGAATTTTTTGAGTATTTCCAGCCTCGCCTTAACGGGAAACATATTGTAAGTCCTATATGGACCCGGCATATTCTCCAAAGTTAGGACCCTTATCGTGGCAACCACCCTTGTGCAAAGAGGAAGGGATGTGAACTCCGCATCACCAACAACAAACAATTGAGGTCTACTGCCAAAATGTGATGGTTTACGACCCTTGGCCATACCTCGGCCCCGCCTCACATCAGACTTCTGCCCCCTTACCCTCCTTCTTTTCGCCTGGCCCTCAGCCCCTGTGGCATTCTCATCGTCGAGTTCCCTTCCCGAGGCATCCAGTGCCTCCTCACAGTCACGAAGTGCAATGCGTTTGCACCCTCTCTTACCACCATCGTCATCCACGACCGCTGGATGCGTGCTATCCTCCTCCGAATCAGCTGTGTCTTCCTCGTACTCTGACTCTCCCTGCTGAGTGGCATCAGACTCGGGCCAATCATCCCATTTGGGATCACCGGCCTCCGGCTGTAGCGGTGAATTGGGGACTGAATTGGGGGTTTCTGACATGGAAAAACATATTAAGAAATATAAATTCTGACTTTCATCCAAAGGAAGGGTTCAAGTGAACTTTCTTATTGGAGGATGGATACGCACAATGATTTAACTCATATTTGGGGCAATAGACATGACAACTCAATTACAAAAACAAAGCAAAATTTATTAAACTGTACCTTCACTCAATGAGTCAGATGTTGATGAGCCACGGCCTCTTTCGGTCATGTCATGTTGTTGAACCACCGAGTTGGGGGGTGTTCCTACAATCAAAATGAAAGCCTATTAGAACATTCATCTTTATTCTAACATTTTCAATCTATCTATCCTTCTCATCTTTATTCTAACATTCTAAAACTATCTATGGTTCTCTTTTATGGTGGCATTAGTTCTCTTTTTATATTTTTTTGGTAAAATAAATCATCAATTCCAGCATCAATTAAACAATGGAATATAATGAACGGTACCTTGGTCAGCTTGTGACGGATCTGGCTTGTTGAACCTCGATGAGCGGCGGGTGGGGCTGCACGTGCTCGACCTGCTGCGTTTGGCTCGGCCCTTTATGACTGTGTTAGGCGGTGGGTCAGCAGGTTGGGAATCCTCTGACGGTGGAGGTGGCAAGACATGGGCAACAGGCAGTGGATTATGCAGAGGCACAGTTGATTCAGGTTGCTTGGGGGGTTCTGACTTAGAGGGTGCTGACATGGAGGGGTCTGGCTCTACCTCTTGCTGAAGTATTGGAGGTGGCACATCGCGTTGCACAGTTTCTGCTGCGACAGAGGGCTCAACCGGGGGTCCTACAACCAAATTGGAGACCACTATTATAGCTTCAGCATTTAATATAGTGTTTAATATAGTGTTTAATTGATAATATAAGCAAATTGGAGACCACTAATATAACCAAATTGGAGACCACTATTATCTTCTTCTTTATTGATAATATAAGCAAAGACTGCATTTAATTATCAAGGGTAAAACTGGTATCAAGACAAAAACAGATTCTTCAGCACTTAATATAGTGTTTTCAGACCTGAAAATAGCATCGCCCTTACAGCTCTAAAATTATGTCAAGAATTCGTAGTTTGTCAAGAATTCTAAAATTACAAAATAAATTTAAAATTACAGCTCTAAAATTACAGGTCGAGCACGTGCAGCTCTAATCCTTGCTTAGTAGTTTAGTTTGTCAAGAATTCTAAAATTACAGCTCTAAAATGTATAAGACGGTACCTTGATCAGCTTGTGACGGATCTGGCTTGTTGAACCTCGATGAGCGGCGGGTGGGGCTGCACGTGCTCAACCTGCTGCGCTTGGCTCGGGGGGTGATTGTCTTGTCAGGTTGCTGTGCCGGTGGTGGATTAGGCATTGCCACAGCTGCTGGGGTCTCGCGTGTGTTAGGCGGTGGGTCAGCAGGACCCGAATCCTCTGACGGTGGGTCAGCAGGCATTGGCACAGTTGCTTCAGGTTGCTTGGGGGGTTCTGACTTAGAGGGTGCTGGCATGGAGGGCTCAACCGGGGTTCCTACAATCAAATTGGAGACCACTATTATAGCTTCAGTTGTATTACCCTGTATCTTTTTATCATCTAAATTGAAGAATAGATGCCATGAATAAACTGCAGCATTAGAACACAGATTTAACTCAAATATATCATTCTCATGTTACTTTATTCCTTCCAGAACAGATACCAGATGGCACATAGGACAATTATTTAAATTGAATCCAAGAACAATAAAAACTTGTTTGATAGAATGTTAATTAAATGGCGCCAATTGGTAATGTTGGTTACAATTTACAGAGTCAATACGAAACTCGTGCCAAAATGTGGTATGGCATCATCTATGATTGGTTCATTAATTTAGCACGCCTCTATTGTATAAACTCATCTCAATAAAAAAAAAACAGTTAACAAAATCGATAAATAGCACAACAGCCACAATAATTGATCGTGTGATATTCAATTACCCTGAAAAAATCAATTTAAATAGGTCCCAAAACAATTCTGCAGCAAAATCATTTAAATATTTGAAACTTTTTGGAATCATATCTTTATCAGAACATTTAGGTGTATAGAAGAAGGTGCAGGAATACATCATAATACAAGGTTACTATAATTTAAGACCAAAAAAAAAATTTGTTAGCAGCTCTATAACCTATGATTAGAAGAGTCCTCGTACTTGTATCAACAATTGCCATTTTGGTTGCTTTGTTAAGGTATCTGCCAGTAAATTCTACTCAATAAAAACAATAAATGAACAACACTTAACAGTATCAAATTTTTTGATTCCAACAATTGCCATTTTGGTTAGCCCAACTCAATTTACAACAAATTCAATTATGCTCAATTCGCCTCAAGTATACATCAACATGGAATCAAAGCATCAATTATGCTCAATTCCCCCTTTATTTAAGACAAGAATTCTACAATTAAGAAATATAAAATGTATAAGACGGTACCTTGGTCAGCCTGTGACGTATCTGGCTTGTTGAACCTCGATGAGCGGCGGGTGGGGCTGCACGTGCTCAACCGGCTGCGTTTGGCTCGGCCTCTGATTGTCTTGTCAGGTTGCTGTGCCGGTGGTGGATTAGGCATTGCCACAGCTGCTGGGGTCTCGAGTGTGTTAGGCGGTGGCAACTTGGGTTGGGGATCCTCTGACGGTGGAGGTGGTGGTGGCACATCTGCTTGGGTTATGTCGGATTTATTGAGCCGTGAACTTTTTCGGCGATATGAAATCGTGTAATTATTGTCAGCCATGTATTCTGTGATTAATAAGAATTTAGTGTGTTAACTATAAGCAACAAAAGTGTAATTGAAATATATGTACTCTATTGAAATCAAGAAATTAGTGAAATCATGTAATTATTGTCAGCCATTTATTCCACCACTGAAATCATATAAATACAACAAAAGAAAATGAGTAGAACACTTTTCCAATTTTAAGGCTTTTTCTTCCACCACTGTACTGGAATGCATGGCAAATACTAATCATCCTAATATAGCAAACCCTAAACCCTAAAATTCAGGAAATTCAGGAACTAATTTATTAGCAAACCCCTAAACACCTGAACCTTGCCGGGATCTTGAACTAATTTAGCAAACCCCTAAACCCTAAAATTCAAAAAAATCAGGAACTTCACAAATAACTAAACCCTAAAATTCACCACATATTTCGGGTGGGGGTGGGGGGTGGAGTTGGGGTTTGTTAGATCTATGGTACTTACCACTTGACGGCCGATCCCTCCTCCGATAAGCGACGGCGAGGGAAACTCAGATAGGCGACGGCGACGGAGACCTTTGAAGTCGCGACTTGGGTAAACTCCGATAGGCGACGGCGCGACTTGGGTAAACTCCGATAGGCGACGGCGACTCAGCGAGGGAGACCTTTGAAGACGAAGGGTTTGTGGGAGAGCGACGGCCAGAGTTTTTTAGGGAGAGGAAGGGCTTACTGTGATGGAGTGGGATTTCAAAAAAATACGCTAAGTCCTGAAGTATTCTCGTGAGCATTAAGTGGGGAGAAGCTCTTTTCATGCACTCTGCGGTAGCGGAATCTAAAGTACTATATCGAGACCGTTCGATTAGGCTCTGACGCGAATTATGATGGATAATGTGTATCAAGAAAGGCCCGATCAGAACGGAAATATTATATTACCTTCGAGAAAGACATGCTGCATTTAATTGGGAGACCTACCCACTCGGTGCTCTTTGGCATCAGGTACCGTATACTTAAGTTTCAATCGGATCGGTTTGATCAAATCCTAGCACGATCATTGAAGCACCATATGCAACGTCTAGGGTCAGATTTAATAGTATATGTTGCGTTATTGCAGAGTGTATTCACCCTATACCAATATACAATTTCAAATCATTATATCACGTCCATTTATCGCCAATCGGACGGCACAGGAGTTGCAGCTGTGATGAATATGTACTGGAATGTACATAAACTATTTTGTAAAAATACGAAAATGCTTTTTTTTGGTTTTATTACAACACATCTGGCCAAATAATAATTAATAACATAATTTTATAGACTTTCATATTTTTTTAACCCCTTCAAATGTTAAAAACAAAATTGGACCGTCCATTTTGTCTCTAATTTTGAACGGTCGATCTGCGATGAAATGACTCAAAATTTATTTTAAAATGATCAAGAGTTAACATAGAACCAAGTTAGCACAAAATATAATAAGTTATGTTGTATATTGGTTTCGATCCACCGCAAAGTATTTATAGCCATTTGATGCTTCGATGTTCTATCGAGTGGATGGAGGGGTGAATAAATACTTTACTTGATGAAACTTTCCCGCAAGACATTAAATACAGTGTTCTTCGATTCCAACGGTTCCGATCGATCTCCGGGACCATTATTTTATTACATATTCATTTCCCCTTCCATCAAGAGTGTATGTTTCATATTGATACATAGAAGATGTCATCATATATATGCAACTCACATTTAATTGCAATACTAAATTTTAGGTATAAAATCATCTTACTATGAAATAAATTACAACATTGTTATTCATTATTGTATAACTATTATTATTATTATTATTATTTTCATTATTTTCATTATTTCTTTAATTATAACATTGACATTAATTCTCACTAAATACATAAAATACTAATCATATACTATTATGCATCAAGAAACAAGGAAATACAATAATAATTTTTTAATTAAATCTACACATTCAACTTAAAAATAACAAACAAAATTATTAAATTTCTGAAATAAAATATACAATGACTTATATTAATGACCTACAAGTATTCATCATATTAATCACAAATTAAAAATAACAATTTTCAGATCAGGTTGCTGTGTACTTAACCCATTCAACAAGGATTTTGAATGAAACTTCAAAGAGAGCTACTTCATCTATTGGAAGCGCAAATCTGACTCAATCCAAAGGAGACCGACTACTCTGCGCGTAGCCATTACCGCTCTGTTTTTAATCTAACTTAGGCGCTACACTGAAATTTCATTTCCCCCCATTCTCAATTTTGGGCGCCCGTTGTCAAGTCACGCAGCTTGAGTGGAAATTTCATTTCCCCCCATTCTCAATTTTGGGCGCCCGTTGTCAAGTCACGCAGCTTGAGTTTCCGATCTCTGTGATATCGGATACCTTGAGTTTCCGATCAACAAAAATCTCAACCGTTCATACACAATTTGCAATCATCTCAAATTTGGAACGCTATCTAGGATCAGGACACGATGGTTGCACAAATAATGGTGTATCTCAGAGGATTAGTGCCACAGGGTTATCTTGCTCCTTTACCACATCGATTTGGTCGAGAGAAAACATAACCAGCCGCCATTAACCTCCTCTCTTACCAAGAGAAAATTTCGCCTTTCACCATCTGAGAAAATTTCGCAAATTTATGCAGCAAGGAAGTCTCACAATCTCTCTCACTTCCACTGCGCCCTAATCTGAGAAAGACATTAGGTACTGATCTCTCCTTAATTACTCAATATCTTCCTCTTATTTTCCTTTTGATTAGAGAATGTTCCCTTTGTACAATCAAATTTTTGTATTTCGCTTCAATGCAACTTTTTAGTTATTGGGAAACCTTTCAGCAAGACACATTATTAGGGAAGCTTTCAGGGCCAGTCTAATTTAACAAACCTAGATTTTATAACTATCATATTGGAATTGGTCTTAAGGTGTTTGATAAAATGCTCAAGTCAAAGTTTCCCTTCTGTTTGGTCTAATTTCACTATTTATGCTTTCGTGTATGTATTACGTGTTTATGTAGAACATTTTCTCAATTTTTTCTTCCACAGACCATACTTATGCCTTCAAGATAATACATGTTGAACTAGCGAGTTGGATGAAAATTTACTATTTAGACCTTAGATACAGTTCATATTTTTTCATTAACACTTCTTCTGGTTTATATAATACACAGCAAAAGACTGATAGTCGCCAAAAAATTTCAGCATGAATTTAAGTTATTGGGAAAGCTTCCTGTAGTTATTACATTGTAGTTACACATCAATAGGGACTAATTTATGTTATTGGGAAAGTTACTTGTTATTACACATCAACAGTGACTAATAATTAGTTTAATTTTTACCTTTTATTTTTATACAATTGTAGTTACTTATTTTCTATTGTTGGTAGTGACAATCAATAAGTAATTGTACTTCACATATAGTGAAAATTCCTTATTTAATTTACCAATATGATTTAATTTTACCCTTTTTTCATATTTCTCATAGTAGTTACTTTAACACAATTGTGTAATTCATATTTAGATCAAACATCCAATTTGTAGATAACAGCTTCGTTTTCTCCTTTCCGGTAAAAGACAAATGGGTCGTCCCAAGAAATCTCAACTAACAAGGGCAAAAGCTACCAAATACGGCAAGGGGAAACGTAGTACAGCTCCTACACACTCGGTGCGTGGCGGCAGTTTGAATGATTCCCCGGAAGTTGAAATTACACCGTCTCAACCTCCAAAGAAGAAGGGACGAGGCGCTGGAGAGATAAGGCCGGTGAAAGAGGATATCGCTGACCGACCAGTGATATGGCGAGTTGGACCACACGAGTTCAGCTGTGCAAAAAGTGCAAATAAAATTACAGCAACAATCACTAGGCTTGCCCTAAAATACATGCCTGCACCATTTAGATCTTTTCACAGCTTCGATAAGACAATAAAGGACAAAGTGGAGAGGGACTTTTTGGTAACCTTTTTTTTTATCTTCATGCTTACCGATCACATACTACTACATCATTTCCTGTATGTTGCTTTGTTTGGATGCCTAACCCAATTCCATCACAGTACCAGAATTACACCATATACAATAAGTTAAAAGCCGGTAAATTAATGTAGTTAACGCATCTCAGCTGTCTGATCAGGATCCGAGTCAATCTGATCTGTGTTGAAACTCACGAGTCATATTTAATATTCGTGCCAACACAAAATCAGACGGTCCAGATTTATGCTGCATTAACTCAAAAGTTGAGTTAATGCAGAGGATACGAATTCCACTTTACAGGCAAGGAGCATCGCTTCCAATAATAATAGAAGGATTTTGATTGAAATATCGTAGTGCCTGTGTATGTAATCATGAAGGAATATAGAAAAGTACACCTTTCTACAAATCAACATCATGTGGAAACCTTTGTTTGGCAATGACAATAACTCCTTGATTTTCTATTTATCTGAACTACCAAAACCAGTGGCCTTTTACGAACAAAGAATGAGTCTAGTTGTTTAAAAGGTATTAAGAGGGGGTAGTTGTGATATTGTTCTGTAATACAAAATAAATTACTGATCTAAAGTAGAAAAGACACTAATTTAAAACGAATTTTTTTTTGCACTTGAGAACATGTAATCATACTTGTCAATTTATCAAATAAGACATAATAATGAAAATTGACTGGGGTTATATCTGTAAAATATCCTGAAATATATTGATGATATATGAATATCAACTAGGAATGTCATTTGGTTACCTATCAAAACCCATAAAATAAAATTGCTAAATGGCCAATATAATGATTTTTAAACTGTACCATATCCGTTAAGGACATATTTGAGTAATCGTTACTATATCTATAATTTTGCCTTTTTCATTTTGAATGCATTTTAGCATGTTATGACACTTGTCAAATGAGTTTGTTGTCGATATATAACCTATCCCTATTAAAAATTATATTGTGCTCTTTGGAAATATGACAAATATGAGGTGTGATTTGCAAGATGAACGATGATAGTGATGTGGATTAAAAGCAGAGACAGACTCCAACATAACAAATCCAAGTGGGAACAGGGTAGAGTATGAGATGTGAATTCATCATTCTTCAAATTTAGACTATATTTTAAAAATATGGAAAACAAACAAAAGTAGCTGAGATTTGTTTGTGAAAGAATAGCAACATACAAACAAAGGGGTTCTATCGGCTTTTAACTTATTGTATATGGTGTAATTCTGGTACTGTGATGGAATTGGGTTAGGCATCCAAACAAAGCAACATACATGAAATGAAAAGGTCAAAATAACAAAGGGATAGGTTCAATTTCTAAAGAAAGAACTATTGATTTCAAAATGGAGGGAGCATATAAGGGTGCTATATAAAGTTCCCTTGACTGTCTGAAATAGGATTCCAATGTCTTGTCAGCAATCGTTCTTTATTTAGTAATAACCTTCCCAAATATGCTTGAAATATGGCTTTCTAAACAAGGTTCCCTTGGCTGTAATAAATAAGCCTACATCGTGGCCAAGGGCTGTCAGTAATAGGGTTTCTCATCAAATAATTACATTTTGAAGAGTAAAAATTGGATGATGTTTTATAATCTTCTTGAATGTAGGAGAGATACACATACCACGAAGATGAAGATGTTGACTGCTGCCGTGCAGTACTCGATGCCATAGCAGCCAAAAGGTATTGTGAGGAGCTGGGTACAGCAAGGAGGAATCGTATTAAAAAATACAGGTGGGACATTGTTTCTTGGAAGACCGATGTGCCGCATTGGTCTGTAGTGCCCGAATTTTGGCGAGGTCTTTGTGATATCTGGTTCACAGAAGAGTGGCAAATGGTCAGTAAACGAAACCAGTTAAACCGCACCAGCTCTGGTGGTACGATCTCCCACTACGCTGGATCAGCTAGTGCTCACCAACATTTTGAGAAACTGGTATTCTGAACACTTACGCTCCAATATTATAATTATTTCAACATTAAACATTCATCTAACATTTAATTATCAAACTTGCTTTTCATCTACAGACTAAGCTGTTCAATGGGAGAAAGCCAACCATGGAGGACCTTTACATCCATATGCACTGTGCAAGAGAAAATGGCGTATCACCGGTTGTGGCTCAAATTAGTACGGCCAAGGAGGGTGTGGCTGAAGATAATGAAAACAGTGATGGTAATAGGGAAGTGGATCCAAGCTGCGAGGAGAGTACAATGGAGTTCGATATCAACACCTTGCAATTTACAAACACGGAAAAGGAAAATGTTTATGTAAGTTCAATTTACAAACACTGATTACCATTACAAATATAAAGGACTGGTAAGATGAAACATGTGGAAAGGGTAATTAAAAATGATGGAAGGGTAATTAAAGATGAAGGGTAAGGATGGAAGGGTAATTTAATATTAAGGGTAATTTAAGATGAAAGGTACATGTACAAAATTATTTGCCTCAACCCATTTAGCATGTAATGCCCACAATCCACAAAATACAAATCCTTTTCCAATTGGATTATTTTCGGCATTCCTCATATAAGAGCTTGATACTGGTCACTACAGCAGGCTTAAGGCACTGTCAATTTTATGTTAACTTAACAAATTCATTGCCATCTCATTTTCACAACATAAGTCTCGTGCCTCTTAGACATCTGCCTCTATATATAAAATTTCTCTTTCTCAATTTTCACTTTAATACATCTTTATCATTTGTTCCAACTAATAGATGAAGGTTAAGGCAATGAAGGCTGATCAGGCCAATGCGGAATTGGACGAGAGCGCCTTATTTCTGACAGCCCTTGGCGGACCAAAACATGGCCGCGTTGTAGGCTTTGGAAGCGTGATAGCACCAATCAAAACAGCAAACAACCGAGACAGGCAGAACAACACCTCTTCTGTATCCGGGTTGACAAATTGTGGGCAGCAGGAAATCTTCACTAGGTCAGAAATGAATGCGATGATGGAAGAACGTGATCGTCATATCGCCGAGGAGCGTGCTCAGATGAAAAGGGATCAAGCACAGAACCTATTAATGTTCGCCCAATTGTACAAGACGATTGGGATCCAACAGCTTCCTTCACAGGTATGTCTTTACAGATTAGTGGCGAATATGGGTTCTTTCAAAACATCCGACTCCTTTTATAACATGGAAATAATGGCACATATTAGATTGCACTTTTTATAACAACAGCCTTTTAGAACAACTAATTACCTGTATTTTCACATTTTCTAACTTATGCACCAGCTACCCCTTATGAACCAACACCTGATGGTATAGTAGGAAATATGGGTTAGGTGCATGGTCCCACCTCTCAACTGATGGTAGTCACAGCTACCAACAGGTGAAAAAAAATATAAGTGATTTTAATGTTACAAATCTGACAGGATGATCTCACATCTCAACCATCTCAAGAAGTACCCTCACACCTGGAAATGGAATTCAACCAGGTAAGTACCTTTACAATGTTGGTTGAACAATGCACTTATTTAAGTTATTTTTGTGGCATCAACTGCATCATTTGAAAAACAAGCTCAATGTAACTTGGTCCCCTTAATTGGTAATAGAATAATAAGTTGTTCAGAGGCTTCAACTGCATAAATAATTGTTATAACAATAACATGTTCTAATATAACAATTTGATATACATAGGATGCTGCTGGTTCCATACAACCAAATCAGGGGCCTTTCCAAGCATTGCTGAGTTCTCGGAATGTACAAGAAATTGCCGGACATGATGCTGCAATGTCCGATTGGTTGGCCAATCAACCTTCAACATGAAGCAGGGAGGTCTAGTGTGGTTGGCAACATTAAGGGTAAAGTATTTTGGTAATATTTTGGGTATATTTTGCAATCTCAGTGGGGGTTTGTTTTATTTTGTTAATGCTTGAAAGGTGGGTATATTTTGGTTATATATAGAAGTTACTCTTCTTCTTATCTTCTTATCTTGGTAATTGTTTGAAAGGTGTTGTTTTAGTGTCTTTATAATATTGGAAAAATGTATGATGATTATAGTCTGTTGGTTATATATCGAAGTTAATTCTTATCTTGTTAGTCTGTTGGTTTTTTATGTAAATCTTGTTGAATGGTGATCTGGGAATTGGTAAACAGTAATGGGTTGGTACCAAATTGGTACAGGGAGGGAGGATTGTAAAATTCGATTATGCTTTATTGCCTCCAAGTAACTCATTTTAGACGTCGCCCCATCCACGTAAATATCGGTAATTTATTGCATGCAAAAAGTGCAAATCATATCCTTGCAAATAGTCGGCCATGTAATAACTACATATTCTTCTAATAACGAAATCATCTTCCCATGCAAATAAACATATGGGGCCCACGTTAACTAGCCTTGCAAATAATCAAGTTTGATGCCTTGCAAATAGTCAAGTTAACTAGCCTTGCAAATAGTCACGTTATTTATCCTTGCAAATAGTCAAGTAGGTCCCACGTTATCTCTCCTTGCAAATAGTCTAGTGGGTCCCGCGTTCCCTTGCCTTGCAAATACTATGGTGGGACCCACGTCCGCTGCCCTTGCAAATAGTATGATGGGACCCGCACTCTCTTCCCTTGCAAATACTCCAAACTGGGTCAACTCTCGAAGTAGTTGCATGGCTAGTTATTGCATGCTAAACGTCATGTAACAGACTTTTTGCATGGCTGCCCTTGTAAATACTGACTATTTGTATGGAGGGTATTTGCATGGTTCCACTTGCATGTCTAAGGCCATGTAACAAGCCATTTTGGGCCTTGTTACATGCGTAAGGCCATGCAACAAGCCATTTTCGTTGTCATGCAATAAAAGATTATTCTAGTAGTGTTCTGCAGCATAAGCATTTCCAGATGTAAAAATGAAAAAAAAAAAGAGCCACTATTTGAAAGTCCGGTTCATCTTTTTGAATGAGAATTTAAAATTTCAGTTTTTCTAAAATTTCAAATTCGTTAATATTTTTGTAAAGTTTTGGTTTAAACAAGATGCGTACATTCTAATTTTATTTAAACATAATTAAAAAATATTATTTTAACTAAAAAAATAAAATATCTTATATGTTGTCAATTATTTATATAAAACATGTGTATTAGATTTAAGTCGATTCAAAATTTAATCGGTCATTAATAAAAAAAGTCAATAATAGTCCTTTAAAAAAATTAAACTATTTGGTTGAAGAATAAATGTCTTTTAAATCGATTCAAATTTGATACATGCTTAAATAAATGGGAGCGTACGTGCATCTACAATTTTAATTTTTTAAACTTGATTAATTTTTTTCTTAAATATATAAGTAACATAATAATATATGTAAGTTAGAATTATATATCCAAATAAAAGAATACGGTTTCCGTCTTCTATCAAATCCGACTCCCATCTCATTTTGCTTGTGTTTATGGGTTAGGTGTTCGCTTGTAGCACATTTCAGAGGATCCACACTGGAGATATCTCCAGTTCCTTGTATTTTAACAACAAACTAGAGATGATTTATGTTCGCCAGTCAGGACAGACCGGATATCTCCAGTTCCTTCTGTTTATTGCTTCAATATAGCCCTCGATTAATACCCCACCCATTAACAGCCTTTCTGCTAGCGTATAATAGTTTGGGTCCCATCCGTCAGTGTGTATCCAATCCTAACAAGCACTGATTGTCTCTTGAAGCTGTGTGTTGTTTTACGTACTGATGACAGAATTAGTAACTGCATGTGGATAATTCATTTTTTTTTTTATCAAATCATGTAACTTTTTCAATTTTGTGGCATGATATATTTGTATCCTTTTAAGGGTACATAAAATTGACTGTATCAATTCGATTTTTGATTCGGTAAGAGTAGAGTTTGGGTCGAGTCCAGTCAATTAATTCAATGGAGATGTTTAACAAAACTAACTCAGTTGGAGATGCTTAGTATAACCACTTCAAGGAATATTGCAAATGACACCTCTTTTCCTCTTTGCTATAATTATTCAAAGGGTAATTATATCTTCCCCCATCTATCCATCCTCAATTTCATCCCCCAACTAACTAACTACATTTTCTAACTATAATTCAAAATTCTAACTACCTAATGGCCCTACAAATTAATTACTCAATTTTCTCCATTTATTTCTTTCCTCTTTCTCCCTCCCTCTCCCACCCCTCCCACCTCTCCCTCTCCACCTCCGCCTCCACCTCCGCCTCCACCTCCGCCCGCCTCTCCCACCTCTCCCTCTGCGCCTCCGCCCGCCTCTCCCACCTCTCCCTCTGCGCCTCCGCCCGCCTCTCCCACCTCTCCCTCTCGGCCTCCCTCTCCCACCTTCACCTCCGTCTCCCACCTCCCACCTCCGCCTCCTCTCTCTCCCACCTCCGCCTCCGCCGGAGTAGATCCATCACTGTCGACCGCCGGGTCAGATCCGCCTCCGCCGGGTCAGATCCGAGTTATTTGCAAAGAACAAAGCTTCATTAATGGTGAATTAGAACAGTACGTACTAAGTACATATGGATGAATACTTAATGTTTTAGAGATCAATACTTCAACGTTTATGGATGAATACTTAATATCTTAGGCATAAATACTTTAACTTATATGATGAATACTTGATATCTTATGGATGAATACTTTTTATTTGTTTGGTATGCACATATGTTTGTAATACTCTTGGTACATTAACTATTTACACTTACACGATGAGGATGAATACTTGCTTAATGTGGGATGAATACTTGCATGACGAGGTGTGAATACTTGTGCAACAGACAACTCGAAAGTATGTCATCATGGATCTCATTTGAAAGAGAAAATTGTGTAGAAGACATTCGTGGTTTTAGATTTGTAAAATTCCTCACAGATAGTCAGAAATATTGGTTAGATTGAACGGAGAAAAAAAAACCCATATCTAAAAACGTGTAATACTCTTGGTACATTAACTATTTACACTTACACGATGAGGATGAATACTTGCTTAATGCGGGATGAATACTTGCATGACGAGTTGTGAATACTTGTGCAACGGATAACTCAAAAGTATGTCATCATGGATCTCATTTGAAAGAGAAAATTGTGTAGAAGACATTCGTGGTTTTAGATTTGCAAAATTCCTCACAGATCGTCAGAAATATTGGTTAGATTGAACGGAGAAAAAAAACCCATCTCTAAAAACGTGTAAAAAATGAGTGATTGATGTGTCCAAATATGCTTCTATTGCAAAGATGAATACATTTATATAGATGGATGAATGCTAGTTGTGTTACAGATGAATATTTTTTTTGCAAATTTCTAAAATGAGCTAAAGGTAGTTAGAAGTCCCCCACTTAATTAATGCGCTGACGGTTATGCGGTCCCCCACTTAATTAATGCTCTGACAGTTGTGCGGTCCCCCACACATGTTGTTTGTCCCCTAGTTTCTTGTTGTAATATATCCAAATATGTTTCTATTGCAAATGTGAATACCTTCATATAGATGGATGAATACTAGTTGTGCTACATATGAATACTTCTGCAAATTCCTAAAATACACTGACAGTTATAAATTCTAACTAACTAACTACCTTAATTAATGCAACTGACGGGAGATGAAACGGGGGATTGTTCACGGGGGAGAGCTAGGCGGACCCTTATCCAAATTAGAAAGCAATTGAACAGCTCACTGTACCGTAGCATTAAATCACCTTTGTACCATTACAGTATAACTAGTACCTAACTGGTACCACTCTTGTTACTGTAGCATTAACTCACCTTTGAAATGGTACCTAACTGGTACCACTCTTGTTAAAACAAGCCTCTTCAACTCTAATTTATTTGGCTTAATTAATGCTGTCTGTAAGAGAGCAATATCAAACAGGTTCAAAACTTAAATAAACCAAATATAAAGTTTCATTATCTGATAACCCAAATAGACCAAAATAGCTGGGTAAAATTGCAAAACTAAATTATAATATCTGATAAACCCCTATTATTTAAAACACTGAAAAAAAAATGGATCCCTTGGAATGACAAGAGTGAAGAGACTAAACCACACTCTTCGAAATTTAATTGAATGCTATCTTTAATGGTGTTTTTGAAATTAAACTCGGTAAGCTCTATTCGCTCGGAAGTACCTGTTTTGTGATTTGGGTCCAAAATCACCTCCATTACCAAGTACCTATTCTTGAATTTAACCATGCTTCCCAAAAATTTCTCTTATGACCTACATCCAATTCAGTAAATCAGGCCCAAATTTACACAAGCAATGCATTATCAAATTGTGCAAGGTGCCAAGCCAACCACCTTTTTTTCAAAATTAGTCTTGGATTAGATAATACAATCAAAATGCCAAAAAATAAATAAAAGACCAATACTTCTAGAAAATAAATCAAGATGGCCGGGTAAATATCATCTCTAAAATATAATAAATTCAGAATATCAACTTGACTAGTCCTAAAATGAATCAAAAGGAACTATGCTGCATAGTCTATGCACCAATATTACACTTTTCAGCAAAAATGAAACTCATAGTGAGCTTATTGGGTTCTAAGTAAGATACTCCCACCTTAATACCTCTCATTACTTGTGAAAAGGATAATGCCTCACAGTCAATTGCAAATTGGTGATAATTAATTTGGCTATACTGGAACAACCCCACTTTAAGAGCTTGAGAGGAGAGGTTGCTAATAAACTTATTACTAATAAGTTGACCAATTTGATCTGAAATGTTAAGACTTACAATGTTAAATTGAACATTTGTACTGACTGACTGGACAGCTGATGAAAATGTGTCTCAATCCCCTAGCAAGGCGAGAGTATCCAAGGAGTCAATCTGATAAAATCGAAAAGGGTAAGGAAGTTATACATACAGGCTAATGAAATAAGAGGAAATGTATTATTAGAAATTGGTTGCTTACAAGAGTCAAAGCATAGCCGCCAAGAGAATCTTGTCCTTTGCAGGATAATGGTCTGAGCTCATCAAGAGGAAATGCGTGCTTCATGTACCCATTAAACGCGTGATAAAACATATATCGCACCTTTTTACTGAGAAAGAAAGAAATAATTAAAAAGTTAATTAACACGAACTAAAGAATTCCATGAATTGGAGTTCCAATACCTCGTCTCCAAGAAACGCCATCACCATCAGCTCTTAGATTTGCATAGATGGCGACAAATACAAAATACAATAGCCATAGCCAGTGTTGTTGTCTCATCTCTCTTAGATTTGCATCTCGCTACAAGTTGGCACTGGAAAGGATTTGGGGAAACCGTAGATTTAGATTTAATTTTTTGGAGGGAGCTGAGCAGAGGAGAAGAAGGGGAAGGAGACGGTGTGGACGGTGGGAAGGAGGTGAGCGGAGGAGGAGAAGGGGAGAAGGGAGGTGAGCGGTATAGGAAAGGTCGGGAAGAAGGTGCCATAGGAGGAGAGTAGCAGGTTTTAAGAATCGTCCAAGTTAGAAGGAGAAGGGGGTGGAACAAGAAATGGAGGTGAGCGGTAGAGGAAATAAGGTTTTTTTTGCATCTTTACCTCCGTTAAGTTACAATTTTACAACGCCATCTAATTACACGTCACCTGCAGAAACTTAGCGACGAAAAACGATGGTTGCAATAACTTTTATATTCCTAGCAATATCTATTTTCGGGCAACAATCACAATTGGTTGTAACTGTTATAAATATATTAAGTTATGGATGTTCATTTAATTGCATCAAAACTTTTCATTAAAGAAGTATGTTTTATCTCCCTCATTTATCAATTGAATTAAATTTTATTTACATTTTCTATCTATAAATAGAGGATTGTAAGTTTGTATTATACACAGGAAAAACATATGAATAAAAGATAGTCATCTTTATACATTCTCAATATCTTGTTTATTATTCTTTTGCTTTATTTTACAACACGTTATCAGCACGAATTGCTCGGAAGAAGTTGCAAAGTTATTCTGTAAGTAATTTATATGATTGATCATTATATCTTTCATTAATTTAAATTTCATTTAAATTTTTGATTATATTTGTTTTAGTTTATAAGAATCATTCCTTGAAGTGAATGATAGAATAATAACCTGAAGTTATTATCAAAAATAAAAGTTTATCAAGAATCCGAAGTTCTTATTACCCGAAGAGAATAAAAGAATAATAACCTGAAGTTATTATTATTGTTTAGAACCTGAAGTTCTATTTGAAATTTTAATATAAAATTAATATAATAACCAGCAGTTATTATAGGCCACTGGATGAATAATAACTTGAAGTTATTCCCAAGTAAAACCTGAAGTTTTATTAGAAACTTTCATATAAAATCAATATAATAACCAGAAGTTATTATAGGTCATTGTATGAAAATATAACCCGAAGTTATTTCAAATTAAATTTTACAATTGCGCAGCCAAGCAATTTAATAACCAGAAGTTATTAAATAAATATTTTATTATAACCTGAAGTTATATAATATTAACCTGAAGTTATTAATACATTTAAATTTATTTATGCAATTTATGCAATTTACATATTCTTTTATTTATATTTATTTATCTCTTTTTTCATAACCTGAAGTTATGATATTAATAACCTGAAGTTATATAACCTGAAGTTATGGCATTCATAACATGAAATTATACAACCTGAAGTTATGATATTAATAATCTGAAATTATTAATACGTATCTATTTTGTAGTACATATGACAAATCTCACAAAGTTTGAATTTATCTCCTTTTTTATTTATCATAACTCGAAGTTATGGTATTAATAACCTGAAGTTGTATTTTGTTATAAATACGTATTAATGAAAAATGAGAAAGGAAAACATCCTGAAGATATTTGTTACATATGTGAGATGACAAATCATTGATTGCGTACCTGTCGTACGCCCAAGCATTTTGTAGAGCTTTATCAAGCCTCAATTAAGAAAAAGGGGAAAAAATGTGAAAACTAATTTTACTGAAAATGACCCCGAATATGAATGTCATATGGATACACATCTTGATGTATCAGATTTCTTCCAGAATATGGATGAAAAAAAAAATATTATTACTTAGGGAGAAAATATAATATAGAAGCTTATGTTTATGTTTAATAAAAGTTTAGATTACTTTTATATTTTTAGATGCAAACAAATGAATAAAGGTAGTTTATTTTAATTTATTCTTTCATTCTTTTAATTTAAAGGAAAATGGCTAACGCAATGATAAGTAAAGAAGATCTATGTCTGGTAGACAGTGGAACAACTAATACCATATTGAAAGGTAAGAAATACGCATCTTGGTGAGACTAATATCCACACTATATCTGGCACAACTAATTTAATTGAAGGCTCCGGAAGAGCTTGTATTTTGTTACCTGAAGGAACAAAATTAATAATAGATGATGCATTATATTCGAGTAGATCCAGAAGAAATCTACTAAGTTTTAAAGATATTCGAAAGAATGGTTTTCATATTGAAACTATGAATGAGAAAAATTGTGAATATCTTCATATCACATCTATTAAGAATGACCAGAAAATTATAATAGAAAAGATGCAAGCAATGTCCTCTGGACTATATGGTACTTATGTAAGTACAATAGAATCAAATATGGTTACTAACCCGAAGTTAGTTGATACTAACCAGAAGTTAGTTGTTACTAACCAGAAGTTAGTTGATCCAAAATTATTTACTTTGTGGCATGACAGATTGGGTCATCCAGGAAATATAATGATGAGGAGAATAATTAAAAGTGCAAATGGGCATCCCCTAAAGGACCTGAAGATCCTATTATCAAAAGAATTGACATGCGAAGTATGCTCTCTTGGAAAATTAATTACTAGGCCATCTCCAAATAAAAATGGACCTGAAGCTCCTACATTTTTAGAAAGAATTCAAGGAGATATATGTGGGCCTATTACACCTTCATGTGGACCATTTAGATATTTTATGGTGTTAATTGATATATCAACACGCTGGTCACATGTGAGTTTGTTAGCAACAAGAAATGTTGCGTTTGCTAGACTATTAGCACAAATTATCCAATTGAGAGCTAATTTTTTGGATTATCAAATTAAAAGAATCCGGCTTGATAATGCAGGAGAGTTTACTTCTCAAACTTTTCATGATTATTGCATGTCTATTGGAATTACGGTAGAACATTCAGTGGCCCATGTTCATACACAAAACGGTCTAGCAGAATCGTTGATTAAAAGGTTGCAATTAATTGCTAGACCTTTACTTATGAAATCTAGTTTACCGTCTTCTGCATGGGGACATGCCATATTACATGCTGCCGCACTAATTAGGTTAAGGCCAACTGCAGATCATAAGTATTCCCCGTTACAATTGGTCTCCGGAAGAGAACCAAATTTGTCCCATCTAAAAGTATTTGGTTGTGCAGTATATGTTCCAATTTCTCCTCCACAACGTACAAAAATAGGACCTCAAAGAAGGTTGGAAATTTATATTGGTTTTAACTCTCCTTCTATTATTAAATATTTAGAACCATTAACAGGAGATGTTTTTACAGCAAGATTTGCTGATTGTCATTTTAATGAATCAATATTCCCAAACTTAGGGGAAGAAAAACCAAAGCTAGATAAACAAGTAACTTGGAATTCATCGTTATCTTATCTTGACCCCCGAAGTGGTCAATGTGAACTTGAAGTTCAAAAGATTATAAATTTGCAAAGAATTGCAAATGAATTGCCTGATGCATTTACAGATACAAATAGAGTTACTAAATCGCATATTCCAGCTATAAATGCACCTGCTCGAATTGACATTACAAAAATATCTAATGAATCTAATGTGCGTAGAAAACGTGGAAGACCACTTGGTTCTAAGGATGTAAATCCACGTAAAAGGAAAGAGCAGAATAAAACAGTTGGTCCAACCCCATTAGAGGTTGATGGTAAAACTTCTGAAGAAGTCAATAAAATCCCAGAAGAGATTGGTAGTAGAACTCTTGAAGAAGTAAATAAAATTCCAGAAGAGATTAATGGTAAAACTCCTGAAGAAGTTGATAAAACCCTAGAAGAGGTTGATCAAGTTCCAGAAGAAACATATATTAATGAAATCTTTGCATTCGCTATAGCAAGCAATGTTATAAATGAAGAAGACAATGTGCCAAAAACTCTGGAAGAGTGTAGATATAGAAATGATTGGCCTAAATGGAAAGATGTCGTACAAGCTGAATTAAGTTCATTAGAAAAACGGCAAGTATTTGGACCTGTAGTCCAAACACCCAAAGATGTTAACCCTGTAGGTTACAAATGGGTATTTGTTATAAAAAGAAATGAGAAAAATGAGATTGTGAGATATAAAGCAAGGCTAGTGGCGCAAGGCTTTACACAAATACCTGGAGTCGATTATGAAGAGACATATTCACCTGTAGTGGATGCGATAACTCTCAGGTTTCTAATAAGTCTCACAGTCACAGAAAATCTAAAAATGCAACTTATGGATGTCGTAACAGCATATTTATATGGTTCACTTGACACTGAAATATACATGAAAATCCCCGAAGGATTGAAAATGCCTAAAGCATATAAGTCAAAACCTAGAGATATGTACTCTATAAAATTAAGAAGATCTTTATACGGACTAAAACAATCAGGTTGAATGTGGTACAATCGACTGAGTGAGTACCTTCTAAAAGAATGATATAAAAATAATATAATTAGTCCGTGTGTTTTCATTAAAAGATCAAATCTAGGTTTTACAATCATTGCAGTGTATGTTGATGATTTAAATATTATTGGATCTCCTGAAGAGATTGAGAATACTGCAAAATTGTTGAGAAATGAGTTTGAAATGAAAGACCTTGGTGTAACTAAATTTTGTCTCGGCCTGCAGATCGAGCATCTAAATAATGGAATATTTATCCATCAATCAAATTATGTTGAAAAAGTACTAAAGAGATTCAATATGGATAAATCTCATCCTTTGAGCACACCAATGGTCGTACGATCGCTAAATGCAGAAAATGATCCTTTTCGCCCGCAAGAAAATAATGAAAAAGTGGTTGGTCCTGAAGTACCATACTTAAGTGCAATCGGGGCATTATTATATCTTGCAAATAATACAAGACCCGATATCGCATTTGTAGTAAATGTGTTAGCGAGGTATAGTTCCAAACCAACCAGAAGACATTGGAATGGAATTAAACACATATTTCGATATCTCTGCGGAACTAGAGATATGGGGTTATATTATCAAAAGGATACAAAATCCAAATTAATTGGATATGCAGATGCGGGATATTTATCAAATCCACATAAAGCACGATCCCAAACGGGATATGTATTCACTTATTGTGGAGCTGCAATTTCATGGCGATCAACAAAACAAACTCTTACGGCAACATCATCAAATCATGCCGAGCTGATCGCCTTATATGAGGCGGGTCGAGAATGCGTTTGGTTACGGTCAATGATTCAAAATATTCAAGAAGAATGCGGGCTTGAAAACATCAACGAAAACCCTACTCCGCTGCATGAAGATAATGCAGCATGCATTACACAAATCAAAGAAGGATATATCAAAGGAGACCGGACTAAACATATTGCGCCAAAGTTCTTTTCGACACATGACCTACAAAAAGAAGGCATAATCAATGTTTGCCAAGTCCGATCAATAGACAATTTGGCAGACCTATTCACAAAATCTTTGCCGACAAAGGTTTTTGAACAACTGACAAAGAAGATAGGTCTACATCGATTGAAGAATATTCAATGATATCTAAATGAGGGGAAGCGTTATACGCACTGTACTCTTTTTTCCTTAATCAAGTTTTTATCCCAATGGGTTTTTCTTGATAAGGTTTTTAATGAGGCAGTACATGGTCCTGAAGTACCGTATTAATATTGATCCTGAAGTATCATATTAATAGCGTATAATGAATAATGAACATTGATCACTCAAAAGAGAGCAATGTCTCTTTTAATATTTATAAACTCGGAAATGCTATCGGTTCGGACTGCAAGCGCACAATCCTATCGAGTAGTATATACGAGGTCGATCCACAGGGAATATTGGTTCAATGCTTTGAGCGATCGAATCACAATCTTTCGAAAGGCTAGACGAAATCTGAAAATTAAGAGATGTTTGTTGATCAATGTAAATTAGGAAATAATTAAAAGTAATTAAAATAAAGATAGAGATGAGGATTCCTAGGGTTTCGGCACACCATTGCCACTCAATCCGCCTTGACAATATATTCCTGTTGCGGCTGATTTCCTATTCTTGTTTTAATGAAAGATACCATATAGGTCACTGCGATTTATGTTACGCAAGGATGACAGATCTTTCACCGAGATTCTACACAGGACACTGCGATTTACCTTACGCAAATGTCAGATCTCTCAAATACCCCAAATTACTACACAGATCACTGCGATTTACTTTACGCATGTGATGGAATTTGGTACGCATTTTGTTGGTCTGGTTTATGGTTTCCCCGCTAAGGTTTTCTTCACATAAATCTAATAGATCTCAACGAGGCTAACTCATACAAATAGTTTCTCTTACCATCAAAGTACTGTCACTACCCTAATGGACTCAAACTAGATCATTGAAATTAGATGAAGAGATAATAAATCACAAAAGCATTTTAGCACAACAACAAGAAATCATAATCAACAGAAATATATATATCAAAACATCAAGAGTAACAAGGTTTACTGCCTAGCCCTAAGAAAAGGAACTTAGCCGCGGAACGGCATGGTTACAAGCACTCCTCTCTTCTCACTTTAATCAAATCTAACCCTAATTACAAAGATGATGTATTCTTCTGCCCAGGGGCCTTATATAGGAGTGTAGGGACGTGTAGAGGTTGATTGGAGGCTAAGAAACTGATCTGGAAACAGCTGTCGGCAGTTATTCCCCAAGGGATGCCTTCGGATACGGGCCGTATCAGGTGATACGGTCCGTATTAGGACCTTGGCAGTTAGGATTTAAATGCTTCCAGCGCTATCTTCTGGTCTGTGCTAGGCCTGGTCCGTATTGGTCAATACTGGCCGTAACAGGGACTTAGTCGATGAGCGTCGCTGATCCGATTGACCCGATTCTTGCTCCATTTGATGTAAAATAGTCCCAAAACTTGTTTCCTGCAATAAAACATAAAGAAGGGTGACAGTAGCCTTTTTCTCTAATTAATTAAACATAAATGTGAGAAAATATGTAAAACCTAAGCCAAAACCCTACGTAAATCATCATTATTTTGACTCTGATCACGCCTCCCAACTTGAATTGTTGCTTGTCCTCAAGCAACGACATCCCAGCTGGTCAAAGATTCGGTCTAGGTTAAACCATACAATCTCAAGGTCTTGTTTAAAAATTAATTAGGGCTTAAGTTAGGTACAATCGGCATGACAATAAAAATCTAGAACTTTAAAAATATTCATAATCTCTCCCTTGAACAATTTATTCACCCCATGATTGACCTCATTATGCTTATCCTAGAATAACTATTATCGAACAATTTATTCCACAAATATCCTTAAATTTGAGAGTATTAATTTCTCCTTTGATTATAAATGGATCCCTTCCAATCAATAGGAATTCTAATGATATAAATTTTGATTTTCCTTCCCAATCGATTGGAGCAAAGTTTGACAACTAAGTGTGTTGGTACTTGTGACTATTTTTGAAAAATTAAATATATACAAGAATTTAAATTTGGGAGGTTTTCTCGAGCCTATTGGTAACCAGTCTTGCGTAGGCACTCGTACTCTTTTTATCCTCCATCTTTTATTCTATTTTTTTTTCTTTTTCTGATTTTTCTATTTTTTTGGATTTTTCTCATTTCTGATTTTTTTGTGTTTTTCTATTTTTCTGAAAATAAAAATAAAATATTTTTGTGTCGCAAGCACCATGATTACACACAATTTCAAGTATTCATTCATACAAGAAATTATTGCATAGTTTCACTAGGGGTCTATCTATAATAAATGGGTATTCTAAAACACTATCAAATTTAGAAGACTTTGCAAAATTAAATTACTCAATAACTAAGAATTCTAGGGTTTGCAATTTTGATCAACTCTCATGGTTAGCAATTAATTGTTCATTTTGAGACTACAAATAATTTTAAAAAATTCTGAATTTTTGGTATCATGGCCGATTGTCTAAACCTTAGTCTAATTCAATTTAAAACAATTCCTATTTGATTAACCTACTCCTATCGTTAACAAAAATAAAAATACAAGCTAGCTAAAAAGCTCAATTTAATCATTCTAGGATTTTTGGTAAAGCCTCTAACTCTAGTCAAAATTGAGTAAAACTACTAGCACCTAAGAATTTAAATTGCGAAAATTTTTAAAGATACATGGTCAATTTACTTTCCTACCCCCCGAATAAAATTGAGCATTGTCCTCAATGCTCGAGAGATAAAGATAAAGGAAGTAATAGAGTAAAAAGACCGAGGAAAAGATACAACTCACTGCACCTTAATCCTGAGGTGGTGGAGGTGGTGGTGGGTGCTGGATCTCCTCGTAAAATGACGGGTCGAAGAGTCCGTATGGTGGTGGCTGGTATGGCAATCCTGTAGTGAGGGCATGCTGGTAATACTGCTGTGACATGTGGCGGGCCTGCTGTGCCTCCCGCCTGTTGTTGGCAGCATACCCTCGTAGCTCGTCCATGCCCTGACGGACCTGGCTTGCATAGTGATGTGTCTCGTCACACTGCTGGTCAAGCCGGGCATAAGTGGTCCTGGTGTCGATGGAGAACCTCTCCATGTTCGTGTTGACTCTTTGAACGGCTTGAAGAACACGGTTGTATCCACTTTGAGGGGCATCAGATGGTCCCGCCCCTTGTCGCGCTGCTTCTGCTGCGAGCGCCTCTTGTCGAGCCCTTTGCTCATTTGCTGCCATTTCTTGCATGTATGCGGCGGCTGCTGCGATTTCGGCCCTATCCTCTTCCTCAGCCTCGGCCTCTATGGCATCAAAATCGATCTCATCATCGCTTTCTTGAGCGGCCTGCCTGCCGCTAGGGGCCACTTGCCTCCATCTTTGCTGGTTTTTGAGGGGTAGCGGCTTGCAAGACATTTTAACCCTCCTGCTTTCGATGTGGTATAGGTAAGGCTCGGGAGGTCTGCCGCTGATCATCCTCATGACAGTGAGGCACTCGATATCGAGGAATCTCATGCCGGTGCCTTCTTTCAGGAAATCCACCTCGAGTCTGAGTTGCCGAGCGAGGATTGTTGCGATGGCACCAATAGAGATGTTTCCTCTGTCCCTTTTGTTTTGGCCAATTGCGTGGATGTGGTTGCAGAGGAAATGACCGAGGTGTGGTGGCTCTTCTGGTGTGATGAGCATACATTTGAGAATGTAAAGCTCGGGGAAGGTGACTTTTGCACATGTCTCGCCTCGAGCGAAAAGAGAGTTGCTGAGAGCCGCTTGCATGTAACGGAGCACCGGATGGACAATGTGGCTTGCGACTCTCGGATCACTGAGGCGGTCATTGGTGATCATCTTCCAGAAATTCTGGTCATTATTGTACGCCTGTATGCCCTCATCTTTGAAGCCAAAGATCTCGCAGAAATCGCTCATCGACATCTCCTGCTCTATATTCATTAGCTGGAACTTGATTATGTCATTTTCGGAGGAGAAGGTGGCGATGAACTCGCGGGTAAGGTCATCATAGGTCGGGACATCCACCAGCTTGTTGAGAAAGTCCCAGATGTGAACCCTTTTTGCTAGATTTTTGAATTGGGCGAGGAGGCCGAGCTCTTGAAGGGTTTCGATGTGAATGGCCTTGTGGTTGACGATTTTGTTGTCGTCCAGTTTCTCAAAGATTTTTGCATGTGCCCTATGGGTGAATTTTATGTCCAGGTGGTTATGTTGTTGTCCCTCCATTCGTTGTGGTTCGTTTTGAGGAGGAGATTTCGGCAGCTCTTCTCGTTCGGGGCTCCTTTCGGGTGATTCAGGCGGCGGATTTTGAGAAGAAGACTCCCCCCTCTTCTTCTTGCCTAGACCTGTCAAAGCTTTGAGAAGACCTCGTGTTTTCGGGGCCATTAAGGAAATTTATTGGTCACTGTTACGGGCCGTATTAGGTTGATACGGTGCGGTTACGGACCCGTATGATGGTGAAATTCGGCCAAGTACAGGACTTAATACGGACCGTATTGACAGATACGGACCGGATTATACTGGCACTGGTTCTGGTAAAACCGGAGAAAACCTAAAAATTCTTTTTTGTTGTTTTTCGTGATTTTTGTATTTAACTAAATCTAAAATAGAAAGACTAACTCTAAAACTAAATTGCAAAGAGAAATAAAAGACTAATTCAAGAAACTAAATTAAAATCGGAAATTAAAGAGGGAAGGGGAAGAAAAACCCAAAAATGGTGAAGATTCGGTGTATTGGCGAATATGGGTTGGATACGACCCGTATTAGCGGTTGGTGGTTGTGCGAGAGGTGGTTGACGTGATCCTTCTTGGTGGCCGGCGGTGTATTGCGAGGTTGGCTCGGGTTTTTTTTTTTTTTTTTGCAAGAAGGGGAGAAGAAGGTGGAGAGAAAGAAGGAAGGGAGATAGAGAGATAAAGAGAAGGGGAGAAGAGAAACGGGAGAGAGGGGGCTCAAAATAGAAAAACTTCTAATTTGAACGGTTATCCAACTTCGCGTCTCTTCGTTAACGGGTTTTAATTTCACAGATCGGCTTTGATTACGGACCGTATTGGCTGATACGGTCCGTATCTGATCGAAATTTTGAATCCTGACAACTGATTCTTCAACTCTTCCTTTAAATACGATCCGTATTGGCTGATACGGGCCGTATCTCTACTCTTGTTCATCCAACTCCTGCTCCGTATTTACTGTCCTAGTCCGTATTGGCTGATACGGTCAGTAACAGAGAATATTTTCTTGACTTTTCCAATGTTTTTAACCGAGCCCTTCCTCTAGAATGTTCACCTGGTCATAGAAAAATGAGTGGATGTGATTTGTTCCCCAGTTAAAGTCCTAATTTAAAACTGAAAATAGAAATTTATAAGAAAATATAAATGTGGCCTTGGGTTGCCTCCCAAGAAGCGCTTGTTTTAAGTCGTTAGCTTGACTTTGTGTCGCATCAGTTTCTTCTGGATATCCTCCCGTCAATGCAAGCGGGTTGCTTGTCGGGTGGTTCGCCTTCAGCGTCTTCTGTGGTTTCATCATCATTGCCCTTCTTGAAGAAGTCGGTTGGTGTTTGAGGTCCGGGGTCGAATGCCAGACTCACACCGAGTACTGCTTCGACCTCGTCCAGTCTTTGAGAAATTGCATCGAGTTCTTCGCGTAGGTTTTTGATTAATGCAAGGGCTAAGAGAGAATAATTCCTGTTATTTGCGATATTAGGACTCTTGTTCAGATCATCGGTTTGTTGTGTCACGGAGGTTGGATGGACCTGACCGTCATCTTGTACAATGAACAATCTCTCCACTTCTGCTTCTTGCATCATCTCCTCGATGTCTTCGAATTCATCCATTCGCAATTCATCATTGCCATACTCGTCCGTTGTTTCCAAATTGTAGACAAGATTTATGTCAGGTGGAACTTTGGTTTCATTCATGTTGAAGATCATTTTGTTCTCGCCAACATTGAGTGAAATCTTTCCATTCCTAACATCAATCATTGCCCCACATGTGGCGAGGAATGGCCTTCCAAGGATGATTGGAATCTGCTCATCTTCTTCCATATCGACTACCACAAAATCTGCTTGTATCCAGAATTTACCGACTTTGATTGGGATATCAAGCAACATTCCTTCAGGATATCGAATTGATCGGTCAGCTAGTTGCAATGAAATCTGTGTTGGTGATAGGTCTCCACATTCCAATTTATCAAATACTACCTTAGGCATCAGACTCACACTTGCTCCCAGATCACATAAAGCTCTCTTAAAATCGGTTGTGCCAATGGTGCATGGTATTGAGAAGCTTCCCGGATCTTTCAACTTTGTCGGTAATTTGCTTTGAACGAGTGCACTGCATTCCAGATTGAGAGGAACTGTTGAGAATTCTTGGAGTCTACTTCGGTTTGAGAGAATCTCCTTCAGAAATTTAGCATACGAGGGTATGCTTGCAATTGCTTCTGTGAAGGGGATTGTGACATGTAATTGCTTGAGTGTCTCCATGAATCTCGCGAATTGCTGCTCTATCTTGTGCTTGGAAGGCCTTGGAGGGAATGGCAGAGGTGGCTTGTAGGGTGGTGGTGAAATGTATTCAGGTTCGGGTTGTCGCTCGTCTCCACCTACGGTGTCATTCTGCTCCTTAGTAAGGTCTGTCTCCAGTTTGAATACGGGCGGCTCCGGTGGTTGCTGCTCGTGTTCTTCGGAATGCGATGGCTCTGCATGCATCTCATCGGAAGTTTGATCGGGCATGGGAGGTCCCTTGTAAGCTGTACCGCTCCTTAATGTTATGCATTTGCAAGTTTCTCTCGGGTTTTCTTCCGGTTGGCCCGGAAATTTGCTTTTTCCGCGTGTAATACTCGAGAGTTCTTTAGCCATCTTAGAGACATTGTCTTCTAAGTCTTTGTTGCGGTTTGTTAAGGATTCGATCTTTTGCGCGATTTCGGCGTTAGCCTTATCTTGCTTCTCTAGGAATCTCTCCATTAAAGATGTGATGTCTGGTTGCTGTGGTTGGTTGTATTGCCTTGGTTGATAATTCTGTTGAGGATTGTTGTATCTCGGTTGATAATTGGGCTGTGGTTGGTAGTTCTGTTGGGGTGCAGCAGGTCTTTGATTATTTGCGTATGAGAGATTTGGATGGTTTCGGTTGTTCGGATGGTATGTATTGTAAGCGGGCTGAGGTCGAAAGCTGTTGTCGATCGCGTTTGCTTGCTCCATTTCTTCCTCAGTTTCTGTCACATTCATACATTAGGTCATCTCATGCGCTCCTCCACAATAGCCACATGCTGTTGCGGCATTGACTGCTGCTACCGTTCGCTGCTTGGTCTGCTTGTTGAGTGCTAGTTGCAAAGAATCAATCTTTGCGCTCAGCATGGATATATCATCTACTCGGTGCATGCCAGGTGTTGGACTTGGCTTCTTTCGCTCAGGGATCCAGTAGTGTTGATTGATTGCAATCTCTTCAATTAGGTTGTAAGCTTCGTCAGGTTCCTTGTTCATGATTGCTCCCCCTGCGGAAGCATCAATAGACAACCTATCGGTAGGGTTTAGACCATTATAAAAAGTTTGGATAATCAGCCATCTTTCTAAACCATGATGTGGACAACACCTTAACATATCCTTATATCTATCCCATGCCTCACACAATGTTTCACCATCCCTTTGTTCAAAATTAGTAATTGCATTCCTAAACCTCGAAGTTTTGGATGGTGGAAAATATTTTGCAATAAAAACATTAAACAATTGGTCCCAAGTTTTAATGGAATTGGCCGGTATGGAAAACAACCATGCTCTTGCTTTATCTTTTAATGAAAATTGAAATAGCCTTAGCCTGATTGCTTCATCGGTAACTCCGTTGATCTTTATCGTCTCGCATATCCCTAGGAAAATTGACAAATGAAGATGTGGATCTTCATGTGGAAATCCTCCAAATTGCTGTTGCGAAACCATATTTATGAGAGTAGGTTTGATCTCAAAATTACGGTTTGTAACAGTTGGCGGGTTTATACTAGAATTAGGATCATTCGCGCGCGGTACGCAATAGTCTCGTAGAAGTTTGGATCTTGCTGCATCGTGAACTCCTTGATCATGATTGTCTTGTCTCCCATTGTTGATCGGTTGGTTCGGTGGGATATCCATGTTGATCGAATCTGAGTCTTCTTCGCTTTCAGAATTACTTGATGAAGAACTATGATTGGTTCTTATCAGTGATATGGAAGCGAATTGTCCTCTCCTACTAGCAATCCTCTCGGATCTTCGTACGGATGACTCGGCCAGCGTGCAGTTTCCTACAAAGAAAAGAAAATCTGAAAATTAAACTAAAAACTGAAAATAAAAAGAAAATAAAATAAAAAAAACGAAATTGAAAAATAAAATAAAAGTAAAAATGCAGAAAATAAAAAGAAATCTAGGCGTTTCTAATTAATTGGATTCAATGGTCAAAGCAAGGGCGTCTTTCGAGGCCTTGCACAATGAACCGTTATTCCCCGGCAACGGCGCCAAAAAGCTTGATCACTCAAAAGAGAGCAATGTTTCTTTTAATATTTATAAACTCGGAAATGCTATCGGTTCGGACTGCAAGCGCACAATCCTATCGAGTAGTATATACGAGGTCGATCCACAGGGAATATTGGTTCAATGCTTTGAGCGATCGAATCACAATCTTTCGAAAGGCTAGACGAAATCTGAAAATTGAGAGATGTTTGTTGATCAATGTAAATTAGGAAATAATTAAAAGTAATTAAAATAAAGATAGAGATGAGGATTCCTAGGGTTTCGGTACACCATTGCCACTCAATCCGCCTTGACAATATATTCCTGTTGCGTCTGATTTCCTATTCTTGTTTTAATGAAAGATACCATATAGGTCACTGCGATTTATGTTACGCAAGGATGACAGATCTTTCACCGAGATTCTACACAGGACACTGCGATTTACCTTACGCAAATGTCAGATCTCTCAAATACCCCAAATTACTACACAGATCACTGCGATTTACTTTACGCATGTGATGGAATTTGCTACGCATTTTGTTGGTCTGGTTTATGGTTTCCCCGCTAAGGTTTTCTTCACATAAACCTAATAGATCTCAACGAGGCTAACTCATACAAATAGTTTCTCTTACCATCAAAGTACTGTCACTACCCTAATGGACTCAAACTAGATCATTGAAATTAGATGAAGAGATAATAAATCACAAAAGCATTTTAGCACAACAACAAGAAATCATAATCAATAGAAATATATATATCAAAACATCAAGAGTAACAAGGTTTACTGCCTAGCCCTAAGAAAAAGAACTTAGCCGCGGAACGGCATGGTTACAAGCACTCCTCTCTTCTCACTTTAATCAAATCTAACCCTAATTACAAAGATGATGTATTCTTCTGCCCAGGGGCCTTATATAGGAGTGTAGTGACGTGTAGAGGTTGATTGGAGGCTAAGAAACTGATCTGGAAACAGCTGTCGGCAGTTATTCCCCAAGGGATGCCTTCGGATACGGGCCGTATCAGGTGATACGGTCCGTATTAGGACCTTGGCAGTTAGGGTTTAAATGCTTCCAGCGCTATCTTCTGGTCTGTGCTAGGCCTGGTCCGTATTGGTCAATACTGGCCGTAACAGGGACTTAGTCGATGAGCGTCGCTGATCCGATTGACCCGATTCTTGCTCCATTTGATGTAAAATAGTCCCAAAACTTGTTTCCTGCAATAAAACATAAAGAAGGGTGACAGTAGCCTTTTTCTCTAATTAATTAAACATAAATGTGAGAAAATATGTAAAACCTAAGCCAAAACCCTACGTAAATCATCATTATTTTGACTCTGATCAAACATCCAAGGGGAAGTGTTATAAATATATTAAGTTATGGATGTTCATTTAATTGCATCAAAACTTCTCATTAAAGAAGTATGTTTTATCTCCCTCATTTATCAATTGAATTAAATTAGATGGCTTGTTATTTACATTTTCAATCTATAAATAGAGGATTGTAAGTTTGTATTATACACAGGAAAAACATATGAATAAAAGATAGCCATCTTTATACATTCTCAATATCTTGTTTATTATTCTTTTACTTTATTTTACAACAGTAACAACAATTATTTTGTTGCAATAAATATATTCTATTACAACTAATTCATTTAGTAGCAATATTATTAATTTATTGCAACTAATTAGTTTATTAGTTGGAATGTATTGTTGCAAAAAACTGAATTTGGTGCTCTCTTTCACACTTTCATCCTTAAGTCTCTTTTGGACGTCTCAACAGTGATGAGTCTTCCTAAGTTCAGCCGCATCAACATTGTCAACATAGTTCACCAGTCGGTAGTACCCAGTTATCGGATCGGGGATCCACGATCTAGCAGATTCTTTCTGGGAATTAGACCCGCGAAGCTCATTGCCACCCATAAAAATCGATAAACTGGTGACCTTTTCTTCCACTTTGTGGCTTTGTTTCACTGCTTCTGCTGTTGTTGCTGCTGTAGCATACACTCTCCTGCGTCAGTTTAAGAAATGAATAAATATATTCAGGTACACGGTGCACAAATTAAAATCTTTATGATCCAATAATAGGATTTAATGCACAATTATTAAGACAAACAATTAACTGATTGCTTATTATTTTATATTTCTACTTAATTCTTTGTTACAATATAAAAACTTAACTCATAACTAGCTAGGCTTGGGCTGTTTGATCGGCGTCAATATTTGTACAAATGGTTTAGATTTATATGAGACCATTCAAATTTTTTAATTTCTAAATCTTCACACGAATCTTGATGCGAATTGGACGGATTTGATCCGGATTTGGATAAAATTTGTCCTTAGCCGCTTGGACAAAAACTCAATCCCTCTGGTTTTAATTAACCCAAAAAGAAATAAAGTACTAAATTTAGTTGTTACCGTTGGATATAAGCGGAGATTCCATCAAAGAGAAAGGAAGAGATTGAAGTACAATTGGAGAGAGCACGACCCATCCGATCAAGATTGAAAGCCTCAGATATTTTGTTTCTCTTATTTGGTGTGGTTTGTTGTTTCTCCTTTTGAGGAAAATTAAGAGATCAAGAGAAGATATAAGCTTAGAGAAAGGTTTAATTCGGATTAGCATGTGAGCATTTTTAAAATAGTTTTGCTTATTGGACATGTTCTATGATAATTAAGGGAAAACCAATAAAAGTCAAAAGCAGCTAAAATTAAATACTAATTATCATTGAACTAATCAAGGTTTTCATATGGTTCACCAATATCTTTATTGAATTTTTCATGTTATAATTAAGTTATTCAAATTTTCAAAACATTTTTCTTAAAAATATTTTGCAATGTTTAACAAGACAATTTCAACACAACATAATTTGGAAAAAGAATACATATATAAACTAAAATTATATATTAACAAACATTAATGTAATAAATTAACTAACAATAGATTAATTCGACAAACGTAAAAATTATAGCTTTTAATTTTTTAAAGCTTACATTATTTTAAAAAATAATCTATATTACATCTATATCATGCATCTGAAAATGATGAAATTTGATGTAAGATTTTTCGTTCATCAAACTACTTAAATGTACACTTATGTATATTTAATGACAATTGATGAATATCAATAAGGTTAGCAATCTGTTGTTAACTTTTTTTTTCTAATTTTGAAAATTTCGTCGTCTTGATTTGAGCAATTATGTCACATTTGTTCCTTTTATTTATTATCAATGAATACCAACTATTATCTAAGCATGATGCCATTTTATTTATATTTCTACAATTATTAAAGACAGTCTCTTTCTGCTGCATCAACATTCTTAACAATTATTTATCAAAATAATATTAATTTATCTTCATATATGTAATTCACAGTGTTCTAAATAGCGCGCTATAACGTTTTTGGACCCTAAACGCTAAGCTATGGCATGAAAATACGCTAATTGCGCTACGGCCGCTATAGCGGTAATAGCGGTCTGCTATAGCACATAGCGTGTAGCGCGCTATTTGTGCGCTATGCATATTGGGCTTTTTTAGACAATTTATATGGGCTTAAATAAAGATCCATAAAATTTATTTTGTATAGAAAAAAAAATAGAATGAATCATGATGCTTAAGATATTTTGTATAGAAAAATATCGATAGTTTATGATATTATTATGGATATTTTGAACCATGGACTTTTGTACTAGTTCAATATGAATATTATAATTTCTTAATTAATTTGGTGTTATTTATTGTTCTATGAAACTTTAGATAATGTTAATATATAGTACAAATATATAATATAATTTTTGTAAAAAAAAAAAATGATATTTGGAATAGCTTCCGCTATAGCTACGCTATTCGCTATAGCTTTTTTTGTAGCCTTCCCGCTATGATGCTATAAACGCTATTTAAAACATTGGTAATTCATCTCAAATTTCAACTTGTGAGACTCATTCAATATTTCTATATATATTTTGTTACATTCTTGAATTAGTAATTGCATACTCTAATGTAGCAACTTGTCTATATCACTAAATAACCGTATTTTTCAGTCAAGGAATTAAAAGAGCCTCAAAACATGAATTGAAATTTATGATTAAATTTTTACATTGTAATTTTTATTTTGTACTTTATCATTATTTTTTCTTAGACATTATTCATGTATGAAGTTTCAAATCTAGAGTTTTCTATTGCATTCATTTTTTTTTAATTACAATGTTATTCTTATAACTAAAAATATGCGATGTAATTGTAAATGTTATTTATATTGGTAAATTTATTCTTTTTGGTATATCTTGTGTATAAATTCGTAGTTTATTGAAATTTAGTTTATTATTTTTGGTATATTGGTAAATGTAGTATTTAATTTGAATTCAGATCCGGAAATTCATTGGTAGTTTTTTAAATACAAATTATACACGGTTTTTTTTATTTTAAAAGCCATGTATGATATGTTTTGGCGAAAAAAATCGGCAATTTTTTTGAAAAGATGTACACGGTTCTATAACTATGTACAATAATTACTGACCTTTTCATATACGATCTGGCGGACACTGTTGCAAAACTGTGTATAACTCTATTTTTTAACCGTGTAAACTCAATGTTTTTTTAGTAGTGCAAGCATCATAGAGAATAAAGGAAACAAATTAGAGTTGTTTATGTTGGAAGAGTAAACAGAGGAAGAAGGATTGAGACAAATAATTCAACTTCACTTCTTAATTAATTCGATTACAACATGCTGAATTTATAGCCCTACAACACCTATGTTTGGATCATCTAAATTTAGCACCCCACTACCTTGTTCTGCTATTACAAACATTACGTACATGACTAATTATAGAACCCACTAACTCCACTACATGCTCCTTGATAGAACTCCAAATATAACGGACTAGTTTTTGGAACAACTCTCAACTGAACTCTAAATATGGAAAGCTAATTTTGGATCAACTTTCAACACTCCCCTTTGATTCAAAATTGGTTACACCAGGTTTAATTCTGAATTCCTCAAACTTTTCTCTTGCCAATGCCTTCAGCAGAATGTCAGTCTTCTGTTCTTCAGAACTTGTACGCTTGATTTGCATTGTTCCTGCTGCTACCAATTCTTCTTGCAATGCTTGATGCCATGTTTCATTTCGTGCTGCTTCTTTAAAGGCTGTAGGCTCTTTGCCTTCTACTTGAATTAACTTGTCATCACTGAGTTTAACCTTCAATCTGCATGATTCATCGAAATCTACAAACAATTGCTTGAACCCTGATATATGGTTTGAGCAGCCGCTGTCAAGGAACCATATGCTGCTTGCGTCTATCTTTTCATCTATACTGCTGGCCATGAAAAGTGTGGGTTGAGTCTCCTTTTCTTCTGTGTAATTGGCTTGGCTTTCTTCTCTTAGTTTCTTGTAGCAATCTGCTTGATAATGCCCGTATTTGTTGCAGTAGTAACATTGAACTTCTCTCTTGAAATCATCATTTACTTCTGCTGGTCTGCCTCGGCCTCTTCCTCCTCTGCTGGAGTTTGTTCTTCCTCTGCTGGGATTGCCTCTGCCTCTGCTGGAATTATTTCTTCCTCTGCCTCGGCCTCTTGGGTAGCCATTAGATCTGCCTCTTGATGACTCCCCCTTCATGTAAAATGCCTTGTCGTCGCCTTTCTCCTCAGCCTTTGACATCCTTGCTTCATGAGTCTGCAGTGATCCCATGAGTTCATCAAAGGTGTACGTTGCGAGATCCTTTGATTCTTCAATTGCTGCCACTACATGATCAAATTTCGGATGTAGACTCCTTAACACCTTCCCCACAACCGTCTTCTCTTCCATGGTGTCTCCAAATGCTCGAATTTGGTTGACCACCTCTTGTACTCTTGAAAGGAAAATTTGCACAGATTCTTCCTTGTTCATCTGCAATGTTTCAAAGTCCCTGCGTAGGCTTTGAAGTTTGATTGCCATGACTCGAGTACTCCCTTGAAATGCTGTTTTCAGGGTTGTCCATGCCTCCTTTGCGTTGGTGGCTGTTGCGATTTTCGAGAAGATGGTATCATGCACTGCTTGTTGGATGAAAAACAACGCTCGTGCATCTTTCTTCTGATTCTCTTGCGGATTAGGATCTGGATTAGGAACTTCATTTGCTATCAAGTCCCATAGGCCATGAGACTTGAACAAGGTCGTCATCTTGATGCTCCAAAACTCATAATTCTCGCCTTTGAACAGCGGAATTGCTGGTTGCCTGACATTCACCATGGTGCTGCAGTTTTCTGCCATGAAAACGCCCCAAGGTTGATCGACTCTGCTCTGATACCACTTTGTTGGAAGAGTAAACAGAGGAAGAAGGATTGAGACAAATAATTCAACTTCACTTCTTAATTAATTCGATTACAACATGCTGAATTTATAGCCCTACAACACCTATGTTTGGATCATCTAAATTTAGCACCCCACTACCTTGTTCTGCTATTACAAACATTACGTACATGACTAATTATAGAACCCACTAACTCCACTACATGCTCCTTGATAGAACTCCAAATATAACGGACTAGTTTTTGGAACAACTCTCAACTGAACTCTAAATATGGAAAGCTAATTTTGGATCAACTTTCAACAGTTTAAATACCGAGAAGGATTCCAATCAGCGACCGGAAGGAGTCTACTGACACTGAATAGGGTGACATGAGTGCCAATTATCTGCCTCCTCACCTCCATGAACCTCCTTATGCTTTGCAGTTCCGACAATGAATGAACTTTTGAAATTATGTGACAATGATAGCGAACAAGAGAGATAAATAGAAAGAGAAAGTGTGAGAAAATATATATAGATCAACATCGAAAATGCGAAGAGATCAAATTCTTTTAATTTTTTTGTACTCAAATTTGAAAAAATAATAGTTTAAAGTTTAAAGTTTAAAGTTTAAAAAGTAAATATATCATAGAGGCAAAAAAATAAAGGCATTTGAACAATCCTCCATATTAATTAAATGTATTATTTTTTTGAGGTTTAATTTGTATATTAAACTTAAAGTAAATTATAATTTGTTATTAATTAGATTAATTCAAAAATGGGTTATCACAATATGAGTTAATATTGCAAGAATAAAAATAAGTGGATGCAAAATTATTCAGAAATGGTGCATATCTGAACTTCCATTTACAATCTCAACCATCCACCGGTCTATATTTCCAATTTCTTTATGTTCCCTTACAGAATGATAGAAATTCATTTCACACAAAAATAAGATAATTTTTTTGAGAGTTTCTAATTTGAATGCAAGCGTAATTAAAATAACATCATTCACACATCCATGTTTATCCCGTCAATATATGCACCAATAGAATCAAGAAAAAAAAAGTTAGTTATTTAAGCTCCATAATTATTTTTTTAACAATTTGCTTTCCTACAATTAGTTTAATCAAAATATACAAGTTTTTTTCAAAAAACAAGATTAATCCGAACAAATATATCAAATATTTTAATTATCAATGAAATAATTAAGAGAGGAGCCAATGATCAATTTTATTAACATGATCCATCCATTTTTTTAATGGTTTACTATCTGAGTTTTGAATTTATAATATGATATCTATTTCATTAGAGAGGAGCCAATTGCAACAAAATACAAAAATAATGAAAACAACATGGTTGTGCCATTAATTATTGATTAAGATATTGAGATGTGTGTACAACACTCCTATGCTTTTAGAATACATCTCACTATTTTATTTAATTTATTAGTTGCTTAATTGACTACCATGCATGATAAATAAAACAACATACATGAAATAAAAAAATAATAGTTAAGAATCAATGGCACTTGCTTGTGCACTCTTCCTGTGTATCATAACAAGGTTCTGATTTATATCCACCACAACAATAACACCTTCCAATATCAATACATCTGCACTTGATACAAAGTGCTGGAATATTGATCTTGCTTGCGTTTCTTTCTCCTCTTGCATCTATCATTTCCTCACCGCAAAGTCCTTCCAAATGCAAATTCCGACCTATATATCCATCCAAAATAAACAGCTAAATGCATGTCAGCCTAAATGTCATATATATATTTCAATAGGAGGATTGAGGTCATAAAAAGAGATGATTAGTAGAGGATTAGAAATCATTTTAACTTGGTTTAGTTTAGAAGGATCAAGTTGCATTGGCCAGTACTTGGGGTGCTTTAATTGAGACTCTAAATTCATATAATATATATATATATATATATATATATATATATATATTCAGAGGAGTTCAATTTCTACAACAAACATTACCTTTAGTCATTGAAAGGAGACAAGTAATGAGAAAAAGAAAAACTAAAATGCTCAGCTTAGTGTTCATCTTGAATTTGACAAGAACCCTATAGTTGTTGAGGAAGAGGAAGGGTACCTTTTTATGCTGATATATATAGCGTCAGATTCAGAGAATATATAGGAAATATATTGTGTTAATGCTATC
The DNA here is from genome assembly GCA_028015225.1 of Carex myosuroides. NCBI lineage: Eukaryota > Viridiplantae > Streptophyta > Magnoliopsida > Poales > Cyperaceae > Carex > Carex myosuroides. The sequence continues at coordinate 6,318,541 of CM051465.1, forward strand.
TTTATTAAAAAGTTATACTATAATCTAATCTTTTAGGAAATTATATCTCAATAATATCTCATATTAATTTTATGACATAATAATTTGTGATATTTCGATACATTGATTCTCGATCGACAGAATCCTTGCCTTTATAAAAAGAAATTTGCCTCATTATTTTGTAATAACAACTTCAGAATTACAAATAAAGATTCTTTTAAGAAGTGAGAGCCTCTCATATTGTGAACTGTTTGATTTGTTCTTTAAATATTTGATCCCCTGGCTATCATAAATTATAAATGTAAGGTTGTGCAAATTTGATAGAGGTGTAAACGGTCGGGTACAGATCATATAGTGATCAAATCGTATCATTATCCGTTTTACTTTTTCAGATATAAATACAAATACATATAGTTTTGGATACATATACGGATCAGATAATAAACGGATACGGATACGAATACGGATATGAATATAATTCGGATAATTGAAAATAAATTACTAATGTACATTCTAGTAAAGAATAACATCTAAATATATTTTTTTCATTCATAAATTAGATCTAATATTTTTCATAATAAATTTAATTTGTTGGTTACAAAATATATATCATATTACCAAAACAATAATAACTAATCATGTCATAGTGTTCTATTGTTCATTAGAATATACCAACCCAAGATTGATAATATTTTTTTTCTAAGCATATAGAATAAAAAAAAACTAAGAGTCTTGAACCAGCTGCATCAATGATCATGCGACTTCAACTTCTTCGGAAATAGCTGCATCTTTTGTTTCTACTTTCTCAACAATATTATATATCAAAACCATGCAACTAAAAATATAAGTAATAAATCATTGGTATAACAAAGTAACAAAAGTAATAAATCATTGGTATGTATATGCAGTCTAATAAATTAATTTAAGAACATAGAGTACCTTTGTTGTGAAGAGGAATGTAAACGGTCAGGTACGGATAGTTACGGATAATTAGTTATCAAATCGTATCCTTATCCGTTATAATTATTCTGATACAAATACAAATATGAATAGTCTCAGATACGAATACAGATTGGATGATTTAAGTAATTTTCCGGATTCCGATCCTGATGAAATCAGACTAAATTAGGATGTTAACAATATAACAAAGGCCGTGTAATACCAGGTGCTGTTCATAGTAGCATCCTCAATTAAGTCCTTGAAGGGTAAATGATCAATGAAACATATATGACTTGCTTTGTTACTACAGAAGGCATGTGTGAACTTTTTAGACAAGGAGACAACGGAATTAAGTTTCATATTAGAATTGTAGGATTTAAAAATGATAATTGATTTGTTGATCGGCTAATCAACAAGTTGCTTGCCCATGTTAAAGATCATTGGTGATATTGTTATTGATGATCTAGAAGATGGTTTAATGGTAACTTGGGGAGCTTTCATATATGACTCATTTGTATTAATATCATCTAATATGTAATATTTTGTGGGTGTATCACTCAGTTCTATTAATATTATTTAATGTAATATCGATCCTTGTTGTATCAATTTCACTCATAATTGTAATGTTTTGTTCTTATTTTAAAGATTCGGTGGAATAAAAAATTAGTGATTCGGAAATAATTTAGATATAATTCAGAAATAATTTGAAATTATATATTAAGTCCGGACTGTAGATCTTTCTCCCACAAGAGAGCTAAAAAATATATATATACTAGGAAGTCAAAACTGCTCTGTATGAAGTCAAAACTGCATATTGTTGGTGCCCTGCATGAAGTCAAAACTGCTCTGTTAAAGTATAATACAAAGGATAAGATATCGCACTTGCAATAAAAATAATAGACTAAAATTTCAGAATAAGCACCTTAGGAGCTTACATTGCAAGATTACAGTTTACGCCTGATTTAAATCCAAACGAATATTAAAGAGCCGTGCATTGGTCCGGATTCAGATCGGACGGTCCAGAGATGAACTTAAACGGTGCGTTAATGCAGAGCAGCGAACTCCTCTCTGTCTCGCTCGTGTGAAGTGCCATAAATGCCAGATCTAGCTTGGGTACGGATCTCCTGAAGTAACCCAATTTTTTAATTTAGATCCTCACTGTCCGATCAAAATCCGTGACAGATCGGACGGTCTAGCTTCAAACATAAAATTTAAGTTACTTTACGGGATTCGATTTCATCTACCTCTTGCCTTCTGTCGGTCGGTGTCAATTTGGTAATTATATTCAAAAGTTAACAGAAAGTTGGAGATGCAAATAGATAAAATAGATGGACTGTTGGGCCGGCCCAAATAATTAGTCAGGTCTAGTTGGATAGATAATGAAAACATAATTTCTGAATAGATGAGATTGGTTCGGCCCAAATGACCAATTTACCCTTGATTGGGTTATGACTTATGAAGCATGAATGGTATAAATTTATTAAATTTTGCTTTGTGTGAAAATAAAATTATAAATAGCCAATTTATCATGGCTTTTAATTTTTTTTTTTTTAGTAAAGGTTGGAGATCAAGCCACCAAACTATTTAATATTCACAAGAGATTCTCCCATATAGGTTTCGAACCTACAACCTTCTATACGAAGGGAATAGTTTTTTTTGGGAAAAATGTAACAAGTAATATATTTGCTAAAATGAAAATTTTCTTAAATTTGTCGATATAATTTATAGTGGTCTCTATGTCAGTTTGGTATACTAGGAGATCCTTTGCTGAGTGTTCAAATGAAATTCAAAGAAATTGTGAGAAAACTTTTTGCAGTATCACTGTTTCTTATGCTTCCCAGAAAAAATTGAAGAAAAAATGAGAAAAATAATTTGCTACCTTTTTTCATTAACCTGCATAATTTTCCGTCTTGCTTTTTGTTAAATAAATGATAAAACTAAACACGTTTTAGAACACACGTTACAAAATTTCTTCTGCAGCAAAAAAGGAACTTTTACTTAAGACAAAAATAATAATAAATATTTTCTTTTTGTTACATATTAAAATTAATCACTTTCTTATATAAAAGATTCTTTTCTGTTGTGCATCAGCAATCAACAGTGTATTTTAATTTAATGTTTATACGGTTAAATCAATAGACAACTTTTCTCAAGTGCAATTGGGTCACTGAAAAAGCCGACATTTTTATTAATATCCAAAGTTTAATACAAATTATTAATTATACCCAGAACTCAACTCAATATCGAAATATACCCAAGCCGGCCATTGTCTGGCCGGCTATGTTCCCTCCCTAAGCCGGCCATTTTATGGCCGGCTATGTACCTTTTTTTTTTTTTTTTTTTTTTTTTAGAGAGAGACACTATGAAGATCAAAATATTAAAATCTAACTCTGAAAATTTGAAATTTTTGTTTAAATTATTTGTTATCTTACTTCTTTGAGGAGGGATCAAATTACAACAATTATTTTTTTTATTTTCAAAGTCCAAATCGTCAATCCAAACCGTTCAACATGATTTCCACCATAAACTGTGCTTGCAGATCAAATTTTACATATTTTTGAATTTGTTTACTATTTATTAAGTATTTTACAAAAAATAGTCATATTCAGACCATTGAATTTTGTACCCATCTTAATAAATAGTAAAAAAATTCAAAAAAATGTAAAATTTGATCTGCAAGCACATTTTATTTAGATAATCATGTTGAACGGTTTGGATCGACGATTTAGACTTTGAAAATGAAAAAAATAGTTGTTGTAACTTGATCCCTCCTCTACTTCTTTTGATGTATAATTAGCATATTTATACTAAAATACGCTAGAATACTTGAAATTATGTTGAATTACACTATATTACAATAAATTATGTTCAATTATACTAAATTACGTTAAATTACAATAACTTCACTAATTATGCTGAGATACAGTAAAAAGAACACTAAACTACACAAAATTACGCTATAGTAGACTGATTTTGCTCATCTTTCATGAATCATAAAAAATAGTAAAAAAATTCCAAAAATAGTAAAAATTGGTAATCTGCAAGTTCATTATGTAACTAATTTACTGAGCTACTTGGATTGAATGATAGAAATGAAAATCTTAATCGGAAACTTCAACTCAAGTTTTGAGGTTCTTCCCTTTGTTTTTTGGCGATTCTGAATTTCGAAATTTGACGTAGTGAGCACAGACGCATACGCATTTTCGCAAGCTTTCCGAAAAGTGGTCATTTGCTGAAATCGGACACTCGAGCGCCGTTTTATGACCGTTTGAAGTTTCATCGTCGTTTTTCTCCTTTTCAGTGAAGATATCGTCCCTATTCATATCGTATTTTAGCGTAATTTACCGTATTTTAACGTAATTTAATGTAATTTAACATAATTTAACATAATTTAGTGTTATTCAACATAATTTCAATTAATCTATCGTATTTTAGTATAAATATGCTAATTATACATCAAAGAAGTAATATAACAAATAATTTAAACAAAAATTTCAAATTTTCAGAGTTACATTTCAATATTCTCTCTAAAAAAAGAAGAAAAAAAAGAAGAAGGTACATAGCCGGCCATAAAATGGCCGGCTTAGGGAGGGAACATAGCCGGCCAGAAAATGGCCGGCTTGGGTATATTTCGATATTGAGTTGAGTTCTGGGTATAATTAATAATTTGTATTAAACTTTGGATATTAATAAAAATGTCGGCTGAAAAAGCCTCCGTAGCACCTTTAAATTATTGGATCCCCGACATTTTTATTAATATCCAAAGTTTAATACAAATTATTAATTATACCCAGACTCGGACCAATTATCGAAATATACCCAAGCCGGCCATTTTCTGGCCGGCTATGTACCTTTTTTTTTCCCCCGTTTTTTAGAGAGACACACTATGAAGATCAAAGTATTGAAATTTAACACTGAAAATTTGAAATTTTTTGTTTAAATTATTTGGTATATTACTTCTTTTGATATATAATTAGCATATTTATACTAAAATATGCTATATTAATTGAAATTATATTGAATAACACTATATTATGTTAAATTACGCTAAATTACATTACATTACTTTACAATACGCTATATTAATTGAAATACGCTATATTGTGTTACTATTTTTTATGTTGTGCAACTATTTTAATGTTGTTATATTTTCTGTTTAGCATTATCATGATAATTTATTTTGATCTGTAAAATATAAAAATAGTACCATAGAAGCACACATACACAAGAACCGAAATATAGGATAATCCAAATATACCAAACATAAATAGTATATCAAATATAAATAGTACAAAACTAGTAAAAATACAACTAAAACTGAGAGGGGGAATATCGCTGAGGCGGTACTCCGGCGTTCGCCCGGCGCCAGCGCGGCCAGGCTCCGTCTCTCTCGGGCTCATCTGGGGCATCGGCAGACCTTAGTATCTGCTCGGCAGTATCCCATCTGGCATCGCCCGTGGAGATTGTCGGTACTGGCGGAGGTGTAGCGAAGATAGATGCGGCAAACCCAGTCCCAAAGGTAGGCTGAGTATGAGACCCGCTACCACTAGCCTCTCCATCATGCGGCATATCTGTGCCATATCGGGGCCATGCCGGTGCCGACATGAAACTCTCATCGAACTCATGGAGACTGCACGAGAGGGACTCGTACTCAGAAGTATCGGTCTTCGCATGTGGTGGCTGTGGTGGCATCTCTGCTGGACCTGCAATCATACACATAAATTATTAAATTTGATCTGAATGAAAAATTTTATTAAAACCTGACAGATACTGAAGTATGACATACATATGGCTGCACCGGACGTCCATGCTCGTTGTACCATGCCGTCCACCCAATGTCGGACAATACCCAACGATGGTAGTCCCACTCTGGATGTGAATCGGGGGAAGATGGCATATCATCTAACAGAACCGGGCTCGGATCGGGCTCCTGCGGATCTATCTCACGCCAGTTGATGTTCTCTCTGGCGTCTCGCAGCATACCGATGATCTTTCCACCGTGCCCGGCATCCTCAACCACATTCGCATTCTTCCTGAGGGTGTGGTACCCAAGCCGGCAAACTCTGGCGGAGATGGGTCTATGGGAATCAACGCCGCTCGTCCAAACTGGCGGAGCACCCGATCTGGATAGTGGTGCTCCACTGTCCAGAAATGTATGAGTGGACCTCGATAGAACCACATCTCCCGCTCCTGCTCGTCAGTCACACTGCCCGGCAAGAGGAAATCCTCGTACAACTGATCGTACGGCGTCCACTCAACAAGAGGCTCAGGCAAACTCTGAAGCTCTGACCGGACTGGCCTGATCCCAACGGTAGCACCGTGGGTCCGATCCTGGTAGTGGTGGAAACCGTACCACTTCTTGGCGTATGCCGGGCAGTGAAACACATCTGGCTCTCCCCAATCCGGCGCCTCATTGGGGATAGGACGGCCCACCGGTAGCCGTGACCACGACCAGTGCTGAAGCAGGAGTACCGGCCCGTACATCTGCTTCGCCGTCGGCTTCATTTTCAAGAACATTACACGTCAGTGTATTTTGATGGATTGATTGATTAAATACATTACACTAAAATAAGAGTTGGTGACTTACCTCACTACTACGACACAGGTGGTAGTACAGATGCGCCAGGACAGCTCCACCCCAGTTGTATGACGATGGCCGCTCAATGTCCATCAGCAACGGGAGATACATCATCGGCATCTGATCACCGCTGGAATCAGGAAACATGACAGAACCAAAAAGGTCCATCACGTAGCCCCGTGTATATCGGCAATACAAAACATATAAAAATTCTAATAGAATCATCGTATTATAAATTAATTAGTAGATATTAATAAAAATTTACCTCTGAATCTCCAGCTCGGTGGAATCTGCCGAGAGACCCGCGATGAAGTGCTGCCGTAACCTCATCATCCGCAAATAGAACTTCGACCTCCCATGTTCCCCAATGATATAGGAAGGATCAGCTCCCAATAACTCCTCGACATAACCTGCGAATCTGGTGCTGTCAGAGACGCCGCCGACGGCCGGGTGTGCCACGGATAGACAAACCCCAGAGAGCACTCACATCCTGGAGAGTCACTATCATCTCTCCGAATGGCATGTGAAACGTGTGCGTCTCGGGACGCCATCGCTCCACCAGTCCAGCGATGAGAGATGCATTGATGATGCTCTTCTCTGTCCGCACGATGTCCACAACCTGGTAGAGACCCAGGTTGACGAGGTACGGCTCCATCACCTCGTAGTACCTCATGTGAACGCACCTCAACTTCACATCTAGAAGATCTGTGTCCTGCGTTGAAAAATGTAATCCGCATGGTGACAACATAATAAAATTTAAATCCAACAAAATTTAATGAAAATATAAGAAAAGGAACGTACCTCACGAGAAGCCAGTGAGACTCGGTGCTCACTGTGGGGACCACAGGAGAGGACTGATGTGCTCCGTGCTGCTAGTACTGATCGGCTCGTCCACTACTGGACGCTGGGTAGGCCGTGCTCTAGGCATCCTGATATCTAAAATAACCTAAATTCGATGAAATTACGCTTGATCAGCATAATTATGGTAAAAAAGGCCAAAATACCCTAAATATTGGTCATCTGTGCTAATTACACTAAATTATGCTTAATCAGCCTAATTATGGTAAAAAAGACCAAAATACCCTAAAAATTGGTCATCTGTGCTAATTACACTAAATTACGCTTAATCAGTCTAATTATGGTAAAAAAGACCAAAATACCCTAAAAATTGGTTAAATGTGCTAATTTCGGTAAAGTTACGCTTAATCAGCATAACTATGGTAAAAAAGGTCAAAATACCCTAAAAATTGGTCAAACGTGCTAATTTCGGTAAAATTACGCTTAATCAGCATAACTATGGTAAAAAAGGCCAAAATATCCTAAATATTGGTCAAACGTGCTAATTTCGGTAAAATTACGCTTAATAAGCATAACTATGGTAAAAAAGACCAAAATACCCTAAATATTGGTCATCTGTGCTAATTACACTAAATTGCGCTTAATTAGCCTAATTATGGTAAAAAATACCAAAATACCCTAAATATTGGTCAAACGTGCTAATTTCGGTAAAATTACGCTTAATGAGCATAATTATGGTAAAAAAGGCCAAAATACCCTAAATATTGGTCAATTATGCTAATTACACTAAATATTGGTTAACTTAGCTAATTACACTAAATTACAACAACATAATCTAAATTATAACACCTAAAACCTAAATCCTAAATCCTAAAATAAATAAATTAAAAATTAAATTAGATAAAAAAAAATTTACCTTAAAGAAGAGAGAATTCGGTTGAAGATGGCAGAATTGTGAGAGGAGAGAGAGAAAAATGGGTATATAAAGGGTGAAATGCGGGGAAAAAAAAAAAAGGTACATAGCCGGCCAGAAAATGGCCGGCTTGGGTATATTTCGATAATTGGTCCGAGTCTGGGTATAATTAATAATTTGTATTAAACTTTGGATATTAATAAAAATGTCGGATTGGATCCCATTGACGTTGAAAGCTTCTACTCATCTTCAGTCTTCCTTTTTTCTCTTCCATGTTGCCATTGTGTGACTTGCATGCTTCCTTTGATAAAAGACGGCCTCTAACAGATGGAAAGATCTGGACCGTTAATTCACACCAGCCAGCCCCAGCCAAAGCATTTCAATAAAAAAATTGAAGGAACATTTGGTGAATGTAACTGAATTATGGAATAGATATAAAGAACTGTTTCAGAATTAAGTTTTTTTAATTTTATTTTTGTTGAATGTTACTTAATTAATGGAATAGAAGTTGAAACTATAAACTGGTAGTTACATTCCTTTTCAATTTTTTCTTACTTCAATTTTATTTTTGTTGAATATATTTGAATTAATGATGGAACAGTTGGAAATGTTTATTTTTTTATCAAAGTAATTGAATTTTTTGATGACTTGTTTTTAATGAACAGTAAATTATACTTGTGAAGATGCTATTACATATTTTGTTAAAGTGATGTTGTCATCCAATATAACTTTTAAACTTATCTAAAATTTGATTTTTTTTTTAATTTATTTTGCAATCGTATATTTTTATTCTTTTAAGAAGAAAACCTCTTTTTTTTTTAATTTGTATTTATGTTAAAGATCAATCTTTATATTAACAAAGGAATTACATCACTTGGTATGTTACTATTCAATCTCAATTTTAAACAACGTCAGCTTTTCATTGAAAATTAAAAATGCTAAATATATTCAAACTTAATTATCATTTAATCTATTCCAAACTTGCTAATCATGTTGGTATCTAGCTTGGTGATTTGCAAATTTATAAATGAGTATTAAATGAAAAATTTATTGTAATAAATATGTTTTTTCAAACCAACACAAATACGGACTCTAGACTCATACTTTCTATTTTTTTTGTTCTATCACTAGTACAAAAAACCCCATCACCGACCCTCAATCACCGACTGTTTTAATATGTAACAGTCGGTGTAGAGACTGCTGGTAAAATCGTAAATAAGAACAATCTCAACACCGACTGTTTTCTTACAAAAAACCGTCAAACCAACACCGACTGTTTTTTAAAAAAAACAGTCGGTGTTGCTCATACCCTACACCGACTGTTTTTCACAAACAACAGTCGGTGTTAAGCAGTCACCAACACCGACTGTTTTTATAAAAAACAATCGGTGTTGCTCATACCTACACCGACTGTTTTTTACAAAAAACAGTCGGTGTTGAGCAATTACCTACACCGACTGTTTTTTAGAAAAACAGTCGGTGTTGAGCTAACAAAATTTAGTTCCCAGTTTTTATAACTTCCGATCAGCCGCGAAATATTTCATTTCCCTCTTCTTTCTTCTTTGCCGAAAACCCTCCCAAAATTTTGAGTTGAGTCGATCAGCCTCGCGATCTCCCAACGCACTCCTCTTCCTTGCTGCCTCCGGCTCCGCCAAGCACCCGAGTCGCCTTGCTGCCTCGTCCCGCCCCGCTACCTCGCCTTGCTGCCTCGCCCCGCACCAGCACCCGAGCTCCGCTGGAGCGCGGAGGAGGAGTGCGTTGTGCGCCCGAGCACCCAAGCACCCAAGCACTCGATCTCTGCTTCGGTGCTTGTTCGTTGCCTTCGGTTTGTGCAATTTAATCTCCTCGGGTAACCCTAAACTCATTTATTTGGTTTTCTGTTGCCTTGTGGCTTGCGGCTGATACGCTGATCTGTGGCCTTCGTGCCATTTCCCTTGAACTGTGGCCTTCGATTCGGTTTTTCTACTGCTGGCTGTGAGCCCTTACTGACCTGCGGCCTTCGTGCCATTTTGCTGACCTGTAACCTTCGGGTTTGCTTTACTGTTGTTGGCTGTTGATTTGACCTGCGGCTTTGAGCCTTTTTCTGTGACCGTGGCCTCGTGCCTTGTGTGGATTTGGTTGTTTCGATTTCAGGCATGACATTGCTGGTACCATTGTCAGTACCAGCCTTTTTGGTTGCATTTTTCTTCCTCTGTTGGTTCGGGTTGATTTTTTGGGGCTGTCTGATTATGCTGGTACCAGCTTTGAGGTGTTGCTTGAGCTGGTTGTGAGACATGTTTTGCGATTCTGTATTGAATATTGTTCTTAATTATATTATTGATCTTGACTTAGGTTGTGCTTGCTATAAAGTGCCGTCAGAATGCAATGGAAGGAGTATATACTGGCATCAACACCAGGCATATCATTACGATTAGCAAGATGCACTAGTACAAAATATTAAATACTGGCATCATCTAATTTTTTGCTTACATTAGGTTGCGGTTAAAAAAATGAAGAAAAAATATTATTCTTGGGAGGAGTGCATGAACCTTCGTGAAGTTAAGGTGCCTTTTACATTGGGAATTATCTAGTTCTTTATGAGATATTTTACTAATTTTTTGCTAATGTTTTTATTTTGCTTGTTGTCTGTGAAGTCTTTACGCAGGATGAATCATCCTAACATTGTCAAGCTGAAGGAGGTCATAAGAGAACACGACATATTGTACTTTGTGATGGAATACATGGTAAGGATTAAGTATTGAATTTCCAGTGTCTTTGACTTCTTTTAATGTCTTTCAGTTTCTCACTCTTTCTTTGGCTGCACAAAATTACTTACTGGTTAGCCTATTTAAAGTTCCAGCTTGTTACCCCAAACTAACATATAAAAAGTTGTTGAAATTGCATTAGAAGATGATTTTTTTTACTAGAATTCTTTTTTCTAATTATATACATTTCAGGAATTTAATTATACTTGAAATGTAATATTTCAGGACTATAACTTGTACCAACTAATGAAAGACAGAGGGAAAGGATTTTCAGAGGCTGAAGTAAGGAACTGGTGCTATCAGATTTTTCAGGGTCTTGCTTATATGCACCAACGAGGGTTTTTTCATCGTGACCTCAAGCCTGGTATAATTCCAGTTCTTCCCTTATGTCTCACATCTTTTATAGTTGACCTTTACAGGCATACATAGAAAAAGAAGATAGTAAGAAACTGAAACAGAAGCAGCGCGAGCGCATGCAACCCAAGATGGGAAAGATGGATATCGATTATCAGGTACTCTTTTACTCGGGATATATTATATTGAGTTTAACCAGTTGCATGTACTTCTTAATAATTGCTTCTGCCGTCTTGTCAGGTTTTGCATGATGCATTTTTCAAGTACCAAACAAAGCCAAAGCTAACTTCACATGGTGATCTCTACAAAATCAGGCAAGGAATTTGAGGTAATTTTTTTAGTTTTTAAAGTTTGCAGAACAAATTATCATACTTGGCTTTAATATACAGGAATCTTGTAATCACTTATTTAGTTATGAAATATCATCTGGTAAAAATATCATGTTGTTCACCAAATTTTCTTCTTGTTGTGTATTTTGGGTTATATGTTCTGATTTAAACAATTATTGTAACTTTATTCTTTTCTCATTGACAGGTCAAGCTTAGGGAAATGAAACCAGGCATGCTGTCTAAAGAACTGAAGGAAGCTCTTGGTATGCCTGGTGGTGCTCCCCCTCCTTGGCTTATTAACATGCATGTTAATCTTGATGTGAAATTAATTCTAATTGTTGGCTTATACAACCTTGTATTGCTTTCTGTTGTTCTAATTGTTAAATTGTTTATATAAAATGTATGATTAGCAAATATTTCTCTTGCTTAAAGCATTTATGTTGCATTAGTGATGAATCTATTTGGTCATAGTAATTTTGCTATATAAATTGTTTATATTTCTCTTGTTGTATAAAAGTTCTATTTGTGAATTTGAGTGGAAGAATATGAGAGCATTAAATGAGTCATTTGACTGGGCTATCCTTTGATTACTTTGCAAAATACAAGTCACCGAATTTTGGCTTGCCAGTTGTCACGTCTACAGGTGCAAATTAAAAAAAAAAAAAAAATTCGGTGCTGGGCACCTATACCGACGGTTTTTTTCAAAAAAACAGTCGGTGTTGGGCGCCTACACCGACTGTTTTTTCCAAAAAACAGTCGGTGTTGGGTGCCTACACCGACTGTTATTCACCCGTCAGTAAAGATTTATCTATACCGTCGCCGCCATCACCGACGCCTCAATAACAGTCGGTAAAAGGGTTTTTTAACAGTCGGTGAAGGGGTTTTTTGTACTAGTGTATAATTCTGTGTGGCGTGTGTCTATTGTGTTTGGAGTGTCGTATCTTGTGAAAAATTAGCTGGGTCCACCATAAACTTTAATGATGCTTTTCTTTTGGTACCTTTTTGTGCTTTATCTTTTTTAAAAGAAAAGATAATATATTCTCAACTTTAATTATGCCACCATAAACTCAACTTAAGACAACATCAGCTTTCATCATATATTCTAAACTTGTAATCTCATCTATCCCTGACTTGCTGATATGAAACCAGGTTTGGTATCTAGCTATCTTATTCAAATGCTGAGCTTGTACAACATCAAAGCATTTTAAGCAAGAAATAATAATAAATAGTAGTTCAAACTCCAAGGCATACAAAGACACAAACACGTAGAGGTATGAGTGCCATTTATTTATTATTTATAAAATTTTCCTGTCATTTAATTTGATTAAGTCTGCATGCCATCAGATTTAATTGCCATACCTAATTGCATATTTAATTGTGGTCTTATTGTAAAAAAGTGACAAACTTAGGAGCAAATTTGGTGAATGAAAGAATGCGTTGATTGTGAAAATAGGAGAATCATTGAGCTGAATTGATTCAACCTGAAAGGTACGTTGGCATTACTAATATTCATAATTTTTAGTATATCCTAGTTGCCTACAAATAATTCAACCAAAGCCGTTGTTCATCAATAAAGTTACTGATAATTAGTTGTGATACCTCATGTTGCTTGGGCACATTTATTTACTCATTTTTTAGCAATTGTTTTTAAAAAAAATTAAATATTGTAAATTTAATCTCACAAAAATGTACTTTTAATTAATTAAACATCATCCCAAAATGTGAGTAATATCAATATATTTCTTACTTATCATATAATTATAATACAAACAACATATATCATTTTTGATGCACCGTCAAACTCTTGATTCAACCTGATAATTTACTCAATGACAACTGAGGCTCACATGTCAGGATCACCTCTTGATGTAGCTTTTGCACTAAATAAACTACGAGAGAATAAATACAAAAATAAGAAAATAGTGCATTTTAGTTTATATGTTCTTTTTAGTCTGTTTCTTAATTAGGCAATGTATTTCAATGTTTTTGAACAAATTAAAAATTTAACAAATTAAGAAAATGGTAGTTGCAATAAAAATTTAGATATAATTTTTAGTGGTCTCTAACAGCACCTTTGCCGAGTGGTGAAATGAAATTCAAAGAAATTTTGACAACTTTTGCAGTATCAATTAATGTTTCTTGTGTTTCCCAGCAAAATTTGAAGAAAATAAAATGAACAAAAAATGAGAACAATAATTGGCTATTTTTCATCATTTGTTTAACATTTTTTTCTGTTGTATAATTATGTGTGGCGTGCGGCTATTGTGTTTGTGTCATAACTTATGTTTTGTACTTTTGTTGCTCTATTGTTTTCATCATTTGCCAATTTTTACCGAATAGAGATCTCGAGATCGTCTCTGATTAGTGAATAATTAATTTTGTACTGCTCAGTTTGATGTTTCGTATTATGAGCTTTATATGCATATTGATAACAAGTCACATTATCAAAGAAAATTAATTTTTCAAAAGTAGTTGTCTCATATACACAAACAATCCCTTTAATTTTGTGTGAAGAGAATGAGTTATTTCTCTATATTTGATCCCAACCCAATTATTATGTTTACATTACGGCGGTGAAAAGACGTGGATTAAAGAGAGTACACTAAAAATTTGCTTGGATAAACAATAAATTTTAGTTGTGAAGATGCTATTATATATTTTGATAAGGTGATGTTGTCATACAATATAATTTTTAGACTTATCTCCAATTTGATTTTCTTTAATTATTTTGCAATCGTATATTTTTATTTTTTTTAAGAAGAAAACGTTTATATTTTTATTTTGATAAGGTGATGCTATTATGTATTTATGTTATTATGCATTTATGTTAAAGATCCATCTTTATTTTAACAGAGGAATTACATTTCACTTGGTATGTTACTATTCAATCTCAATTTTAAACAACATCAGTTTTTCATTGAAAATTAAAAACGCTAAATATATGCAATCTTAATTATCATTTAATATATTCCAAACTGCTAATCATGTTTGGTATCTAGCTTGGTGATTTGCAAATTTATAAACGTGTAGTAAATGAATAATTTATTGAAATAAATATGTTTTTTTTTAATCCAACACAATTACGGACTCATATTTTCTATTTTTCTGTTATATAATTCTGTGTGGCGTGTGACTATTGTGTTTGTATCATACCCGATGGTTTGGAATGTCCACCATAAATCTAAATTATGCCTTTTCTTTTGGTACCTTTTTTGTGCTTTATCCTTTTTGCTTTAATTATGCCTCCATAAACTCAACTTAACACAACATTAGCTTTCAGCATATATTCTAAACTTGTAATCTCATCTATCCCTGACTTGCTGATATGAAACCAGGTTTGGTACAACATCAAAGCATTTTAAATAAGAAATATTATATTCCAACTCCAAAGCATAGGAGGACACAAACACACTAAGGTATGAGTCCCATTTATTTATTATTCATAAAATTTCTCTGTCATTTAATTTGATTAAGTCTGCATGCCATCAGATTTAATTGCATATTTAATTGTGGTCTTATTGTAAACAAGTGATAAAGTTAGGAGCAAATTCGGTGAATGAATGAATGCGTTGATTGTGAAAATAGGAGAATAGTTGAGCTGAATTGATTCAACCTGAAAGGTACGTTGCCATTACTAATTATAATTTTTATTATATCCTAGTTGCCTACAAATAATTCAACCAAAATAGTTGTTGATCAATGAATTGATACCTCACGTTGCTTGCGCACATTTATTTACTCATTTTTTAACTATGATTTTTAAAATATATATATATATATATATATTTAAATATTGTAAATTTTATCTCACAAAAATGTACTTTTAATTTATTAAACATTATCTCAAAATGTGACTAATATCAATATATATTTTTTTCTTATCGTATATTAATTATAATACAAACAACATATATCATTTTTTATGAACTTTCAAACTCTTGATTCAACTTGAGTAATATTATTTTTTACTTATCAATATATTTTCTCCCTAATTGTTTTATTTGACGCGCACAGGGTATTCGATGAAATGTCCGAGTGACAAATCTGTCCAATTATTGGGTTCCTAACAAATTTTTGTAAGCTCCATTTACTGGGTTCCATCTAATTAACATCAATTGGATAAACCAAATTCACACCGTGTGTTAACAGAAGTATTATATTATAGGATAAACCAAATTAAATCATATAGAACAAGATGTGAGTGATCCTATGAAATCTGTCTGTAAATTAGTTGAAATTAATCCTCCTTTCAAGACAGTAAAGAATCATATTTGAGTAATCTTATAAAGGTGTCTCTGTTAGCATAAGACCCACCAATTGCTCATTCACTCTCTCTAGCTGTTTGTTTCTATCTTACGTTAAATTTATGTGGGACTTGTTTAACTTTGATGTTGAGCTAGTACGATATTGGAACCTTACTGAATGGTACCATGTTACGTTTTTTTCCATTGTCTATCAATACACTTTAAACAAGTTATAAGCAGTATATACCGTTCCATACCTTACTGAATGGTACCTTGTTATGTTTTTTCCCTTGTTTATCAATACACTGTTTTTACTCGAATTTTTACTGGTACAATTCTTCACCCAGTTTGTAGGTAACTTGAAAGATGGCCGAGGGAATAGTTAGTTTTGTTTTGGGTAAGCTGACAGATGCTGCTGTTAAGGAGGTTCTACTATTACACGGCGCTGGCAAGCAAATGGAGAGATTGAGTCGTGAGCTCAGGTGGATTCAAGCATTCCTTAAAGATGCCGACATGAAGCAGATTCTAAATGAGAGGCACAAGAATTGGATAAATGAGGTCAGAAATATTGCTTACGACATAGAAGATGTCATAGACAATGCCTTTTTCTTGAAGGCTCCCGTGCCTGGGAACCCTTCAAGAGAGCACCCGAGAGGATGTGCTCAAATTGTTGGGGCTACTAAAAGGATGTGGAGCAAGGCCAGAAAGCTCCCGGCTTTGCACAACCTTGCTGATGAGATGAACGAGATACTGGCACGGATTCGGGAGATCAATAAAAGTAGAAAGAGATATGGAATCATGTCATTGGGTGAAGGCAGTGGAGAGCGGCTGAGGCTACCGGTTAGGCCCCCTGTGCTACATGAGATTGACGATCCTGATGTTGTCGGCTTCGATTCTGACAGGGACAACATTGTAAATCAGTTGCTTGATACAAGAATTAAAAGGCGCGCGGTCATCTCAATTGTGGGACCTGGCGGGCTCGGAAAAACAACTCTTGCTCGAAAAGTCTACAATAGGTAAATATGATTATATGAAGCATGTCAAAAGTAGCTTAATTAATAATATGATATTTCAACCTTAGTTTCCTTTTCATCTTATTCATATTAATCTTAAGTTCTTTTACTTGTTCTGTACAAATTTTTTCCAAAAATTAATAAAGCTTCCTGTTGAAATAGGGTTATAAAATTGTGCAATCCATATATTAATTGCTGTTAAACAAAAGACAAGTTAACTTTATCTATAGTACGTGCATCTTTAATTTAAAGGTAAGTAAATTGAAACATTCCCTGAAAAGATGGTTTTTGAAGTCAAAATTCCCACCCTTTAAGAGTTTGAAATATACATATTTTCATTTCAAAAACATTATGTATCATATATGCACCTCAAAAGTTCAGATTCATTAAATTTGTCTATCAGTATCATTAGATTTTAGCCAGACACATTTCTATTAGAAATTTACTCTTCTACCCTAATGTCATCCTAATTTTTTTTCGGAAATACAATCAATGCTATTTTTTTTTAAGATTATGGTAAATCTTGAGAAAGTTTTACAGAGAGCTCTGTTATCTTTTAAATCTGATGATTTTACTTGTTGATACTCTGGTAGAGCTTTACAAAAAAATAGTATTTAAGGAATAAGGAGAAATGCTAAACTAAATTCCTGTATACAGACTAGATGATTAGGCAGCTAAAACTTAAATTCTCTTGTCAAAAAATAAAGTGTGAGAACCAGCCTCTATGGTAATATATATGTACAAGTACCAATTATAGGAATAATATATGATTCAAACTATCTGTTTTGTTTTCTACAGCAATAATGTCAAGCAACAGTTTGATGTTCGCATATGGGTAGTTATCTCTCAAGAGTTCAATCTAATACAAATTTTGAGAAAGATAATAGAGCAAGTCGAGCCTCTCCCTCGAATCGACCTACAAGATGAAGAAGAGTATTTACTTACAAAGCTTTGCAAAACTCTTAATGGAGAGAAGTACACTGTAGAAGACTATTTACGTCCAAACCCTCATGACCCTCAAACTAGTAAAAAGCCACAGCCAAAGAAGTACCTTCTAGTCCTAGATGATATATGGAAAAGAGATCTATGGACTAAAATTGGTGGAGTGCTACCTGATGCCAAGATTGGAAGTAGAGTAATTGTAACTACTAGAATCCAAAACGTTGTTGATAATGCTGAACCTTATAAACTTCCATATTTAACTGAGAAATCGAGCCTAGAACTTTTGTTTAAAAAGGCTCTGCCAAATCGAGATTTGATTGAAGGGTATCCCGATGAACTGTACGAGGTTGGAAAACAATTTGTTAAAAAATGTGGTGGGTTACCCCTTGCATTGTTGGTTTTAGGAGGTTTATTATCAAAAAAACCTGCCAATTATGTTGCTTGGAGTAAAATGTTGCAAACTATGAACTGGGGTACTGATGGGAGAGAATGTACTGAGATCTTGGCCACCAGTTATGATGACTTGCCATTTGTTCTCAAATCTTGTTTCATGTACTTTGCGGCTTTTCCTGAAGACCATATAATCAATGCTAAAAGATTATTGCGGTTGTGGGTTGCTGAGGGGTTCATACCGGCAGAAGAATCAAGAACATTAGAGGATACTGCTGAGAGTTTCCTGGAGGATCTAGTGCAAAGGTATACTGCCATAATTCAATATTTTTTTTTCAGATTCATACAGATCTGGCTGATTTTCCATTTTTTTAGATAAGATATCGTACTTTTTAAATTCAACTGGCTCTTTAAAAATTAACTCATATTCTTGACTAACATTTTTCTTATAGATTTAAGTATTCTATTTACTTTAAATAGAAGTTTGACTAATATTTTTCTTATACACTTCATATAATCCAAATTAAGAATCGCATTTAATTAATCTTCTAATTTAATTTCCACAGAAGCATGGTTCAAGTATCAGAGAGATCTCGCACTAGTTCAATCACAAGTTGCCATATACATGACCTCCTTCGGGAACTTGCCATCCAAAAGGCCAAGGAGGATAACTTTCTCACAATTTGCTCAAACCCTGACAATTGGAATAGCAGCGCCAAGGCACGTCGTCTGGCGGTCCATTACTCGGGTTGCGGTGAATTGATGGAACATGCAAATCCAAACCTCCGTTCTTTGTTGTGCTTTGAGAAGCCAATGCCAAATTGCTCTCGGCAAAGGCTGCTTAAGGTGCTTAGTGACATGGGACGGAGTGATTTGGTAGATTGTGAGTGTTTTCATGGACTGAATCAGTTAAGGTATTGCGAACTTGGTGGGAGATTGAGCAGTAACAGAGGATCTTTTGTGTCGTTCATAGGTGGCCAGAAATTTGTGGAGACCCTTGATTTCAGTAAACTAAAAGATCATGGAGACTTGCCTGATGATATATGGAATGTGAAAACACTTAGGCATGTGATGCTAAATCCCAGGCCGTATACCTCAGGACCCTCATCATCTGCAGACCTAAGAAATCTGCAAACACTCACGGGTGTGAAGAGCAGAGAGTCATGGAATGCACAGTTACCTAAACTACCAAATTTGTGCGATTTAGATATCAAAGTGGAGAGCTCGTTTTCGTGGGATTTAATGGCCAAGTTGCTTGGTACACTGAATCATCTAACCTCTCTGGTCTTACGAGGCAATGAAGTACCGCAAAAAATAGTGGAGATGCAAAGGTTTCCATTTTATCAGTATTTACAATCTCTGTCTCTATTTGAGCTGTCCCCATGTATCATCAAGTTGTCACCTGAGGTTGGCATGTTTCCCATCCACCTCACAGTGCTTACACTCGATAGTCTCCAGTTCAAGGAAGATCCGCTGCCAGTGCTAGAGAAGCTACGCAGCCTCAGGGTGCTCCATTTGGATGGAGAAGAAGTAAATCGAAAGATGAGCTGTTCTGCTGGAGGCTTCCCACAGCTACATGAGTTGAGGTTATACAGACTAACCAATCTAGAAGAATGGGAGATAAAGGCGGGTGCCATGCCCATACTTAAGGTAATCACACTATTGGAATGTGAGAAACTAAGGGTGCCTCTCGGGCTTCAGTACCTGTCCAACCTCAAAGAACTTGGTGTAGATTACTGCAGCGAATTAAAAAGGCATGAAGCTGAGATCCGCAACGACATCTGCAAACATGTTCCGAAGATAGAGATATGGGCATCATGGTAGGGCCGGCTTCGATCTTTAGAGTGCTTTTCTTTAATTTATTTGTACATGTTAGTGTTTCGATAATTTCCATATTGCTATCATTTTCTTAATTTTCATTTTAATTTATTTGTATTTGTTGTTTTGTCTTATTCTGGAGTTATTAAACATTATGCTTCCAAAACGCAACATTTATGCCTCCATCAGTGATTTTGTTTCGCTACTGTGCTGCTCATATTTTACTCAGGTCCCTTCTAAATATTGTATTTTCAAGACAAAAAACAAAACTATTACGAAGACGAAAGACTATGTATCATGGTGAAAATTAAGTGTATATATTGATTTGATTCTAACTGCCGAAATTTTTTTATTTAATAAATATAATTTTTGAATTATACTTCTAGAAACATATTAAAGGAAATTCAGAATTTAGGAAGGCTCAATTCTAAATTCTGCAGCATAAGCATTAAGGGACTGTACTATTCGAAAGTCCGGATTTATCTTCTGAATGAGAATTTAAAATTTCAGCTTTTCTAAATTTCAAAATTCGTTTAATATTTTTGTACAGTTTTGATTTCAAATAAAATTTTAAATATTATTTTAACTAAAAAAATAAAATTACTTATATGTTGTCAATTAATATTATTTAGATAGCTAGAACGTGTGTACGTATTAGATTTAAATCAATTTCAAAATTTGATTGGTGCTGTTAATTTTTTTTTAAATTAAAATTCTTTAATTGGTTTTATGTTAATGTATTTTGGAGGTTTCTTGTTATTTTCATTTCCTTATAGGGGTCTAAATACGTACCGTGCCGTGTTGTGATTTGGGTCACGTATCATGCCGTGATGTGACTAAATTAAATTTTTACATACCGTGTCGTAATCAAATTGGTAAGGATGATCACAACACGTGAATGGTCACGACACATCAGTCATGTTGTGACCAAGACAAGCCGTGACCACATGTAAAACGTGACTAGTCACATTTGTCACGTTTGGTCAAATTTAAATATTTATGTTCATAATTTAAGCTAGTTTATTAATCACCATTCGATCAAGATTTAATGGTCCTAATCACACATGACTCAGGTCATGAGCAGATATTTCACTGTACGAAACCGGCACACGTGCCATACCGTGACGGAACCGTGCCATGACATATTCGGTCACATCATTACATCCTTGCTTTCAAATAAAAAGTGGTCGTTTAGTTTTCATTTAGAGTTGTTAGAAATATGATTCCAAAACACAACATTAATTGATGCCTCCAACAATAATATTTTGTTTCGGTACTGTGCTTCATGTATTTTACTCGTTAACTTTAGACTAGTGACATATCGCTCCCAAGATCTACAGTAATTCTCCATAAAGAATATAATTTTTCGTACCTTTTTTTTTTTGGTCTTTAATCACCAATTCCACCATTCAGATTCCCATTTTTCACCTTCTGTTTAAATTTGTTCTTTTTGTAAAGTCCATACAAGGAAAACAATATGTTGATATATATCGACCTTCATAAAAGAATCTGATTAGAAGCTATTCCAAATAGTTAAGTAAAAATATTTTTGTGTTTTCTTTTGAAATTACAATTAAGAAAAAATTAACAAGGCTCATGTGATACTTGTTTAGCATTTTTGGCATATTGATGCATCAACCTGATGTAAATCATCATCGAAAATTTTTTTATAAGCATACAATAAATTTATTAATTTTTTTTTTTTAAATCTCGTCTGCGGCTGACAAGCATTAAATTAAATAATAAAAAAATTATTACAACCTGGGCTAATTTATTGTTCGTTTCTATTCAACTCAATGAATTAACGCTATTTGGAACAACTATACATCCATTCAATTTAGAACTAACTCCAAGATAAGAATCAGGATCATGTTTTGGAATGAGATAAAGTAAGGGATAAAAGAATAATTCTTATCTCTATTCTCATTACATAAGAGTTCTATATCTTTACTTTATCCCAATCTTAAATAAAAGCAAAAGGATTAGTACTTGGATTAATCTAGTACCAAACTACAAGTGCAAGATTCCCAATCAAAAAAACAAAACAGCTAAAGAATTTGTAAGTAAGAATTTGTAGAGCGAGTGATAGGGGGAGGTTTTGGGTAAATACTTTATGCTTCATGCAGCGCACAGACTAGAGAAATTAAAACGCGCTGGATAGGTTTTTGCGTTGTATGAAGCGAAAACGTCTCTGTTAAATCTGTGTTCGGAGGTTCAAGAATCAAGATATATAAACGAAGGAGAGGGTTTTGGTTTATTATAACTTCTTGCACCGAAGAAACAATTGAGAATAAAGTAGAAGAGATTTGGCTTTCGGTGTACAAATTAATTACTGAACCAGACTAAATAAAATCAAGGGCGGAGATCAAGATGTGAATAATTGTAATCATCGGTGATAAAATATTGATTTAATATTATTTTTAATATAAAGTAAGATTTTAATTATTTGAATATATATACACACACATAGAGAGAGGGGTTGTGCTCTCGGAAGCACTTCGGTCAAAATGCTATAGGATCAAATTTCAATATTTTACATATGAAACGTCGACCTAAGCAGTTCAGTAAATTGATTATATAATAAACTTGTAGAATACTAATTTTTACTATTTTTGAATTTTTTTACTATTTTTATGATTATTGAAAGATGGTAAAAAATAGATTAAAATATTGGCAGTTTTCTTTTATTTTACAAAACTGTTGTTTTCAGATCATTGAATTTTGTATCCATCTTAATAAATAGTCAAAAAATTTTAAAAAAAGTACATTTTAATATATCCATCATATTGAATGGTTTGGATCGACTGGTTGGACTTTGAAAATGTAACTTGTAATTGGGTGTCACCAATTTTGGGTGTAAGTGGATCCCTACTCTTATAAAAATAAAATTATATATATTCTATTTATTATGGAGCAATGAATATTCATTCTCCAACTATAAAATATGTAAATAAATTCCAACAAATTGCAATAAATTTAGACCTTTAAAACATATATATCTATGTCTGAAATGAATGTGTTTTAATATTTTATTTAGTAAATAATAAAAACAATTATTATATTTGCATTGTCCGTTATTTAACCGCTACCGTTTCATTATACAGCAACCATAACGAGTAAGGGTAGGGCACGGATACGGTAATTTGAGCGGGTAAGGATAGAATATATGTAAGGACAATTTGTAACAGCTACGGATACAAAAATACTTTCACCCGACTCTTATCGTACCCGTTGACACCCGTACTTGGACATCATGTCATCCTATCCATCTAATTTTATGTACATATTTTTGAATAATTTTCTTTAAAATTTCAATTATTTCCTTTGCAATTCTTTTGGATAATTTCGTTTTAAGAGAACAATTCCGAAAAGTATATGTAATTGTTTGCCCTTCAATTTATAATGAACTAAATATATTCAACAAACAAACTTTTTTTTAATAATTTCTCTATATTTGAGTGTCATTCAATCATTGAAGTCCGTACGAGATTTAACAAAAAAAAAAGGGATCATGATATCTTTATATGCTATCTGACTAGGACTCCAGTACAATTTTAAGTGCCTTATTGGTAGTTGGAAGACTTTGCTGTTTTCTTTTAGAAAAGCAGGAACATCCAACCATTCAATATCTTTTATGCACGAATCTCAATGAAGATCATCAGCATGCAGCTTCGGGGGTGCTTTCAAATTTATGGATGTTAGCAATAATGGATCATGATGTCCTAAATATTTTAGGACATTACAATGTGAAACGAAATAGATATGGAAATAAAATATTCTTAACATGTACGTACCCCATCACATTACTCACACTCTGGTGGAGATAATTTAAATATAAATTACCATATCTTAATTAGAGTCTCTATACTCTAAAATCAAGTGAAAAACCATACGACAACACGATAGGAAAACATTAAACAGCTAAAAAGGACATCAAATATATCACATGTTTTCATCCAAGGGAAAAAACAAGAACTGTCTAAGCAGAGTAAGGTCCCATGCCGGAGCCCACGGGTAGGTTGGTTGGCACACGGCACTGGGCCCCGGCCACCCCTTCCTCTGACATGGCCATGCATATTTTGTCTCAATTTGAGATCATTTTCACTGACCCCTCAAAGGACTACAGAGAAAGGGAGAGCAATGTTTTAAAATCAAATTTCCACATTTAACCAAAAAAATATTGTTGGCTCTCTCCTCTTAATGTTGGTCCACAGTTTACACAGCAGAGGTTTAATTGATAAATTAATTAACAAGTCTAGAGGCTTTACATTTTTTGGTCTTCTCAAAAAAGAAAAGAAAATAAGAAAAGGTGACCAATGATATTTGATATTTTGGTACAAAATGTACATATACTATCTTATTTTTCATTTATCAATATTTTATTATGTAATTAAATTTTTAAGAACTAAAATCAATAATTTGAAAAGTAGATAACAAAGGCACAAATCATTTGTGCCATCTATTTCATCTGATGTCGGACGAGAAAAGAAACAAAGAGACAAATTTAGACTTGAATAAATTTTTCGACTCCAATGATAAATGATAAATATTTATTCTTGATTTAAAAATGGGTCAGAAAATAATTTCGGTCCAAGATCTTAGACCTCGAATTAGAATTGGAGTCAAGATTTTTAGTAGGATAAGACAAAATTTTAGAGTGAGCTATAATTTTATAATTATTTTAGCATGGTTATTATATAAATAATTTTATAATTATTTCTACAAGGTTCCGTATGAATATACATGTATGTTAACAATTTAACATGGTTATTATATAACTCCAAACTATTATTTAAAAGTACTGACTAACACTTGGAGAAAAATAACATAGTGAGTAAAATAACATAGTGAGAAAAATAACAGAGAAAAATAACATAGTGAGAAAAATAACAGAGAAAATTTTAGAGTGAGGTATACTAATTATTTTGAATATTAAGTATATTTTTATATTTTTTTTGAGAAAAACATAGAAATATAAGCATATTTTTGAAGAAAAAAATAGAACGAGATATAATTTTATAATTTTTAAACCTTAAGTATATTTTTAATCATGTTATATAAAATAAAAGCAAGTAGCCTCCTCTGACTCTGTTCTTCCGTCTCAATTGGCGGAATATTTTTTTTTTCTAGGTCACTTGCTATTTTCTCGGTTTTCTGCTTGTTTAGAGAAAAATTGGTGGAATGCGAAATTCATCTTCATCCACTGAATTTTTTCAAAATATACTTTTCAAATTTTCAAAATTTTAAGTTGGAAATATATTATCACTACATTAAAAATTTCCGGGGAAATTATGCGCTGTGTTCATCTTTTCTTTTTTCTATATGAAACCAGTTACACTTTTCACTTAAACAGGTATATGAATATATACATCTGTTTTGTATATTATTTATTATAGACTGATAAATAACATGCTTTAAAGTAATGTAAACTAGTATTTAAAAAATTGAAACACTTTAGACTATTGTTGCATTATTAATTATACTGGTTATTGTTTTTGAATGATCCTGAACAACGATTTTGTATCTATCTTAAAAAATAGTAAAAGATTTAAAAAAAATATAAAATTTGTTCTCCAAGCATATTTTAATATGGATATCACGATTAACAGTTCATATCGACAGTTTGAAATTTGAAAATAGAGATATAAGATATGAGGCACGATGAAACATGAAAGACATGAGACATTTACCTAGAGAAAGAAAAATGCAACGTGATGTGACATGACTATCATATCATGACTTGATCATATCACATCACGTCACTTCACATGACAGAAAATTATTTTTACGTGATGTGACGTAACGTGACTAAAATAGTGGATGATAGTCACGTCACGTGTGGTCACGCCATAACCACACATGACGTGAATATTCGCGTGATGTGACTGATTGCATTCAATTATTGTTTTCAAGTATAAGTTAGTTCAAAGAAAATAATAACAAAATGTAATAAAAAATAAAAATTGTTACAAAATAATTATAATTAAGAAATAATGTTTAAAAAATTGATCACATAACGTGTCATGTAACATGACGTGACTAAAGTAATAGAGGACAATCATGTTATGCGAATAGTCACGTCATGTGACAGACATACATAACGTGATGTGATGTGACTGATAATAGCGTGACTAATTTCGTTTTCTACATTTATCCTCCTCTTTTATGAAACATAGATAAAAAAGTTGAGGCAATAATTGTGACATGAAAGTTTGAGAAGTACAATGACATTACCCATTCAAATATTTCATAAAATTAATATTTTTTTTTCGTTTCCTGCAGCCGCAATGAAATAATTCAAATGTTGCTTATAATTTGTTTATGAGACTATTATATCCGTTGACCGCACAGACGTACAATATTCAATTTCTTATTTTATATAATTTGTTACGTTATTTTGCTACTTAAATTAAATTAATATTTTCCTGAATGTTCTGAATTAAAAATATTTTTTCAGATCCCGGTGCATATTGTTACATGATACACCAGTAGTTTTTACAAGGTTCCGTATATGAATATACATGTATGTTAACAAGTGTTGTAAAAAATGTCTGATTAAGTCAATTAGTCGTTAGCGATGATTAAATCCTTACAATTTTTTTCTAATTAATTGGCTGATTATTTCCGATTATAGCCTATTATTTCTGATTATTTCTGATTAATCGCTTAACGGTACTTTATCCGTCTGACGAGCGCATACCGTTATTTACAACATTGATGTTAACAATTTAACATGGTTATTATATAACTCCAAAATATTATTTAAAATTACTGACTAACACTTGGAGAGAAATAACACAGTGAGTAAAATATTTGTTAGAACATACTGTGTGTGCATATTTTTTTTTTTTCATCTCATCACTAGCTATCATGGTTAGTGTGTTTTTATGAATTGTTGGAGCGATATAAAAAAACATTTGTGTTATTTTTAGTGACGAACTAGACATAATTTCAACGAGTGCAATAATTTTTCTTACACAAATAGTGTAATGCTATCATCCTAATTTTTCATTGAATTTTTTACAATTTTACTTGTTTTATTTTTTTCTAGAAAATATTTACATGAGAATTTTAATTATACCATACTTGCTAAACTTGTAAAGTTAAGAATAAAATTTATATAGTTTTTTTTTTCAATTCTAGTAACAAATATTATGACAAGAGTTTTATCAAGTTAATTTAAAATAAGTTGAATTGTAAATCTAACACATACAATGATGAATTTTGTTTATTTATGTAGACCCATAGACTTTATTTCCATATGATGTTTCTAAAATAATTGCATATCAAAATTTACAAATTCTTATTGAAAAAAACTTAAATAATTAGTTCACTTAATTCATATGAAATCTCTACCTCAAGAAACAAAAAAAAATGTCCTCAATTTTGTGCACCAAATGCAGCCAAAACCTGAACTTCACACATTCCCCTAGCCACTAATTCTCGGTAACAAATTTGCAGAATGCAACTCTACATTCCAATTCTACTTCCTAAACCTAACATACCGTACTATTAGTAGATATAGCCAATCAAATATCTACACAGTATCATGAGTAAAATCAAGTAGAAATACTTCGTGAATTAAACACAGTTTTGATCAATTTTATATCAGTAGAAGTACGAGTCCACAAACTCTTTATTAGAGCACCGTACAAGTTTATCTCCTGACCGTCCAATAAAGCACGGTACCTTTACGATTTGTGCTAATATGTAACGAACGAATCGGATCTAAACACAAACGGTGCGTTAATGCAGAACTACGTGTTGCTCTCGCTCTATTCTCCCGGAGTACAAAACGAGATCCATTCTACTCCTGCCACTCACCTCTTTTTTGGTTCAGTTCCGCTCCTCTTATCTCCTCTGTCGCTATTCGGCTCAGAGCCTTCGCTTCTCACTGCGATCGGCGCTTCCCACCTCTGCTGGCTTCGGTTCTTCCCGGTGGTATGATTTCTCACAAATTTCTTAATTTCTACATCCATTTCACTATTTGTTAACAAAATCCAACAATTTGTCAGTAAAATTGATAGTCCGCTGAATTTCCCCCTCTTATCATTTAATTATTAGTTTCTTCCATATCCTAATTCCTCTTAATATTCTCTTACTTTGTTTTCTCCTTCTTTCCGGCCATCTTCGATCTTCTCCACCAAGTTTCATTTTGTCAGGTCCGCGCACTGCCTTCTCTTCAGATTCTTCCCCCTTATGCAACCTCAGGTGCGTCAATTTTTACCTCCTGCCAAAATTTTCTTTCTAATGATGAATAATTTAGGATTTGTAGTGTCAGTTTTTTCCTTTATTTGTTGGTTCATTGTTTCTACATTGTGATATTCTTCCATTAGTGAAGAAGTAATCTGCTCAAGGAAGGGGCTTATACAATTTGCTCAGATTATAGCACTCACCTGAAAAAAAAAATTATGTGGTTTAGATTGGAAAAGTAGATAGTGCTGCCTACAATAAAGCCACAAATACTTATGGGATTCGGATTATCAGTCTATTTGAATATGAAAATACCAGCTCCTTAAATCCTTTTGTGAGAAATTACACCCAACATGGTATAAATACAACGTGTGGCCCGGTTGTGAGCCGTTAATTTCTTCAATGTTTGTTAGATATATGCAGCATGAGAGAATTATGTGCCGTTTAGGGTTCAATATGGTAAAAGTTATCTACTTCTATTGAATGAGGTTTACAAAAGAGATTAAAATATCAATTGTGGTATGTACTGTTTAGGGTTTTCATTTCATCAGAATTGCAATTCACACAATAATTTTACCCTTTTTTATTTTTTCAATATATGCAGTGAGAAAGAATCATGTCATGCAGGATGCATTGCAGGAAGCATTATTTAAGAATCATAGAGAAAAAAATTCAGACAAGGTCAGCGGCAATCTTCACTACTATAATTATTAACTTATTTTTCTCTTAATTTTACCTTTTTGAATTTCCAATTTAAACAAAAACAGGATCAAGAAAAAGCCAACTCATCATTGAATGTTAGGCTGAAGGTATAGTGCCTCCTATGACCTCCTCCTTCCTCACTTCTCCTACTTTTATGATTACGGAGTTAATTTCTTCATATTGAATATTTAATGATTACAATTTGAGCTGCTATCTCGAAGCACTGGTATAGTAAGGCACAGTTTCATATTTTAAATTTCCTGAAGTTAGAGCATCAAACCACATTGTAGCCTCAATTAAAAATTATCCCATAATTAAATCAAATTAGTATCTAATATGTTTGAGAATTGCTATTTTAAAAATTTGTACATATATAAGAATGAAGATCTGAAAATGAATGTTCTAAGTTGAAGCCCGATAACGATGTACATTAATTTCGGCTTTAGGGTTTTGGGTTAAGGATTTATGTGTGCATCAAATTCATATCACCTATGGTACCTCAAATTTTGAGTTTTCATCCTGACTGACCGATCTGCTTTGAGCTACATTAGGGGATCTAGACTTTGAGTTACATTGGAGTCAGGTACATTGGAGTAAGGTCTTTTTTTCGAATTTCTGAAAATCGAGGGCATATTGGTAAATACAATGCGTGTTCTGGTTGTGATTCGTTAATCTGTTCAATATAAGTTAGATATATGCTTCTTGGTTTTATTAATCCCTTTTCTTTTGCTTGATATTGTTTATTATTTTAATTGATGAATTATTTCACTTTTTTCCCCGGCTGTGAGGAAGTTCTTTATCTCTTTTTAGCTATGACTTTTGTATTCGTCTATAGTATCAGCATATGGATTTCTTTTTTTTTGAGAAGAAATGTGAGTCATGCTCACATTTGATTTCATTAATTAGGAATAAGATACAAGAGTTTTGTATGCCCATAAAGAAAAGGAAAGGAAAACACAAAATAAGGAGAAGTAAAAGAAACAAAGCTCAAACAACTGAGCAGATTTTATCTGAAAGCCTTAAAAAAACGTACAAACAGAGAAAGCAAAATTGTGAAGTTGCAAGTGTTGAGCTCCTGTGATTGGCCTACTCCCATCTTTGTGGTGTGCAATGGAAGACCTTCGCATGCGATGTCCCTCTATCCCCGCATATCTCCTTCGTACCAGTATGGGTGTCAGTACCGGCTGTAGCACCAGTAATGGTCCCGATACCAGCAGAGAGTTGTGTGAGATGCCCTGTCTGCCCCCTATCATGAGAATGATGTGTCCCGGTTTGGTAAGTAGGTGACCACTTCTTGCGTTGGATGTCCTGTCTGATGCCGATAGTATCGCAGCTGGGACGTTACTTCGTCCATGAGTTGTCGAATGTCCTTGCGTGAGTCGGTGAAGCTCTGTGCGCATCTTTCTCTCCATACAATGAATTGCATAATCAGCATGGTAGTTTTTTGCACCTTATTCATTGTACCAGTTTTGTCCGTATCAGTGATGGCTATCATTGGGACCAGTGGCCATCCATTGCTCGGCTTGTATGTTTTCAGCAGATCGTAGAGGCCCCTTGTGAACGTGCATTCTTCAAATATGTGTGTCACTGACTCCCCCGTCACGCCACACAATAAGCAAGCACTAGCCATTACCCAACCCTGTTTTTGTAGATTGTCATGCGTAAGAATACTGTTTCTAGCCGCAAGCCAAGCAAAGAGCTTCATCCTTGGCGGAGCTTTGATTTTCCACAGTGTAGAGATGGCCGGCCTAATTCTTGGCCCATCTTTGAGTTGTCTATAGGTCTATTTCACTGTAAAATCCCCGGTTGCACTCCACCGCCATGCAATATCATCTTGCCTACCCTGCTGTAGGCGGATCGTGCCCAAGATGGTACATAGCTGGTCCAATTCTTCTTGTGCAGTGAGTGAGATGTTAGGTAAGAATAGACTCTGAAGCTCAATCCGTAAAGCCGCGACTGCCTCCTGTAATGTGGCGCCAGCCTGTACAGTGAAGGTGTATAGGTTCAGGAAGGAGGTTCTGATGGTACCTACACCCCAATCGTGTTCCCAGAATGAGATGTTGGACCCGTCGCCTGGTGTCCATCGTGTTGAGGCGGTGAACAGACCTATCAGTTCCGCTGTAAGCGTTTTGAAAACCGTTGTTTGTGGCATACCATGCGCTACAGTCGCCGTTTCCCTAAACATTGGATTTCTTAAATTACTGCTTGCTACATTGACCTCTAGGATGCCAATGATACATTACAATTCACACATATTAGAAAACATTTTGGTGATTTCTCCATGTTGTCACTGCCACTAAGCTACAATTTTGCTTTTGATGTTAACTTTTGTTGTAGCATGAGAGAATTATGTACTATTTAGGGTTCAATATGGTAACAGTTATGTAATTCTATTGAATTAGGTTTTACAAAAGAGGGTAAACTATCAACTATAGTATATTTGACCAAGTTCTACTGTTAACTTGGTGATTTCTACTGTTAACTTTTGGTCTAAATGTAACCATCAATTTTGTAACAATATTTTGTAAACTGTACTACTATATGTTACGTATATTGAATAATCAAAGGTACGCGGTAGAATTGTCGCACCTCCGGATCGGGGGTGTGACAGATAATTCTCCCCAATGAATAAACGAAAGTTAACAGAAAATTGTAGATACAAATGAATAAACAAATTGATAGTCGGGCCAACCCAAATAACCCATCTGATCTAATTGGACCGGATTGTCTAGATTATGAAAAAATAATTTCTAAATAGATGAGTTCGGCTCAGCCCAAATAACCGATTTGCCCAAGATTTAGCAAGAAAATCATTTCCTGTCGAGCAAGCAATGAATGGTGAATGTGGATACCGCGACTCATCGTGAAAATGCTATTTTTTTATCTACGGTTTGGGTACAAGTTTATGAGAATTTGTTTTGTTGTGAGAATCATATTTTATTCAGCCGAAATGTCACTTGTGCATATAAAATTCCAAATAACCAATATATCTGAATTTTAGGTTATTATTTACAAGGATGATGAGTGGTTGTAAAGTGGTCGTTCAATATTATTATAAATAAATTAGGTATTTATCTATGATATGGGAGCAAATTAATTTGAATTAATTAGAAAAAAAATAAATAAATGAGATTGAATAATGTTCAATTAGTACCTTAAAACGGTCTACTCATACTCTATGCTCAATTTCAACAAATGAATTATTTGGTTTCAAGTGATATACTAATTATTTTTATATCATCTATTGTAAAAAAATGTAGTTTTTTTTATTCACATTGGCCTCTTAACTTTTGCAAATTTATATTGTTATTTGGTTCATAATTAGTGAACACATGTGTTTCGCTGATTAAATGCATGATTTCAAAATTAAGAAACAAACCGGAATGCATGTGTCATGCTAAAAATACCCAGTCACATAAAAAAAAAATTCCAAAATTTAAGATATGTTGTGGTACGACACCAAAATTTTCAAGTACTACCTCACAAAATAGAATGCCAAGAAAAAAAAAATTCGTCAATGCTGTACAATCAATCAAAAGTTATTCTAATGTTTTCAGGATCTAATTTGAAAACTATAGATGACTTCAAATAATATTAGACTTCATTTGTTAGAAAAAATAAATCTAGTAATAACTAAAATAAAAAAATCTCAAACCGATATTAACATGTGATATATACACAATTAACTAAATATAAAAATCTTATTATGCCATTATATTTTGTAATTGATATAACTCATATATATATACAGTAATTTTTTATTTTAAAAAATAGGAGATGGAGGGTATGCTTTCGGCGCTAACTTCTTAATTTTATGAAATTTTTTGTGAGAATGTGGTCAGTGTTTAGATTAGAGTCGTTGCACGATTAATTGTATTGTTTAGTCCATAGAAAAATCGAAAACAAAGTTCTAGAGAAAAAGGAAAGATGAGAGAGAACAGTTTGTTGGGTAGTAATGCACAGAAAGCAATGGTGCCCTTTACTCTTCCTACTATTTATATACAAATGACAAATATGCCCTTTACTCTTCCTTACAAGATGGTAAAGAATGATAATGTAACCTTACAAGTCAGATAATATATACATGACTCACATTTAACAGAATGGTAACCTATATGTTTTTTTTTTCATTGTTTGTCAATACATTGTTCAATTAATTTTTTTAATCATACAATTAAATATTATTAAATTAAAAATTTACTTTTAATTTATTAAACATTATATAAATGTGAGTAATATAAATTTTATTTTTTAATCATATAATTAAATATTAGAATACAAGCAACATATATTATTTTTGATGCACTTTCAAAGTCATGGAGTTGGCATCTTAAAAAAGTCTGAATTTTACTATTAAAATTTACGGTCTAGCTATTTTAGAATTCCAATCTACCTAAAATTTAAAAATTTAACATATTGTTAAATATGGAGACTATATATAGTTCCAACTTCCAACTAATATATGCAGGAGTGCAATACAAAAATTTGCAAGTACTGGCTCACAATATTAGATAATATGGTATGGACTATGAAGGCTATATATGTTCTCTTGTCTGCGACGCATGCATGCAGTAGACTTTACGAAAACAATTGGTCAGAATCTGTTCAGTGTTTACAATAAACATGTAGCACACTTGATAGTATTAGTTGTTTCGTCCATAGAAAATTTTGAAACAAAAAAAGTTATGCAGAAAAAAGAAAGAGGAGAGAGAAATGCTCAATAACCAACAATGAATAAATGGCATCACTTTAAATTTTTGGTGATTGATTGAAAGAGGAGAGAGAATTTTTAAAAGAGACCTTGGATTGTTTGTTTTACATGTGTAATTTTTTTATTTCTCCGTAAGAGTTTTTATGATCAGATAAACCCGTATCGAATTATCAGGTTAATTTGTATTTGTATGCATGGCCTAGTTTGTCTCGGTGCTTAATTTGTAAATTTGTCTTCCTTCTTATTATTAAAGAATAAATAAGAAGAAAATGAATTACATTCTAGGAAGAAAATGAATTACATTCTAATTGTAAAATGAATTACCAAGCTTTGTAAATTTGACTTCCTTCTTATTATTAAAGAATAAAAAAGAAGAAAATGAATTACATTCCAATTGTTTTACCAAGCATGTTATAAGAAGAAAATGAATTACATTCTAAGAAGAAAATGAATTCCTTCTTATTATCTACCAAGCATGTTATAAGAAGAAAATAAATTACATTCTAATTGTTTTGGTATCTTTTATTTCCCACATGACAAAGAATAAAAAAACATACGAAAATAATGCATTTTTCTTTGTATGTTGGCTTTAATTTTTTATTTTTATTTTATGATTAGGCAATGTATTTTAAACTCTTTTGGCAAAAACTGTAGCAAATAATATATTTGCTGAAATGAAAATTTTCTTAAATTTGTAGATATAATTTTTTGTGGTCTCTATGTCATGGTAAATTAGGCGCTAGGTGTGAAAATGGATCAGATACGTACAGAGCAGATAGTGCTAAAACTATATTCATACTTGTTTTTTTTTCTGATACGAATACGGATACAGATACAGATCCGAATGGATATTAATTTAAAAATATATAAATATTATTAAAAATACGAAAGTTCATAATATTTACATGAATAACATAATATTTTCATGATATATATTAAACTGTATGGTATATATCTACTATTTGGATACAAATAATTAAAATGTAAAACCATATCAGGATTCATATCCACACGGATAATTAGATATCAAATATGCATCTCTAATTTTTCGAATACGGATCAAATACGGATTGAAATATATCCACTTCGTTTTCACCCCTACTAGGGGCTCCTTTGCTGAGTGCTGAAATGAAATTCAAAGAAATTGTGAAAAAACTTTTGCAGTATCAATGTTTCTTGTGTTTCTCAGAAAAATTTGAAGAAAAAATGAGAATAATAATTTACTATATTCTTCATTAGCCTACATCTATAATTTTCAGTTGTATAATTCCGTGTGGCGAATTAATGGATATTGTGTTTGTATGAGAACTGATGTTTTGTTGCTCTAATTCTGGCATCGTTTGTCTCTTATCTATGGATCATTTGTACTACTCTGTTTGGTGTTTCATATTCTGAGCTTGTCTTGTGTGAAAGTTTAGGTGAACCTATCATTTGTACTACTCTGTTTGGTGGTTCCTTTCTTTTTCATCTTTTTTCCTTTTTCTATTTCATTTTTTTTTGTTCTCATAACTATGTCCATAAACTCACTCCTTAAACACTCCAAAGTTTTAACAACAATAATGTAATATTTTTTTACATAATGAAATATACTTATTTTAAAAAAATTCCAAAAAATTTATAGTAAATAATCTCCAGAAAATGTAAAATATTTGATCTCCAAGCACATTTTAATGTAAAATTTTGCAATTGTATATTGACAAAGGAATTACATCTCACTTGGTCTATTACTATTCAATCTCAATTTTAAACAACGTCAGCTTTTCATTTAAAATTAAAAATGCTAAATATATGCAAACTTAATTATCATTTAATCTATTCCAAACTTGCTAATAATATTTGGTATCTAGCTTGATGATTTGCAAATTTATAAACATGTATTAAATGAACAATATATTGTAATAAATATATATATTTTAAACCTACACAAATACAGACTCATAATTTCTATTTTTCTGCTGTATAATTCTGTGTGGCGTGTGTCTATTGTGTTTGGAGTGTCGTATCTTGTGAAAAAATAGCTGAGTCCACCATAAACTTTAATGATGCTTTTCTTTTGGTACCTTTTTTGTGCTTTATCTTTTTTAAAAGGAAAGATATATATTCTCAACTTTAATTATGCCTCCATAAACTCAACTTAAGACAACATCATTAGCTTTCAGTATATATTCTAAACTTGTAATCTCATCTATCCCTGACTTGCAGATATGAAACCAGGTTTGGTATCTAGCTATCTTATTCAAATGCTAAGCTTGTACAACATTAAAGCATTTTAAGTAAGAAATAATAACAAATAGTAGTTCAAACTCCAAATCATACGAAGACACAAAGACGCAGAGGTATGAGTCCCGTTTATTTATTATTCATAAAATTTCTCTGTCATTTAAATTGACCAACCTATTAATTAATTAGTCTTCATGCCATCAGATATAATTGCCATACCTAATTGCATATTTAATTGTGGTCTTATTGTAAACAAGTGATAAACTTAGGAGCAAATTGGTGAATGAATGAATGCGTTGATGGTGAAAATAGGAGAACCGTTGAGGTGAATTGATTCAACCTGAATAGTACATTGCCATTACTAACAATTTTTGTAGTATATCCTAGTTGCCTGCAAATAATTCAACCAAAACCGTTGTTGATCAATGAAGTACTGATAATTAGTTGTGATACCTCACGTTGCTTGGGGACATTTATTTACTCATTTTTTAGCAATTGTTTTTTTTTTCAAAAAAAAGTATTTAAATATTGTAAATTTAATCTCACAAAAATGCACTTTTAATTTATTAAACAGCATCTCAAAATGTGAGTAATATCAATATATTTTTTTACTTATCATATAATTATAATACAAACAACATATATCATTTTTGATGCACCGTCAAACTCTTGATTCAGCCTGATAATTTACTCAATGACAACTGAGGCTCACCTGTCAAGATCACCTCTTGATGTAGCTTAAATTCTCTTATTTTCTCTGTTTTTCCCTGATTGGATATAAGAAATTAGTGCATTTTTATTTATATGTTCTTTTTAGTCTGTTTATTAATTAGGCAATGTATTTTAAAATTTTTGAACAAATTAAAAATGTAACAAATTAAGAAAATGGTAGCTGCAATAAAAATTTAGATATAATTTTTAGTGGTCTCTAACAACACCTTTGCTGAGTGGTGAAATGAAATTCAAAGAAATTGTGACAACTTTTGCAGTATCAATTAATGTTTCTTGTGTTTCCCAGCAAAATTTGAAGAAAATACAATGAACAAAAAATGAGAACAATAATTGGTTATTTTTCATCATTTATCTAACATATTTTTCTGTTGTATAATTTTGTGTGGCGTGCGGCTATTGTGTTTGTGTCATAACTTATGTTTTGTACTTTTGTTGCTCCATTGTTTTCATCATTTGCCAATTTTTACCGAATAGAAATCTCGAGCTTGTCTTTGATTAGTGAATAATTAATTTTGTACTGCTCAGTTTGATGTTTCGTATATGAGCTTGATATGCATATTGATAACAAGTCGATCACATTATTAAAGAAAATTAATTTTTCAAAAATAGTTGTCTCATATACACAACAATCCCTATAATTTTCTATGAAGAGAATGAGTTATTATTTGATCCCAACCCAATTATTATGTTTACATTATGGCGGTGAAAAGATGTGGATTACAGAGAGTACACTAAAAATTTGCTTGGATGAACAGTAAATTATCTTTGAGAAGATGCTATTATATATTTTGATAAGGTGATGCCCTCATACAATATAATTTTTAAACTTATCTCCAATTTGATTTTCTTTAATTATTTTGCAATCGTATATTTTTATTTTTTTAAGAAGAAAACTTTTTTATTTTTAATTTGATAAGGTGATGCTATTATGTATTTATGTTGAAGATCCGTCTTTATTTTAACAAAGGAATTACATTTCACTTGGTCTGTTACTATTCAATCTCAATTTTAAACAACATTAGCTTTTCATTGAAAATTAAAAATGCTAAATACATGCAATCTTAATTATCAATTAATCTATTCCAAACTGCTAATCATGTTTGGTATCTAGCTTGGTGATTTGCAAATTTATAAACGTGTATTAAATGAATAATTTATTGAAATAAATATGTTTTTTTAATCCAACACAAATACGAACTCATATTTTCTAATTTTTTGTTGTATAATTATGTGTGGCGTGTGACTATTGTGTTTGTATCATACCTGATGATTTGGAATGTCCACCATAAATTTTAATTATGCTTTTTCTTATGGTACTTTTTTGTGCTTTATCTTTTTTAAACTCATATATTCTCAATTTTAATTATGCCTCCATAAACTCAACTTAACACAACATCAGCTTTCAGCATATATTCTAAACTTGTAATCTCATCTATCCCTGACTTGCTGATATGAAACCAGGTTTGGTACAACATCAAAGCATTTTAAACAAGAAATAATATATTCCAACTCCAAAGCATAGGAAGACACAAACACGCAGAGGTATGAGTCCCATTTATTATTCATAAAATTTCTCTATCATTTAATTTAATTAAGTTTGCATGCCATCAGATTTAATTGCCATACCTAATTGCATATTTAATTGTGGTCTTATTGTAAAAAGTGACAAACTTAGGAGCAAATTCGGTGAATGAATGAATGCGTTGATTGTGAAAATAGGAGAATCGTTGAGCTGAATGGATTCAACCTGAAAGGTACATTGCCATTACTAATCATAAATTTTATTATATCCTAGTTGTCTACAAATAATTCAACCAAAATAGTTGTTGATCAATGAATTGATACCTCACGTTGCTTGCGCACATTTATTTACTCATTTTTTTGCTATGGTTTTTAAAAAATATATATATTTTAAATATTGTAAATTTTATCTCACAAAAATGAACTTTTAATTTATTAACCATTATCTCAAAATGTGACTAATATCAATATATTTTTTTGCTATCGTATAATTATAATACAAGCAACATATATCATTTTTTTATGAACTTTCAAACTCTTGATTCAACTTTAGTAATATTATTTTTTACTTATCAATATAATTTCTCTCTAATTGTTTTATTTGACGCGCACAGGGTATTCGATGAAATGTCCGAGTGACAAATCTGTCACATTATTGGGTTCCAACTAAATAACATCAACTGGATAAACCAAAATTCACACCGTGTGTTAACAGAAGTATTATATTATTGGATAAACCAAATTAAATCATATAGAACAAGATGTGAGTGATCATATGAAATCTGTCTGTAAATTAGTTGAAATTAATCCTCCTTTCAAGACAGTAAAGAATGATATTTGAGTAATCTTATAAAGGGGTCGCTGTTAGCATAAGACCCACCAATTGCTCATTCGCTCTCTCTAGCTGTTTGTTTCTATCTTACGTTAAATTTATGTGGGACTTGTTTAATTTTGATGTTGAGCTAGTACGATATTGGAACCTTACAAGTTATAAGCAGTATATACCGTTCCATACCTTACTGAATGGTACCTTGTTATGTTTTTTCCCTTGTTTATCAATACACTGTTTTTACTCGAATTTTTACTGGTACAATTGTTCACCCAGTTTGTAGGTAACTAGAACGATGGCGGAAGGAATAGTTAGTTTTGTTTTGGGTAAGCTGTCAGATGGTGCTGTTAAGGAGGTTCTACTATTACACGGCGTTGGCAAGCAAGTGGAGAGATTGAGTCGTGATCTCAGGTGGATTCAAGCATTCCTTAAAGATGCCGACATGAAGCAGATTGTAAATGAGGGAGAGAAGCATTGGGTTAAGGAGGTCAGAGATATTTCATACGACATAGAAGATGTAATAGACAATGCCATTTTCTTGAAGGTTCCCGAGAACCCTTCAAGAGGATGTTCTCGAATTGTTGGGGCTGCTAAAAGGATGTGGAGGAAATGCAAAAAGCTCCCAGCTTTGCACAACCTTGCTGATGAGATGAATGAGATATTGGCACGTATTCAAGAGATCAATGACAGTAGAGAGAGATACGGAATCAACTCTTTGGGTGAAGGCAGTGGAGTGCAGCCGAGGCTACCGATCAGGCCCCCTGTGCTACCTAAGATTGATGATCCTCATGTTGTCGGCTTCGATCATGACAGGGACAGCATCGTAAATCAGTTGCTTGACACAAGCACTAAAAGACGCACTGTCATCTCAATTGTTGGACCTGGTGGGCTTGGAAAAACGACTCTTGCTCGAAAAGTCTACAATAGGTAAATATGATTATATGAAGCAACTGTAGGTGTCAAAAATAGCTTAATAATTAATAATATAATATTTCAATATTTCTTGAAAAGTACTATATATATATCTATATTGAAATCTTAGTTTTCTTTTCGTCTTTATTTATATGAATCATAAGTTCTTTTACTCATTCTGCACAAATTTTGTCCAAAAAAAAGCTTCCTGTTGCATATATTCATTAAATTTACCAGTTCATTTATTAGTATCATTAGATTTTAGCCAGACCAATTTTATGTTTGTAGTTAAATAAGAAAATTACTCTTCTACCCTAATGTCAACCAAATTTTTTTCGGAAATACAATCCATGCTAATTTTTTTAGGATTATTGTAAATCTTGTGAAAGTTTTACAGAGTTATGTTATCTTTTAATTGTGATATTTTTACTTGTTGATACTCTGGTAGAGTTTTACAAAAAAATAGTATTAAAGAATAAGGAGAGATGCCAAACTAAATTCCCATATACAGACTAGATGATTAGACAGAAAAAACTAAAATTCTCTTGTCAAAAAAAAAAAATGTGAGAACCAGCCTCTATGATATTATATATGTAGAATTACCAATTATAAGAGCAGAGGAATGTAATCTGATCCAAACTATCTGCTTTGTTTTCTACAGCAATGATGTCAAGAGATGGTTTGACGTTCGCATATGGGTAACTATTTCTCAAGAGTTCAATCTAATGGATATTTTGAGAAAGATAATAGAGCAAGTCGAGCCTCTCACTCAAAAAGACCTAGAAGGTGGAGAAGAGTATTTACTTACAAAGCTTTACAAAACTCTTAATGGTGAGAAGTACACTATAGAAGACCATTTACGTCCAAACTCTCATGAGCCTCTTCGTGATGAGAAAGACCCTCAAACATTGCCAAAGAAGTACCTTCTAGTCCTAGATGATATGTGGAGAAGTGATCTATGGACTCAAATTGGTGGAGTGCTACCTGATGCCGAGATGGGAAGTAGAGTAATTGTAACTAGTAGAAACCAAAACATTATCGATGAAGCTGAACCATATAAACTTCCATACTTAACTGAGGAGCCGAGCCTAGAGCTTTTAATGAAAAAGGCTCTGCCTAATCGAGATTTGAATAAAAGGTATCCCGATGAACTGTATGAGGTTGGAAAACAATTGGCTAAAAAATGTGGTGGATTACCTCTTGCATTGTTGGTTTTAGGAGGTCTATTATCAAAAAAACCTGCAAATTATGCTGCTTGGAGTAAGTTGCAAACTATGAACTGGGGTACCGATGGGAGAGATTGTACTGATATCATATCCACTAGCTACGATGACTTGCCATTTGTTCTCAAATCGTGTTTTATGTACTTTGCGGCTTTTCCTGAAGACCGTGAAATCGATGCTAAAAAAATATTGCGGTTGTGGGTTGCTGAGGG
Source organism: Carex myosuroides (assembly GCA_028015225.1). NCBI lineage: Eukaryota > Viridiplantae > Streptophyta > Magnoliopsida > Poales > Cyperaceae > Carex > Carex myosuroides. Next base: position 6,359,837 of record CM051465.1, read on the forward strand.
GTTCATACCGGCAGAAGAATCCAGAACATTCGAGGATACTGCTGAGAGCTTCCTGGAAGAACTAGTGCAAAGGTATGCTTCAATAGTATAACATTCTATTACATATTCATTAAATTTTCTTTTATTATTTTTTTAAATCTTTGGTAGAGGCTACGAAGTTGATTTAATAAATATAAAGTTTCTTACATCCTCATACATATAGCACCCCCTGTATTCCCACTTTCCCATGCCCCTCATATTAAAATTCCTTTACATACAAACCTCTGTCCAGTGGAAGAGTTCAGTAACTTTAGCAAATCTTTCCAAAAGAAAGACCCTTTGACGATCCAGAGGCTAGGGCTGTCTTTGATAGGACCCCTTCCAGTATAAGGCCGATACCATTACCGACATTGCCTCCGGGTTGATATACACTTGCCAGTTGCCACCACCATCTCAACAACAAAGCCAATATGGTACAACGAATTCAAAACCCCCTAGACCCCCATATTCTTTTTGAATGCAGACCGAATTCCAATTTAATTGGGAGATACCTTTTGAGGAGGAATTGCTCTTTCCCCAAAGGAAGTCTCTACAAATTCCATCAATGATTTTAATCATCCATTTTGGGAGAAGAAAGGATGCCATGAAGTAGATTGGAATGGAGGAGAGAAACTGACTCCACCAATTGCAACCTACCTCCTCTCGAAATCAGTTTGCCCTTGCATCCATCTAGTTTTTTTCATAACTTTTCAATGAGAGACATGAAAAGCTGTTTCATAACTTTTCACGGTGAGTGGCAGCCCCAAATAAATAACTGGCTGTTGAGAAGGACATAAGTTGAAACAGATTCATTAAACTTACCGTTTGATTTTCTTTTCTTTTTTTAGATAAGATATCTTACTTTTTAAATTTAATTGGCTCTTTGAAAGTCAACTCATATTCATGACTAACATTTTTCTTTTAGGTTAAGTATTCTATTTAGTTTAAATACACTTGTTAGTCATATCCATGCCAAAAAAATTCATATAATCCAGAGAATCCCATTTAATTAATACTCTAATTTAATTTCAACAGAAGCTTGGTTCAAGTATCAAAGAGATCTCCCGCTGGTTCCATCAAAAGTTGCCGTATACATGATCTCCTTCGTGAACTTGCCATCCAAAAGGCCAAGGCGGACAACTTTCTCACAATTTTCTCAAACCCTGACGATTGGAAGAGCAGCGCCAAGGCACGTCGTGTGGCGGTCCATTACTCGGTTTGCGATGAATTGATGGAACTTGCAAATCCAAATCTCCGTTCTTTGTTGTGCTTTGAGAAGCCAATGCCAAATTGCTCTCGGCAAAGGCTGCTTAAGGTGCTTAGTGACATGGGAGAAAGGAGGAATGAATTGGTAGATTGTGAGTGTTTTCATGGACTGAATCAGTTAAGGTATTGCAAACTTGGAGGGAGATTGAGTAGTAACAGAGGATCTTTTGAGTCATTCATAGGTGGCCTGAAATTTGTGGAGACCCTTGATTTCAGTGAACTAATAAACCATGGCGACTTGCCTGATGGTATATGGAATGTGAAAACACTTAGGCATGTGATGCTATATTGGAACGAGTATACTTCAGGACCCTCATCATCTGCCGACCTAAGAAATCTACAAACACTCACGTTTGTGAAGAGCAGAGAGTCATGGAATGCACAGTTACCTAAACTACCAAATTTGTGCTATTTAGATATCGAAGTGGAGAGCTCGTTTTCATGGGATTTAATGGCCAAGTTGCTTGGTACACTGAATCATCTAACCTCTCTGTTCTTACGAGGCAATGAAGTACCGCAAAAAATAGTGGAGATGCAAAGGTTTCCATTTTATCAGTATTTACAATTTCTGTTTCTAAGAGAGCTGTCCCCATCCATCAACAAGTTGTCACCTGAGGTTGGAATGTTTCCCATCCACCTCACAGAGTGCCAGCTCATTGACCTCCAGTTCAAAGAAGATCCGCTGCCAGTGCTAGAGAAGCTATGCAGCCTCAGGGTGCTCTACTTGAATGGAGAAGAAGTGAATCGAAAGATGAGCTGTTCTACTGGAGGCTTCCAGCAGCTACATGAGTTGGTATTTAGCGGACTAACCAATCTAGAAGAATGGGAGATAAAGGCGGGTGCCATGCCCATACTTAAGGTAGTCAGACTATGGGATTGTAACAAACTAAGGGTGTCTCTCGGTCTTCAGGACCTGTCCAACCTCAAAGAACTTCGTGTAAATTACTGCAGCGAATTAAAAAAGCATGCAGATGAGATCCGCGACGACATCTGCAAACATGTTCCCCTCATATCGATACAATATGACTAGAGTGCTTTTCTTTAATTTATTTGTACATGTTTGTGTTTTGATGATTTCCGTATTGCTATCATTTTCTTAATTTTCATTTTACTTTATTTGTATTTGTTGTTTTGTCTTATTATGGAGTTATTAAATATTATGCTGCCAGAACGCAACATTTATGCCTCCATCTGCAAACATGTTCCCCACATTTTATTTTAATTTATTTGTGTTAGTGTTTTGATCCTTTCCATACTGCTTTCATTTTATTTTCCTTTTAATTTATTTGTATTTTTTGTTTGGTTTTATTCTCGAGTTGTTGAATATACTTCCAAAATGCAAGACAAATTAAAGACAGAAGACTATGTATTTTACTTTTAACTGCCGAAATTAATTGTTTTCTTTTCCTTTTAATTTATGCTTTCAAAAAATGATTCGGTTTTAGTGAGGTCCCCTCTAGATATGTATTTCGAAGATAAAAGACAAAAAGACTCTGTATCATGGTGCTAAGTGTGTTGATTTGTTTCTAATTACCGAATTTTTTTATTTTAATAAGTATAAATTTTAAATTATACTTCTAGAAAAAAATAGCGTCAATTTTAAATTCTGCCGCATAAACATGTTCGGTTGAAAATAAAATGAAAAGAAAAATTAAGAGCCGTTATATGAAATTCTGGTTCAATTTCCAGTATTAGAATTTCAAATTTGAGTTATTCTAAATATCAAAATTTGTTTAATATTTTTCTTAGAATTTTTGATTTAAATTTATATTCATTAAATTAAAACGATAATTCTAGCATACATCAAACTTTTATGTACATATATTTAAAAATATTAGAGTGAGGCTATGTGAATATGAATGTATATTATAGATCAACACATGTTATGTATCTCTATTTTTAAAGTTCAAATTTGGGATACTAATGTATTATTTTTATTTAACTTTAATATACAATTGGGATATATTATTAAGCCAAAAGAGTATGTATCATGGTAGAAAGTGTATTGATTTGCTTCTAACTGCCGAAAATTTATTATTTAATAAATATAATTTTTGAATTATACTTCTAGAATCATATTAAAGGAAGTCCAGAATTGAGAAAAGGCTCAATTTTATATTCTGCAGCATAAGCGTTTCCAGATGTAAAAATGAAAAAAAAAAATAAGAGCCACTATTTGAAAGTCCGGTTCATCTTTTTGAATGAGAATTTAAAATTCCAGTTTTTCTAAATTTTCAAATTCGTTAATATTTTTGTAAAGTTTTGGTTTAAACAATATGCGTACATTCAAATTTTATTTAAACATAATTAAAAAATATTATTTTAACTACAAAAATAAAATATCTTATATGTTGTCAATTATTTATATAAAACATGTGTATTAGATTTAAGTCAATTCGAAATTTAATCGGTCATTAATAAAAAAGTCAATAAAAGTCCTCCTTTAAAAAAAATAAACTATTTGGTGGAAGACTAAACGTCTTTTCAATCGATTCAAATTCGTGCATCTACAATTTTTATTTTTTAAAACTTGATTAATTTTTTCTTAAATATATAAGTAACATAATAATATATGTAAGTTAGAATTATATATCCAAATAAAAGAATACGGTTTCCGTCTTTTATCAAATCCGACTCCCATCTCATTTTGCTTGTGTTTATGGGTTAGGTACGCTTGTAGCACATTTCAGAGGATCCACACTGGAGATATTTTCAGTTCCTTGTATTTTAACAACAAACTAGAGATGATTTATGTCCGCCAGCCGGAACAGACCGGATATCTCCAGTTCCTTCCTGTTTATTGCTTCAATATAGCCTTGGATTAATACCCCACCCATTGACAGCCTTTCCGCTAGAGTATAATAGTTTGGGTCCGATCCGTCAGTGTGTATCCAATCCTAACAAGCACTGATTTTCTCTTGACGCTGTGTGCTGTTTTACGTACTGATGACAAAATTAGTAACTGTGGATAATTCAATTTTTTTTTATCATCAAATCATGTAACTTTTTCAATTTTGTGGCTTGATATATTTGTATCCTTTTAAGGGTAAATAAAATTGACTGAATCAATTCAATTTTTGATTCGGTAAGAGTATAGTTTGGGTCGAGTCCAGTCCTATTAATCCAATGGAGATGTTTAACAACCTAACTCAGTTGGAGGTGCTTAGTATAACCACTACAAGGAATATTGCAAATCACACCCTTCTAACCCTTTTGCTCTTTGCTATAATTATCCAAATTAGAAAGAAACTGAACAGCTCACTGTACTGTAGCATTATGTCACCTTTGTACCATTACAGTATAACTGGTACCTAACTGGTACCACTCTTGTTACTGTAGCATTAACTCACCTTTGAAATGGTACTAACTGGTACCACTCTTGTTAAAACAAGCCTCTTCAACTCTAATTTATTTGGCTTAATTAATGCTCTCTGTAAGAGAGCAGTATCAAACAGGTTCAAAACTTAAATAAACCAAATATTAAGTTTCATTATCTGACAACCCAAATGGACCAAAATAGCTGGGTAAAATTGCAAAACTAAATTAGAATATCTGATAAACCCATATTATTTAAAACACTGAAAAAAAAAAATGGATACCTTGGAATGACAAGTGTGAAGAGGCTAAATCACACTCTCCGAAACTTAAGTGAATGCTATCTATAATGGCATTTTTGAGATTAAACTCGTTAAGCTCTATTGGCTCGGAAAGTACCTGTTTCATGATTTAGGTCCAAAATCACCTCCATCACCAAGTACCTATTCTTGAATTGAACCATGGTTCCCAAAAATTTCACTTATGACCTACATCCAATTCAGTAAATCAGGCCCAAATTTACACAAGCAATGCATTATCAAATTGTGCAAGGTGCCAAGCCAACCACCTTTTTTCAAAATTAGTCTTGGATTAGATAAAACAACCAAAATGCCAAAAATAAAATAAAAGACCAATACTTCTAGAAAATAAATCAAGATGGGGCAATATCATCTCTAAAATATAATAAATTCACAATATCAAGTTGACTAGTCCTCAAGTGAATCAAAAGGAACTATGCACCAATATTACACTTTTCAGCAAAAATGAAACTCATATTGAGCTTATTGGGTTCTAAGTAAGATACTCCCACCTTAATACCTCTCATTACTTGTGAAAAGGATAATGCCTCACAGTCAATTGCAAATTGGTGATAATTAATTTGGCTATACTGGAACAACCCCACTTTAAGAGCTTGAGAGGAGAGGTTGCTAATAAACTTATTACTAATAAGTTGACCAATTTGATATGAAATGTTAAGACTTACAATGTTAAATTGAACATTTGTACTGACCGACTGGACAGCTGATGAAAATGTGTCTCGATCCCCTAGCAAGGCGAGAGTATCCAAGGAGTCAAGATAAAAGCGAAAAGGGAAAGGAAGTTATACATACAGGCAGGGGCAGAACCAAGGCCTGGGCCAGCCTAGGCCTGGGCCAGCCTAGGCCTTGGCCCCCCCTTGGCCCAGAAAATATACAGTAATACAGATATATATATCATCTAAAAACAACTACAACAGTGCTATCAGATTCAATCTGTACAGAACAATATTGTCAAAATGCATCGGACCGAAAAAATTTCAAATCTGATAACTAGTTAAAACTCGTTACGCCCCCCCTTGCCCCCACTTGGCCCAGAGAAACTAGTTAGGCCCCCCCCTATCGATCATTCTGGGTTCCGCCACTGCATACAGGCTAATGAAATAAGAGGAAATGTATTATTAGAAATTAGTTGCTTACAAGAGTCAAAGCATAGCCGCCAAGAATCTTGTCCTTCGCAGGATAAAGGTCTGAGCTCATCAAGAGGAAATGCGTGCTTCATGTACCCATTAAACGCGTGATAAAACATATATCGCACCTTTTTACTCAGAAAGAAAGAAATAATTAAAAAGTTAATTAACACGAACTAAAGAATTCCATGAATTGGAGTTCCAATACCTCGGCTCGAAGAAACGCCATCACCATCAGCTCTTAGATTTGCATAGATGGCGACAAATACAAAATACAATAGCCATAGCCAGTGTTGTTGTCTCATCTCTCTTAGATTTGCATCTCGCTACAAGTTGGCACTGGAAAGGATTTGGGGAAACCGTAGATTTAGATTTTTTTTTTTGGGGGGAGTTGAGCAGAGGAGAAGAAGGAGAAGGAGACGGTGTGGACGGTGGGAAGGAGGTGAGCGGAGGAGGAGAAGGGGAGAAGGGAGGTGAGCGGTATAGGAAAGGTCGGGAAGAAGGTGCCATAGGAGGAGAGTAGCAGGTTTTAAGAATCGTCCAAGTTAGAAGGAGAAGGGGGCGGAACAAGAAATGGAGGTGAGCGGCAGAGGAAATAAGGTTTTTTTGCATCTTTACCTCCGTTAAGTTACAATTTTACAACGCCGTCACCTCCAGAAACTTAGCGACGAAAAACGATGGTTGCCATAACTTTTATATTCGTAGCAATATCAATTTTCGGGTAACAATCACAATTGGTTGCAACAACAATTATTTTGTTGCAATAAATATATTCTATTGCAACTAATTAATTTAGTAGCAATATTATTAATTTATTGCAACTAATTAGTTTATTAGTTGCAATGTATTGTTGCAAAAAACTGAATTTGGTATAGTGATCCCATTGACGTTGAAAGCTTCTACTCATCTTCAGTCTTCCTTTTTTCTCTTCCATGTTGCCATTCTGTGACTTGCATGCTTCCTTTGATAAAAGACGGCCTCTAACAGATGGAAAGATCTGGACCGTTAATTCACACCAGCCAGCCCCTGCCAAAGCATTTCAATAAAAAAATTGGAGGAACATTTGGTGAATGTAACTGAATTATGGAATAGATATAAAGAACTGTTTCAGAATTAAGTTTTTTAATTTTATTTTGTTGAATGTTAATTAATGGAATAGAAGTTGAAACTATAAACTGGTAGTTAAATTTTTTCTTACTTCAATTTTATTTTTATTGAATATATTTGAATGATGGAACAGTTGGAACTGTTTATTTTTTTATCAAAGTAATTGAATTTTTTTATGACTTGCTTTTAATGAACAGTAAATTATACTTGTCAAGATGCTATTACATATTTTGTTAAAGTGATGTTATCATCCAATATAACTTTTAAACTTATCTAAAATTTGATTTTCTTTAATTTATTTTGCAATCGTATATTTTTTATTTTTTTAAGAAGAAAACCTCTTTTTTTTTTAATTTATATTTATGTTAAAGATCCATTTTTATATTAACAAAGGAATTACATTTCACTTGGTATGTTACTATTCAACCTCAATTTTAAACAACGTCAGCTTTTCATTGAAATTAAAAATGCTAAATATATGCAAACTTAATTATCATTTAATCTATTCCAAAACTTGCTAATCATGTTTGGTATCTAGCTTGGTGATTTGCAAATTTATAAACGAGTATTAAATGAATAATTTATTGTAATAAATATGTTTTTTTAAACCAACACAAATACAGACTCATATTTTCGATTTTTCTGTTGTATAATTATGTGTGGCGTGTGACTATTGTGTTTGTATCATACCTGATGGTTTGGAGTGTCCACCATAAACTTTAATTATGTTTTTTCTTTTGGTACCTTTTTTTGTACTTTATCTTTTTTAAAAGAAAATATATATATTCTCAACTTTAATTATGTCTCCATAAACTCAACTTAAGACAACATCATCAATTCATCATCTTTCAGTATATATTCTAAACTTGTAATCTCATCTATCCCTGACTTGCAGATATGAAACCAGGTTTGGTATCTAGCTATCTTAAAAATGCTAAATATATGCAAACTTAATTATCATTTAATATCTTCCAAACTTGCTAATAATGTTTGGTATCTAGCTTGGTGATTTGCAAATCTATAAATGTGTATTAAATGAACAATTTATTGTAATTAAATATATATATTTTAAACCTACACAAATACGGACTCTGGACTCGTAGTTTCTATTTTTCTATTCTATAATTATGTGTGGCGTGTATCTATTGTGTTTGGAGTGTCGTATCTTGTGAAAAATTAGCTGGGTCCACCATAATCTTTAATGATGCTTTTCTTTTGGTACCTTTTTGTGCTTTATCTTTTTTCAATTTTAATTATGCCACCATAAACTCAACTTGAGACAACATCAGCTTTCATCATATATTCTAAACTTGCAATCTCATCTATCCCTGACTTGCTGATATGAAACCAGGTTTGGTATCTAGCTATCTTATTCAAATGCTGAGCTTGTACAACATCAAAGCATTTTACGCAAGAAATAATAATAAATAGTAGTTCAAACTCCAAGGCATACGAAGACACAAACACATAGAGGTATGAGTGCCATTTATTTATTATTCATAAAATTTCCATGTCATTTAATTTGATTAAGTCTGCATGCCATCAGATTTAATTGCCATACCTAATTGCATATTTAATTGTGGTCTTATTGTAAAAAAGTGACAAACTTAGAAGCAAATTTGGTGAATGAATGAATGCGTTGATTGTGAAAATAGGAGAATCGTTGAGCTGAATTGATTCAACCTGAAAGGTACGTTGGCATTACTAATATTCATAATCTTTAGTATATCCTAGTTGCCTACAAATAATTCAACCAAAACTGTTGTTGATCAATCAAGTTACTGATAATTAGTTGTGATACCTCACGTTGCTTGGGCACATTTATTTACTCATTTTTTAGCAATTGTTTTTTTCAAAAAAAAATTAAATATTGTAAATTTAATCTCACAAAAATGTACTTTTGCTTTATTAAACATCATCTCAAAATGTGAGTAATATCAATATATTTTTTACTTATCATATAATTATAATACAAACAACATATATCATTTTTGATGCACCGTCAAACTCTTGATTCATCCTGATAATTTACTCAATGACAACTGAGGCTCACATGTCAAGATCACCTCTTGATGTAGCTTAAATTCTCTCATTTTCTCTCTTTTGCCATGATTGGATCACCTCTTGATGTAGCTTAAATTCTCTCATTTTCTCTCTTTTGCCCTGATTGGATCAACTCTTGATGTAGCTTTTGCACTAAATAAACTACGAGGAATAAATTCAAAAATAAGAAAATAGTGCATTTTTGTTTATATGTTCTTTTTAGTCTGTTTCTTAATTAGGCAATGTATTTTAATTTTTTTGAACAAATTAAAAATGTAACAAATTAAGAAAATGGTAGTTGCAATAAAAATTTAGATATAATTTTTAGTGGTCTCTAACAGCACCTTTGCTGAGTGGTGAAATGAAATTCAAAGAAATTGTGACAATTTTTGCAGTATCAATTAATGTTTCTTGTGTTTCCCAGCAAAATTTGAAGAAAATAAAATGAACAAAAAATGAGAACAATAATTGGCTATCTTTCATCATTTATCTAACATATTTTTCTGTTGTATAATTTTGTGTGGCGTGCGGCTATTGTGTTTGTGTCATAACTTATGTTTTGTACTTTTGTTGCTCTATTGTTTTCATCATTTGCCAATTTTTACCGAATAGAAATCTCGAGCTTGTCTCTGATTAGTGAATAATTAATTTTGTACTGCTCAGTTTCATGTTTCGTATTATGAGCTTGATATGCATATTGATAACAAGTCGATCACATTATTAAAGAAAATTAATTTTTCAAAAATAGTTGTCTCATATACACAAACAAACCATATAATTTTCTATGAAGAGAATGAGTTATTTCTCAATATTTGATCCCAACCCAATTATTATGTTTACATTAGGGCGGTGTAAAGATGTGGATTAAACAGAATACACTAAAAATTTGCTTGGATGAACAGTAAATTATACTTGTGAAGATGCTATTATATATTTTGATAAGGTGATGCTGTCATACAATATAATTTTTAACCTTATCTCAATTTGATTTATTTAATTATTTTTCAATCGTATATTTTTATTTTTTTTAAGAAGAAAACTTTTATATTTTTATTTTGATAAGGTGATGCTATTATGTATTTATGTTAAAGATCCATCTTTATTTTAACAAAGGAATTACATTTCACTTGGTCAGTCACTATTCAATCTCAATTTTAAACAATATCAGCTTAATTTTCATTGAAAATTAAAAATGCTAAATATATGCAATCTTAATTATCATTTAATCTATTCCAAACTGCTAATCATGTTTGGTATCTAGCTTAGTGATTTGCAAATTAATAAACGTGTATTAAATGAATAATTTATTGAAATAAATATGTTTTTTTTAATCCAACACAAATACGAACTCATATTTTCTAATGTTTTGTTGTATAATTATGCGTGGCGTGTGACTATTGTGTTTGTATCATACCTGATGGTTTGGAATATCCACCATAAATTTTAATTATGGTTTTTCTTTTGGTACCTTTTTTGTGCTTTATCTTTTTTAAGCTCATGTATTCTCAACTTTAATTATGCCTCCATAAACTCAACTTACCACAACATCAGCTTTCAGCATATATTCTAAACTTGTAATCTCATCTATCCCTGACTTGCTGATATGAAACCAGGTTTGGTACAACATCAAAGCATTTTAAACAAGAAATAATATATTCCAACTCCAAAGCATAGGAAGACACAAACACGCAGAGGTACGAGTCCCATTTATTATTCATAAAATTTCTCGGTCATTTAATTTAATTAAGTCTGCCTGCCATCAGATTTAATTGTCATACCTAAAAGGTCATTTAATTTAAAGTCTGCCTGAAAGGTACGTTGCCATTACTAATCATAATTTTTATTATATCCTAGTTGCCTACAAATAATTCAACCAAAATAGTTGTTGATCAATGAATTGATACCTCACGTTGCTTGCGCACATTTATTTACTCATATTTTAGCTATGGTTTTAAAAAAATATATATATATTTTAAATATTGTAATTTTATCTCACAAAAATGTACTTTTAATTTATTAAACATTATCTCAAAATGTGACTAATATCAATATTTTTTTTTTCTTATCGTATAATTATAATACAAACAACATATATCATTTTTTATGAACTTTCAAACTCTTGATTCAACTTTAGTAATATTATTTTTTACTTATCAATATAAGTTCTCTCTAATTGTTTTATTTGACGCGCACAGGGTATTCGATGAAATGTCCGAGTGACAAATCTGTCACATTATTGGGTTCGTAACAAATTTTTGTAAGCTCCATTTATTGGGTTCCAACTAATTAACATCAACTGGATAAACCAAAATTCACACCGTGTGTTAACAGAAGTATTATATTATTGGATAAACCAAATTAAATCATATAGAACAAGATGTGAGTGATCCTATGAAATCTGTCTGTAAATTAGTTGAAATTAATTCTCCTTTCAAGACAGTAAAGAAAGATATTTGAGTAATCTTATAAAGGGGTCGCTGTTAGCATAAGACCCACGAATTCCTCATTCTCTCTCTCTAGCTGTTTGTTTCTATCTTACGTTAAATTTATGTGGGGCTCGTTTAATTTTGATGTTGAGCTAGTACGATATTGGAAACTTACAAGTTGAGCAATTCACTGTTAATAAGTTATAAGCAGTATATACCGTTCCATACCTTACTGAATGGTACCTTGTTATGTTTTTTCCCTTGTTTATCAATACATTGTTTTTACTCGAATTTTTACTGGTACAATTGTTCACCCAGTTTGTAGGTAACTTGAAAGATGGCCGAGGGAATAGTTAGTTTTGTTTTGGGCAAGCAAGTGGAGAGATTGAGTCGTGAGCTCAGGTGGATTCAAGCATTCCTTAAAGATGCCGACATGAAGCAGATTGTAAATGAGAGGCAAAAGAATTGGATAAATGAGGTCAGAGATATTGCTTACGAGATAGAAGATGTCATAGACAATGCCATTTTCTTGAAGGTTCCCGAGAACCCTTCAAGAGGATGTTCTCGAATTGTTGGGGCTGCTAAAAGGATGTGGAGGAAATGCAAAAAGCTCCCGGCTTTGCACAACCTTGCTGATGAGATGAATGAGATATTGGCACGTATTCAAGAGATCAATGACAGTAGAGAGAGATACGGAATCAACTCTTTGGGTGAAGGCAGTGGAGTGCAGCCGAGGCTACCGATCAGGCCCCCGGTGCTACTTAAGATTGATGATCCTCATGTTGTCGGCTTCGATCATGACAGGGACAGCATCGTAAATCAGTTGCTTGACACAAGCACTAAAAGACGCACTGTCATCTCAATTGTTGGACCTGGTGGGCTTGGAAAAACGACTCTTGCTCGAAAAGTCTACAATAGGTAAATATGATTATATGAAGCAATTGTAGGTGTCAAAAATAGCTTAATTAATAATATAATATTTCAATATTTCTTGAAAAGTACTATATATATATCTATATTGAAATCTTAGTTTTCTTTTCGTCTTTATTTATGAATCATAAGTTCTTTTATCCATTCTGCACAAATGTTGTCCAAAAAAAAGCTTCCTGTTGCATATATTCATTAAATTTACCAGTTCATTTATTAGTATCATTAGATTTTTGCCAGACCAATTTTCTGTTTGTAGTTAAATAAGAAAATTACTCTTCTACCCTAATGTCAACCAAATTTTTTTCGGAAATACAATCCATGCTAATTTTTTAGGATTATTGTAAATCTTGTGAAAGTTTTACAGAGTTATGTTATCTTTTAATTGTGATATTTTTACTTGTTGATACTCTGGTAGAGTTTTACAAAAAAATAGTATTAAAGAATAAGGAGAGATGCCAAACTAAATTCCCATATACAGACTAGATGATTAGACAGAAAAAACTAAAATTCTCTTGTCAAAAAAAAAAAATGTGAGAACCAGCCTCTATGATATTATATATGTAGAAGTACCAATTATAAGAGCAGAGGAATGTAATCTGATCCAAACTATCTGCTTTGTTTTCTACAGCAATGATGTCAAGAGATGGTTTGACGTTCGCATATGGGTAACTATCTCTCAAGAGTTCAAGCTGATGGATATTTTGAGAAAGATAATAGAGCAAATCAAGCCTCTCCCTCGAAACGACCTAGAAGGTGGAGAAGAGTATTTACTTACAAAGCTTTACAAAACTCTTAATGGTGAGAAGTACACTATAGAAGACCATTTACGTCCAAACTCTCATGAGCCTCTTAGTGATGAGAAAGACCCTCAAACATTGCCAAAGAAGTACCTTCTAGTCCTAGATGATATGTGGAGAAGTGATCTATGGACTCAAATTGGTGAAGTGCTACCTGATGCCGAGATGGGAAGTAGAGTAATTGTAACTAGTAGAAACCAAAACATTATCGATGAAGCTAAACCATATAAACTTCCATATAACTGAGGAGCCGAGCCTAGAGCTTTTGATGAACAAGGCTCTGCCTAATCGAGATTTGAGTAAAGGGTATCCCGGTGAACTGTATGAGGTTGGAAAACAATTGGCTAAAAAATGTGGTGGATTACCTCTTGCATTGTTGGTTTTAGGAGGTTTATTATCAAAAAAACCTGCAAATTATGCTGCTTGGAATAAAATGTTACAAACTATGAACTGGGGTACCGATGGGAGAGATTGTGCTGATATCATAGCCACCAGCTATGATGACTTGCCATTTGTTCTCAAATCCTGTTTCATGTACTTTGGGGTTTTTCCTGAAGACCATGAAATCAATGCTAAAAAACTATTGCGGCTGTGGGTTGCTGAGAGGTTAATACCAGCAGAAGAATCCAGAACATTCGAGGATACTGCTGAGAGCTTCCTAGAAGAACTAGTGCAAAGGTATGCTTCAATAGTATAACATTGTATTACATATTCATTAAATTTTCTTTTATTATTTTTTTTAAATCTTGGTAGAGACTACGAAGTTGATTTATTAAGTATAAAGTTTCTTACATCCTCATACATATAGCACCCCCTGTATTCCCACTATCCCATGCCCCTCATATTAAAATTCTCTACATACAAACCTCTGTCCAGTGGAAAAGTTCAATAACGTACTTTAGAAAATCTTTCCAAAAGAAAGACCCTTTCACGATCCAGAGGTTAGGGCCGTCTTGATAGGACTCCTTCCAGTACAAGATTTTCTTTTCTTTTTATAGATAAGATATCTTACTTTTAAAATTTTATTCATGACTAACATTTTTCTTTTAGGTTAAGTATTCTATGTAGTTTAAATACACTTGTTAGTCATATTCATGCCAAAAAAATTCATATAATCCAGAGAATCCCATTTAATTAATCCTCTAATTTAATTCCAACAGAAGCTTGGTTCAAGTATCAGATAGATCTCCCGTTGGTTCCATCATAAGTTGCCGTATACATGATCTCCTTCGTGAACTAGCCATCCAAAACGCCAAGGCGGATAACTTTCTCACAATTTGCTCAAATCCTGGCGATTGGAAGAGCAGCGCCAAGGCACGTCGTGTGGCAGTCCATTACTCGGTTTGCGATGAATTGATGGAACTTGCAAATCCAAATCTCCGTTCTTTGTTGTGCTTTGAGGAGCCAATGCCAAATTGCTCTCGGCAAAGGCTGCTTAAGGTGCTTAGTGACATGGGACGGAGTGATTTGGTAGATTTTGAGTGTTTTCATGGACTGAATCAGTTAAGGTATTGCGAACTTGGTGGTAAAGTGAGTAGTAACAGAGGATCTTTTGAGTCGTTCATAGGTGGCCTGAAATTTGTGGAGACCTTTGATTTCAATGAACTAGAAGGTCATGGAGACTTGCCTGATGATATATGGAATGTGAAAACACTCAGGCATGTGATGCTAAATTACCCCTATACCTCAGGACCCTCGTCATCTGCAGACCTAAGAAATCTGCAAGCACTCCAGCGTGTGAAGAGCAGAGAGTCATGGAATGCACAGTTACCTAAACTACCAAATTTGTGCGATTTAGCTATCGAAGTGGAGAGGTCGTTTTCATGGGATTTAATGGCCAAGTTGCTTGGTACACTGAAGCATCTAACCTCTCTATTATTACGTGGCAATGAAGTACCGCAAAAAATAGTGGAGATGCAAAGGTTTCCATTTTATCAGCATTTACAATCTCTGTTTCTACGGGAGCTGTCCCCATTGCCCAACAACAAGTTGTCACCTGAGGTTGGAATGTTTCCCATCCACCTCACAGAGTGCAAGCTCATTGACCTCCAGTTCAAGGAAGATCCGCTGCCAGTGCTAGAGAAGCTATGCAGCCTCAGGGTGCTCTACTTCCATGGAGAAAAAGTGACTCGAAAGATGAGCTGTTCTGCTGGAGGCTTCCCACAGCTACATGAGTTGATGTTTTCCGGCCTAACCAATCTAGAAGAATGGGAGATAAAGGCGGGTGCCATGCCCATACTTAAGGTAGTCAGACTATGGGATTGTAAGAAACTAAGGGTGCCTCTCGGGCTTCAGTACCTGTCCAACCTCGAAGAACTTGATGTAATGGACTGCAGCGAATTAATTGAGCATGAAGGTGAGATCCGCGGCGACATCTGCAAACATGTTCCCCTCATAACGATATAGTTGGGCCGGCTTCGATCTCTAGAGTGCTTTTCTTTAATTTATTTGTACATGTTAGTGTTTTGATAATTTTGTATTGCTATCATTTTCTTAATTTTCATTTTAATTTATTTGTATTTCTTATTTTGTCTTATTCTGGAGTTATTAAACATTATGCTTCCAAAACGCAACATTTATGCCTCCATCAATTATTTTGTTTCGCTACTATGCTGCTCATATTTTACTCAGGTCCCTTCTAAATATTGTATTTTCAAGACAAAAGACAAAACTATTACGAAGACAAAAGACTATGTATCATGGTGAAAATTAAGTGTATTGATTTCAATGAGAGACAAAAGACTATGTATCTGAATGAGAATTTAAAATTTCAGCTTTTCTAAATTTCAAAATTCATTTAATATTTTTATAAAGTTTTGATTTCAAATATGTATTCAATTTTAAATATTGTTTTAATTAAAAGAATAAAATTACTTACTGCCGCAATTAAGTGTATCATGGTGAAAATTAAGTGTATTGATTTTATTTTAACTGCCGAAATTTTTTTATTTAATAAATATAATTTTTGAATTATACTTCTAGAAACATATTAAAGGAAATCTAGAATTTAGGAAGGCTCAATTCTAAATTCTGCAGCATAAGCATTAAGGGCCACTATTCGAAAGTCCGGTTTGTGTTCTGAATGAGAATTTAAAATTTCAGCTTTTCTAAATTTCAAAATTCGTTTAATATTTTTGTACAGTTTTATTTCAAATAAAATTTTAAATATTTTAACTAAAAAATTAAAATTACGTATATGTTGTCAATTAATATTATTTAGATAGAACGTGTGTATTAGATTTAAATCAATTTAAAATTTGATTGGTGCTGTTAATTTTATTTTAAATTAAAATTCTTTAATTGGTTTTCTGTTAATGTATTTTGAATATTTCTTGTTATTTTCTTTTCCTTTCAGATAGGGGTCTAAATACGTACTGTGTCGTGTCGTGATTTGGGTCACGTAACATGCCGTGTTGTGCTATGACTAAATTAATTTTTTACATATACCGTGTCGTGATCAAATTGGTAAGGATGATCACAACACGTGAATGGTCACGACAAATTAGTCACGCCGTGACCAAGACACGCCATAACCACATGTGAAACGTGACTAGTCATATTTATCACGTTTGGTCAAATTTAAATATTTATTTTCATAATTTAATCTTGTTTATTAAAGATTCACCATTCAATCAAGATTTAACGGTCCTAATCACACATGGCTCAGGCCATGAGTAGATATTTAACGTTTTTCTGTTAATTTATTTTGGAGGTTTCTTGTTATTTTCATTTCCTTTCTGATAGGGATCGAAATATGTGGCGTGTTGTGCCGTGACATGGGATACGTATCGTGCCGTGCAGTGACTAAATCAAATTTTTACGTGCCATGTCATGACCAAATTAGTAACGATGGTCACAACATGTGAATGGTCACGATACATTAGTCATGCCGTGCCCAAGACACGCCGGGACAACACGTGAAACGTGATTGGTTACATTTGTCACCTTTGGTCAAATTTAAATATTTTTTCATAATAATTTAAGTTAGTTTATTTAAGATTCACCATTCAATCAAGATCTAACGGTCCTAATCACACGTGACTCATGTCGTGAATAGATATATATTTCACGTGAATGATCATGACACAGGACATGTGAGTTACAGCACAAAATCGGCACACGTACCGTACCACGTGATAGAACTCTGCTTTGGCGTATCCAGTCACGGCGTGACTTTTTTACATCCCTACTTTGAGGTAAAAAGTGCAGGACAACAAGGTTGTTTATTTTTCTTTTAGAGTTGTTAGAAATATGCTTCCAAAATGCAACATTAATTAATTGATGCCTCCAACAATAAATGTTATTGTGTTTTGGTACTGTGTGCTGCATATATTTTAGCTGTTAACTTCAGACTAAGTGACACATGGACATTATTTTGTTCGCTCCCTAGATCTACAGTAATTCTCCATAAAAAACTCGAATTTCTCGTATATTTTTTGTCTTTAAATCACCAGGTCCACCATTCAGATTTCCATTTTTCACCCTCTGTTTACCTTCCATTTTTTTATTTTTGTAAAATATTACGTACGCCAGTGAATATATATTTTGTGTGTGTTGTGATCTGAAGTTTGAACTGATGGTCATATGCACTTTCATAGTATACATGATATTATTCCAAGGAAGCGAGGAGCGTCTCGTGGGCATCGGAACCAAATCGGTCCGATGTCTACTTGGAATCGTCCGATTTATTTCATAATTTGTGCACGCTTCATCCGTATAAATATTAAAGCAGAGCGCATGAATATTAAAGCAGCTCACGGATCATGAAGCTAATCGGATGATTTCGAGCGAGCATTGTACCGATTTGTGTATGAGGCCCATCGGATGCGTCCCGCTTTCCGATTCCAGTATTTCTTGTTTAAGCAGAAGAAAATATCACTTGTGGAAATTTGGGATAGGTATGTTTGTGCGTGCTTTATCTGTATAAATATTATAGCAGCACACGCATCATTTTTTTTTTTTTGCTTTTGTTGCAAATTGTTTTGTTTACAAAAAATAAATATTTGCATATATATTAATTTACATTTTTATTTTTATTTAATTTACTGTCATGCAAAATATTAGCAAGCAAAATCAGTTGACTAAAATTATTGTTATTTAATTACTCTTTATTTAATTACTCATTATTTTCCAACTATATATTTTTAGTCAGCCATGTTACCACTGAAAAAAAAATCCCGTGTCAAAACTCTTCAAAATCAAAGTCACAGGCGCACATTGCTAAACTTAAATATCACACATGGCTGATTTTAAATGGAAACTTAAAGAATAATCGTGATGCCCGTGTTGGTTGAATGCAGCCTAAGTGAAGAAATAAAGAATTTATTTCTCACTTAAGCTGTCAAATAAGAATAACTTATAGCGGTTATGATGACATAAGAATCAAGTTACGGTCGAGTAAGTTAAACTACCTCTCTAAATGGGTTAACTTATTTTATCTGTGGGTCGTGCCCGCTGTCAGAGAAAAAGAAATATTATTCATTTCTCTCTTCTTTCTAATTGATTTTTTAAATCAAAACATAAGTAACAAATTTTATCCAAATATAATAATTTAAGCTACCTTAACATGAAGTAAGCAACTTTATTAATTCTCCTAAATTTTTTTTGTAGCAATCTAATATGGCCTATAAATTGTTTCAAAGCGCATAACAATGATACACTAGAGCAGAGGAAGCAGAGAGGTCATCCGAGAAGAAAAATCAAAAGTCCTTAAAGAAGAAAATGGTTTAAAAAAGATTGTCGTAAAAGGAGAAAAAAGTGTAAATTGGATGTAATTAATTAATTAAGAAACAAGTTAATTTATTAGAAAAAAATTAAGGAAGAAATGGTTGTACATTGCTTAAAGATGTATGTTGTAGCTAAAACAATATTATTTTAAGAGTGCATGTATTTTTACAATTGTAAAAATATCAGTAATTTATCAAATCAGTAACTTCAGTTATAAATAATATCAAACTCTATTTATCGCTATTATATATTTTTAATTTCATTTTGTGATATCATTTAGTATTATAGTATACTTTTTTTAAAACTAAAATAAACAAATTTATTAAATTACCGATAAGCAGTTACTTTATTATTATTTGTGTTCTCTCTTGATTACTTTATCTTGCATTAATATTCTATTTGATCATATACATATCTATGGTGCCAAAAATAAGAGAATTCATAAAATTCTATAAAATCTTCCTATTGTATTCTACATATAATAGAAGAAAATTCAATTCCATACAGTAACTTATATTTATTTATTTATCAAAAAAAAATTGTTCTTTGCATGTATGTGCCAAGAATGTTTTTAGCAGATGAGAAAATGTATGTCCGAGAATGCATTTATGAATTTCACTACGCCTCAAAGGCAACCTCGTTTAGGTGCTGTTGAAGGACAAAATTGGAACGACAACAACCCTAAATCCTAATCAAGGCCTTGGGCCGAACAAGAGGTATAATATGGTGATAACTTATTAAAACAAAATTGGAACGACAAGAAATTTTTTTCCTGAATTTTTGTCTTTAAGTGATAACTTATTAGAATAATTCAAAAAAAGAAGAGGTATAATACGGTGAATGACTTGTGAATTTTCTCCGTCACCGAGAGAAAATAAAATGAAAGCAACAATATCAATATTCTGTTTGAATTAGAATCAGAAAAAAAAAATTATAGTTAGAGAAAATTCAATTCCATACCATAACTTATATTTATTTATTTAAAAAAATATGGTTGTTTGCGTGTATGTGCCAAGAATGATTTTAGCAGATGAGAAAATGTCAAAGAAGACATGAATGAATTTAATTCTGCATTGCATGCACAGTGCTATATATGCAATTTATCAAGGAAGAATTAATGATCTCATAACTGACCCAATCCAAAATTGAATAATATTAATTATCCAATTACACTTCAAGTCATAAAACTTTCTATCTTGACCAAGAACCGGTCTCAATTAAGTCAATTCCATTTTTTTATTTTTTTATTTTTGTTGGGGAGGGAATCAACATAGGAAACTTCGCATATTAAGTCAACGGTTTGTTTGTATTTGTGGCACTATTTCATTGGAAATTAATTATCAAAGGAAATTTGTGATGTATAAAATTTATATAACAGGAAACGGTTCTCCTCACGGGTAGAATTTACACATAAATCAGTCTAGATCCATAATGTCCATTCCAATAAAGAATAAATCTTCATCAATAAAAAATGCATCATAGTCCCAGTTAGAAATCTGATACGGAGTACCTCTCTTCTGCCATGCTGTATCAGAACGGTTGCTCTGTTATTCTGGTATTGGTACCAGGGGCGATGCAGGATTTTCACTAAGGTAGGACATGAAATTATCGAATCAGATTTAAATAGCTAATTGAAGCATCTTTAACTTATTGATGATGCACGAACGATCAAGAAATTGGACAAAATAATAGGAAGATAGATTTCGGTTCTGAGATCACACAGATTCTCAATTCTTTGATAAAACTGTTATAAAAACAACAACTGCCTCTGCCAAAAGACCTGACGGCTGTTTAAATACAAACCCTAAACAAAAAATGCATAAAAGATACATCAAAGACCCTAAAAATGCTAAAATTATAAAGAAAGGTCCAAAAGTCCAGATCCGACGGTCGGATCGCGAATCTGAGCCCGAAAAATGGGCGAAACAAATCATAGATTGTTTCGAATCCGGCTTTGGGTTGTGGAGTTCCTGTCAAAATTTCAGCCCGATCCGACGGACGGATCAAAAGTTACACCCCTTTTTCTGAAGCATGCGCAGGCCCATATTGCATCATTCTCCCCTCCTAAGAAAAGATTCGCCCTCGAATCTGCCACCTCACCAACTACTTCCTCCACTTCAGATGTATCATTATCACTGTCAGTAATGTATGGGGACAAATCGACCACATTAAAAGTCCCCGAGACATTATATTCACCCGGCAAATCAACCTTGTAAGCATTATCATTGATTCTTTCGAGCACTCGAAATGGTCCATCGGCCCGAGGTTGTAGCTTACCATATCTGTTAGTGGGAAAACGTGCCTTCCTCAGATGAATCCATACTAGATCTCCTATTTTAAACACCACCTTCTTTCGGTGCTTGTCTACCCGTTCTTTGTACTTCTTGTTGGATTTTTCTATCTGAGTTCGAACCTGTGAGTGCACTTGCTTGATGTGTTCTGCATGTTCATCTGCATTGCCACTGAATTGTTTTTCAACAGGCAATGGTGTGAGCTCGATAGGAGTGATTGGATTGAATCCATACACAACTTCAAAGGGGCTTTTTCCTGTAGTTCGGCTTTGCGATCGGTTGTATGCAAATTCGGCTTGCGGTAAAGTGAGATCCCATTGGCGCGGACTGTCACCTACCAGGCTCCTCAATAGGTTTCCCAGACTTCGATTGACCACCTCCGTTTGCCCATCAGTTTGGGGGTGATGAGAAGAGCTAAACTGCAGTTGAGTGCCCAGCTTCCGCCAGAGAGTGCGCCAGAAATGACTTACAAACTTGACATCTCGATCCGAGGTGACGGTTTTGGGCACGCCATGTAATCTGACAATTTCCTGCAAAAACAAACGTGCTACCTGCGAAGCATCACAAGTTTTGTTGCATGCAATAAAATGCGCCATCTTTGAGAACCGATCTACCACCACCATAATAGAGTCCTTGTTTCTTTGGGTTCTTGGTAACCCGAGAACAAAGTCGAGACTGACATCTTCCCATGGAGCCACTGTAACGGGTAGAGGTTGATATAAGCCCGCATTGGTTCCCCGTGTTTTAGCCAACCGACATGTTCTGCACCTCCCCACGAATTTAGCTACATCTCGCTCCATCCTAGGCCAATAAAATTGGTCTTGCAACCACGCCACTGTCTTGTCAACCCCAAAATGTCCCGCAAGTCCTCCAGCATGTCCCTCCGTGATAACTGCTTCCCTCAGAGAACACTTAGGAATGCACAGCCGGTTACCTTTAAAAAGAAAGCCTTCTTGTCGGATAAATTGCTGAAAGGGACGTGATTCGCACTTCTGCCAGATATCTGCAAAATCAGGATCATCTCCGTACAACTCCTTGAATGCATCAAACCCGCTCACTTGAACCTGCATGGTTGATATCAAGGAATACCTCCGACTCAGCGCATCTGCTACTGTGGTCAACACTCCCGCCTTGTGTTTAATGGAGAAACTGAAAGCCTGCAAAAACTCAATCCATTTGGCATGCCTCGGTTTCAGCTTGTGTTGTCCGTTGATGTATTTCAATGCTTCATGATCAGAGTATAGAACGAACTCTTTAGAAATGAGGTAGTGACGCCAATACTCGAGGCTCCGTACTATGGCATAAAATTCTTTGTCATAAGTGGAGTACTTGAGTTTAACCTCATTCAATTTCTCGCTGAAAAATGCCACCGGCCTACCCTTCTGGCTCAAGACACCTCCAATACCCACACCAGATGCGTCACAGTGAACCTCAAAAACTTCTTCGAAATCTGGTAAAACCAAAACGGGTGCTTCAGTTACTTTCCTTTTTAATAATTGAAACGCATCCTCAGCCTCCTTGGACCAGGTGTACTTGCCTCCTTTTATACAGTCGGTGATAGGAGCAATGACAGTGCTAAAATTACGGATGAACCTCCGATAGAATGAGGCGAGACCGTGAAAACTCCGGATTTCATGGAGGTTTGTCGGTGTTGACCACCCTATGATTGCACCCACCTTGTTCGGATCCATCCGAATGCCTTCCTTAGACACTATGTATCCAAGGAATGTCACATCGCTAGTAAAAAAGTGGCACTTCTTGGTGTTGGTATACAACTGCTGCACTCGCAAGACCTCAAAGACTTGTCTCAGATGTCGCAAATGCTGTTCCTCAGAGGAACTGTACACCAAAATATCATCAAAATAAACAACCACAAATTTACCAATGAAGGTACGGAAAACCTGATTCATTAGGCGCATGAATGTGCTCGGCGCATTAGACAACCCGAACGGCATCACCTTCCACTCGTAGAGACCATCTCGAGTTTTGAAGGCGGTCTTCCATTCATCTCCGGGTCGGATCCAGATCTGATAATACCCACTCCACAAGTCAATCTTGGAAAAGACTGTTGCTCCATGCAATTGGTCAATCAGATCATCAAATCGAGGTATTGGAAAGCGGTACTTGATGGTAACTTTGTTAACGGCTCTACTGTCAATGCACATCCTCCATGTACCATCTTTTTTTGGAACTAATAAAGCTGGCACCGCACACGGACTCATACTCTCCCGCACATAACCCTTCTCCAATAATTCGCGCACTTGCCTCTGTAACTCCTCGTGCTCTTTTGGACTCATGCGATAAGCGGCTTTATGAGGAATAACAGCCCCTGGCACAAGGTCAATGCAATGTTGGATATCTCTCATAGGTGGCAATCCGGATGGCAATTCTGTTGGTGCCACGTCAGCAAATTCTTCCACTAATGATATGACTTGTGGAGGTAGTTCTGGACCACCATCATTAGTCTCCGTTACCACCAAGGCAAACACCTCAACCTTCTTTTCCACTTCCTTCTGGAATTCTGACCGAGATAGTAAATGATTTCTGGTCTCTTTCCGCAAATCTGAAGGACCGAGGGTAATGAATTCACCATCTTTCTGAAAGGTGTAGGTGTTCTTGAACCCATCATGCTTTGTTCTTCTGTCAAACTGCCATGGCCTCCCCAATAAAATGTGACAAGCATCCATAGGGACCACATCGCACCAGACCTCATCAGTATACCTCTTTCCTATTGAAAACTTCACAAGACACCGCTTTGACACTTTCACCTCACTGCCCTTCTTGAACCAAGACAGTTTGTAGGGTTGCGGATGATCTTCGGTGTTTAACCCCAACTTCTCCACCATCGTGTTGGACACTACATTTTCACAACTACCCCCATCTATAATCACATTACAAACCTTACCTCCACTGGTACATTTGGTATGGAAGATGTTATGCCTTAGCCATAACTCATCTTCATTGGCAGCAACACTCAATGCTCTTCTAACTACCAACAATTCACCCGAATCAGCATAGGTGATCTCCTCATTTTCTGATGGAGGGTTTTCATCGCCATCCCCGTAATCATCATATACTGGGTCCACGTCTTCTTCAACTAGCGCGACAATATGTCTGTTGGGACAGTCAGCAATAAGGTGTCCTAGACCCTGACACTTGAAACATCGCCTGTTTGCCATGGATCCCCCCTTACTAGATTGTCCTTTTTCTGGGTAATTTCTGGGATTTTGGGTTTGGGTTGTTTTAGATGTAGGGTTAGGGTTATAAGGAGATGCTCTCCTATCGGTCTCAATCCCCGAAGAGCGATTCTGAAACTTGTAACTACTGACCCTTCTCTTTTGCTGTGATTCGACCTTTAAGGCAAGCCTACAGACATCATCATACGAGTAATACTGTTGCAGGTACACCACATCAGATAATTCTGGTTTCAACCCGGCTAAATACCGAGCGACAATCTGTTCATCCTCCTCAACCACATCACATCGCATCCGCAACATATCAAACTCATTAGTATACTGCTCCACTGTAAGGTTTTTCTGCTTAAGATTGTGATATTCAATAAAAGCTTCCTGTCTATACTGGGCGGGTAGAAATTTAGCCATCAGTTTCTTTTTCATCTTATCCCAAGTTTGGATCTTTGGTTTTCCTTCTCTAACACGCCGGTTCTTCACATGTTCCCACCAGATTGAAGCATGTTTTCGCAACTTAATGGCTACTAACTTCACCTTCTGTTCGTCAGACAGATTCTTCACATCAAAAACCCGCTCGACTGTATGCAACCAATCGATAAACTCATCAGGATGAGATTTACCTTCGAACTCCGGAATGTCAATCTTCACCCCAAGGTTCTGAAAGGACGGATCAAGTCCTGGCCGAATCCTCTGTTTTCGCCCCTGATTTGGATTCCCCCACGGGTTAGAACCCTCATCTTCGTCGCCTGCTTCAGAAGAGTCATTTGTGTCTGACTCCTCTCCTTCTTCTCCGTTAGTAGAGCCCTCCCGTGCCTCTGCGAGTTGGCGCTCTAACTCTCGAATTCTTCTTCCCATCGCTACCATCTCTAGATCTCGCTGGTCTCGGTGGAGTGGTTCTTCTTCTCCGCGACCTCGGCCACGACCTCTACCACGACCACGACCACGATTCACATCCGCCATCTGGGCTCTGATACCAACTGATGCACGAACGATCAAGAAATTGGACAAAATAATAGGAAGATAGATTTCGGTTCTGAGATCACACAGATTCTCAATTCTTTGATAAAACTGTTATAAAAACAACAACTGCCTCTGCCAAAAGACCTGACGGCTGTTTAAATACAAACCCTAAACAAAAAATGCATAAAAGATACATCAAAGACCCTAAAAATGCTAAAATTATAAAGAAAGGTCCAAAAGTCCAGATCCGACGGTCAGATCGCGAATCTGAGCCCGAAAAATGGACAAAACAAATCATAGATTGTTTCAAATCCGGCTTTGGGTTGTGGAGTTCCTGTCAAAATTTCAGCCCGATCCGACGGACGGATCACAAGTTACACCCCTTTTTCTGAAGCATGCGCAGGCCCATATTGCATCAATTGAAGCGGATTCAAACCCATTAGATTGAAACTAACCATCAAATTTTCTAATAAAATCACGATTAGCAATCGGATCCATTTTACATAGCTAATCAAATTACTATTAAGCTTAAATTGAAACTAACCCTCAAATTTTATCAAGCCTGCACTGACGGAGGAGGAAAGGAGGAGTTGCAAAGCTGTGCTGAGCAAATCGATTGAGCGGAGGAGGATCGCCTGATGGCCTGAGGTCATAAGTAGCTGAGCAGAAATTATGGCTGTGGAGGAGGAGGCAATGCATCGCCAATATGAATTGGGTTGAGCCCATGGTAAGGAAAAACTCCAAAAACTCATATTTGTAAATTGAATTAAAGAATCCAGAGTAGTTCCCTACCCTACAGAATGCTTGATCCACCACTGATTGGAGCACACACTTGAGAATTCTATTTGGTTGTTTAGCACTGCTTGTACCAGAACTATACAATCGTGGCAGATTTGCATTTTTTAAAAAAAAAAAAAAAAGTTTTTAAAGACCATAATCACAATAGCACCCTTCACTTATTTCTTGCTGCATAATATGCTATTTTTTACGGATATAATATTTATGCATTTGTAGGACATATGTTGTAGGGGACAGATCACTAAATCATCTTCATAAATTTTTATATCTTAAACTCTTATATATAAAAATTTAATTAATTTTTCCTTTTTAAAATTCATTTGTTCCCTATGTTATTATGTGTAGTCTACAAAAAAATAAATTAATATTATTGTGGCCTAATATTAATTTTTTTAATTTAATTCAAACAATAAAAAAAACCACAAAAAAGAAAAGAAATAATATAGCACAAAATAGGGATGAGTTATGTTAGCCAGTCGGAACAGACCTGATATCTCCATTTCCTTCCTGTGTCTTGCTTCAATATAGGACCCGATTAAGGAAATAGATTTTTAACAATCAATACAAGCCTAACAATATATGCCTTTCCGCTAGTGTATAATAGTTTGGGTCCCATCCATCAGTGGGTATCCAATCCTAACAAGCACTGATTTTCTCTTCAATCTTACAATTTTGAGGCTGTGTGTGTTGTTTTACGTACCGGTGAAAGAACTAGTAACTGGGGATAATTCAATTTCATTGTTATATCAAAAATGTAACTTCCAATTTTGGAAATAGGTGTTTGGAGATTTGGAAAAAACATACACAGTTGTTTGATTATTAACAATGTATAAAGGTGTTTAATCATACATGGTTTATTAATAAAAAATAGTGTATAATTACAAGTGTTTTTCGTACACAGTTTCATTTCAAATAATTATGTGTGTATGGTTGAGCGTATTTTAGCGTGCACACCTCCGTTATGCACAGTGGCGGAACTAAGGCCTGGGCCAGCCTGGGCCCTGGCCCCCCATTGACCCAGAAAAATATAGAGCCCTTTAATAAAATAAAAAAACTGACACCCCCTCTGTCTTCCTCTCCGTACCCCCTCTGGCACCCCGCACCCCCTCTTTAATAAAAAAAATTGGCACCACCTCTGTCGGGCACTCTTGGATTTATCAACCGCCTATTGGCCGCAAAAACTGGCCCCCCTACCGATCATTCCAGGTTCCGCCACTGGTTATGCATTGTTTTATTGGAAATTTCTCGGTTCCGTAAATGATTTGTTGTATATAATTAGCGTTTTTGTAGTAATTAACAAATGCCTCTGCATACACACCAGATGATGTCAGTCAAGATAAGTTAATTTTAGAAAAGTTAATTTATTATTCAATAATCTGACTCCTTTACCATATAAATTAATGACAATGGGGTCATTGTTCTAAATACCAACTTTTGCAGAGTAACTGCTTGTACTTTTTTAAACTAAGTGCTTGTACTCATTTTGCTAAAGTAGGAATTTTAGGCTCAATTCCAACAAATTATTAATTTGATGCAAATTGATAATAAAATATTAAAAATTGAAAAATAAAAATTGTGGAAAATAATTCCTTTATAAATATAAATATAAATAGTTTATTATTATGATATTACTATCCTGTTGCATGGGTAATATTGACAAAGGTGTATGATATACATTAAAAAATAATTTTGTTTGATTTCCAAAATTTTCCATCGAAGTTGCTTCGAATATCCTATTTTATTCATTAGAATTAATGATGTTCTATGGGTAGTCTTAGCATGCCTATCTATTCTCGTTTTGAAAAAGAAAAAAAATGCACGAAATAATAATATTAGTTTTGTATTCCCGAAATTTTATACATAAGAAAATAAAAAATAAAAATATTAAAAATAAGAAATATCGCATGGGAATTTGAAAAATGGAAAGGCAGTAGTGGGCCATGGCATCTCCGCGGGACGCCATGGCACACCCAAGACCGTCAGAAAAAAAGAAAAAAAAACCAGATCTGGACCGCCATGGCACACCCCAACCTGCAAAAAAAGAAAAAAAAAAAAAATATATATATATATATATTAAACTAGGCCGCCATGGCTCAGGCCAACCCAGAAAAAAAAAAAAAAACTGGGCCGGCATGGCTCAGGCCAACTCATATTCAAAATTAGCCATTTTCAGTGAGTAGTCCAATAATTTTGACCAGATTCAAAATTCAATTTAGTGAAAATGGCTACATGAATTTTTGTGTTATTTATATCAAAATAAAGGTATGAAAGTCTAGTTTCCAGATATAATTTCTCTATACAAAAATATTACAGATTGGTACAGTTTTAACGATTAACTGACAGAGGTCAGAAATCAGAAAAGCTGAAATTTCAGTGAGCAGTCCTATAATTTTGACCAGATTCAACATTCAATTTAGAGAAAATGGCTACATGGATTTTTGAGTTCTTTATATCTAAATAGAGGTACGAAAGTCTATTTTCCAAATAATATAATTTCTCAATACAAAAATATTACAAGATTGGTACCGTTTTAACAATTAACTGACAGAGGTCAGAAATCAGAAAAGCTGAAATTTCAGTGAGCAGTCCTATAATTTTGACCAGATTCAAAATTCAATTTACAGAAAATGGCTACATGGATTTTTGTGTTTTTTATATCTAAATAGAGGTATGAAAGTTTAGTTTTCAGATAATATAATTTCTCCATATCAAAATAATACAGATTGGTACAGTTTTAACGATTAACTGACAGAGGTCAGAAATCAGAAATGCTGAAATTCCAGTGAGCATTCCTATGATTTTGACCAGATTCAAAATTCAATTTAGAGAAAATAGCTACATAGATTTTTGTGTTCTTTATATCAAAATAAAGGTATGAAAGTCTAGTTTCCAGATAATGTAATTTGTCTATACAAAATTATTACAGATTGGTACAGTTTTAACGATTAATTGAGCCTGCGGCAGATCTATACAAAAGTCTAGTTTCTAGAAAAAAAAATTCTTTTTTCGTTTTTGGGTTGGCTTGAGCCATGGTAGCCCAGTTTAATATTTTTTTTTCTTTTTTGCAGGTTGGGGTGTGCCATGGCGGTCCAAATTTATTTTTTTTGTTTTATTTCTTTTCTGACGGTCTTGAGTATGCCATGGCATCCCGCAAGGATGCCATGGCTCCCAGCTCCCTACTGCCTTCCCATTTTTCAAATTCCCACGCGATATTTATTATATTTAATTTTTTTATTTTTTATTTACTTATGTATAAAAATTTCAGTTTGTATTCACTAGTTCACTTTTGGTCCATATTATTTCACTTTTATGATTGTCAGGTACTTTTGTTTTGTCTCTGTTTTTTTATAGATTGCAATATTTTCTTTAGTGCATATATTTGTTTGAATAATTATTTCAGTTTAATTTAATTTTTTTTCTTTGAAAATGCAAGAAAGGCAAATGAACTAATGGGCCAGCTGATTTGCTGCTTCATCTTTATACTATTGAATGTGTATGTTTTTATTTTATTTTATCTTTATTGGTAAGTTGTGCTTCCACCACTACAATAGTTATCCACAAAAGAAACAAAATATTAAAATCTGACCATACTTTTATCACAAGTAATTATAATGAAATGTTGTCCATTTAGCCTATATATTTTTTTAAAGAGTAGTCGTAAAGCCTCCAATTTTATTAATATGAAATAATAAAATACGAAAAGTAACTATCCCTAAAAATTGTTGTTAAGTGTAAACTCTTAAAACTTAAAAGGATGACACATTGGTAAATCATTACAAACTCTCATTTGAATTGAGATCCTATATATAAAAAATCCTTATAGATACAGTTTTTAAAGAATAACATTTTTTTTTCTCTTTGTAATATATAAAAAATAATCACTTGCTTTTGAAAGATTGTTTTTTTGTTTTGCATCAACAATCCACGGTGCCTTTCATTCTTAAGTTTTAAAAATTAAATCAATAGACCACTTTCCTCAAGTCCAACTGGATTCCAATGTTAGAAGCTGCTTTACTCGAGTCCCAACTCCACGTTTGAATATTTAAATCAATAGGCCTAATTTATGATAGCGAACCTCTCCGCGTTCGAATTCGTATCCTCTGCATTAACTCACAAGGAATCTTTTAAGTTAATGCATCTAGACCATCTGATTGACTTTAAGATCCGTGCAAATTAGATTCCCACTAATATTAAAGAGCCCCTCTGTTAAAATCAGACAGTCCGATTAACTCCATTTAATATCAGACGGTCGAGATGCATTAACTCAAAAGATTTCCTTTTGAGCTAATGCAGAGGATACGTGTTCTCCGCATTCCACCTAACACCTTTAGGGCCTGTTCGGCTGCTGTGGAAATTTTTTTTTTCCCACGTAAACAGTAATTTTCAGTTCAAATTTTTTTTGATCCCACACCCATACCCATTCCCCAGGGGACGCCGAACAGGCCCTTAAATTATTGGATTCCACTGCTAGAAGCTCTTTACTCTTTCAATCTTCCGCTTTTCTCTCTTAATTTCTCGACTCCCTTTGTTCTCTCCGGTTCCTTCCTATGTCTTGCTTCAATATAGGACTCGATTAAGGAATTGGATTTTTAACAGTCAATATAAGCCTAACAATATATGCTTGGAATATATATAAATTAATTTCTGTTTGTAATATATATAAATTAATCACTTGCTTCTAAGATTGTTTTTTGTTTTGCATCGACGATCCAGGTTAAAAAATTAAATCAATATTCCACTTTCCTCGAGTCCATCTCGGCGTTCGAATATGTAAATCAATAGGATTCCACTGTTAATAATTTGATAATTTTATGAAAGCGAACCCCTCCGCGTTCCACTAATTAACGCCTTCAAACTAATTGGATTCCAACCAACCATAAATGGGTCACTTTACTGTTTCAATCTTCACAAAAGTCCAATTGGATTCCACTGTTAGAAGCTGCTTTACTCTTCCAGTATTCTTAAAGTCTTCCTCTTTTCTCTCTTTCCCGATTTGCGACTCGCTTTCTCTCATACCTAAAATTGCCATACCTCTTTAACAAATTGGTTTGAAAGATGGCCGAGGCTATAGTTAGTTTTGTTTTGGGTAAGCTGTCCGATGTTGTTGTTAAGGAGGTTCTACTATTACACGGCGTTGGCGAGCAAGTAGAGACATTGAGTCATGAGCTCAGGTGGATTCAAGTTTTCCTGAAGGATGCTGACATGAAGCAGATTGTAAATGAGAGGGAGAAGCATTGGGTAAAAGAGGTCAGAGATGTTGCTTATGACATAGAAGATGTTATTGACAATGTCATTTTCTTGAAGGTTCCCGAGAACCCTTCAAGAGAGCTCCGAAGCGGAGGTTCTCGAATTGTTGGGGCAGCTAAAAGGATGTGGAGAAAGCCCAAAGAGCTCCCGGCTTTGCACAACCTTGCTGTTGAGATGAATCAGATCCTGGCACGGATTGGGCTGATCAATGAAAGTAGAGTGAAATATGGAATCAACTCTTTGGGTGAAGGCAGTGGAGAGCGGCCGAAGCTACCGATAAGGCCGCCTGTGCTACCTGCGATTGATGATCCTCATGTTGTCGGCTTTGATTATGACAGGGACAACATCGTAAATCAGTTGCTTGACACAAGCATTAAGAGGCGCACTGTCATCTCGATTGTGGGACCTGGTGGGCTCGGAAAAACAACTCTTGCTCGAAAAGTCTACAATAGGTAAATATGATTATATGAAGCAATTGTATCAAAAATAGCTTAATATATACATATATATAAACATATATATATACATATATATATATATATATATATATATATATAATCTGGCTAATATGCTACGCGTAGCATAGAGGGCCTCCGTGCTACGACTCAATTCTTGAGTTTTCAAAATCCTAACGGTCGATCCGAACCGTTCAACATGATCTCCATATGAATATTTACTTGCAAACCAAATTTTACATTTTTTAGAATTTTTTTACTATTTATTAAGCCACTTTGAAAATTGCTGATCCAATGGTCCAGAAGATTTTACTGTTGTGTACAAATTACTGTTTTTTCAAAGTGGCTTAATAAATATTAAAATGTGCTTGTAGACCAAATTTACATTTTTTTTGAATTTTTTTTATATTTTTTTTAGATTGATAGAAAATCATTGATTTTTATGGTCCAAAATCTTATGAATTAATGAATTTTCTACCTACCTTAAAAATTAGTAAACAAATTTCAAAAAATATAAAATTTGGTCTCCAAACACATTTTAATATGGAGATCATGTTGAACGGTTCGAATTGACTATTTAGACTTCGAAAATACAAAAATAACTTGTACGCATGTTGTGCAGAAGATCTTATATAAGCGTATTAGCCGGACTCATCTATATATATTTCAACCTTAGTTTCCTTTTCATTTTTTATATGAACCACAAGTTCTTTTACTCGTTCTGCACAAATGTTGTCCAAAATTAAAGCTTCCAGTTAAAATAGGGTTATAAAATATAAAGGAAAGTCAATTGAAACATTCCCTGAAAAGATGGTTTTTGAAGGCAAAATCCCCCCTATACCCATGAAATCAATTGAAGTCAAAATTATACTTTTCTAGATATTTACAGATTTTCACATCATAAACATTATGAATCATTTATGCACCTCAAAAGTTCAGATTCATTTAATTTACCCGTTCGTCTATCAGTATCATTAGATTTTAGCCAGATCTATTTTCTTTTTGTAATTGAATAAGAAAATCACTCTCTCCTACTTTTCTGGTTGTAATTGATAAGAAAACACTCTCCTACCCTTATGTCAACCTAATTTTTTTCGTAAATACAATCAATTAAAATTTTTTAGGATTATGATAAATCTTGTGAAAGTTGTAGAGAGGCTTATGTTATCTTTTAATTGTGATAATTTTAATTCTTGATACTCTGGTAGAGTTTTACAAAAAATAGTATTAAGAAATAAGTAGAGATACCAAACTAATTAAATTTCCGTTTACCGACTAGATGATTATACAAATAAAACTAAATTCTCATGTCAAAAAAAATAAAGTGTGAGAACTAGGCTCTATGATCATATATATATATATATATATATATATATATATATATATATATATATATATGTACAAGTACCAATTATAGGAGCAGAGGAACGCGATATGATTCAAACTATCTGCTTTTTTTTTTGTACAGCAATGATGTCAAGAGACGGTTTGACGTTCGCATATGGGTAACTATCTCTCAAGAGTTCAAGCTGATGGATATTTTGAGAAAGATAATAGAGCAAATCGAGCCTCTCCCTCGAAACGACCTAGAAGGTGGAGAAGAGTATTTACTTACAAAGCTTTACAAAACTCTTAATGGTGAGAAGTACACTATAGAAGACCATTTACGTCCAAACTCTCATGAGCCTCTTGGTGCTGAGAAAGACGCTCAAACATTGCCAAAAAGGTACCTTCTAGTCCTAGATGATATGTGGAGAAATGATCTATGGACTCAAATTGGTGGAGTGCTACCGGATGCCAATATTGGAAGTAGAGTAATCGTAACTACTAGAATCCAGAACATTATCGATGATGCTGAACCATATAAACTTTCATATTTAACAGAGAAACCGAGCCGAGAGCTTTTTCTTAAAAAGGCTCTTCCTAATCGAGATTTGAGTAAAGGGTTTCCCGATGAACTATATGAGGTTGGAAAACAATTTGTTAAAAAATGTGGTGGATTACCCCTTGCATTGTTGGTTTTAGGAGGTCTATTATCAAAAAAACCTGCAAATTATGGTGCTTGGAGTAAAATGTTGCAAACTATGAACTGGGGTACCGATGGGAGAGATTGTACTGATATCATAGCCACTAGCTACGATGACTTGCCATTTGTTCTGAAATCATGTTTCATGTACTTTGCGGCTTTTCCTGAAGACCATGAAATCGATGGTAAAAAAATCTTGCTGTTGTGGGTTGCTGAGGGTTTCATACCGGCAGAAGAATCCAGAACATTCGAGGATACTGCTGAGAGCTTCCTAGAAGAACTAGTGCAAAGGTATGCTTCAATAGTATAATATTCTATTACATATTCATTAAATTTTCTTTTATTATTTTTTTAAATCTTTGGTAGAGGCTACGAAGTTGATTTATTAAATATAAAGTTTCTTACATCCTCATACATATAGCACCCCCTGTATTCCCACTTTCCCATGCCCCTCATATTAAAATTCCTTTACATACAAACCTCTGTCCAGTGGAAGAGTTCAGTAACTTTAGCAAATATTTCCAAAAGAAAGACCCTTTGACGATCCAGAGGTTAGGGCTGTCTTGATAGGATCCCTTCCAGTATAAGACCGATACCATTACCGACATTGCCTCCGGGTCGATATACACACCACCACTATTTCAACAACAAAGCCAATATGGTACAACGAATTCAAAACCCCCTAGACCCCCATATTCTTTTTTAATGCAAACCGAATTCCAATTTAATTGGGAGATACCTTTGGAGGAATTGCTCTTCCCCCAAAGGAAGTCTCTACAAATTCCATCAATGATTTTAAATTTTTAATCATCCATTTTGGGAGAAGAAAGGATGCCATGAAGTAGATTGGAATGGATCGAGATACCGACTCCACCAATTGCAACCTACCTCCTCTCGAAATCAGTTTGCCCTTGCATCCATCTAGCTTTTTTCATAACTTTTCAATGAGAGACATGAAGAGCTATTTCTATGGTCTTTTCACGGTGAGTGGCAGCCCCAAATAAATAACTGGCAGCTCCGTTTGTGCACACCCAAGTTGAAACAGCTCTGGATCTTTTCTTTTTTTAGATAAGATATCTTACTTTGTCAATTTAATTGGCTCTTTGAAAGTCAACTCATATTCATGACTAACATTTTTCTTTTAGGTTAAGTATTCTATTTAGTTTAAATACACATGTTAGTCATATCCATGCCAAAAAAATTCATATAATCCAGAGAATCCCATTTAATTAATCCACTAATTTAATTTCAACAGAAGCTTGGTTCAAGTATCAAGGAGATCTCCCACTAGTAGTTCCATCAAAAGTTGCCGTATACATGATCTCCTTCGCGAACTTGCCATCCAAAAGGCCAAGAAGGATAACTTTCTCACATCCTCATACTACGAAGTTGATTTATTAAGTATAAAGTTGATTTATTAAGTATAAAGTTTCTTACATCCTCATACATAAAGCACCCCCTGTATTCCCACTATCCCATGCCCCTCATATTAAAATTCCTTTACATACAAACCTCTGTCCAGTGGAAGAGTTCAGTAACTTTAGCAAATCTTTCCAAAAGAAAGACCCTTTGACGATCCAGAGGTTAGGGCCGTCTTGATAGGATCCCTTCCAGTATAAGGCCGATACCATTACCGACCACATTGCCTCCGGGTTGATATACACTTGCCACCACCATCTCAACAACAAAGCAAATAATATGGTACAACGAATTTGAAACCCCTAGACCCCCATATTCTTTTGAGGAGATACCTTTTGAGGAGGAATTGCCTTTCCCCAAAGGAAGTCTCTACAAATTCTATCAATGATTTTAATCATCCATTTTGGGAGAAGAAAGGATGTCATGAAGTAGATTGGAATGGAGGAGAGAAACCGACCCCACCAATTGCAACCTACCTCCTCTCGAAATCAGTTTGCCCTTGCATCCATCTAGCTTTTTTCATAACTTTTCAATGAGAGACATGAAGAGCTGTTTCTGCGGTCTTTTCACGGTGAGTGGCAGCCCCAAATAAATAACTGGCAGCTCCGTTTGTGCACACCCAAGTTGAAACAGCTCTGGATCTATGCTGTTGAGAAGGACATTAGTTGAAACAGATTCATTAAACTTACCGTTTGATTTTCTTTTCTTTTTTTAGATAAGATATCTTACTTTGTCAATTTAATTGGCTCTTTGAAAGTCAACTCATATTCATGACTAACATTTTTCTGTTAGGTTAAGTATTCTATTTAGTTTAAATACACTTGTTAGTCATATCCATGCCAAAAAAATTCATATAATCCAGAGAATCCCATTTAATTAATACTCTAATTTAATTTCAACAGAAGCTTGGTTCAAGTATCAAAGAGATCTCCCGCTGGTTCCATCAAAAGTTGCCGTATACATGATCTCCTTCGTGAACTTGCCATCCAAAAGGCCAAGGCGGACAACTTTCTCACAATTTGCTCAAACCCTGACGATTGGAAGAGCAGCGCCAAGGCACATCGTGTGGCAGTCCATTACTCGGGTTGCGGTGAATTGATGGAACATGCAAATCAAAATCTCCGTTCTTTGTTGTGCTTTGAGAAGCCAATGCCAAATTGCTCTCGGCAAAGGCTGCTTAAGGTGCTTAGTGACATGGGACAGAGTGATTTGGTAGATTTTGAGTGTTTTAATGGACTGAATCAGTTAAGGTATTGCGAACTTGGAGGGAGATTGAGTAGTAACAGAGGATTTTTGGAGTCGTTCATAGGTGGCCTGAAATTTGTGGAGACCCTTGATTTCAGTGAACTAGAAGCTCATGGAGACTTGCCTGATGATATATGGAATGTGAAAACACTTAGGCATGTGATGCTAGATGGGAACAAGTATTCTATTCGAGATCACAACAAGCGTTCTTCAGGACCCTCGTCATCTGCAGACCTAAGAAATCTGCAAACACTCACGTGTGTGAAGAGCAGAGAGTCATGGAATGCACAGTTACCTAAACTACCGAATTTGTGCTATTCAGATATCAAAGTGGAGAGCTCGTTTTCGTGGGATTTAATGGCCAAGTTGCTTGGTACACTGAATCATCTAACCTCTCTGTTCTTAGGAGGCAATGAAGTACCGCAAAAAATAGTGGAGATGCAAAGGTTTCCATTTTATCAGTATTTACAATCTCTGTTGCTAGAAGAGCTGTCCCCATCTATCACCAAGTTGTCACCAGAGGTTGGAATGTTTCCCATCCACCTCACAGAGTGCAATCTCCTTGACCTCCAGTTCAAGGAAGATCCGCTGCCAGTGATAGAGAAGCTATGCAGCCTCAGGAAGCTCTACTTGAAAGGAGAAAAAGTGAATAGAAAGATGAGATGTTCTGCTGGAGGCTTCCAACAGCTACATGAGTTGATATTTTGGAACCTAACCAACCTAGAAGAATGGGAGATAAAGGCGGGTGCCATGCCCATACTTAAGGTAGTCAGACTATGGGATTGTAAGAAACTAAGGGTGCCTCTCGGGCTTCAGTACCTGTCCAACCTCGAAGAACTTGATGTAATGGACTGCAGCGAATTAATTGAGCATGAAGATGAGATCCGCGGCGACATCTGCAAACATGTTCCCCTCATATCGATATAGTAGGGCCGGCTTCGATCTCTAGAGTGCTTTTCTTTAATTTATTTGTACATGTTAGTGTTTCGGTAATTTCCGTATTGCTATCATTTTCTTAATTTTCATTTTAATTTATTTGTATTTGTTGTTTTGTCTTATTCTGGAGTTATTAAACATTATGCTTCCAAAACGCAACATTTATGCCTCCATCAATGATTTTGTTTCGCTTGCTGCTCATATTTTACTCAGGTCCCTTCTAAATATTATATTTTCAAGATAAAAGACAAAACTATTACGAAGACAAAAGACTATGTATCATGGTGAAAATTAAGTGTATTGATTTGATTCTAACTGCCGGAATTTTTTTATTTAATAAATATAATTAATTTTTGAATTATACTTCTAGAAACATATTAAAGGAATTAAGGGCCACTATTCGAAAGTCCGGTTTATCTTCTGAATGAGAATTTAAAATTTCAGCTTTTCTAAATTTCGAAATTCGTTTAATATTTTTGTACAGTTTTTATTTCAAATAAAATTTTAAATATTATTTTAACTAAAAAAATAAAATTACTTATATGTTGTCAATTAATATTATTTAGATAGCTAGCACGTGTGTACGTATTAGATTTAAATCAATTTAAAATTTGATTGGTGATGTTAATTTTATTTTAAATTAAAATTCTTTAATTGGTTTTCTGTTAATGTATTTTGGAGGTTTCTTGTTATTTTCTTTTCCTTTCTGATAGGGGTCTAAATACGTATCGTGCTGTGTTGTGATTTGGGTCACGTACCATGCCGTAATGTGACTAAATTAAATTTTTACATACCATGTCGTAATAAAATTGGTAAGGATGATCACAACACATGAATGGTCATGACACAGTAGTCATGTTGTGACCAAGAATATTTATGAACATAAATATTTAAATTTGACCACACGTGAAACGTGACTAGTCACATTTGTCACGTTTGGTCAAATTTAAATATTTATGTTCATAATTTAAGCTAGTTTATTAATCACCATTCGATAAAGATTTAACGGTCCTAATCACACATGACTCAGGCCATGAGCAGATATTTCACGGCACGAAACCGGTACATGTGCCATACCGTTACGAAACCGTGCCATGGCATGCATATTCGGTCACATCGTTACATCCTTGCTTTCAAATAGAAAGTGCTGTGCAACAAGGTCGTTTAGTTTTCGTTTAGAGTTGTCAGAAATATCCTTCCAAAACACAACATTAATTGATGCCTCCAACAATAATATTTTGTTTCGGTACTGTGCTTCATCCATTCAATTTAGAACTGACTCCTAGATAAGAATCAGGATCATGTTTTGAAATGAGATAAAGAGATAAAGTAAGAGATAAAAGAATAATTCTTATCTTTATTCTCATTACATAAGAGTTCTATATCTTTACTTTCTCCCAATCTTAAACAAAAGCAAAAGGATTAGTACTTGGATTAATCTAGTATCAAGCTACAAGTGCAAGATCCGCAATCAAAAAAACAAAACAGCTAAAGAATTTTGTAAGTAAGAATTTCGGTGTACAAATTAATTACTGAACCAGACTAAATAAAATCAAGGGCGGAGATCAAGATGTGAGTAATTGAAATCATCGGTGATAAAATATTGATTTAAATATTATTTTAATATAAAATAAGATTTTAATTATTTGAATATATAGATAGACTATGGTGAGTTGTGAAGTAAAACACATCATATTTTCATTTTGAAAATCCAAACAACCGATCCGAACTGCTCAACATGTTCTCCATATTGAAATGTGCTTGGAGCCTAAATTTTACATTTTTTGAAATTTTTTTACTATTTATTAAGTCACTTTGAAATCGCTGATCCACTGTGAACAGTAAAAACAGTAAAAATTTCTGGACCACCGGATCAGCGATTTCCAAAGTGGCTTAATAAATTGTAAAAAAATTCCAAAAAATGTAAAATTTAGTCTCCAGGCACATTTCAATATTTAGAACATGTTGAGCGGTTTGGATCGGTTGTTTGAATTTTCAAAATGAAAATATGAGCGTGAAGTAAAAATGACCTCTTATTTCACAACTTACCATAGCCCAGCTCTATATACACACACACACACACACACACACACACACACACACACACACACACACACACAGAGGTTGTGCTTTCGGTAGCACTTCAGCCAAAATGCTATAGGATCAAATTTCAATATTTTACATTTGAAACATCGATCTAAGTAGTTCAGTAAATTAGTTATATAATAAACTTGTAGAATACTAATTTTTACTATTTTTGAATTTTTTTTATTATTTTTATGATTATTGAAAGATGGTTAAAAATGGACTAAAATATTGGCAGTTTTCTTTTATTTTTACAAAATTGTTGTTTTCAGATCATTGAATTTTGTACCCATCTTAATAAATAGTCAAAAAATTAAAAAAAAATAAAAATTGATCTCCAAGCACATTTTAATATATCCATCATGTTGAATGGTTTAGATCGAGTGTTTGGACTTTGAAAATGTAAGTTGTAATTGGGTGTCACTAATTTTGGGTGTAAGTGGATCCCTACTCTTATAAAAATAAAATTATATATATTCTATTTATTATTGAGTAATGAATATTCATTCTCCAACTATTATTGGTAGATGTGTTACACTTAATTAGACCTTTAAAACACGTGTATATATATGTGTGAAATGAATGTGTTTTAATGTTTTATTTAGTAAATAATAAAAATAATTATTATATTAGCATTGTTCGTTATTTACCTGCTACCGTTTCATTATCCAGCAACTATAACGGATATGGGCAGTGTACGGATACGGTAATTTCTAGCGGATCACTACTAGAATTTTGGTTTCTTACATGGATGAAATTTTGGTTGTTGCATGAGCTTACTCATGGAACAAGCCCGAAAAAGGCTTGTTGCATGAGCTTACTCATGGAACAAGCCCGAAAAAGGCTTGTTGCATGGGTTATCCATGTAACAAGTACCCATGGTACAAGCATCGATGCAAATACTCAATTTCAGACTTGTTGCATGGGCTATCCATGCAATAACTTTTCCAAATCTTATTGCATGAGCTTTCTCATGGAACAAGTACCCATGCAACAAGTCTGAGAATTGGCGCATGCAGGAAGTATTTGCAAGGATATATAGCGTGGGCCCCATCTGAGTATTTGCAAGGATGAAGAGCGTGGGCCTCACCCTAGTATTTGCAAGGATAGACAACTGAGTATTTGCAAGGATAGAGAGCGTGGGTCCCACACAAGTTATTGCAAGGCAATTGAAAGGAGTAATTGCATGGATAGAGACGGTAGGGCCCCCTTTTTATTTGCATGGGTATGTAGGTGGGCCCCACCAGGTTATTTGCATAGATAATGCTGGTGGGCCCCACCAGATTATTTGCAAGGATATCATTTGGACCTATTGCATGCACTGTATTACCCCATATTTGTAATGATATTCCAATGGAAATAATTGACGTTCTAGCAATATATTATCATGCTGAATTTCTATAATCCTCCCGGTACCAATTTGGTACTAACCCAGTGGCAAGCAAGGAATCTGTTTCATTTCCCATTCAAACATAATAAGAACAACAACATTCATTCGCACACAAAAAACATAAACATAGCACAACAATTGATATTAACATCACATATATAAACTGCACTATTTACAAACATATATATCACAAATGTACTTAATTTAAGCTGTAAACATGCAATAATCAATATGAATTCCCAGTATCTTAATAACACCCTCTAAGCAAAACTAAACATCAGATACAAATTAATAACTTGGATTGCATAATGTGAATGAATGGACCTTAAGACTTCTCAGCTGAACCAAGTCCCTTGAGAGCAAAAATTTGAGATCAAATTGAAGGATTGCTCAAGTAAAAAAATTAATTAAGGATTGAAAATTGCACCTATTAAAAAAGCAGGATTGTTAATGGGTAAATTTCTCTTTCTTCAGTTTGATCGGTCTCTAAAGTGTGCAGATTGAGTTTCATTAAAGGTAAATTGATCATTATTCAATTTCATCAAGGAAAGTTGAGGTCAATTAGTTGGCGAACTGATGCCTGTACATATAAGTCTTGTACCAGCATGTAAATGCCGATATGAAACTAACATTTTAGGTACCACTTGGAATCTAGGAGTGAAGGCATTCTTACTCCTTAACCTAATATGCACCGTAACAAGCTAATACCAATACAAGATAGGTCTGGATGGAGGTGCCATATACTAAAGACAAAAAGGAAGCTTACCCTTCTAGCAAATTTTATGCATGTGTCGCGATCCTGGTTTTCATCTGCATATAAAAGATAAACCCATTACTTGTTGTTTTAAAGTACACCAAATAAAGAAGCAAAATTAAACCAAACATTAAAATGTACAGATTTGAGTGGAAAATTCATTCCAGAGTCATGTTTTGGAACTTTAGGTAGGTCACTGCTCTTAGGATTTTCAAGCAAGATTCGACTTGGTAAAATGATAGCCACAATAAGATCATTACCTCCGACAAGTAATCCTTCATCAGGACAAGGTGGTCTGCAGTATGGATAAGCTAGTAAGAACAGTTAAGTCCGATCTAATGAAAAGGTCAAGCAATCTAGTTTTTTTTTTCTTCATAATAACTAACCATGCTATTGGTGATCAGCATTTGCAAATAAACCCAAAATATTAGACATTTTTTGAAACACTAAAGAGAAAGCAATCAAATATGGAAAAGGTGAGAATGACAAAGTTTAATTGATTTGAAGTGTAAAAACACAAACTGAGCTGCGGCAGTGTATTCCTCTTTTTTCTTTCATTTATCCAGAACCTTGTACTCTTTTTCATTAATCATGAGCGAATGCTAGAGATTTCTCCTAGTAATTATATGATATATACACTTCTAGCTTCTCTTTGCTAGAGGCAAGAAGCATCACAATTGATATAAAAATAAAAACTTATCTTTCTCTTAATTGCAATTGAGCCGAGTTTAGTTGCCGAGAGAGAAGACTTGAACTGAGCAAGGTACTGATTGGTGTGCACACAACACGCACAATACATACATCTAAGAATATAAGAATTAATTAAAAAGGTGAAAATAAAGTGAGAATAAACTATTCTTGATTTAAAGGGGCATGATCGTTACCCATAATTAAAAATCCTTGGTCTTACTTGCATGTATGACAAATACTACATATTTTCAATATTATCTAGAATTTGCCAAAAGAATCAAATAGAAAATCAAAAGATCTTTCATATAAGGAGCTGATGACAGCTGGATTCTCCTACTATTGGATTTCCCTCCCAGGCAATGAAGCAAGCAAATACGACCAAAATCATAAATCAAACTAATGGAACTGGTAAAGTAAGAAAGACATAGCTCTAAGATATATCAGTTACTATTTAAATAAAAGCATCAAAAATTTCGAATTCAAACAGCTTAGAGGTTGAGAGTAGGCAAGTCAGGCACAGAGAATCAGCCAGCTCCTGAGGAGGTGCCTGTGACTCCTGCTTTTCCCAGATTTCAGTTTCCGGTAGTTCCTATTTCAGTAGTTCTGCTTCAAGCTTGCCCAGTTCTTATATCTCCTCCTCTTCTGTATCAATTGACTGAACTGGTACTGATTCTGCAGTTTTTAATATATTTGTATGACCAGGTGCGTGCATGCATTAATAAAAGTGCATTTCTAATAGTTAAAACTTCAAACCAAGGAAGTGAATCTCATATTTAAGCACCATTTCAGTCTACTTTGGTACTGCTGTACAATTTAGTTATACTTGGTTTTGGTTTCTTCTTTTCTTTTTCTTTTTTAATTGCTCAAGCAAAGCTAGATCAACGATCGATCAAATGAGGCTTAAACATTAATCACAACTGAGGTTAAACATCAATAAATATAATAACGCAAATAGTGAATAAACAAAGTTGAGAAAAAAGGATAGAGGTTACCTAAGGCTGCATGAGCATCATTAAATACTGAAACAACATGATCCAGCTAGCAATTGTGACACTCCTCTGAATAACAAGAGATATGATCTCTTTGACAGACTTATCCATGGCAGCTTTAATAAGCCTGAATATTTCAACCATATTAGAACAAAATAAAGAAGAACAGCATCTATAATATAAGAGAAAGTAATAAGTTGAACCTGCAATAGGGCACTTGAGGATCGCCCACAGCACTAAGCTTAGGGTTGAATCTGAAATAATTGTCAGGAATAGCTTGCAAGAGCTGCACAAAAGCAAAGCACATCAATTATATATAAAGAGAAATTGCTGTTGATAGGATTTAAAAAAGTAAAAAAAAAGAACTAGTAGCAAGCATGTTTCTCG
This sequence comes from Carex myosuroides, assembly GCA_028015225.1. Taxonomy (NCBI): domain Eukaryota; kingdom Viridiplantae; phylum Streptophyta; class Magnoliopsida; order Poales; family Cyperaceae; genus Carex; species Carex myosuroides. The sequence goes on from CM051465.1 coordinate 6,403,776, forward strand.
ATATAAACATACATTTCTGAGGTTTGCAACATACAACCAGCATAATTACGGTTACTTTTGCAAAGAAAATAGAACCATTCTATCAAGAATTGACAATTTAATCTACATCAGTATCACTTATACCCAGTCTACAGAAATAAGTCAGGCAAATCAAATGTTCATTTCTCAATTCAGGTCATAAAAATATATTGTCAGATCTTTGTTCCACTGATAGAAGGACAAAAATTGAAAAATTGTAAAAGAAACAAAACCTGATTAAGCAAGAAAGGTAATGGGGATGGGGAGGGAGCTTGAGCGGGTGTGACCACCTGAGGGATGCCATGAGGGGAGGGAATCTGTTCAGGCATGATAAGAGGGCCGACGTTGTCTTCTTCGACCAATGCATACTGTAAAAGACGCAAAAAGCTAAAGTAAATATCTCAATGTTCATAATATGCAATGGTATTATACTGCAAACAGGTGATAGTACCAATGCTGTTCTAAGCACTACAATTTCTGTCATATGTTATGATTCTTGCAAGTCTTTTATGGCTAGTAGCTAAAAGAACAACTTTTATCAGTACCAATGCACTTCATTTTTTGCTCTTTCAATATATTTAGTCATGCAACCTGGAAATGCTGCAAAAATTATGTTAAATGGAATATCCTATTGTATCTACTAATAAAAAAAACAATTAAAAAATTGCTCGCGAAAGATCAGATCTTCACCCTTGTGCCAGTAGAATGATGGCTGGGATTACTACTGACGTCAGGTGGCAGTTCCACATGGTTTCCAGGAACCGGTATGGAAGCTTCTGTGACAATAGGCAACGGAGACACAGTAGTAATGTCCTTGTTAGAAAAATCAGGGTTGCCTTCCACCTCACGCACCCGGTCCTTGATCAGAGAGGAGGGATTCACTTCTTTCACATCCACTACAAGATCCTTAAACAGCCTCTGAACAAAATCAAGCATAAATTTAAACTCTGATCTTTGCTATGACAGTCATAAAAGGCTCAACGAGCTAAGCGACATAAATTTGAGAAACAATAAGGGCACCGACACCAATTGGATTCAGCTAATTACATAAGCAAAAAACATAAATTGAATTGCAATCTTAATTCCTTGACTGTGATAGCCCGTCAACTGCTTGTAGAAATGTTTTGCAATTGTGATTCCTGCAAATCTGTTATGCAATGTTTTTAGTAAATAGCTTGATTAATCGATAAGAATTCAAGCAGTACTAGTTCTAGCAAAAGAATTAAGGAAAAAATGTCAAGGCACACCTCAATGTGCTCGTCAGCCCCGCTGTCCTAGCCTCGCACCTCGTCAGCAGACCAGCCCCGCACGCCCAAATCTCGCCTCGCCTGACCAAATCTCACCTCCCCTGACCACATGCTGCACCAGGCCAGCGATCGCCTCACCTGAGCCGCCTCCAGCCTCGCACGAGGGTTTGGTGGTGGGATTATGTGTGTGTGGGGGGGAGGCAGTGAAAGAGAAAGAGATCGGTGCTGATGCTGAGGGGCGCCCGTCTGAGGCGAGAGAACGAGAGATGGCGGAGAGGTTTTAGAGAGTTAGGTTTTATCGTAAGAGGGGGAATCAAAATTGAGGAGAGAAATGAAAATTTAGGAACGCGCCGAAATGAAATGTTTGGAGAGAAATGAAAATAAACCCCAAGTCCACAGAGAGGAAAGATAGAAAGAGGAAAGATAGAAGTTCTGTGTCGTATTTACTATGAAGACCTACATACAAATTCATATGCTCGAAGGTAACATAATATTTGTGTTTAAATCTGGATTGTCTGATCATTATTACGCACGAATATTAAAACAGTCAGTGTATCACCTAGAATCGGATCTAAAAAGAAGTATTATATTACCTCAGAGAATAGGGACTTCCTACCCACAACCTCTAAAATGAAGACATCAAGTCCACTCATTGCATATCGAACGGCTCGAAACTTGATATTTACTAATTGGTTATATAAACCGTTAAAAATTTGAAATATTTTTTAATTGTTTTTATATTATTTGCTGTATATGTTTTATCGAATCTGTACATATGTAAATCATAAAAATTATTTTGTTAACTTATAATTTTATTCTGACTTTAACAATTGACCTTTATAAAAGACCACTCAACTTAATTTATTTTACAATAAATTTTTATTTTGTCGTCATTCATTTAATTATTTTCAATATATAAATGGAAAAAATATATAGTTTACAAATTTAATAGTTAATATTTTATTAAAAAAAAAATTTCCAAAATACAAGTTATAATTGTAAATAGTTTCACATTCGTTCTTAACCACTAAATTCAAAATTTAAAATAAACTCAATTATTAAATATCTTACAAAATATACACAATGCATGAATTTTATTCTCAAATAGTTATACACGATAATGAATGGAAGAACATGTTTATGAATTACTAAAAGATTTGTACAAAAAAAACTATATAGCACAACATGCTTGTTGCATAAATAACTCACATCCTTCAAGCATCAACATAGAACATGAACTCTTGTATTGTGAGTTAATGAAGATCCACAAGTATACGTTGTCTGGTGGTCGATCGGAACCGTTCAAATTGAAGAATATCACATTTATTTCATTGTAGTGAAGTTTGATAAAATTTTATGTTCATCTACCTACCATCAAGCCGACGGAATATACAAACATCGTAGGGCCATAGACACTTCACGTCGGATCGAGACTTCTACATATAGAAACTTCAGTTTTTTTTTATGGTTGCGTTCAATGTTTTCCCTTGATCATTTAAAAACTAATTTGAAATTATTTCACTGCAGATCGACCATTGATTGCTCATTCAAAAATGAACGGTCCGTAATTATTGGCTCAATTTTAAGGGGCAAATATTGATGAAATTATATGAAATTAACAATTATAAGCATTATTTGGTCACTGGGCATGTATAAATGTAGAAAATATTTTTTCAGAAATTTATTTATATTATTTGATGTACAAAAATCACTTATTTTATCATCTGTTGATATGAGCCGTCTGATGGGTGATGAAGGGTCATGATTACCAATGTTGAAGGGGTAAACAATGATGAAATTCTATAAAATTGATAATTACAAATATGATTTGGTTATATAAACCGTTAAAAATTTGAAATATTTTTTAATTGTTTTTATATTATTTGCTGTATATGTTTTATCAAATCTGTACATATGTAAATCATAAAAATTATTTTGTTAACTTTTAATTTTATTATATATAAATGAAAAATATATAATTTACAAACTGTTTTCATCCGTAAAAATTTTGAAGTAAGGGTTTAGAAAACATCCAAGTATCATTTTTTTTGAATTCCCTCCAAATTTCTGTAACTTCCCTCCACATTATTTTGGTTGCCGCCAAATAATAATCCATATGCCTCAAAGTCCTTAACGGCTTAACCTAAGCGATAATAATCGATTTGTACATATGCAAATATGAACCGTCCGATTGAAATTGTGTAGCCTAGATTATCAATGGACAACTCCATTTAATGACAATCTATCTTATTATATTAATTTTACAATTGGAGGTGTCTCATTAACAGATGGGTCCCACTAGTCAGCTTTGATTTTTTCATTACGTCTTCCGTCTCTGGAAAGTTTCTCCCTTATCTTTTTTTTCCCCTTCTCTAGTTGGTTCCTCCTCTCTTCTCCAAATGAAATTCCATTTCCCTCAAAAATGAAAAATCAAAATCAGAACCTCTCCTCTTTGTCACCTCAAAATATTGCGCTCTCTCTATCTCTCTCTCTCAAACTCTCCACTGTGACAGAGAACTCCACCCGGTTGTTGAAATAGTAAGTTGGTTCAGCCATGTTTATTATGTAGGTATATGTTTGAGAGTTTGGGTAGGATATATGTTGTACCAGTGCCTTAAATGCTTAGTGGATATGAGTAACTAATCTTAAAATGATTATTGATACCCGCCAGAAGTGTGCATGCGTGCTGTTCTTCTTTGCTCGGAATTGCAAAATTAAAAGTTATCTAGTTTTTAGTAAATGTTTAGGGTGTTTTTTTTTTCTTATCATTCCATGGCACTCTGATTTATCAGGTATGCTGGTGCCACATGGATTCTATCTCAGAACCAGTACTTCATTCTTTGCAAGCTGACAACTTGTCATTTTATACAGCTCAAGGTTGTCTATTGTTTTACTTTTCTGCATTTTAATCAATTTAGGAACTAACAATGTGTTGCATAGAAAGTATTTGTGGAAATGCTTAAATGGGAAGAAGTGTTTTGTATGCATTTAAAAATAAATATAGGTTGAATATAACTACAAGCTGACATTTTTGCTTAGTATTGCTTAATATTGAGAGTTCCTTGTTGTACATTTTTTTAGTTGTATATCGGTGTTTGATTATGGGCACACAAAGTGTTTGATGAAATGGCATAAGTGCATAGTTGATTATTTATATCTTTTAAAAAGTTAGCACGAAGAAATAACTAATACCTTTGTATCTATGCTACTGGATTGAGTGTTAGACTATGTAAGTTCATGTCAATACACAGTGCAAAAGCAACATATACCATGGGTCATTTTGTAGTCTCCTTGATGCTCAATCTGATGTTATCACAAAAATGTATGCACAACTTACCCAAAGACCTTCATACAACCTGTGTGCATGTTTTCCTTATTTTTGCAATATTTCTAACAATTTATTTCATCACTTTTCAGTTTGTGAGGTGCAGTTTGGATCATTCTGACATGTTGTTTTGTTATTTTTGTGTAGAACAAATCATAGATCCAAATTGGATGTTTTCTGTATCTAAAATTTCAGGAAGTCATGATCTGCACCCACAATTAATTTCAACTCATTGTATTGCCTAGAGCTATGCCAAACTTAAGTTTTTCTCAAGATCAGTTTTGTTCCAGTTTTGGTTCTGTACCAGTTTTTCATGATTCTGACAACCAGTTTTGCATAATTTACACTGGACAAACTACAACTCCAAATTGAGTGTTCTTGGTACCAAAATTCTCAGGATATTAAGATCTTTCACCATGATTTATTTCACATTTATATGGATTTTTAACTGACTTGAATTTGAGGTTTTGTATAGGGAAGTTCTGCACCAGCAGCACTATTGTACCAGTTTTTGCATTTCCTAAGGACAACTGTTATCATCTATGTGTATGATTTTGTCATCTTTGGGTAATTCCAAATATGTGTTAATCCAACTGTCCACTGGTATCATCGGCATAAGCCCTTGATTGGTCTCTAAGGTAATAACTTATACATATAATGAGAAAAAGTGTGATATAAATACATATTTTACTGGTATCAGCGCATTCTAGCTTTCCGATAAGTTTCTGGTACAAAGCAGGGTGTTTTCTGCAAATTTCAGCATTTTGATTAAAATTCTGATCCTGTTCAGGGTCTGTTTTATAAGTTCCTAGTTTTCTGTACAGTACTGGAGCAATTCTGCATCATTTAAGGGTCTTTTTTGTTAATTTCCAGCATTCTATACTACCTTGAATGGATTCTGGTAAATGCCAGGGTCTAAATGCAAAAATACGTTTCTGACAGGATTTGAGGAAACTGTGACATAAAATAAGTTAGTTTAGAAAACAGTCCCTGGCAGGGACCTTTTTGTGACAGGATGTAGAAATTTGTAGGAAGAGCTTTCTTCTCATGAGAATTTCATGAAAATACTAGATTAAAAATGTATAAAATATTTGTAATCGTGTGGAATAGTAATTTCAGTTAAAACATATATTGTTTTGAAACTTATTTGATATATTTTAGGTATTTGCAGTTATTAATAATATAATTTGAAGTAAAGTGGTCAAGAAGCATAATAAATTAGTATTGGATAATTACTATACTTTAAAATGGAGGAATTGTTTCGACTTTGATTTTTAACTCGAGCCTTAATCTTTAAAATATTATGTATGTAATGTTAGGTGATTTGAATTATCAAAATTTATTTCACATAAGTAATTGATTTGGATGTGCATCTCTTAATATGATGTCATAGTCCTCTCTTTGGAAATACAAGAAGAGTTACATGAATCATTTTGTATATTAATTTGGTGAATTGTTTTGTATCTCAATGACTTTGTAAGGTTTATTCTTGAGACCAAAATTTAAAGATTCTACAATTTAAGTTTCCGAATATATTTGTGTATCTCATTTAGTTTTTAATATACTACTATAATTCATATTGCTTGATGTGATATACAAAATATATTCAATTTGAAAGGAGAGATCAAATATATACAGGAAAGGCTCTGTCCAGGAATTTATAACAGTTGCATGAAATTAATATTTCTCGACAATCTAGATTAATTGCATGGATAGTGTATGACTTCTTACATGGACCTTTGGAATAAAATAATAAAAAACGAATCATCAAAACTTGTTACATGGATAAGACCATGGAATAGTTTCGTCTCAATTCTGTAGACTTATTACATGGATAGTGTAGGACTTCTTACATGGACTTTTAGAATAAAATAATAAACAACGAATCATCAAAACTTGTTACATGGATAAGCCCATGCAACTGTTGGGTCTCGGTTCTGTAGACTTGTTACATGGATACTTCTTTTGGTTTTTGCATGGACCTTCATTAAAATATACTATCAGGCGTCACTGGCGGGTCATGGGTCGTCAAATATTAGTTGCATGGGTCGGTAAGAGACAATTACATGGATAAACATCAAATCTTTTGCATGGGTTACTTTTTGCATGGGACACCCATGCAACAGATATTGTTGTGTCAGAAATGCCAATTCTTTTGCATGAGACATTCACATCCATGTAACTACTAAGTTTCATCCATGCAAGAAACTAAAATTCTAGTAGTGGATAAGGATAGGGTATATGTAAGGACAATTTGTAACGGGTACGGATACAAAAATGATTCCACCGGACTCTTATCGTACCCATTGACACCCGTACTTGGACATCATGTCATCCTATCCATCTAATTTTATGTACATATATTTGAAAAAAATTCTTTAAAATTTGAATTATTTCCTTTGCAATTCTTTTGGATAATTTTGTTTTACGAGAACAATTCCGAAAAGTATATGTCATTGTTTTGCCCTTCAATTTATAATGAACTAAATATATTCAACAAACATACTTTTTTTTTAATAATTTCTCTATATTTGAGTGTCATTTAATCATTGAAGTCCGTACTGAGATTTAACAAAAAAAAAGGGATCATGATATCTTTATATGCTACCTGACTAGGACTCTAGTACAATTTTAAGTGCCTTATTGGTAGTTGGAAGAATTTGTTGTTTTCTTTTAGAAAAGCAGGAACATCTAACCATTCAATATTTTTCATGCACGAATCTCGATGAAGATCAACAGTTAATTGGGTGAGAAAAAGCAGTTTCTTGCTTTTCCAAAAGAAAAGCATCCATTTTTATTTTGCTTTCACTACTATCTCTGCCTTGCTTTAAATGGAGTTCTTCATCCTCAGCTTTACATACTGTTTGAAGGAATCCCACAATAAAATTTCACGATGAGATATCCGGGTAGTGTGATCATTGCTATGTTAATCACCTTCCTCATTGGTTCCGCACACTTCTCCGAAGCATATGTATTCGAAAACAGACATTCCAATGTGTGGAACACTGACAACGAATTCCAGATGGATTCGAATGTACATAGGATGTTGCTCCAAATGGGAAATTCGCATATAAGCTATGGCGCCATGAGGAACGCGAACAAGCCGGCGGCCCCCAATGGCAATCAGACACCGGGAGGGTCGTACACTCGCCCGTGCCAGAAAGTTTATCATTGTTGATTTGTGTATCAAACACTTTTGTATTTGAGAATTTGGTATGGTGAGAAAAAAAATGCATTTTCAATAGCCAATTCAATAATAACATGTCATATTTTATTATTGTATGCGGTGTTAAATTTATTGCATGTAGGAAACAAACCCGAAATTTTTATACATAAAAAATAGAAAATATCGTGTGGGAATTTGAAAAATGGGAAGGTAGTAGGGGGCCATGGCGTCCCTGCGGGACGCCATGGCATGCTCAAGACCGTGAAAAAAAACAACAACAAAAAAAAAATCTAATGTGGGACGCCATGGCTCAGCCCAACCTAAAAAAAAAAAAAAAAAAACTAGGCCGCGATGGCTCAGCCCAACTCACGAAAAAAAAAAAAAAGTGGGCCGCCATGGCATACTATGACCACTACCTAAGGTCATAAAAGACATCCAGATCTGTCTCTCTCGTCTCATTCTTTCCTTCTCATTTCGTTCTCATTTTCGTTTGGTGGGTTGATTTTTTTTTATTTTCCCGGAATTGATGGAGCCATGGCGTTCCATAAATGAATTTTTTTTTCATGGGGTGGAGATGTGCCATGGCGTCCCGCAGAGACGTCATGGCTCATGACCGCCTTCCCATTTTTAAATTTTCTGCACAGGATTTCTTATTTTTAATACTTTATTTTTTTCATTTTCTTATCAATAAAAATTTCAGGAAACAAACTATATTTGTATTGTTTTGATATATCCTGGCAAATATTTTGCTGGTACACTTCATCAGCAAGCAGCTAGCGTTGAACACTCGGGGGTGCTTTCAAATTTATGGGTGTAGCAATAATGGATCATGATGTCCTAATATATATATATATCTCTGTTATCTAATTTTTTTTTTCTGACACTGTTTTCCCATATGAATTATGTTTAATTCAGAAGTATTGCAAGGCAATATTATGAAACTCGTACGTCCTTTATTGTACTATGTATTTTTTTGAGTTAGAACAGGAGTCTAGCTCCTATTTTTATTAACTGCAATTGGTTACAGAGTCTGAACATGTTTTTGAGAGGTAACCCTGCTATGGATTTACATATGGATGGAAAGATAAGAAAAAAACAAAATACAAAGAAAGAAATTTTTGAGAAAAGAAAAGAAATGAAGATTAAAACATCAATTAAACAAGATGTTCCTTTTCGTTATGTCGCCATTCTTCTATTTGTGTAGTTCCACTGAGTTTTAACTTTTAACTTCTTCGGCCAATTCTTCAACAGTTTTCGTACGCTCTTGAAATATTCTTGTACAACGCTCCCTCCACAGCACAAATAAAGCAATCAATAATATTTTCCTAAACTCATCATTTTTCGTGTCTACAAGCACAACTTAAAAATTGATAACATCATTTACCCACATATTGTGTTGTGGAAAATTAGAAGTGAAAATTTGACCATATAGTTGCCTTGAGAAAGAACATTCCTTGAAAAGATGCATTGTTATCTCTTCATGCGATTTGCAGAAATGGCAGATGCTGACAAAACTAAAACCTCACTTGTTGAGATTCTCTGTAGTGAGAATTCTATTCATCAACAGTAGCCAACCAAAAAATTTTGAAGCGTGGGGGTGCTGTCAGTTTCCAAATCTGATGCAAATTACTTCTGATTCTCGGTCCATTTTTCAACATGTAATATGCCGATCTCTCAGAGAATAATCCAGATGAGTGACCTTTCCAGATTGCATCATCTAAAACTCCCTAAGATGCCACCCTTCTCATATGTACAATGATATGAGATAGACATTGTAGTTCTGATTGTGCATCTAGTGTCAGCACTGGTCTGAAGCAACTTTCAATGCTTGAAGAACGAAGTATTTGTTTGAGGACATTTCGTTGTGCCATACAAATGAATACAGAGTTCTGAAACGCATTTTTAGTATCTCTTCTCCCCAATTTTCATCCAAACTTATTGAGTGACCATCTCCAATTGCTCTGACTATGAAGCACTGACAAAATTGAGATGCACTCCTTAATTGGCTTCTAAACAAATGGGGTTCACTTAGCGTTGTGATCTGGAAACTAATTATAGATATTATTGATCTGGGATTCACTTAGCGTTGTGATCTGGAAACTAATTATAGATCACTACATAATATTGTTATCGTTGTGATCTGGAAACTAATTATGGATATTATTGTATTCTAAATTTTATTCATGTAATTGGATAATTCATTTTGTTCTTTGAATATTAAATTGTGGAACTCTAAAACATCAACCAATGATCATGAGTTATTTCGAAGCTAATAAAATTTATAACTGATCTAATTGTTTTCCTCACGATCGATCCACAAACGTATGAATCTTTTGTGTAGTATAGATGAGAGTGTCGATCCACGTATATATATAGTGTATTAAGGTTAAACACGAGGCGGATTCACAACTACATCCTTCCTTATTACCTTTCTTAATTGCAATAACCGAGGTTACCCCACTAGCAATCAGTATGACGTGATATTTGTCTACTCTATCACCGATATGGACAAGGTAAGAACACATCAAACTAATTAAGATAGTAATACAAGATAATATGCAGTAGGCAAATCAATTGCACAAGACAATAATACAACTAAATTAAACTCATAAGAATTCAGATTTACAAGTCATCACACTAGAGTAGTGTTGTTTAGCCTCTAATGGGCAAATCAACATTGAAAACAGATGCAAGAGACATAATACAACACAAATGAAGATAGAGAGATGGAAGGAATACACCTAGAGAGTCTCCCTTAACTTCATTGAGCCGTCTGTGCTCCTTGGCCGAATTCACATTATTTCTAACCCTAATTCTATTTTTTAATGAATTAATTGATTGATACATAAAAACTCTAGATCTAATTTATTTATAGGCTTCTTAGGTTTGATAGGGATGAGAAAAAAAAGACGTGAAGAAAAAAGACATGTACATATACTATCTGATTTTTCATTTATCAATATTTTTTTATAATTAAATTTTTAAGAACTAGAATCAATAAGTAGATAACAAAGACAAATTATTTGTGCCATAGATTTTTTCTGATATTGTCCGATAAAAAAAAAGACACAAATTTAGATTTGGAATAAATTTTCCATCTCTAATAACGAATGATAAAAATTGATTATTGATTCAAAAATGCTTGAAAAATTATTTGCGGTCCAAGCTTTTAGACCTCCGAATCAGAGGCGAGTCAAGATTTTTAGTAGGATATATATAAGGCAAGTTTTTAGGGTAAGATATAATTTTATAATTATTTTGAATATTAATTATTTTTTATATTTTTTTTATGAGAAAGACATAGGTGGAATTATATTTTGAGAAAAAAAAAAAATTTAGGTCACGTTTTATTTTCTCTCTTTTCTTTTCTGCTTGTTTAGAGAAAAATTAATGGAACGCAAAAATTTTCTACACCCCATCTATTTTTCAAAAAAAAAATTCAAAATTTTAAGTTGAAAATATATTATTATAAAATAAAAATTTCCGGGTAAATTATGTGCTATGTTCATTCTTTTTTTGCTCCAAGAAACCACACATGTACTGTGTTCGTCCTTTTTTTTTTCTATATGAAACCAGTTACAATTTTCACTTAAACAGATATATGAATATATGCGCCTGTTTTGTTTATTATTATTATAGGCTGATAAATAACATGCTTTAAAGTAATGTGAACTAGTATTTAAAAAATTGAAATACTTTGAACTGTTGTTGCATTATTATATATACTGGTTACAGATGATATGGAAACAATAATTTCTATTGGCCTTTAAGTATATTTTAATTTATATATCACATTGAATAGTTCAGACAATTCGAACTTTGAAAATAAAATTTTAAAAAGATAATTCTAAACATTTCATAAAATTAATGTTTTTTTTTTGTTTCCTGCGGCGGCGCAATGCAAAAATCCAACATTTGTTGCTTGTAATTTGTTTATGAGAGCATCTACATCCCAGCAACTCAAATGAATTTTCAAATGACTGTTAACCACTTTTCAGAAATTAAGGTCTCTAAAGTTTCTAACTCTCACATTTCTGAAATTAATTTTAGAGTTTCCATTAAGCCACGTCAGCAACAAATTAAAAAGGAGAAATAATTTGAGCCAATCGTTGTCCAACATGGAATTTATAAACATTTTTTTTAATAAAAAATTTTACTATATAGTTTCTAAACAATAAATTCTCCCACACCTCTAAACCTGAATTAAAAACTGCCACGTCAAATTAGAAACTCTAATAATACTAGAATGCAGAGACTATTATATCCGTTGACCGCACATACGTACAGTATTCAATTTCTTATTTTATAATATCTGTTACGTTATTTTGCTACATAAATGAAATAAATATTTTTCCTGAATGTTCTGAATTAAAATAATTTTTTCATGATCCCGGTGCATATTGTTACATGATACACCAGTGGTTTCTACAAGGTTCCGTATGAATATACATGTATGTTAACTACTGTTGTAAAAAAATATGATTAGACTGATTAGTAGTTGGTAATCAAACTGTTACATATTTTTCTAACTAATCAGCTGATTATTCATAATTATAGCCGATTATTTATGATTATTTTTTATTAATCGCTTAACGGTACTCTATCCGTCAGACGAGCACATTCTGTTAATTACAACACTGTTGTTAACAATTTAACATGGTTATTATATAACTCCAAAATATTATTTAAAATTACTGACATACACTTGGAGATAAATAACATAGTGAGTAAAATATTTGTTAGAACATATTGTGTGCATATCTTATTTTTTTTCATCTCACAAGCCATCATAGTCAGCGTGTTTTTATGAATTGTTGCAGCGATATAAAATACATTTGTGTTATTTTTAGTGACGAACTAGACATAATTTCAATGAGTGCAATAATTATTTTTACACAAATACTGTAATGCTATCATCCTAATTTTTCATTAAATTTTTTACAATTTTACTTATTTTATTTGTCTAGAAAATATTTTACATGTGATTTTTAATTCTACCGTAACTTGCTAAACTTGAAAAGTTAGCTTAAATTTTTTATTATTTTATTTTCAATTCGAGTAACAATATTATAACAAGAGTTTTATAAAGTTAATTTAAATAAGTTGAATTGTAAATCTAACACATACAATAATAAATTTTGTTTATTTATGTACACCCATAAACTTTATTTCCATGCGATATTTCTACAATAATTGCATATCAAAATTTACAAATTCTTATTGAAAAAACTTAAAATAATTAGTTCACTTAATTCATATGAAATCTCTACCTCAATTTTGTTACTTCCAAAAAATAATCCTCAATTTTGTGCGCCAAGTGCAGCCAAAACCTCAATTCACACATTCCCCTAGCCACCAATCTCTGTAACAAATTTGCAAAATGCAACTCTACATTGCATTTCTACTTTCAAAAACTAACATACAGTACTATTAGTACATATAGCCAATCAAATATCTACACAGTATTATTAGTAAAATGAAGTAGAAATAGTTCGTCACTTAAACAGTGTTTTGATGAATTTATATATCAGTAGAAGTACGAGTCCATATGCTCTGCATTAAAGCACTGTACAATTTTATCTCCTGACCGTCCAATATAGTACGTTACCTGCAAGATTCGTGCTAATATGTAACGAGCGGATCGGATCTAAACACAAACGGTGCGATAATGCAGAGAATATGAATTCTAGAATTACTTCTCTCTGTTTATTATGAAAGAATCCCAAAAAAGAAAAGAACAAAGCACCTCTCTTTGTTCTCTGCTTCACTCGTGCTATTTCTCTGTTTTTTTTTTTTTTTCTTTTTCAGATAATTAAGGAACACACAAATCTGAAGGAAGAACAAAATCAGATTCAATCGACAAGAGAGATAGTATGGCAGAGGTTGTTGATCTAAACGAGTGGGAGGTGCTGAGTTGCAACAATTCGTCTTGCAAAGACGAATTTGAGGAGGATGATTTCACCTACTTGGATTATTTCTCCAAGGATCAGGATCTGGAGCAAAGAGGTGAGATTTCTAGTGTTACTTGTGATGAACATGAACAGGATTCAATTGGTGAATTAGGGTTTGGAGAGATGGAGGTTCTAAATGAGTTCTATTTGAATCAAATTGATGATGGAATTGTTAATTTAGAGGGTGAAAGTGAACAAATTCATTCAGAGAATTTGAATAGCAGTGTATTTCCTTTTCAAGGAATTGATAATTCGGATTCGGTTTTTTCAAGCAAATCAAAGGGTGAACAAAATGGAGATTGTTCAAATAGTTCCTTAAAATTAGGTAAAGGTTTAGATGAACAAAACATTTCCTTTGATGAAAACAAATCCGAGAGTACTAAAAATCAAATTAGCAAGGTTCAAGATGGATCGAAGGGAGATGTATTGTTGGTATGGTGGAAAGTACCGGTAGAAGTGATAAAATATTGTGTATTTGGAGTAAGGCCGGTTTGGTCGATTTCTATGGCAATGGGATTTTTAGGGTTTTTGATGTTTAGTAGGAGTTACTATTTGTACAAGATGAAACAGAAAGACAGTAAAACCAGGTTACCAGTGAAGGTTCGTTTCGATGAGAAGGTTAGTTCTCATTTCTTTTGCTTCTTTTTTGTAATTTAATGCACTTTAGGTAGTAATAGATGATTTGTTTCATTTAGTAGAAAAAATTATCTAATGTTAACTACCATAAGAGTAGATATGTCAATTTTAAAGGGCCTTTTTGCAAAATTATACAATGGTTCTTTTCTTACTTACCAATTAACAAAATGTTCCTCTGTGCATTGGTTTGGTAAGGTTAGATACTTGTCAAGAGTTCTTGTGCAAGCTATTGTAATTAAGTCATGTCTACTTCATAATAAATAATTTGAATTAATTGCAACCAAACTTATTCTGACACATAGATAGGAAGTTCATTGGATTCGGTTTATTTGGTTTTCAAACAAACCGACAAATTTAGGATTAAATGGTTCGGTTTTTTGGTTTAAATGGTTCCGTTTTGGCTTGGTTTAATTTTTGAATTACTTCAATTTTTGGAATTTGGTTCGGTTTTTTGAATTACTTCAATTTTTTATATTTGGTTTGGTTTGGTTTGGTTTAATTTTTGAATTACTTCAATGTTTTATATTTGGAACGGTTATATCTCTTATTTCGGTTCAACCAAACAAACCAAATTTAAAGAGTTGGGCTACAGTGTTTATTGAAGTAAAGCGAGTGTTTTACTTCACACTCATATTTTGCAATTTCAAAGTTCAAAACGTATTTCGGTTAATCTCTCATATTTCGGTTCGACTGATATATATCTTGATATTTATTTCTATTATTATTAAATGTATTTCTGTCTATATTAAGTTTTGACCTTTTGAAATTTAATCTCTCATATTTCGGTTCAACCAAACAAACCAAAATTTACTTCGTTTTTCTTGGTCTGGTTGTTATTCGGTTGAACAATATAATTAGGTTGGTTTGGTGTGATTTTTAATTCGGTTTTAACCGAACCCGGCCGTTTGAACACTCCTACATAGAAATACTTTTTATGATGAGCAATTTCTCCTAATTTCATGTTTAAATGTCTTTTATATTTCATGGTAAATAGAAGAGAGCTGTGGTACAAACAAGAGCAGCACGGTTGAACAAAGTGGTGAGCTTTGTTAGACGGGATCCGATTCTACGAACTCCGCATCCGGCTTTCGGTGTAACTCCTTTTCCTGCAATGAGCAGCTTTCAGTGGGCCCCATGAGTCGGTCTCTCCTCTTCTTTTTTTCAACTCTTGAATTTTAATTTGAGATTACAGGGGTTAAAAGTATTATACGCACAAAATAATTGCGGGGTATATTTGATTGTATATATTATATAGATTTCTGAATGTATCTTGCTCTTTCACATAATCTTTTTATACATTTCATATTACTTGTATCTAGATTAGGCTTTTAAATTTTCAAATGTTGTTAATTTCTAGCTTTTGCAGTATAAACTAATCAGGACTTTGGATGCATTAAACAAAACTTGTGCACTATCAAACTATCATGTCCATGGTACATTCAAATTAAATTACAATCTAGAATTTGAAATCTTCCATGTTGCATCTGAAATTTTAAGAACTACTCTCATTATTTTTTTTTTCTCCTTGATGTCTCCAAATCAACTTGAAAATGATATGGTGAATAAATCATTGGCTTGCTTATTATGAGATAATTCAAGGTTTGGGTTTTTTTGTTATTTTGAGATTAAGTGGTGACTAATCTAGTGATTTACATTATTTAACTTTCAAACCCATAACATAATTTAGAAGTACAAGAATAACAATAAGAGAAATATTTCTTGGTACACAAAATTTCTTAGTATTAGATGTTTTCTCCGTCAGAACTTTTAAACTTACTATTTCTCAATTTAAAATTCAAATATATTATGAAACTTTGCCTTTTTTGATTGCACAGAACACTAATGTTTAAAAGAAAAGAACTTTCCATTTTAGATCAATTGATTTTCTCTAAAAAGTTAGTAAAAGAATTCTAAAAATATATAAAATTTAGTCTCCAAATACATTTTCATATGGAGATTATGTTTAACTGTTTAAATCGATTATTTGAATTTTGAAAATAGAGATATAAACTTATAACACAAGTCAATCCGTAAATTACCATAGCCTCACTCAAGCTTCATTATCTGTTTAAAAAAAATTGAAATTTTGGTAATTGAAAATTAAACGAAGTACCTTCCTGTAAAATTGCTCCCTAAAACCTCTCTTTCCTGAGACCAAACTCTCTAGAGTACCTTAAATTTTGAATTTAGATCTGGACCGTTCAATCATTATCCGGGCCTATACGGCCGGAGGTGTAATGCACGGGGACGGGCCTCGTGCGGATTCTGATCAGACAAACGGTCAGGATCTAAATAGAAATATTCTGTTACCTTAGGTGATATGAATTCTCTCTACCCTCGTATCCTCTGAGATATCTCATATTTTTCGTGTCACAGGGATTGCGCGGAGGCCAGTATTATTTGAGCTTTATGGTTCGTGCAGATCGTATTTCAACGGTTGAGATTTTCCAAAAAAGTCACGCAAAAAATGAGATATCTCAGAGGATGCGAATTCCTGACACTCGCGCCTCAACCTAAAACCCTTCTCTCTCTCCCCACTCTGTCCAGCTACCAGCAACAACCATGGCCTTGTACCGCCACCTCCTCCGCCGCCTCCGCCACATCCACATCCACCCCCAAATCCCCTCCCCATCCCTTCCTTTCATCCCCGTCCGCCTCTTCGCCTTCTCCTCAGCTGAAGAGGCTGCCGCTGAGCGACGACGCCGCAAGCGCCGCCTCCGAATCGAACCACCTCTCCATGCTCTCCGATCCCCTTCATATTCCCCAGCCCCTCGTGATCCCCGCCTTCCAGACTCCACCTCTGCTCTTGTCGGCCCCCGCCTCTCCCTCCACAACCGCGTTCAGTCCCTCTTACGCTCGGGAGACCTCGATTCCGCCTCCTCCCTTGCTAGACACCACTCCTTACAGCTTCGCCCCCGCCCCACTGTCTTCACTTGCAATGCTGTGTCGGCCTCATTCCACCGGCACGGCCGCCTCGATGACTCCATTGCTCTCTTCCATTTCTTCTTTCGTCAGAACAACATCATCCCTAATGTCGTCTCCTACAACATCCTGATCAATGCATTGTGTGATTCGAAGAAGGCTGATGAGGCTCTAGAGATTTACAAAGAGATCCTTGAATCAGCACCGTTCTCTCCTTCTCCGGTTACATACAAGCATTTGACAAAGGGGCTGGTTGATGCTGGCAGAATTCAGGAGGCGGTTGATCTTTTGCGGGAGATGCTGAATCGGGGACATGGAGCAGATTCCATGGTGTATAACAACTTGATCAAGGGGTATTTGGATAGGGACAATTGGGAGAAGGCACGTGAACTGTTCGATGAATTGGCTGAGAGGTGTTTGGTGTATGATGGTGCTGTGCACGCCACATTCATGGAGGCATATTGGAAGAAAGAGATGGATAAAGAGGCAATGGAGAATTATCAATCTTTATTGGATAGAAAGTTCAAAATGAGCCCGGCCACGTGCAATGTGTTAATCCAGACTTTGCTTGACCATGGTAAGAAAGACGAGGCACTGACGCTTTGGGAAGACATGTTAGATAACCATAAACCGCCCGGTAACTTGGCAATAAATACAGAGACTTATAATATAATGGTTAACCAATGTTTTAAAGAGGGGAGGTTTAAAGATGCCATTGATGTGTTTCACACGCCTCCATGTAAACCATTGATGATGGATGTCGGTTGCTTTAACAACATTATTGGGAAACTTTGTGAGAATGGTTTGATGGAGGATGCAGAGAAGCTGTTTGAGGAAATGGATAAGAAGTCGGTGTTGCCTGACGTGTGGACCTTTACGTATTTGGTTGATGGGTTTCTTAAAGAAGGGAAGACAGATGATGCATTGAGGTATTACAAGCTTTCTCTTGGTAGTAACGATAAGAACAGCTTATTTCTTGGCATTGGTGAAAGTAATAACATCATCTCTTCTGGTTCTCCTGAGAATAACAATTCCATTTCTCCTGATTCTGGCGATAATAGGGGCAGTGGTGAGAATACCTCGGGTACTGGTCAGAATAATAATAGTTTTTTCCTAGGGTCTAGTTGGAATAATGGCCCCAAGTTAAATGTGCAGTTTTTCAATAAACTCTTTGTGGGACTGGTGAAGGATGGTAGAATAAAGGATGCCTTGGAGGTGTATGAGAAAATGCCAGAGAAGGAGATTAAGCCAAATGAAGAGAGTTACAAAATCCTGGTGAATGCATTGTGTAAGGAAGGTGACTTGGATCGAGCGCGGGAATTGATGCGAGATATGGTACGAAATGGTGTGGTTCCTGGTAAGGATTTAAAGGAATTAGTATTAGAAGCTTTTAAAGAAGCGGGCAGAGGTGATGAGATTGAGTCAGTGTTTCAAGAGAAGGTGATTTTGACTGGCCCAGTTCTTGGCCAGGCTGGTTTCAGTGGGCCCGCTCAAGCCCGTACTGGTCCATGGAGAAGCTCCCCTAGACCCAATGCAGGTGTCCCTCAAACCCAACCCGGTTTTAACCCGCCTCAGAGACAACCCCAATTCAACAAATCTGAAAGGCAGCCCCAATTCAACCCTCCTCTAAGGCAACCCCAATTCAACCCATCTGAAAGGCAGCCTCAATTCAACCCACCTCAAATGCAACCCCAATTCCACCCACCTCAAAGGCAACCCCAATTTAACCCACCTTCTGAAAGGCAACCCCAATTCAACCAACCTCAATTGCAACCCCAATTCAACGCACCTCATAGACAACCACAATTCAACCCACCTCAATCGCAACCCGAATTCAACCCACCTCAAATGCAACCTTATATCAACCCACCTCAAACACAACCCCAATTCAACCCACCTCAAACACAACCCCAATTCATCCCACCTCAAATGCAACCCCAATTCAACCAAGCTGAAAGGCAACCCGAATTCAATTCACCTCAAATGCAAGCCCAATTCAACCCACCTCAAACACAACCATATATCAACCCATCTCAAAGGCAATCCAATTTCATTCCATCTCAATCGCCACCAAATTTTGGTACGGTTCAAAGGCAACCCCAATTCAACCCACCTCAAACGCAACCCCAATTTAACCCACCTCAAACGCAACCCCAATATAACCCACCTCAAACGCAACCCCAATATAACCCACCTCAAACGCAACCCCAATTCAACCCTGCTCAAAGGCAATCCAATTTCAACCCACCTCAATCGCTACCAAATTTCGGCACGGCTCAAAGGCCTGGTTTAGGTGCTGTTCAAGGACAAAATTGGAATGATAATAACCCTAATCAAGGCCTTGGACCAAACAAGTTTACTTCTGTCTCTAACAGATCTAGTTTCACCCAAAGTAACCATGAATTAAGACCACAAAGCCCACAAGTTCCATTTGGCGGTGCTAGTACCCAATCAGGGATCAATCAAGCTGTAAACGGGTTTGGATCCTCTCATGCTAACCATGGTACTTCGCCCCGATCCGAATTTGGTCACTCACAAGTCCAATATGGGTTTGGTCCTACACCTGGTCTAACGGGTTTTGGGTCCAAGCAGAGTCAATCCGGGTTTGGCATCCCTAATGTTCAAAGTGGAACCGGGTATAATCAGGGTCCCTCCGGGTTTAGCAATCAGGGTCAACCCGGGTTTGCATATGGTGACCAAAATGAATTTCAGTCTAATCAGAGTCAACCTAGGGTTGGTTCTAATCGGGGCCAACCCGGGTATGGTGCATATAACAATCAAAATGGATACGGGTCCAATCACGGTCAACCCCAACCCGGGTACAATGGTCAAAGTGGATACGGGTCTAGACAGGGTCAATTTAGTACTGGTGGTAATGACAGTCGATCAAGCTTTGCTTCATTTCAGAGGGATTCAACTGGGCAAGAGAGATCTAACACACCTCAAAACAAATCCCCAGAGCAGCCTTCAGATTTTGGGTCTAACCAACCCGACCCGGTGGCAGTCGGGTCGCGACATTATTGAACTGCATTGTAAGGTGAGGTTTTCATGATTGAATGAGTGTAACTCGTTATAGTAAAGAGATCTGTTTTGTGCTCTTTTGTGGTTTTTGATAATATGAAATTATTATTTATTATTTGCAGGAATAGAGTAAAAGTGTTAGAAGAGTTGAAATGTTATTTGGATTATGCAAAATACTTGTATAAGTTGAAATATCCCAGAAATTAGTGATAAATTGAGAATTCACAGTAAATAGGCAGAGTGATTTAAGATAAAATGACACATGGGAATGCCTTGGTGTTTCTTAATTTCAATAGAAACCTGGGAATTTTAAAGGCTTGTTATTGAGAAATTTCAACTCTCCTTTTTAATTTCTTGAAATTTGATTTCGCTGGAGTTAGCTTCAAATTAGTAAATAATGGGTTTGAATTTGTACATATTTGGAAGTTTAGCTGAATAGTCTACCAAACAGTACTAATTTATTTTTAATAATAGTTGAATGTATCCACCGATTCCCATTGAAATCATAGCAACTATGAAACTGGTACCTAAGACACAGTGCAGTACCAGTACAGCTTATATGTTCTTCATATAAAATAGCCTTTCTAAACATCCAAAAACTAAAGTCTAAACCTGCAGCTACACATACTCAAAATATAGCTAATGTAAAAACAGATGCAAATTCACCAAAACATTGGCAACACGTAAAACTAGAAATCTAAGCTCCAATTTTGTGATTCTTCTTCACTTGAGCACTTTGCAATTAAGTTTTGATTAGATTTGTCTTTCTGTACATCTGATCTGATCCAACGTACAATATTTTCTGTTATTATCTGATTTGCATAAGCATTACTGTGCATCTACAAGCACCAAATTTGAATTTAAAACTGATATTTTAAACCCTTTGCAAGGAACCAAAACTGCATGCACCAAGAGAAATGGCTGAATATTGCCTAATTTTAGTACCATTAATGTTTTGGAGTGAAGCTATGGTACTTTTCAAAGCGTGAATTGGTTCGTGCTATGGATCTATATCTCTATTTTCGAAGTTCAAACAGTCGATCCAAACTGTTCAATGTAATCTCCATATAAAAATGTACTTAAAAGCCAAAATTTATACCTTTTAGAATTGTTTTTCCATTTTTTTTAGATAGGTAAAAAAATCACTTGAACTAAAGATTCTGGACCATCCAAAAACTAGTGATATCCTGCCTATCTAAAACATAACCAAAAAAACTCTAAAATATGTTAAATTTGAACTCCATGTACCTTTTCATATGGAGATCGTGTTGAACGGTTTGGATCGACTATTTGAATTTTAAAAATGAAAATATGGATCCATAGCACGGACGGATCCGCGCTTTGCAAAGTACTGTAGTCTCACTCACTGAATATAGCCCAATTTTAAACTTCTAACATTTTTGATGTTTTTCTTCGTACGGTAATCATGATCATCGAACGAAATGCTTGCTTGATTATTTTTTTTTTTTACTGTATGTTTGTGACTTAAAATTTGCTCTTTTTTGTGTTGGGTTTATAGAGAAATAAGTAGCAGAGGTTATTCATTCTTATAATGCGGTACACTTGGTATAGAAGGGCGACTTGTATCTAAGCTTATAAAAAACACTACAAAATATGGTGATGGATAACATTCAGATTATGTTTCAAGTAATGTATTTTGTATGGATCCTGAATGATTCTTGTTTGATGGAATTGACTATGTATACCGAATAGTAATTATATTCAAGTTTTAATATGTGTACCAGTACCATAAAGCTCGTACCAGTAGCAAACATGAAAATCATACAACAAAAGGACGCATCATAACTTGCAAATAAGTCATCTTAGATCTGTAATCATACATATTCATACCTTTACCTCAACTAATACTTCTTAAATCATTAGCCAATGTTAAATAAATAAACAAATATTGCCTTTAAATGCTTATATATGTGGAGTCCGGCTACTATAACACTAGTGTCATTTCAAATTAAATAACACCATATCTTAAACCATTGGATCTGCTTTAATATTCGTGCAAGACACTAGTGTCATTCCAGTCCTATCTTGTGCACAAATATTAAAGCAGATCAAATGATTTAAGATGTGGTGTTATTTAGTTTGAAATGACACTAGTGTTATAGTAGCCGGACTCATATATATGTACTTGTATTTTGTCCATGCTTTGCTACGGGTTCAAAATTCAAACAAAAAATAGAAACAAATTAAACCAAATATTTTCACCTTTAACAATATTTGTCTTTTTATAATTTCTCTTTATTCAACAATGAAATGAACTATTTTGTCTTTACCTCTCCGTTAAATAGAAGGTAATCAATATTTAGTGAGCAAACATATTAATTACTTTAGTGAAAATAGTGAGCTAATTTTAAAATTGAGAATATAGCAAATCCAAATTTTTATTGGGTTAGTACAATAATAGTGAGCTAACCCATAAAAGATAAACAAAGAATTAGTTAGTAGCTCTTGATTCAAATATGAATTAGCTCAAAAGAATAGTGCTATTTTTGAGTTAGCTATATTCATGCTTCAACCAAATGCACCTTTTAAGTGTTGCTGAGGAAATCCTGTACCACTTCTAATTATTGGTACCCCTCTCTGATCTGCTGCATTCCTGTAATTTGATAATACCTTATTGTCAATGAATTGCAAGGTCCAGTATGATGAACTTTTTTTGTGCATTGTAATTTGTTTAAATATGAGTTCAAATGATATTATTCAGTTTAAGTAGAATCCATTTATATTGCGTATAAAGGAATGCTGTTAATTGAAATTTGATACATCAATAAATAGACTTTGGAGGTGAGTCTTTATACAATTTTTAATTTGTTTTAATTTTTTTGAAATGACATTTTTAAGTGGCAATCTACAACTGAGCCTTGATTTTTTTATCTCCATCAACCATCGCACATTGTTTTTTTTTTCTTGAATTAAGTAAATAATATAAACATAAAAAGCAAGTTACAAAAGAATTCTAATTCTATTTTCATGTGAGGCCAAATCAACTTGTAAAGCTTTGCTTTTTGCCATTGATATTGAGTTGTGATTCGCCTAAAATTTTGTTCAACGGCTCAAGATTGCTGGGTCCGGATCCCCTAAAGTAACCCAACTTTTGGGTTTTCGACCGGGACCGTCCGATTCGATTCTGTCGCTCGAGATCGTCTCTAGATTCGAATCCGTCGTCAGAATGTGTGCGCTCCACTTCGGAATGGATGATCTCGGATCCAAATCAGACGATCCCGATTTAAAATCCAAAAATTGAGTTAGTTCACTGGATCCGAATTCAAGATTGCACCCTTTTTGGGTAAAAGTATGGAATGGACCTTTTTTGGGTAAAAGTATGGAATGACTAAGTGTTCTCTGAAAAAAGAAAAGAGTGTCATGGTTTTAGTCTCTAGCCTACCGTGCAGCGGAAAGTTAAAATAATTACCTTGCTAATTCTATATAGGAGTTTCACCAAAAGAAAAAGGCAAATATATATATATTTTTTGAGTGATTGACAGAGGCTAAATATTTTCTTTTTTTTACAGGGCACAACTATGTTCACATCCACTTTACCATATTTTCAAAAAAAATACATGGCCGGACTGTCCCATGTCCAAAATTTGAGTCCGATAGGTTCCTCTTTCATCCGATCGGTTTTAAAATCCGTACACATTGCTTCAATATTCGTGCCCATCCGCTTAAATATTCGTACGAATCGAGCGCAAACGGCCTACGTGGGGGGTAATGTACAATAAAAAAAGGCAAATTCTTCTATGGGCGTAATGACCTATTTGTAAAATGAGTATATTTTCATTTTCAAAGTTCAAACAGTCGATCCGACCGTTCAACATTTTCTCCATATTACAATGTACTTGGAGGTCAAATTTTACATTTTTTTTAATTTTTTTACTATTTATTAAGATGGGTACAAAATTCAATGGTCTGAATTTGACTAGTTTTGTAAAATACTTAATAAATAGTAAAAAAATTCAGAAATATGTAAAATTTGACCTCCAAGTACATTTTAATATGGAGATAATGTTGAACGGTCGGATCGACTGTTTGATTCATTTTACAAATAGGTCCTTATGCCCATAGAAGCATCCCTCATAAAAAAAAGGTGAAGGACTAGGACAGTGAGGGTAAACAGAACATGTAATTCCAACATATTACGGGGGTACATTTATTAATTGTACATAGGTAGTTGGACAAGTGTCCTCTCCATTACTGTAAAAGATTGCCTTCACTTTAGGGTTTGAGATTAACTCCCAACCGCTTAGAGATTCGGGCACGGAGGGGGCAGTATTATTGGGATTTGAGATTCGTGCCAAGTTAAAAAGTAACGGTCCAGATCAAGTAATTGTAAAAGATTATCTATTACGGTACCGGAGAAGATCTGAATTCTAGGTAGTTTGGGAGTATATGGGGTCTACATTTATTAATTCTGGTACAGCGAGAGTTCACCCAAATCCTCTACCACTACCAATTATTGGTGTCTCTCAGATCTGAAAATATCGCTGAAGAATTATCTCAAATCTGAAACACAAGGTATACTGTCTCATCTCCTTGCTTTCTTCTGCTAGCTAGCGTGCAGTACTGACAAGTCCCAGACTCCTTTGTTGATCGGAGAGAACCAATATAAATTCAATGGAGGCGCCATGATTTGACGAAGAATCACAAACAGCTCGATCTAACCAGGTAACGATCAAGCCCTCCTTATATCGATTTCTTTAGCTTTTTATATTTTTTTTCTTAGTTCTCATCTTTTATTTTCGCTGAAGTTGTAAATAATAATAGGAGAATTTGGTAATTATTTTTTAGTGTGACCTAATGAATTCTTCTCGGTGAAAAAATTCTTTACAAATATGAAAAATTCAATTCTAATTTAGTTCTATTGAAGTCGTCTGTATGGAACATGACTATTTTTTATCCCATTTATAATAAAAAAATCGAACCAAAACTCTTTGAGATATTTTATATTTGGGGCGTGCTATTCTAAGGGCATCGATTAAGCTTTTCAGTGCTGAGAGAAACTTTTTACTTAAATTCCTGTTTTGCCCCTACTCTTAAATTCCTGTTTTGCCCCAATTGCTTCTTTCTCCCTCACACTCTCTCCCTCCCGCTCTCAGTTGCTTCTTTCTTCTGGGTAAGTTCTCTCTTAGGTGGATTAAACTTCTGTAATCCAAAATATAACTTGGTAATGAGATTACCTCTTAAGCAAAGATAATAACAAATGTTGGCAAAGATTTATAACTTGCTTAATATTTTGTAATCTATTGAGGATGCAAGATATCACTAAATCTAATAGTTCTCAATTTTAGATCCTTTAATTTTGTTTAATTT
Source organism: Carex myosuroides (assembly GCA_028015225.1). NCBI lineage: Eukaryota > Viridiplantae > Streptophyta > Magnoliopsida > Poales > Cyperaceae > Carex > Carex myosuroides. The sequence goes on from CM051465.1 coordinate 6,429,390, forward strand.
GGAGATGTTACATTTTTGTTTTAAGATATTGATATTGATGAATTTTAATTCCATGGTAACCTTCAGAAAATTAAGAGCTCGAAAATTGGTTTTGACAATAATATATTATTATCTCTGATTTAATGTTAACATGATATTGTTGTTTTTCGAAAATTGTTTTTGAGAAAAAAATGTGAGTCTTGCCCACATTTGATTTCATTGATTTAGTTACAAGAAGATTTTGTAACAGTTCGAATACAAAGTAAAACAGAGCTCAAGACATTTGAGCTAAATCCAAGAAAGTATGGAGAAATTAAAACACAATTGAAAAAGAAAACTAAGGTTGTACAAAGCATCCAGATTGGTAAATGTAAAAATATTGAAGCATATGTTGCTCTTGCTCCAGTATTTCAATTGTGTCAGTATCTCTTGGGTCTTCTTCTTCCTTTGCTATTTCTTCAAAAATCCTGGAGCATCTTTCCTTCCATACTGCAAATTGCCTATTAATAAAATTGCTGCCTCCTTATCTTTGTATGCACTGTGCAATATTGCTTGTGATGGCCGTACCAGCGGTAGTACCAGTTTGCTGCCAATGAAAGCTGTGATGCGGTTTTAGATCACCAAAGTGAAGTTGCATTCGTCGAGGATGTGTTGAACATCCTCAGAATTTGTTCTACATAATATGGTTGAGCGTCCTATTCCTTCTGTGCTGCTTAGTATTGCCTTCCAAAGGTTCATTTCCGGTTTTATCCATCCCCAATGTCATTTCATCAACAAAGCTTGATTAAATGTCTTTAAATCTATAACTCCCAATGTCTTTTACAGTTTAGATCCTAAATTATCTATAAGAAGTCATGTTCAAAGAGTTAAATCTACACCAATGGCCATTCCCACGTCAGTCATTCCCACAACCTTGGCTTGCATCTGAAAATAAATTAATACACCCCCAAAGAAAGTATTCATGAATCCCATCTACTCCATTTCCACCAATTGTGAGCCAACTAGCTCCTCTGACGCCGCCTCCACTGGAGCAGATCCAACCGGCAAACGGTATATGTACCAGATAATGCATGATACACCAACATAAATTCCAAAGACTCAATAGTTAAATTACAAAGTAGTAGTAGTATATTTACCACTAGATGAACTCAAACCAAAATTAGCATAATTTTGAAGTGGAATAAAGCAACAAGAAAGGATAATAGAATGCTGAAATTGAGAGAAACAAGACAATTTTTGCAAATGGGAGCAAGCTGGAGCAACAGCTAGTACAGGAAACAATCCAAACGATTAGACAATGACTTGTAATAGGACACTCTAATTAATTACCATAGAGGTCACTAAAGTGTTTACGAACCAAAACAAAATCCAGGGAGCTTACTGGTAAATGTAAATGGGGAAAAAATAGGATACTGGTATGTGTAAATAGGGGAAAAACTAGAATCCTGATGTACGTAACTTTTTAATTTTTCTTAATCAAAATTGTTTGTGAGCTGGTTGCTCGCAGACCATGAAGAAAAAAACATAAATAAATTACTAGAATGTCAGTAGGGAGCATAAGATTGGATCGTAACAAACTAACAAGTCATCAAACTATTTAAGGGGAATGTACCAATACAGGTATGGAAATGGTACAAATAGAAAATGTTCTTTTGTTCAGTAAGTTAATTAAAATGGGTCAAGTAAACAAATCAAATACCTGAACCAACTTTTGGGTTTTTGATCGGGACCGTCCAATTCGATTCTATCGCTCGAGATTGTTTCGGGATTCAAATCCGTCGTTGGAATGTGTGCGCTCCACTTCGGAATGGATGGTCTCGGATCCGAATCGGACGGTTTTGATTTAAAACCCAAAAATTGAGTTACTTCACTGGATCTGATTTGGGAAAGAGGAGAACGAACTAACGGAAGCGCTCGTATCTTAAATATTACGATCAGACGGTAGAGAGAATAAGGGTAAAACTGGAATTCAAGAACTCAGCGCTGAAAAGCTTAATTGGTGCCCTTAGAATAGCACGCCCCTTTATATTTTTTTATAAATATAAGGATTAGTGAGGTATTTGAACATTTGATGCAAATGTAGAAGGAAATATTTGTACTTATCTATGAATTTTAATAAGCGTCCTTGTTTTAATCACTAATTTGAAAATTCTCTTAAATTAATGCACCATAAGTTTCATCACTAATTGGCCAATTTCTCTTTCCATTCTTTTTTTTGAATGGAGACTGAATTTATAATAAAAAAGAACAAAACTCCATGGTTCTGAAACTCAGACTTGGAATCAGAATCGGATATTTGATTGTAGAATCGGAATTGGATGAATCTGCCAAAACCGGCCGAATCAGATCAGAAACTCGGATTTTTTTGCCAGAAGTTTGTTTTGTACTAAAATAATAGAAAAAAATTGATAAAACATTAATTTGTTAAAAAATGAAGGTGCTGAAAAATAAAAACTATTTGCTAGTCTTAATATTATTCCTAAAAAAAGAAAAGAAGAAAAAAATAACAAAAAATGAAAACAAATTAAGAAAAACAAATCATAAAATAAAAATGGAGGTATCCATGAAAAAATAAATGGAGAGGAAAAGAAAAGAGGCAAAGATTAGAAAAAAAAGCAGCAATGGAAATGCTTCTATTTCTATACACAATGGATCCTGGTTGCTCCTGGTTCACGATGGATCAAACGGTTTTTCTATTTCTATACACAATAAACCAGTACATCAAGTCTATTTAAAAATATACATCTATTTGTCTTTCATATAGATCACTTCGATCATTTTCTTCCCAAATCGATCGTCTACCCTCATCTTTCTTCCCAAATTCGTGACTCTTCCTAAGTAATCCCAAATTGATGCAAAAAAGTGCAGAATCAGGTGAAACTCGGCTTGACTCGATCTGACTCAGGTGAAACTCGGTCTAACTCGGCTTGAAAATGAGATAACTCGGCCGAGTCAAACACTGTTCAACCGAGTTTTGATGAAAAACTAATATGGGCACGAGACTCAGGTAAAACTCAGATCGGACCCGACCGATACCGAGTTAACTCGACCGAGTCAATTTGGACATTTTCTTTGGCTCAATTACTTAAAAAAACTAGGTAATGATGTTTATTTTGGCTCAAGTATGCTTTTCTTTTCTTTTTTATCTGCAGAGAAACTTGATATATTGGCCATTAGCAAAACTTAATGGAGACGGCTGCTAAGGCGTAGCTAATACTGCATTAATTCGGTAGTTAAAACAGCAATAACAACCATCACAAATGAAATTGGTTTACTGCTAGGGGTTCAAGAAGAGTTGTTTTTCATCAAAGAAGAACTTGAGAAGTTGAGATGATGCAAGGCTTCTTGCAGGCTGCCTCAACAGAGAAAGAGAAAGGCGTAGTCGTGACCATATGGGTCAAGCAAGTGCGAGAGGTGGCATTTGATGTGGAGGATTGTCTCCAGGAGGCTTCTGTTCACCTAATGAAAAAAAGTTGCCTACCTATCATGTGCTCGGTGAAAAAACGAGATCATATTGCAAAAAAAATTCGGATGCTGAGAACTAGAATTGAGGATGTGAGTAAGAGAAACCTTCGGTATGAACTGATTAAGGGAAATGGTGGTCACACAAACGATGAGAGTGCCTCAAACAGATGGATTGATAATGTGAAAGCTTTGCTTGTAGGTTTGGAAGAGCCAAAGAGAACACTGGTTGAGCTTATTCCGAAGAAGCATGTAGAACTTACGGACGACCCTTGGTATGGGAAAGTGATATCAGTGGTGGGAATGGGTGGCCTTGGAAAGACCACTCTTGTCAAAGAGGTCTATGACTGCCAAGAACTGAGAAATGAGTTTAATCAAGGAAGAATTTTTTGGGTTATTGTCCAACATCCATTCAACAAGGAAGAATTTATCGAAAGCCTGGCCAAACAAATCCCGTCTAATTTCCAAGAGGTTGATGATGAGGGGGGGACAATGGAAAAGAAGTCAAAAGAATATTTAAAAGATAAGAAGTATTTGATTGTACTAGATGACCTGTCTAGTTTGACAGAATGGGAAGAGATAAAGAAAGTGTTACCTACGGGCAATGAAAGCCGAATCATAGTAACCACACGATATAGAAGTCCTCTCGCTGAATCTATATCTCAACCAAGTGATATATATGAGATCAAGGAACTTTGAGAAACAGACGCAGTTGATCTCTTTTACAAAGCAGTATACAAGACACCCAATTATAGTTTTGTGAGTGATGAGGGTAGTAAAGTGCAGAAGCAATGCATAACCAACACTATTACCGAGAAAGAGGATAGGGAAATTAGAGAAGATTCGCCCCACGAAAACAAGTGTAACATGAAAAATGGTTCCAGTAGCACTGAGATAAAGGAAGATAATAGTGAAATGCAGAAACAATCCATAACCAACACTATTACCGAGGACATGAAGACCCAAGCAGGTTTAATTATAGAAAGGTGCGGTCGATTACCACTAGCCATTGTAACTATTGGCAGTTATCTGGCCACCAAACCTAAAACAAGTGCAGAATGGAAGGCAATGCATGACCATCTTAGCTCGGAGCTTGCCAATAATCGACACCTAGGGGTAGTGAACACTGTTCTTTCTTCTAGTTATGATGGCATGCCATACCATCTCAAGCCAAGTTTGTTGTATCTATGTGTTTTCCATAACCATAAGGAAATAAGGCGATCAAGGATAATAAGGCGATGGATGGCTGATGGATATGTGATGGAAGGCCGTATAAAGACGACAGAGGAGGTAGAAAAGGCCTATTTTTATGATCTCATGGGGAGAAGTTTGATCCAACCATCACAAACGAGCACAATTTTTCGCCAAGAATATTGAAAAGACAACATTGAAAATTCTTGAGCTGCTAAAGATCAGCGAATGCTCGTCTATTAGAAAGGGTGGGGTGTCGGACTGTCGGGGTTAGACTTTCTTCTACAACTCAAGGAGATGGAGGTGTATGGATATATGTTTCTCGTGATAGAGAGTTTGTGAGAAACATAGAGGAGCAACTCAAGAGGCTTCCAAAAGAACCCGTCCTCAAGGTGCATTTTTAAAATCCAAAGCTCAATAAACATAATGTCTTGCGGTATTGGTTGTAATAAGCATTTGTTTATCAGTCAAATGGTGTTAAATGTTGAGTTTTGAATTAATTAAGGGAATTGTTGTTATTTTCTTCTTTTTATTTTTCGTAATGTATTTTCCTTTTGTTGGTGTGTAATAAATTCGCCAGATAATTCTTGACTTATGTTGCTGTTATATATGCTGCAATATGCAATAATTTCTCTTATGTTGCACTTTCGATGTACTTTTTTTTTTTACCTCTATTAAGAAACAAAACTATTATGTTTCTCACAAACTCTCGATTGGGGTCCTGTCTCTCTGACCTTTTGAAGTAAGAAAATATGCTGTATTAATTTCAAATTCTCGAAATACATAGGTTTATAAATATACTTGGAAATAACTAACTTCACCATCTGGAGAGAGAGATGCTGTCAAATTTTTTGAGAAGAGTACAAAACAACACAGGAACTGGTACAGGAGGCACTGCAGCAATGGAGGATGTCAAACCGACGTAGTCTGACAAGAAGAAACCTGCAAGAGACAATCCCTAATTAATAATCAATTTGTAATATTTTTAGAACCTGATTTCTTTTCTTTCTTTTCTTTTGTTTTCCCTTTTCATCTTCTTTTATTTCTTAGATTTCCATTTGCATTTTGTTTCTTATTTTCGGAGTTTCTGCTCAGAAACTCAGAAACTTGTAACCAACTATGGTTAATGAAATTTGGGCTAGACCCTCATTGTTCCTAAAAAAAAAAAATATATATATATATATATATATATATATATATATACATGGAAATACATATTGCTATATATATTTTGAAACGCACATTATTTCAAGTTAGCTAAATCTCCAAGTGTTCGAAAACAGGGATGTTACCCGGACAACTCATAACAACAAAAAACCAACATACACAGACCCCCTATATTCCTATATTAAATGTAACGATAGCGATTTTTTCTCCCAATAGATATCTTGCGCAAAATAATAAATAGAAACGTGTAGAACCTTTAGTTGAAAAAAATAAAGGGGCTAGGAAAACAAGATTGAAAAAAAAAAAAATTACGACTAACAAGGCTTTTTGTATTCCTCATTATCCATTCCTCGATTGTCATGTTATTTGCAAAACAAATAAACTACAATTTTAGTGGAATTCTGACTTCAGTAATTAAAAAAAAGTGGGATGAAAAGTATAAATTAAGATGTAAATACCAATTTGCTGTCATTTTCAAAGAAGTTTATTTTGCCTAATGGATTTGCCCTTTGGTTGGTGTGTAATACATTAACCTGATTATACATGACGTATGTTGGTATTATACTGCAATTGGTAAGAAGAAACAAAACTATGTTGCACTTTTGATGTATTTTTTTTTAGCTCTATGAAGAAAAAAAAACTATTAATTATTTTCTTTTAGTTCGAGAATTTTATTTGAGATCATTGGAGTCCTGTCTATTTGGCCTTTTGAAGTAAGAACATGAAAGTTGGGGAATTAAGTTAACTTTATTTTAGTATTTATGTCCTAGTCTAACTCGAAATAAATCTAATCTTATGTAGATCTAAGCAAGAGTAACCATTGCTAGGGGCAATAAACAACATGTTGGATTTAGAGACGTCTAATTACAATAATAAAGTTGGACATGCGTGCATTATGATTATGATATCAAATACTGTCGCAAGATTACATTTATGTAATGATTAAAATATGCCAAATAATGTGATTAATTAAGTCATGGCATTATACGTATTTATATATAAGGTTTTGCATACGAATACATATAGAACAATGTTAATCAATATAATTGTTAATGGACCGATTATAGTTGATTAAAATAATAGCAGTAATAAATACAGATTAAATAAGGAAATCAGAATTTATTCTGATCTATTTCGGTTTTTTCTGGAAGTTCCTGATTTCCAGATCCTTGAAATCTGAAATCAAGATTTCTTGGAAAACTTGTTTTCCAAGTATTAGCAAATTTCGGCTGCCCTAGGTTTGGGGTTTTTGCACTGCTATAAAAGGGCTGAGTCTCCAAGGCTTGCAATCATCCATCATATATTGTCCGCTCCATTGAAAGACAAGATACTCTGTCATAATATTTAGGGTAGCCAGAGAAAAGGATTGCAAGTTCTTGGAAGGACTCGAGAGCCAACAACTCAAGTCAAGACCAGGAGCGTATCAACCCAGAGCCTTGGAAGCTGTCTGATTGATAGCATACGGAGGCCTTTGAAGATGGAAAGTAAGTTCCGCTGTGCATTAAGTTTAATTTCTTACAAAGGAGTAGATCTTGGTTGTGGTTTAAAGTAATTAGGAAAACTCACAAAGTAAAACCAACAAGTGGTATCAGAGCAACCTTATGTAAGAATTGCAGTTTAATTCAGTTTTAATTGCTTTCTATTTTTCATATCGAATTTAATTGTTGCAAAAGGAATTGTTAAAATTTTGCTTTAACCGTTTTTCCATGCGGTTTTGAATTAAAATCTTAAATTTGAATCCATCCTTGCGCTTCGTGCGATCTTGGAGAAGTTTTTATTTGAAATTTTAATTTTCAAAATAAGAAAGGATTAATTATGCAACAATTTAAGGTTTTAAATTCGAATTAGAGAAAGTAATTTAGGTTTGAATTTTCAGATCTGGTCATAAACAATTGATTTGAGGTAGTGATCTTAAAACAGATCAAACTTTTGACTCGTAACTCCGATTTGGACGCACGACCACAATTCGGAAACCTTGAAAAAAAAGGATCTAGCCAGCCATTAACAACTTCGTTGTCAAAACTTGCTGTTTAAGCCCTCAAAATGACTGTTTTAGATTTTTCGACCATAAAAAAAAAAAAAAAAATTCAGTTTTCCCTCAATTCCATATCTGAAAATTTTATTAAGTCTAGATTATTTTTGGGTTACCAAATTTTCAGACTTTAGGAGTAATTGTAAGTAATTGTAATTTAGGTTATAATAATTATAATTGCTATAATTGCTATAATTACTATATATATTATGCTATATTTAGCCTAATTATTAGAATTTAGATATTATTTAAAATTGGTATTAACACCAATTAAAGGCTCTAATACTAAATTTTGATTTGATATCAATAATGCTTATTATGGCATAAAATTTATACTAAGTATGGAAGCAATAAAATTATTGAAGCATTTCTAAAAGATGATCATTGTAGAAATTGCTAAAGTTTTGCTAAAACCTAATAATTATTTTGATGAATATAGTTGACATATAAAATTAGTATATTCTAATTTAAAAGTGCTATAAGATACTGTATTCTATTTAGGACGAGTAGATACTATAGGTACGTCCTAGATTAGGTTTTAGGCATAATTTTGAAATCTAACTAAAGGCGTTTTAGGTATACATGTGCTGTTTTCGCATGAGTCAAGCATTGATGTTCGCAAACGAACCGCTCTTTGTAAGACGATTGCAAGGATGACTCATGACAAGTTGAAATGACGTGCTGACAATGGACGTGGGTGTTAGCTTTCCCAAAGGAGGGTTGGCGCCTACTAAGTTGTTTGGTGCATAAGGGTAGTGAATAAAAATAAGTTGCAACACACATGGACTAGCGATGTCTAGAAAAGCATCAGGGGCTTGGAACATAAGTGATCCGTCTGTGATCCTCCTCCCCCTGTTGACTGGCCTGGTCGTTAGTTAATGGATATGTTAATTTGACCCAAAGGTTGATTGACAAAAATGTTACATGTTTGTACTTTATTCACTACACCAGAGTGCCTGAAGGTAATGATTGCACCCAAAGGTGTTTCATTAGTGAATGGTGCTTTGGCTAAAGATTTAATGGAGCAAATAGTTTTACACAGGCCTTTAGATAGATTTTAGAATTATGATTAAGGATCAAATCGTGACGCATCGTATCTAAATTATTTCCTTGTTCTTGAATTTTCAGATCTAAACATAATGTCAAATCTAAGTCAGATTAAGCCCCTCATGGGGAACAATTTCAAACAGTGGGAGGAAAAGCTGAAATTAGTCTTAGGGATCATGCAATTGGACACAGCACTGAGATTTGATCGCCCCAAGCCTAATAAAGAGGGTGAGGAAACTCCCCAAGAGAAGGCTGATATTACGAAATGGGAGCATTCAGATCGCATGTGCATAATGGTGATGAAGCAAACGATCCATGAGACTTTTCGAGGCATAATACCTGATACAGAGACCGGCGCTATTAAATACCTTAAGGCCCTTGAAGAGAAATTCACAAAGAGTAAAAAGACTGAAGTTAGTACACTCTTTGTGAAGTTGGCAACAATAAAATACAAGGGAAAAGAAGGGGTTAGAGAGCATGTTATTGAGATGACAAGATTACAACGTGCCTTGAAAGGGCATAATTATGACATCTCTGATGAGGTTCTCATTGAGTTCATTTTTCTGTCTCTCCCGTCTAACTTTAGTCAATTCAAGATGACTTATAATTGTCAAAGAGAGACATGGACACTACCTGAGTTTGAGGCTCAGTTGGTGCAGGAGGAAGAGAGACAGAAAATGACTTAGGGAGAAAGTGCTCATGTAGTAACATCTAATCCTAAGGGTAAAGTCAAAAAGCGCAAGTTTACTGCCAAGGAAAAGGGACCTACCAAGATAGCTGCAAACAATGCCGCGCAGAAAAGCAAGAAGGAAGATACTTCTGCGAAAGCAGATGAAAAGAACTGTTTTTTCTGCAAAGCGCCAGGACATACAAAGAAATTCTGCACCAACTATCATGCATGGTTGGCAAAGAAAGGTGTGTCTCTTGCTTTAGTTTGTTCTGAAGTTAATTTAAGTTCTGTATATAGATATACTTGGTGGATAGATTCAGGTGCAACGACTAACATCAGTATGTCGATGCAGGGTTGCCTAAGCCATCGCAAGCCAAGTGAGGCGGAGCGCTACGTTTACGTAGGAAATGGCAACAAAGTAGAAGTGGAAAGCATAGGAAAATTTAGATTATTATGTAAGACATGATTTTATTTAAGTTTTGATGCTTTAGTGGTTCCATCTTTCAGAAGGAACCTAATTTATGTATCTTATTTGGACAAAAATGGTTATGTATGTTCATTTAGTAATGGAAATTTCAGTTTGTGTCAAGATTCTAAGCTTCTTGCTTCTGGTATCCTGTCTTCTTATGATAATCTTTATTTTCTAGATATAGACACTTCACATTCAGAGGCACTGCACATAGATAATAGAAAACGTAAATTAACTTGCGAGAAATCTGCAACATTATGGCACAAGCGATTATGACATATCTCTATGAAAAGGATAGAACGTCTTGTGTCTAATGATATTCTCCAACCTTTAGATTTTACAAACTTAAGTGATTGTGTAAATTGTATAAAAGGAAAACAAACTAATAAACGTAAGTATGATGCAAAAGGGTGTAATGATGTCTTAGAATTGATTCATACGGATATCTGTGGTCCTTTTCCAAAGGCTACAAGAAATGGTCACCGTTACTTTATCACATTCATAGATGATTATTCAAGATATGGTCATATTTACTTAATAAAAGAAAAGGCGGAAGCATTAGACGTGTTCATAAAGTTCAAAACGGAAGTTGAGTTACAACTTAACAAACGTATAAAGTCCATTCGTTCTGATCGTGGTGGTGAATACTACGGTCGTTATGATGGATCAGGAGAACAGCGTCAAGGTCCCTTTGCAAAATACTTAGAGGAATGCGGAATTGTGCCTCAGTATACGTTGCCAGGTTCGCCTGCAATGAATGGTGTTGCTGAGCGACGAAATCGCACCCTTAAAGACATGGTGAGAAGTATGATTGCTCGTACAACTCTACCTGAGAATTTGTGGGGAGAAGCCTTAAAGACTGCAGCATACATACTTAATAGAGTGCCTACTAAAGCAGCTAACAAGACCCCTTACGAGTTATGGGTTGGGCGCAAGCCTAGCTTGAATCATTTGAGAGTTTGGGGATGTCCATGTGAAGCTAGGCCTTATAAGCCAAGCGAAAAGAAACTGGACGAAAGAACCGTTAGTTGTTACTTTATAGGCTATTCTGAACGATCTAGGGGGTACAAATTCTATAATCCAATAGAACATACAGTTTTCGAGTCAGGAAGTGCAAAATTTTTGAGAATAATGAGTTTGTAGGGGGAGATATGACAAAAGATAGTATTTTTGAAGAAGAAGAAGAGACGAATGCGAATGAGACTATGGACCAAAATCCTAGTTTTATTCAAATTCCGATTGCATTTAGAAATACATCTTTTGACAATGTGCAAACTTCATCATCCCAAACAACTCAGTTAGAAACTCAACATGGAATAGAGAACACAAATGGACCTGAACCCAACCCAAACCCTGACATTGACATGACAAATGTTGATGGCCTAGGGCCTGTGGGAGATTCAGAAGTTGGTAATGATGTTCCTCCTCTTGTTGAAGATCAAGTTGTAATTGAACCTCAAGAAAATCTAGAGGCTGTGCCAGTTAGGAGATCTACTAGAGAGAAAAGATCTACACAATCGAAGGATTATGCATATCTTCAAGAACATGAGTTTGACATTGGCTTGTTTGAAAATGATCCTGTTAATATCAAACAAGCTGTGGAAAGCTCTAACTCTCAATTGTGGATTAATGCCATGAATGAAGAAATGAAATCTATGTACGACAATGACGTTTGGGATATCGTTCTGTTGCCTAAAGGCAAGAAACCCGTTGGTTGCAAATGGATATTTAAGACTAAGCGGGATTCTAAAGGCAATGTTGAAAAATACAAGGCACGTCTTGTTGCGAAAGGTTTCACACAGAAAGAAGCCATTGATTATAAAGAGACTTTCTCTCCAGTTTCATCGAAAGACTCTTTAAGGATTATATTGGCGCTTATAGCACATTATGATTTAGAACTTCATCAGATGGATGTAAAGACGGCATTTCTCAATGGTGACATTGATGAAACGATCTATATGAAGCAGCCAGAAAACTTTGTATCAGGTGATGCAGGGTCTATGGTCTGCAGACTTAAGAAATCTATGGTCTAAAACAAGCATCTCGACAATGGTATCATAAGTTTCACAAAGTTGTTAGCTCATTTGGTTTTGAGTCTAACATAGTAGATGAATGTATATACCTTAAGTTCTGTGGGAGTAAATTTATTTTCTTGGTTCTATATGTAGATGACATATTGCTTGCCAGTAACGATAAGGACATGTTACATCAAACTAAGAATTTTTTATTTAAGAATTTTGAAATGAAAGATCTTGGTGATGCATCATTTGTTCTAGGGATTGAAATACTTAGAGAAATATCTCAAGGTATTCTAAGGTTATCCCAAAGGAACTATATCGATAAGATTCTAACAAGATTTGGCATGCAAAACAGTAAACCAGGAGATACCCCTGTATCAAAAGGAGATAAGTTTACTCTAAAACAATGTCCCCAAACTGACTTAGATAAAAACATCATGAAAGATATTCCCTATGCCTCAGCCGTAGGTAGCATCATGTATGCACAAGTATGCACGCGTCCGGATATTGCGTTCATTACTGGAATTCTAGGGAGATATTTAAGTAACCCAGGTATGGAACACTGGAAGGCAGCCAAGCGAGTGTTGAGATACCTAAAGAGAACTAGGGACTATATGCTCACGTATCGGAGATCGGAACAGCTCGAGGTCATTGGATATACCGATTCTGATTTTGGAGGATGTGTCGACAGCATGAAGTCAACATCAGGATACATCTTTATGATGGCAGGCGGTGCCGTGTCATGGAAGAGCGCTAAGCAGTCATTGGTAGCCTCCTCCACTATGGCAGCTGAATTTGTCGCATGCTATGAAGCATCTAATCATGGCGTATGGCTAAAGAACTTCGTCACAAGGCTGAAAATTGTGGATTCTATTCAGAAACCACTCAAATTATTATGTGACAACAATTCAGCAGTGTTATACGCCACCAACAACCGAAGTTCGTCAAAGTCGAAGTACATTGACATTAAGTTTTTGGTTGTAAAAGAGAGAGTGGAGAAAAATGAATTATATATAGAACACATAGGTACAGACTCCATGATTGCGGATCCTCTTACTAAAGGACTGCCACCCAAGAAATTTCACCAACATGTTGCTTGTATGGGTGTAATATCTGTTTAGGATAATTAGAAAATGTGGGAGTCTGAATATGTTTTAAGTTCTGTTTTTGATGTTCTATGTAATGCAATTGTAAACAATTTTGATGATATATACAAGTTACATTCAGTTTCAGTTTCATTATTTCTTTCTTTAAAGTTTAAATTCTTGGCCTCATACAGTAAAGTGAGGGTGACTCAATTAGAAATAGGCACGTCTAATCACACTTGCGTGTAATTTCTAAACTATATGTCCAAATCAGATTCATGTCATTCAGTTATGTTGGCAGCGTGATTTATGTCGGTTTAGTTGCGAATAAATGTGACAAATGCCGCTTAAGTCCTTTGTTAGCATAATTGATGGACGGAATTGTTTAAGAAATACGATAAGTAAAGACAGAAAAGTTGCATGCAATAAAGTTAAAGATATATAATCAAAAGGTTGCACTTGTCCATGTGGGAGATTGTTGGATTTAGAGACGTCTAATTACAATAATAAAGTTGGACATGCGTGCATTATGATTATGATATCAAATACTGTCGCAAGATTACATTTATGTAATGATTAAAATATGCCAAATAATGTGATTAATTAAGTCATGGCATTATACGTATTTATATATAAGGTTTTGGATACAAATACATATAGAACAATGTTAATCAATATAATTGTTAATGGACCGATTATAGTTGATTAAAATAATAGCAGTAATAAATACAGACTAAATAAGGAAATCAGAATTTATTCTGATCTATTTCGGTTTTTTCTGGAAGTTCCTGATTTCCAGATCCTTGAAATCCGAAATCAAGATTTCTTGGAAAACTTGTTTTCCAAGTATTAGCAAATTTCGGCTGCCCTAGGTTTGGGGTTTTTGCACTGCTATAAAAGGGCTGAGTCTCCAAGGCTTGCAATCATCCATCATATATTGTCTGCTCCATTGAAAGACAAGATACTCTGTCATAATATTTAGGGTAGCCAGAGAAAAGGATTGCAAGTTCTTGGAAGGACTCGAGAGCCAACAACTCAAGTCAAGACCAGGAGCGTATCAACCCAGAGCCTTGGAAGCTGTCTGATTGATAGCATACGGAGGCCTTTGAAGATGGAAAGTAAGTTCCGCTGTGCATTAAGTTTAATTTCTTACAAAGGAGTAGATCTTGGTTGTGGTTTAAAGTAATTAGGAAAACTCACAAAGTAAAACCAACACAACACTCCAGCAGCTAACCTGCCAACAGTTGGTTTAAAGTTTACCACCTGTACTTGTTATAATCACTCAACAGCATAACCACTTCTAGTGATTCGGTTAATTAACTCCACTAAAATTTACAAAGTTGATTTAAGAATATCAGTATGTAGTGAACTCTATTAATGTACTGGCAAAGTACTAAAATTGCCCCACTGATATCATTTCTCTCCGCACAACTTATATCAGTAGAAAGGAACCAATCTAAACAAGCATTACATGAACTAATAATAATAGAACAATATATTACTCAGTTCTGGTACAATTGAGGTACTCTTACAAAATACAACCGCATGTTGGTGCATTTTTGAAGGCATGCATAATGGTGCTTATCTGAGCCTTAATGACACATCAAACTCTGACAAGACAACATGAGCAACAATTAATCTAATGATATTTGTACAGTGGTGGTAATGTTGCATGGCCTCAACCACTGATTAACATTATTTAAAGGTGCCACATTATGTGGTAAACCACTGAAAAATTTAATTGATGATCCTAGATTCCTAGCAATATACCTGGTCATTGAGAATAATCCCAGCAAATCCAGCCTTGATAAACTCCTTCATGGTCCTCTTGACATTCATGGGAGTCCCATATCCTTTATTTCCATCTCCAATCAGAGGAGTACATTAACCAAAACATAGTTTTAGGCTTTTAGCCCATTCAATATGCTGGTATATTTCAGAGTGGAGTTGACCATGATTGGCATGTGTTAAAAAATGGTACCAAAATCTAACAGTAGCAAAGAACTGTAGAAAATCATAAAACAAACACCTACTTCTGGTGAAATAGTACCCAAACATGGCCTGCTAGATCAGCTTGGTGCTAAGTGCATTCGCCAGCAAGTCGGGGCTGGTAATCAGAATTTTAGGGGCAAAACAAAACATTTACAGCAGTGGATGAATTTTAAAAGTTGAGGGGCACAAGAAATGGATCATGTTTAATAAATGGAAATAATCTTGAGGAAACACGTTTGTTCTGTGTGCAATCTTGATGATTGTGGGGAACGGGAACAACAATTTTAGTCCCACATGGGTTACAATAAATATTGGGACAGCTACATCTCCAATAAACAACAATCCGCAACCTTTACTAACTCCTAGCAAAATGGAGTCTGCATGTGGCCCGTTTGTGGCCTTTTGCATTGCATATCATGATAAGTGCATGAGAGAGAAAATCCTTCAGTCAAAGTAAATAAAATAATTGGATATGCCAAGTGGCATATCTGGTATCTATCATATCCAAATAGTACATGTATTAGGATCTGATATGTACCTTATATGGGTAGGGAGAAAGAACTAGTACAATGGCGCACAGCATGTGTTGGCAATAGTGCACAGCCTTAACCACGGAACGACATATATAGGTGCGACATTGTGCGGTAAACCTGGTATTTGAGATCCCAAAATCATGCCTGGTCTTGGAGAATAATCCTGGCAAATCTTTCAGAGTCCTCTTGACATTCATGGCATTTCCATATCCGTTATCTCCATCTCCAATCACAGGAATGACACAGCCTGGGTTATTAACGAACCTTAATCGACCATTTCTCCATATGATAGAAGGCCAACATCTGGAAGCCCCAAACATGCAGCAGAGACCACAAAACCTAGGCACCACTACAGAAACTAATTTGATATAAAGTCAAGCAGTCAAAAAATAATGAAAAATGAACACATTAAAATTAATTTATAAACAATTTTTTTTTTACCGCTTGACTTTATACTAAATTAGTTCGAAAATTTATAAATTTGACATGTAAACGCATCACTTGTGAAGTAGATCGATTTCAATGGTTTGGATGCATCACTTGAAGCCAATTCAATAGATTTCAGAATTAAGCTCACAAAGAGGCTTGGTGAGCTTAAGAACACCCTAGTTCTACTCACGAAATACAATTGATCAAATATACTACAATATGCAATTATGATTACATTCTTTATCAAATAACTGAACAAGACCAGAGAACAAACACTTACCACTGGTAAAACAAAACCCGAACCCTGCCTGCTCGATAAGCTTGGCACTGAGTGTGTCGAAGCAAGCGGGTCCCTGATGGATACCCAACGAATCCAACAACTGCCTGAGCGCCTTCGCTGGCGAGGCGGGTGGGAAGAGAACGGGTGGTGACGTGGCGAGAAGGAGGCGGTGTTGTTCGGCTGGCAAATTAATGGATTGCAGCAGCAGGCCAAAGATTGGTTTGTCACTCTTCGCACTCTGATTAGCGATTTGAGAAGGAACCATGCTCTTGGTTTGTGATCAGAGCCGTTGATCTGCTGAAGATTAACAAAAAAGATCTAAAAAATGTGATTAACAAACGGGTGTTAAATATGAAACAGGCCGGATCTAAAAAACAGAGCAAATATGAAAGATCTAATAAATGTTAAATATGATCTCCATGTACCTTTTCACATGGAGATCGTGTTGAACTATTTGAATTTAAAACATAAAAATATGAATCCATAGCACGGACCGATCCGCACTTCACAAAATACCATAGCATCACAAGCTGAATATAGCCAAATTTTAGTACTTTTAACATTTTTTATGTTTTCTTCGTGCGGTAATCATGATCATCGAACGAAATGCTTGCTTGATTATTTTTTTTCACTGTATGTTTGTGACTTGAAATTTGCTCTTTTTTGTGTAGGGTTTATAGAGAAATAAGTAGCAAGGCTTATTCATTTATTCATATGTGCGGTACAGTTGGTATAGAAGGCCGACTTGTATCTAAGTTTATAAAAAAAACACGACAAAATATGGTGATGGATAACATTCAGATTATGTTTCAAGTAATGCCTTTTTTATGGATCGTTAATTATTCTTGTTTGATGGAATTGACTATGTATACTGATTAGTAATTATATTAAAGTTTTAATGTGTACCAGTACGATAAAGCTCGTACCAGTAGCAAACATGAAAATCATACGACAAAGGACGCATCATAACTTGCAAATAAGTCATTAGCCAATGTTACATAAATAAATAAATACTGCCTTCAAATGCTTGTATATATACTAGTAGTTTGTCCGTACTTTGCTATAGGTTCAAAATTCAAATAAAAAATTAAAAAAATAGAAGCAAATCAGATCAAACATGTTAATTACTTTCTTATTTTTTTGTAATCAATTACAATAAATGTTATCAATTAATTGCTTTTATGGTAGCATTCATATGAAGAAATTGTAAGGACAAAATTAGTGTAGTGAGTGTTAGAGAACTAAATATAGACTTCAACACAATAAATGTTAATACATTGTCATATAAAACCACAATTGCAAAAAATTTTGATCTTAACCATCTAAAATTCAACGAATTAAATCAAACTGTCTAAAATCCAGCGAATTAAATCACAGCTGTTGGCGGATCAATACATCTACATGCTTAATATAAGAGGAAGATAAATATATATATATATATATATATATATATATATATATATATATATATAGAGTATGGCTAAGTTGCTGCCGGCAGTATTTCGGTGAGGTGCTGCCGGCAGCGTTTCGGCCATTCTGGTGTTCAAACAACAAATTTTTTTATATAGATGTTTAATCTATATTAAAATCTACTTGGAGACCAAATTTTACATTTTTTGGAATTTGTTTACTATTTATTAAGCCACTTTGAAAATTGCTGATCCGGGTGAACAGTAAAAACAGTCTGGACCATATGATCTGGAATTTTCAAAGTGGCTTAATAAATAGTAAAAAAATTCCAAAAAATGTGAAATTTGGTCTCCAAGTAGATTTTAATATTTAGAACACGTTGAACGGTTCGGATTTTCTGTTTGAACACCAGAATGGCCGAAACGCTGCCGGCAGCACCTCGCCGAAATGCTGCCGGCAGCAACTTAGCCATACTATATATATATATATATATATATATATATATATATATATATATAGAATCTGGCTAATATGCTACGCATATATAAGGGCCCCTCCGTGCTACGGCTCACTTTTTGAGTTTTCAAAATTCTAATGGTTGATCCGAACCGTTCAACATGATCTCCATATGAATATCTTGCAAACCAAATTTTACATTTTTTAGAATTTTTTTACTATTTATCAAGCCACTTTGAAAATCGCTGATCCAATAGTCCAGCAGATTTTACTGTTGTGTACAAATTAGTGTTTTTTCAAAGTGGCTTAATAAATAGTAAAAAAAATTCTAAAAAATGTAAAATTTGGTTTGCAAGTACATATTCATATGGAGATCATGTTGAACGGTTCGGATCGACCGTTAGAATTTTGAAAACTCAAAAAGTGAGCCGTAGCACGGAGGGCTTTATATATGCGTAGCACCGTAGCACTGTCCTATATATATATATATATATATATATATATATATATATATATATATATATATATATATATATATATATATATATACACAGAGAGAGAGCTGGGCTATGGTGAGTTGTGAAGTAAGATGTCATTTTTACTTCACGCTCATATTTTCATTTTGAAAATCCAAACACCCGATCCGAACCGCTCAACATGTTCTAAATATTGAAATGTGCTTGGAGACTAAATTTTACATTTTTTGGAATTTTTTTACTATTTATTAAGCCACTTTGAAAATCGTTGATCCGGTGGTCCAGAAAATTTTACTGTTTTTTACTATTCACAGTGGATCAACGATTTCAAAGTGGCTTAATAAATAGTAAAAAAATTCCAAAAAATATAAAATTTAGTCTCCAATTACATTTCAATATTTAGAAAAAGTTGAACGGTTCGGATCGAGTATTTGGATTTTCAAAATGAAAATATGGCATGAAGTAAAACGACGTTTTACTTCGCAACTCACCATAGCCTATCTCTCTCTCTCTCTCTCTCTCTCTATATATATATATATATATATATATATATATATATATAGAGCTGGGCTATAGTGAGTTGTGAAGTAAGATGTCATTTTTACTTCACGCTCATATTTTCATTTTGAAAATCCAAACAACCGATCCGAACCGCTCAACATGTTCTCTATATTGAAATATGCTTGGAGACTAAATTTTACATTTTTTGGAATTTTTTTACTATTTATTAAGCCACTTTGAAAATCGCTGATCCAGTGGTCCAGAAAATTTTACTGTTTTTTACTGTTCAAAGTGGATCAGCGATTTCAAAGTGGCTTAATAAATAGTAAAAAAATTCCAAAAAATATAAAATTTAGTCTCCAAGCACATTTCAATATTTAAAAAAAGTTGAACGGTTCGGATCGGTTGTTTGGATTTTCAAAATGAAAATATAGCGTGAAGTAAAACGACGTTTTACTTCAGAACTCACCATAGCCTATCTCTCTCTATATATATATATAATTAGTCTACCTGCTCTTGAGATATTCGATATATTTGCACATATTATAATTCAGGTATCCTGATATCTTGATTGAACTTGTATGAAGCAACAAAAAATGTAGGTAAACAAAAGTCTGGTAAGAAATGGTTCTCAAGTTGTTCAACTGGAAATGATTGCCTTGCCTTGTACATTTTCTTAGCAACCAACGCAATATTCTCCATTACAGGATGCACTGGAGGTGTCCATTATATTTAGCATATGTGATTCAATAAATATGTTTTTGAAGGACTTGTATGAACAAAAAGAATATTCTTATACCCAAATAATTGGAAAATTTAGCCCCACCTATATAAATATATATATTCCATCCTTGCAAACCTTGCAAGTTGTGAAGCCATGTTCTGAGAATATCCACCAAACTACTTCTATATCAGATAAAATACTAAAATTTAAAAAAATAGACAAGGGAGTAAAAAGAATAAAAAAAAAGTTAACAAAGATTCCTTCCTATCAATATCTTTTCACTGGTCCAAATGAATGTCTCTCTATTCACAAAGAATTAGTTATCCCATAAAGGTCCCTCAAAAACTATGAAATAAACAAGGGCATTATAAAAAATTCCTATGTCAAAATTCCAAAACAGTTGAGGTCATATTCATCAACAGCTTGAGCGCGCTCGGCGCGAATTTTCGTGCAAATAGGTAGCAAACTGTGGTCGGCCTCCCGTTATACATGCAACCCGTGCCATTATTCCTGATCGATAGTATAAAATCTTCAGTGATATTGACTGCTCCGTACCGGGCCGGGTGGGGCCCACCCCTCGACCAATCAACCCAAGTCACGGTGCGGTTCGAGTTCAATTCCCCGTAAAACTTGTGTAAAAAAGTCGGTATGTAGTGCTCGTCCGGGTAACACGAAGGCCGGCAATGCTTTCTAAAAAGGGAATAGTACTTCATATCGGCCAAAACATTTATTGCTAATTCACGGTTAAGTTCAAACCACTCGGAACCCTTACGCCATTGGTTGAGAGTGATGTGTGGGGCCATGCGGCGGTTATACCGGCCCTCGCATTGTGGGGTCGGTATGAAGTATGAGTCAACGTAGCTTTGTACTGAGTTGATGAGGTACTCGTAAACTGTTGGGAAGTTGAAAACCGGGATACATGATTCGGAGAGAAGCACGAAACGCTCATTCGAGAAGTCGAGGAGTGCGTTTGCTAATAACCGCTTCTCGGCATCTACAAGAGATATTGATCCCCATGATACCTCCTGAAAATTCAAAAATTAATAAACAGATTGTCAGTTGTAAGTTAAAAGATTGCATTAATTTGAAAATGAAAACTTAAAGATAACACAAATCTTATATAAAAATCCTCAAATACACCAAATATGAAAATGATCTTAATGATTGCATTAATTTTTTGAGATATGGTGAGCAAATAAATACCTTTTAGCAGAAATTCATGCAAACAATGTTGGCTAGACTAGAATATTACCTGTAACGAATTATTTTGAATAGGTCTTGACAAGATTTTTTTTTTTCCTATAACAACTCATCTTTTGTTAGCACAAGAAATGAATATGACAGTTTTTTCTGACAGCTCAAATTATTCTCATAAAAGAACACACCATGTAGTATGTTTCTTTTATGTGGGGACCACATGCCAGGTGTTATGTTTGAAAGACAAACATGCTTAGACATGTTCAAATGCAATCTCTTATACAAATTCAAAGTTCCAAAACATGCATAGATTCAATATATAGTTAGAAAATAAATTCAGATTAATACCATCTATAAACAGATTAGAAACAACCCAGAATTCAGACTACTAAAAAAAATGAATTTCTAAATTAATAAAGGAAGTTATATTTGAGACCTACCAAACATTGAGTTATATCTAAACTTAGCTTGAATGATACCCAAATACCTTATAAATGTCATTAAATTCCAAATATTTACTATATTAAAAACCCTATTAATCAGCAATGTAAAATTGCAATTAAACCCATAAAAAAAAGTAAAAACATAACAAAACGCACCTCACTCGGTATCTGACGACCATAAAATGCCGAATCCTTCGACACATTGAGTTTATAATCCGGCAAAGTGTGCACATAAACTGAAAAAAGACCAGTATGCCCCTTGAAGAAACGGTCCCACAGCGGAGCAAACGGCAATGGGCCCCTTGTCATGAACAAGAAGGCCACCTTAGGCACCCTATTAAACGGAAACTCCTCCATTTTCGGCACGAGAGATGCTCTCCAGTTCAACTGTTGATCCGTCATCGAATGCATCAAATTCGAGGGTTTCACAAATGATTTGAAATCCATGCAATCCTTTTCACCACAAGTGGAGGTATACATAGTAGAAGGGAAGAAGAGGTCGGTTTGCGAATTGTAATACCGGCCGAAATGAGCACTAATTGCGAGACCAATTACTAAACCAGCCATGAAAATTACTGAAATTGTTACCAGTTTTACCAGCCCGATCGACCAGTCTTTTCTGGGTGAATTTGGGAAGTTGTAATCAGGGATTTCTTCCTGAGATTTGAGCATTGGTTTCATATCTCCCCACATGTTTCAAATTGGGATTCAAGTCACCCAAATTGGAATTCTGGGTTAAGTAATAATAACTGAGGTAAGGGATCTAAAATTAGACAAACTTAGATCTGGAATTAGAAACAAACCAAACCAGATAGATACAAGGAAACACTCAGTAAACCCACCACTGGTCTCAAATCAGAGAACCAAGATGGGTTTAAACCTCTTTAAACTCACCAAAAATGAACAAAAATGGCTCCAAATTCAGACCAAAGTACACCAAAGGGGTTGACCCAAATCGGAATCCGACACCAGAGAACTCGATTTGAGTTCGCAGAGTATGAAATCAAACCAGCGATGAACTAGTAGCGATAAAGTTGAAGCCTTTTATCTCTCTATTTGGTTTTTGTTTTTTTGTGGGGGAGGTGAGAGAGAATAAGGGTTATATGTAGAAGAACTGAAGAAGAGAGAAAGAGAGAAGAGGGACCGATTCGTAAAAAAACGCGTAAATGAAATGAAATAATAATCTAAGAGAATTAATTTTGCGGTTTCCGTGTTTCCTTCCTTCACTCGACCGAATTCGTATCACGTAAGGTAACAGAAGATTTATTTTTGGATCTACGCCGTCCAATCAGAATCCGCACGAATATTAAAGCAGACTTGTGCGTTCCACCTCGGGCCGGATTGGCCCAAATTCCTATCGGACGGCCGTGATGCAAACAAAAATATTCTATTACCTCAGAGGATATGGATTCCACTCGGTCGGTTTCTCTTTCTTCGCTATCATTCGGCGCATTATTCACAGACTGAGAGAGACTAAGACTAGCAAGGAAAAGTTTAGGCGTATCATTTAATGCATACACCTATTCAAATTTAATCCCCATCGATTCACCTAGTGGATCTAATAAATGGCCTAGTTGTTTAAACTGAAAATTTACAAATTGTAACTTAAAACAAATATGTATGTATTTAACAGAATCTCTTTAAATGACGGTGGAAACTGATTTAAAAGTTACTAATAAATATTATGATGTTTGATATTATTTAATATTTGACTTTGTAATATAGAAAAGCACAACTAACTTTTTAATAAAAGAAATATTGGTCTAATAAAATTTTACTACTTTCAATTATAATAAGTAGAGTGAAAATAAATCAGTGATAGATTATTGAAATTTGTGTCTAACTTTATGCATCATTTTCTTTAAATATTTTTGCCCATATCTTAAGAATATAAATTAAAATAGATTAGTAGATTGAAGACCACATCACATCATACTATGGATTGATAGTACCAGAGTTCTAAATAGCTAGCTATAACTACACAATAGCTGCGCTATAGCTTTTTCGGACATCAAAAGCTATAACGCTATTAACCGCTTTTCTTTTGTAATGATTTTAAATAGCTAGCTATGGTTGCGCTATAGCTTTTTCATACCTTAAAAGCTATAGCGCTATAATCGCTGGTTAGAACCATGATTGATACTATTGAAAAATAAACACAACAAAGTGTTTTATTTTTTAATCTCTTGACCTTGTACAAAATAAACCAAATGAATAAAATTTTGAAAAGTAAATACTTGACTGGCCAAATAAATCCAATTCTATCATTTGACTCGTTTGGTTAAACTAATTCAATATTTTTTGAGGTTAAGTGCACTTATTTCACTCAGTGAGAAAATTGGAGATTTTATCTACTTTTTATTAATTACTAAATGAAAAATATTTAATATTGTATTTTTAAAATAGTATCAAAAACTTCTTCTAAGATTAAACTTTTTCATAGTAATATATGAACCGGGAGCATGCAAATATTTTGGTAGATTAGAAGAATCATGAAATGGTCCTTGTAGCCACATATAACAAGACTCTAACTTATCATTACCAAATTGAAACTAATTACAACCTACCACATAACCTAAAAATTATTGGAGGGTTCAAATTTGGGTATTCACGGAATTGTTTTATGTAAATTAAAATCAAGGACCAATAAAGGGTTGTTTTGTAATATAAAATTTTCTTTGGACGTTTGTGCAAGATATTTTGAACCGGAGAGGTGACATGTGCGGCTTGATGCCTTGATGTCTGATTGATTGATTCTCATCTTTTATTCTCCACTTTACATTACCGTTACTATTTAAAAATTTCTTGCGGACCCCACAGACATTTTCTGGATTTTCTGTGGCAATAATTTGTTTAATATAATTAAATATTTTTAAGACATATTTAATTACAGAGGATGGTTCAAATGCCTTAATTTTTTGTACCTCCATCATGCTTTCATTTTTAAAACGTTAATAACTCAAAATTTAAAATATAAATATTAAAATAAAACTAGTAGATGTAATCTATATGATTTTCACTACGTGCTCATAAAAATTATCACATTTCGATTTTGTTTTTATGTGAATCAATAAGTTAAAAATGAACATCTAGAAATTATCCACATCAGTACATTTTTACAAGCTCTTGATGACAAACACAACAAAGTTGAAATATCATAATTTTTTACATGTGCATAGATAAAATAATGTAGATCATATCTAACGTTTTTATTTTGACTTTTAAGTTTTAAATTTTGAGGTATTAAAGTTTTTAAATATGAAGGCATTTGAATCCTCCTCTTAATTATAAAATTTAAACCATGCGCAATACAAGATGGTTAAAGGACATTTTAGCAAAAACTATCTAATAGTAGTTTATGTTATCAATTTTGATACTTCCATAATTTTCTATAGATTTTTTTTAAAGCTGTTTATTTATTATTTGATATCGGACAATTTTTACGGCAACGATCTTGATGATTATAAATTATTATATTGTTTTTACAGAATATTTTAAAACTTCTAAAATAAAAGACAAAAATATATTTTATTTCTAAAAACGGCTAGCTTTGAATAGTTTTATTATCAATTTAAACTTACAAATATCAGAAAAGGTCATTAGTTAAATTTATTTTTATAATTTATCAAGACCATGTTTGTAGATTTGTGGCACAAAACAGATTCACATTTAATCAACTGGCCTAGGGAACAAAGCTAGCTTTATTTAAAAAGAGAATATATTTCCATTAGGACTCATAAAAAAAGAGAAGAATATTTTTTTCCATTAACTTGACCCTTGAGTGGGTCTAATCATTGGACTTACCTGTTAAAAGAATTTTTTGGCTTATTCAAATTGTACAAGAATTTGAATGAATAAAATTATTATTTTAACTTTGGGACACTAAAATTGAAAATAGATTTTTGAATGAAATTTTTTTCAAGTTTCTAATGTAACTAGTCAGTACTCAGCAGACAATAAACTAATTTGTTTTTATTTTTTTATTTTGATCCTTTAATTAATTTTGAAATTGTATTAATTAACCCTAAAATTAGTTTATCTCGACATATACCAACATTTGACACTGATTGAATCATTTTATCAACCTTTATTATAGTTTTGTTGTAATGAAATTCACTTTGTTAGTAAATTTATAAAACAATTTATATTATAAGGAGAGTAAAATGTATGATGTCCGATCCGAACTGCTCAACATGTTCTTCATATTAAAATGTGCATGGGGATCAAATTTCATATTTTTTGAAATTTTTTTACTATTTTTTTAGATAAGTACAAAATCATTGTTTTAAGATAATTCTGGACTTTCAAAAATAGTGATTTTGTACCTATCTAAAAAAGTAGTAAAAAAATTCAAAAAATATAAAATTGATCCTCTTGCATATTTTAATATAGAGATCATGTTAAGTAGTTCGGATCGATTATTTAGACTTTAAAATCGCAATAACTAACTCGTTATAACTTAGACTGAACGTTATGACATTAACCGGACTCTACTTGTATATGCACTTATCATATACATCTATCAATTCCAATATTTTATTTAATTGAACTGGGATTCTCAAACGGCTGGTACACCAATTGTTTTCTTTTGTTTAAAAAAAAAAATGAAATTCCAACTTTGAAATAATTGAAAAATTGAGCTAGCTAGCTAATTATAGGTGGGTGTAACGGTCATGACAGCAATTCAGGCTCTCCTGGTGCCAACTGTGTCAACCTAAGTGGATTCGGGTTGCAAACTAGCTTGGATCCAGGTTTAGAACTGGCCAACCGCCAACCCGTTTCAAACGTATTATTGAGGTTTGCTTTTTTTTTTTTTTCGTTTCCTGAAAATTCTCTCCTCCCCTAACTCCAAATCATATATTTTTTTAATAAAGTAGTATTGAAACACAAATAAATAAAAACGGTCCGATCAGACATGATCAGACCAATGGCCATTGGATTGCCTCCCTTTCTCTTAAAAAGAGAAAATAATATGTTTTGTCTTTTGTCACTAAATTAAAAATCGGTTTTTATTGGTGAAGATTTATTTTTCTTTTATTGGAATGGACATATGAATCTAGACTGATTTATGTGTAAAAACCGTTTCCTGTTATATAAATTTTATACATCACAAATTTCTTTCCTTTGATAATTAATTTCTAATGAACTAGTGCCACAAATACAAATAAACCGTTGACTTAAATAGTGTAAATAAATTAATCTTTTCAAAAATATGAAGTATGAAGGTGCATTGTAATTATCTAATATGCGAAGTTTCCTATGTTGATTCCCTCCCCATAAAAAAATAAAAAAAAAATAAAAAATGGAATTGACTTAATTGAGACCGGTTCTTGGTCAAGATAGAATTAAAGTTTCATGACTTGAAGTGTAATTGGATAATTAATATTGTTCAATTATGGATTGGGTCAATAATATCATTAATTCTTCCTTTGATAATTAATTGCATAGAACTATGCATGCAATGCAGCATTAAATTCATTCATGCCATCTTTGACATTTTTCCCATCTGCTAAAAGCATTCTTGGCACATAAACGAAAAGAAACATTTTTGTTTAAATAAATAAATATAAGTTATTGCATGAAATTGAATTTTCTCCAACTATGATATTTTTTTTTCTCATACTAATTCAAATAGAATGTTGATATTGTTGCTTTCATTTTTTTTTCCTCGGGTGACGGAGAAAATTCACAAGAGTCATCATATTATATCTTTTTTTTGGGAATTATTCTAATAAGTTATCACTTAAAATGAGCGTTTAGTAGGTATTTTTCTATCCATTTTATCAAAATTATTATCATGTTTTTTTTTTCTTATTCGGCAAAATTGCAGCAATTAGTATAGTTCATTAAATAGCTTCAATCTTTGCACGTGCTGATGGGGTTTAGTGCCTTTTAATGATAACATGTCTCACGAAAAATATGGAGGTATCTTTTATTATAATTGGAAAATAATGCTAAAAGAAAGAGTAATTAAATGACAATAATTTTGTTCAATTGATGTTGTTTGTCTCATAGCTTACATAATATTAAGTTAAATAAAAATAAATGGTAAAAATAAGAAGCAACAAATATATATATATATATATACAAACCAAAATTTTGAATTTGAACCTCTGCCTTTTGAGATTATATCTACAGAACAAAAATTAATTCCTAACAACAGTCATGTTATCACTCTTCGTTTGGGGGAGATTGAATTATACAAAAATTCGTTATATTTTGAATTTGAACGTCCGTCTTTTGAGAATCTCTAATTAGAATTTCATTTTCTGGATTTTAAATTCCGATGTAGTTGTAATTTTAAATAAAATAGAAATTAAGGTAAAATTCGAGACAAAAAAGTTAAGAATAACAAGAAGTATAGGTAATGTGGAAAGCGTCACAGTGATGATTATCCTAAATGAAATGAAAAAAGTAACCATTAATAGCAAAAAAAAACATCAACTGACCAAGTGTTAATTAGAGTATGGAATTCTTTTAACATTTGTCTAATTATTTAAATTATTTCAATTCAATTTACTCCCATATCCCAGATGAATACTTATTTTCGTTATAATATTCAACAATTGCTTTTGCAATTTATCTTAATATTAGTAAATGAGACTTGCGTAGTAAATTACAAAGCTAAAATTTAGATAGATTGAGTATTTAGAATTTTATAAGCACAAGAAACATATTCACCGAATAAAAATATTATTTTCACACAAAACAAAATTTCATGAACTTGTACAGTAGATAAAATAACATTTTCATGACTTGTGTTAAAGCCACATTCACCATTCATGCTTTCTCGGCACAAAATGATTCCCTTCCTAACCAATAAATCGGTTATTGGGCCTAAGCCGAACTCATCTATTCAAAAATTATGTTTTCATAATCTAGACAGCCTGGTCCATCTAGACCAAACCGGTTATTAGGCCGTTTATTTATCAAAATGCGGTGTACAATTTTCTGTTAAGTTCTGAATTGAAATATGAAACTGACACCGACAGACTGTGCTGCACTTGAGACCGATTTTTTTATTTGAAAGATTTTTCTTATATTTTTTTAATCAAACCCGGATTGACTTACACTTGACAGCCACTGTCAAGTTTTTCAAAAAAAAAAAAACCCGGATTGACTCTGCTTGGACCGAAAACCTGTTTGACCAGGTGTAGAACCAAACCCATTCTGATTGTGGTCTTTGTGGCCCAAATCCATGGTTACTTTTTGAGTCAGAAGTAGACTTGTTCGGCCCAAGGCCTTGATTAGGATTATTAATTTATTATTGTTCCAATTCTGTTCTTGAACAACACCTAAACCAGTAGGGGTGTCAACCGGAGCGATACGGGTTGGGTAAATGAATAAAAAAGTACCATTGGTATTTGGATTTGTGATTTCGATAAAATATTTTTCAAAAAAAAAATAATAATAAATACAACTAATTTGTATTATGAAAATTTAATAAAATACAAAATTTTATTGTATCATGTATTATCTTCATACAAATATATATTTATATATAATTTTATTTTTAATATATTTTTTAAAATAATGGGTAAAATAACGAAATAAAATTATTATCTTTATCCGTATTCAATAAACTAAAGAAAAATTAATCTTACCCTTACCTATCTTTTCGGATATAATACTAATCTGATAAACGGATAAAAGAGTGTCCTTTGAGCAGTGCCGAAATTTTGTGTCGATTGAGGTGGAATGAAACTGGATTGCCTTTGATGTCATAAATGCATTCTCTGATATGCACTTTGTCATATGCTAAAAACATTCTTGGCACATACACGCAAAACACCATTTTTTTTAAATAAAAAAAAATATAAGTTATTTCATGGAATTGAATTTTCTCCGACTAGACAACTATGATATTTTTTGGGAGAATTTCATGTATACTCTTGAAAAACATGAAAACTACGTATTCCCCCCTCTAAACTTCCAAAACTCACAAATTTTATCTCTCTCGTGCGACCAAGAGCTTGTCAATATCACTGAGTTAGATTTTGACATAGACACAGCTACGAGGAAACACTGAGGCAGTCAGTTATAAGGCAAGTGAAGGAGAGAAGAGAGAGGAGGGTATATTTATCAATTTTATTTTTAAAATAACTAAATAAAATGTTAAATAAATAAATGGGCATATAGGAGAGAATGTTAAGTTTTTATGAGGATATTAGATATTATGATATTTTCATGAAAAAAAATTACTATTTTGAAATGTATAGGTACACAGCACACAATTTGAACTAACATTACACCCCCTTCATACAGTATCTCGCGTGTCAGTAGCCTATTGTTTACCAGCAACCAACAAAATACTCTTACCTTGTGTGGGATGTGTAGTTTCCAAATTACATTCTGGTTTGGGCATCTTACCCCCTTTTCATGCAAGATTTGGTATGCCGATGCCGTCGTAAACAGCCCTCTTGCCTCCCATCCCCAGGTACCCGTCTTAGTGTGCTGATCAATTGTGTATGAGCAGCTAAAGAACTGAGCAGAATCCGATAATGATTTCAAGAATTACGACCCTTGCTATATTATCAGGCTCATAATACGAAACACCAAACAGAGCAGTAGTGAATAATAAAATGCACCCTCCAAATTTTACATTTTTTGGAAATTTTTTACTATTTCTTCAGAATTTTTGATTAAACTAAACAATAATAAAAAATTCAGCAAAGTGATGATTTTCAAAAATTCTGAAAAAATAGTAAAAAAATTTCCAAAAAATGTAAAATTTGGTCTCCAAGCACATTTTAATATTAAGAACACGTTGGAAGGTTCGAATCGACTATTTGAACTTTGAAAATGAAGATATGAGGGGGAGGGTGCACGTTAGGAGCACAAAAAGAGGGTGCATTTTAACCCTCCTCTAATAAAATTATTCACTGATCAGACACGAGCTCGAGATCTCTGCTTGGTAAATTGACAAATGATGAAAACAATAGAGCAACAAAACATCAGTTATGATACAAACACAATAGCCACACAAAATTATACAACAAAAAAATATGTTAGATAAATGAAGAAAAATAGTCAATTATTGTTCTCATTTTTTGTTCATTTTATTTTCTTCAAATTTTGCTAGGAAACACAAGCAACATTAATTGATACTGCAAAAGTTCTCACAATTTCTTTGAATTTCATTTCACCACTCAGCAAAGGTGCTGTTAGTACTTAGTAGACCAAACTGACATCGAGACCACTAAAAATTAGATCTAAATTTTCATTGAAGATAACAAATTCTTAATTTGTTACATTTTATATTTTTTCAAAGGGAAAAATTCTAGTGTGCAATATAAACTTCTAAAATAACCCATATCCCCATAAAAACATCATAATATCCAATATCCCCTTACAAACTTAATAAATTTTCATCCATCCACTTTTATTCATTTACCTTTTGTTTAGTTTTTTTAAAATTGAATTGACAAATATACCCTCATCTCTCCCAAATAGCTTGTGTCATTCTAATATCCTTAAGGTTATGATTTTACAGCTAATCTTAAGAAATATTATTATAATAAATTATTGTTTCAGTTATTTCCGATCCAGATCTAGAGTTTTGCAAATGCAGGAAATATTGAACTAAAATTTAATATTTAAATATAAATCAATGCACATGTTGTGATATTGTCTCACTGATATATTAGTGTATTAATTGTAACTATGTTTGTCAGGCTCAATGCCTTTATGAGCCATGTGGTTTCTAAAAGAACAGTTGCTTCATCGAAGTGACCTTCAAGAACATAACCATGCAACACTTCACCCCCCTGTCCTCCATTAAACCGAGCAACCATTTTTTTAAACGTTTTTACAGCCATGCCAATCTCACCCTCTTTACAAAATCCATGGATAATAGTGCTAGCTGTAAGTAATAACATCGGGCTTAGAGCTACCCTTTTCTCTTGCCATCTGACAGCAAAGCTCATGGCCATATCTTGTCTTACCAGTTCTGCAAAGACCATCTATCTATAAGTGTGTTGTAAATGATCAAATTAGGAGAACATCATACAAGAAGAATTTTAGCAAACACCTTAGCTGCATCCTGAATCTACTGCCCTGCACAAAGCCCCTTTATGAGGAAGCCAAACACCTTAATGAGCTGATCCAATCAGGGCAAGAGAGAGAAAATGAGCAGTTGGATTCCACTGATACAATTTAGAAGCTGCTTTACCCTTCAGTCTTCCCCTTTTCTCTCTTTCCTGATATGTGACTCGCTCTCTTTCATATCTAAAAATTGAGATACCTCTTACAATAATATCGCCAAAATCGGTCACTTTTGTGATAAATTGTTCAAAATCGCTAAATAAACTCACCCATTGTTTGGATTTAGCATCGATTTTACCGGTTTTCCTTACATAACTGGCCCAGGCGAATAAATCGGTAATAATAGTCACTTTGATTTTGGGTAAGCTGTCGGATGCTGTTGTGAAGGAGGTTCTACTAATACACGGCATTGGTGAGCAAGTGGAGACATTGAGTCATGACCTCCTTTACCCAATGCTTCTGCCTCTCATTGCAAAGATGCTGACATGAAGCAGGTTGTAAATGAGAGACAAAAGCATTGGGTGAAGGATGTTATAGACAATGCCTTTTTCTTAAAAGAACTCCCCAGAGAACGTGCTCAAATTGTTGGGGCTGCTAAAAGGATATGGAGAAAGCGTAAAAAGCTCCCGGCTTTGCACAGCCATCTATAAACAGATTAGGAACAATCCAGAATTCAGACTACTAAAAAAAATGAATTTCTAAATTAACAAAGGAAGTTATATTTGAAACCTACCAAACATTTGACTTATAAATTCTAAATTTATAAGGAAGTTACCTTATAAATGTCGTTAAATTCCAAATATTTGAGAAAACTTTAAGTTTTACTATATTAAAAATGCCATGAAAATTACTGAAATTGTTACCAGTTTTACCAGACCGACCGACCAGTCTTTTCTGGGTGAAGGCGGGAAGTAATCAGGGATTTCTTCCTGAGATTTGAGCGTTGGTTTCATATCTCCCCACATGTTTAAAATTGGGATTCTTTTTAAGTCACCCAAATTGGAAATTAGCAGAGGAATTCTGGGTTAAGTAATAATAAACTTAGATAAATTTAGATCTGGAAATAGAAACTAACCAAACCAGATAGATACAAGGAAACACAGATACAAATTGCTCAAAGATTCCAACTTGAGACACTCAGCAAACCCCCACTGGTCTCAAATCAGAGAACCAGCATGGATTTAAACCTCTTTAAACTCACCAAAAATGAACAAAAATCGCTCCAAATTCAGGCAAAAGGACACCAAAGGGGTTGAGCCAATTTGGGTTCGCAGAGTATGAAATCAAACCAGCGATGAACTGGTAGCGATGAAGTTGAAGCCTCTCTCTCTCTCTGTCTCTTTGGTTTTTTTGTGGGGGAGGTGAGAGAGAAGAGGGGTTAGATGTAGAAGAACTAAGGAGTCCGAATGTGCTGAAATTCCAGTACATGAACAGTGTTTTTGAAATTTCTGAAATTTCGAATTCAGCCGTTGAACTGTTTCAAGATACGTGTACAGAAAAACTAGCTGTTTCGAGATACGTGCACAGAAAAAGTTGAACGGCTGAATTCGGAATTTCAGAAATTTCAGAAACACTGTCCATGAAATTTGGATTTCAGCAGATTCGATTTCAGAGAAGAAAGAGAGAAAGGATAGGGACCGATTCGTAAACAAAACGCATAAATGAAATGAAATAATAATTTAAGAAGAGAATTTAATTTTGCGGTTTACGTGTTTCCTTCCTCGGCAGAATTCGTATCACCTAAAAGGTAAAAGAATATTTATTTTTGAATCTGGACCGTCCAATCAGAATCTGCACGAATATTAACACAAATATGTGCGTTCCACCTCAGACCGGTGGGAAGTTATCCTCTGCGGAGTTCTATAAAACTCCGCAGGTGCGTAGCAAATGAACGGACCAGATTAACTCTCAGCCGCTTTGTGATTGGCTTAATGGAGGGGGCAGTATTATTGTGTTTTTAGATTCGTGCAAAGTTAAAACTAACGGACCACTAACGGATCAGATTAAAAGAACCGCAGTCTGTGGAGCTTTTAAGCTCCGCGGAGGATAATATTCCCAGACCGGTTTGGCCAAATTCCTATCAAACGGCCGTTATCCAAACATAAATATTCTTTTCCTTCGCTATCATTCGGCGCACTTCAAAGACTGAGAGAGACTACCAAGGAAAAAATATCATTTAATGCATACACCAATTCAAATTCAATCCCCATTGATTCACCAAGTGGATCTAATAAATGGCCTAGTTGTTTCAAGTCAAAATTTACAAATTGTTACTTAAAAAAATATGTCTGTATTTTGAAGAATCTGGTTATCATTATTTTACTTTAAATTAGAGTGGAAACTGATTTAAAAGGTATTAATAAAAGGTATGATGTTTGATATATTTCACTTTGTAACATTGAAAAGCACAACTGGCTAATAATAAAGGTATTAATAAAGGTATTAATAAAGGGTATTAATAAAGGTATTAATAAAGGGTACGTTTGGATGAATCAAGGAACAGCAGCTATTCCTGGGTTGAGAATAGTTGCTAACCCAACATTTCATAGGAATAGCGGAATAGCAGCTAACCCGAGCTATTCCTTTGTTGAGAATA
The DNA here is from genome assembly GCA_028015225.1 of Carex myosuroides. Lineage (NCBI taxonomy): Eukaryota > Viridiplantae > Streptophyta > Magnoliopsida > Poales > Cyperaceae > Carex > Carex myosuroides. The sequence goes on from CM051465.1 coordinate 6,463,591, forward strand.
GCGTTTTTTTTCACCCAAACGTGTTGTGTTAAGAATAGCTCGCCAGGAATAGCAGCTATTCCTGGGTTAGTGCTATTCCTGTGTCACCCAAACGTACCCTTAATAAACACTTAGGGTGCGTTTGGATGCAACCCCAGGAATAGCAAGAATAGCGCTAACCTGGGATAAACACTATTCCATCGTTTGGATGGGTTAGCAAGAACAACGCTAACCCTAGAAATAGCTCTATTCTCAGGGTGATCCAAACGTAGAATAGTGATGAAAAATAGGCACTAACCCAAAAACAGTACTAACCCTATGCTATTCTTGATGATCCAAACGCACCCTAATTAATTTAGGGGTCCGGATCCCCTAATTTAGTAAAATAATGATAACCAGTTTCCACTCTAATTTATTACTTCTAAATCAGTTTCCCGTAATTTATTATTTTGAAGAGAATCTGGTTATCATTGTTTCATCTAATTTTACTTAAAATAATGATAACCAGTTTCCCCTAATTTATTACTTCAATTGATGTTGTTTGTCTCATAGCTTACATAATATGAAGTTAAATAAAAATAAATGGTAAAAATAAGAAACATGCAAATATATATATATACACAGACCAAATTTTGAATTTGAACGTCCACCTTTTGAGATTATATCTACAGAACAAAAATTGGTTCCTAGCAACAATCATGTTATCACTCTTCGTTTGGGGGAGATTGAATTATACAAAAGTTCGTTATATTTTGAATTTGAATGTCCGCCTTTTGAGAATCTCTTATTAGAAATTTCATTTTCTGGATTTTAAATTCCGATGGAGTTGCAATTTTAAATAAAATAGAAGTTAAGGTAAAATTCGAGAAAGAAAAGCTAAGAATAACAAGAAATATATTAACTAATTACGGTGATGTGGAAAGCGCGCCACAATGATAATTATCCTAAATTAAATGAAAAAAGTAACCAGTAATAGCAAAAAAAAAAAATGACCAAGGGTTAATTAGAGTATGAAATTCTTTTGCCATTTGTCTAATTATTTAAATTATTTCAATTCAATTTACTCCCATATCCTAGATGAATACTTATTTTCGTTATAATATTCAACAATTGTCTTTGCAATTTGGAAGCGACTAATTGTCCTCAAGCTTCTTTCCCTAGTTTTTTTCCAAAAAAACTGTCATTTGACTTGCGCGAATACTGTAAAACTCTATAACCAATACTGTAACTTCAACAACAAATCATGTATAATAAGTAGTTTAAAAATATAACAATCCAAGTTAGTTGGAAGTGGTCCCCAAGTTAATTGCAAACAGTTAGCAACTTGCAAAAATACTGTACTTCCGGCTGTACTTGAAAAACTGATGGCTTCTAGAAGGTTTAAAAAACAAACCACTTCTCAAACTTGTAGTTATTTACAAATAACACCTAAAATTGTGCAAAATTAATTTTTTTGCATCAAAATTAATTTTTTTTTATTTTTTTCGTATTTTTTTTACGTAATTTTTTTTCTTCAATTATTAATATTTGTATATCGATCTATTCATGTAAAATCAGACTTACATACTGTAAAATTAGCAGATGCAAACTATAAAACTAACATATGAGAACTACAAAAACATAAATACTGTAAAATTAACAGATGTAACTTATAAAACTAACATATGTTAACAGCAAAACGTCAATACTGTAAAATGGTATCCAAATAACATATACAAACTATAAAATTTCACTAATCACAAAATTAACTGTTCAAAACCATAAACTATAACCAATAACTGTTCAAAACCACAACCAACAACTGTAAGATGTCACCACCCATAACTGTTACCACCCATAACTGTTCAAAACCACAATAATTGTTACCACCAATATATGTTCACAAGCACAAACAAAACTTCAATAAACAAGCTTAATTTTTCACAACCATCAATACAAAAATGGCGCCTGTCACTTCATAATCCTCTGGTGCACGTTATTCAGATGAGTGAGAAGTTTCATTGCTAGAACCACACGTTCTTTCGAGATATTATCCTGCAAAAAAAAACAAGGTTAAAAATTGGAGTTATGAACCATTAGCAGATGCAAACTATCAAAGCAGAATTATTGATGTATCATGTGAAATTATTATATGTATCCTGTAAAATTTCACATAAGCTGTAAACTAAAGTAAATCTATAACTAAAGTGAATAATAGTAAAAACTGTCTAATACATAATTTGCATCTGCTAAATTTACAGTATTTAAGGCTTATTTTACATGATATAGATCCATATATAAATATTAATAATTGGTATATGTATCCTGCAAAATTGTTATATGTATTCTGTAAAAATGTTCTATGTATCATTTAAAATTGTTATATGTATTCTGTAAAATTGCACATATCCTGTAAACTAAAGTGAATACTGTAACTCAAGTGAATCATAGTAAAAATTGTCTAATACATTTTGTCCAATGCTGTTTATGAGTACAACTGTTAAACAAATCATGTAACTATGATTAACCAAAGTGAATACTGTAAATTGTTGCACATATCCTGTAAAATTGTTATATATATCCTATAAATTACATCATGTTATAAACTGCATCCATACTGTAAATTGTTATATATATCCTACATAACTGATATATCCTATAAAACTATTGCATGAAACCTGAAAAACTATTGAATGAAACCTGTAAAATAACTGATACATCATATAAAACTTTTGCATGAAACCTGTAAAATAATTGATACATCCTATATAATTATTGCATGAAACCTGTAAAATAACTGATATATCTTATAAAACTATTGCATGAAACTTGAAAAACCATTGAATGAAACCAGTAAAATAACTGATACATCATATAAAACTTTTGCATGAAACCTGTAAAATAACTGATACATCATATACAATTATTACATGAAACCTGTAAAATAACTGATATATCCTATAAAACTATTGCATGAAACATGTAAAATAACTGATACATCCTATAAAACTATTGCATAAAACTTGTAAAATAACTGACATATCCTATAAAACTGTTAAGTAGATCATGTAATAGTTTAATGCATTTCAAATCCTCATCCTGTAAATCATTGGCAAAATTCTATAAAACAATGTATAGAAGACTTTAAATCAGCAAAATTTACATGTCAAATAATGTAAATAAAAAAAAACATTCAGATAATACGAGATATGTGAAAACAATTGCATATATCATGTAAACTATTGCATATATCATGTAAAACTGTTAAACAGATACTGTAAAATAAAGAAAAGAAAAACAATGCATAGATCATGTAAACTATTGAATATATCCTGTAAAAATGTTAAATAGAACCTTTAAACCTAATAGATAGATCATATAAAATACTGTATAGATCATGTAAACCTATTAGATAAATCCTGAAAATTTAAATCAGAAAAATAAAAAATTTACAAAACCAGACCAGGTCGACAGCTGATCTGTTAGATCAGATCAGATCAGACTCTAAATATTACCATTGAGAAAAGGACGATAAGAAAACATGAATGACAGAAAATATCATTGAGAAAACAGTGCTAATTATATGCCCTTTCATTTCTTCATAAACCTAAAAAAAAAAAATTGTGACAGGTCCAACAAATTCCTTTCTAAAATTTAATAATAATATAGTTAGTTTACACAACTTCTGAACCGATCCATTTAGTTGAATATCGGTTCATACCAGATTGATAGGAAACTTGGCATATTAGAGAGGAAATTTCAATCGAAAACACATTTTACATCACATCAATTATCAAACCAAACAAGATATGTGATACACATTTCTCCCTATATTCTGTAACCAAATACAATCCATGTCAAAGTGTTCCATAGCTTTCATTGCTTATTGTTCGTGCCAAATGGTAGAACAAAGTTTCAGTACAGACGAATCTGTACCTTTTAAACCTTATTCAACTCTCGACTAAAATTGCAAGTGCACAATCCCGTCGTGTAGTCTAATCAGGTATCGATCCACAAGGACGACTCAAATTCTGAATTTCTACTCTACTTAGTTAGGTACTAGAAGTTTGAAGGTTGTGTGTTTGTCTATTCTTAGGTTTTGTAACAAATGTAATGAACAAATGTAATTACAAAAAGTAAAATCAATTAAATGTTTTGTTTTGGATTATTGTATAAAAGGTGTTTCAAGGATTTCAGATTTCATCTTCAACTTTGCTGCTCTGGACCTGCCACGCGACTCGCATACTCTCGTATTCGACTCTTGTGACGCGACCCGCATGCTCTCGCATGCGACCCGCGTGGCCCTCAAGCTACTCTGGACCTGTCACGCGACTCGCGTACTCTCGTACGCGACCCTTGTGATGCGACCCGCGTGCTCTCACACGCGACCCGCATGGCCCCTTGAGCTGAGTCTGCACATATCTATTTCTGGTTGTTTAAATCGTGTAAGGCTCGATTGACCGTACCTAATGTCACTAAACCTCAACTTTCGCACTAGTACAAAAAACCCTTTTACCGACTGTTAAAAAACCCCTATACCGACTGTTATTGAGGCGTCAGTGATGGCGCCGCCGGTATAGATTAATCTTTACTGACGGATAAATAACAGTCAGTGTAGCTACCTACACTGACTGTTTTCTAAAAAAAACAGCCGGTGTTGGCTGCCTACACCGACTGTTTTCTTTAAAAAACAGCCGGTGTTGGCTGCCTACACCGACTGTTTTCTTTAAAAAACAGCCGGTGTTGGCTGCCTACACCGACTGTTTTCTATAAAAAACAGCCGGTGTTGGCTGCCTACACCGACTGTTTTCTTTAAAAAACAGCCGGTGTTGGCTGCCTACACCGACTGTTTTCTTTAAAAAACAGCCGGTGTTGGCTGCCTACACCGACTGTTTTTCTTTAAAAAACAGCCGGTGTTGGCTGCCTACACCGACTGTTTTCTTTAAAGAACAGTTGGTGTAGTTCTGAAAAATTGTGTTGTTCTTTTAAAAACAGCCAGTATCGATCTAAAAACAGTCGGTGTTGGCACAAAATTTTGGCATGATTCTGTTTGTATCGGGGCTAGCCTCCATATTTTTGCTAGCAATATATTACTATTCGGCATTCATTAACATTAATTAGAATATCATGCAAATAATTTGAGCAACACAAACAAAAAACAACACAATATAAACAACATAACTCATATTTCATTCACAAAAAAATACATTATAACAAAATTTACATAACACATTAACAAAATATGCATATGAACATAACAACATTACATTTCTTATAAATAGTTTTAAAAATTGTCCAAGAAAAATGCACACCATTGTCATGTTATTGCATGAAGTTGCGTCAGCGTATATTTTACTGTCGGTAAATCACACTGCATGAATACAAATTGAAAGTTAATTCAGGTGACTTGGCCATAGACTCATCTGACTTGGCCACAATATGAGATATACCTACAGGCACTCTCAAACGCCAGATCAGACCATACCCCTTTTGTTTTTTTTTTCATTGCAACTCAGCCATTCTGAATATGGGATCGGCTTAGTTTTGGAATCATACAAACAACAGAATAACAAAAATAGTAAATAAAAAGCTAATTTATGATTACTAATTCAGAGTACTACAATTGTTACTGTCCCCATTTTCTTTTTCTTGACATGGGAACACAGATTCTTACCTCCCTCAACTTACATAAATTGATTATACTCAATAATAGTAATAAGAGCACACCAAACCAATAAGCTCATCGTTGGCATATTATAAGTCAAATATTAAAAACAAAGTAACAAGCCTGAAAATATCTACTAATAGCTAATTTAAACCACAAAATTAAAACTAAACATTCTGGTACATTGAAAAGTATGTCCAATTTCCCCAATTTCCAAGCCAAGCAAACAACACAAAAAAACTACAGTACTATATTAATTTCCCCAATGGTCTTCACATGGGCATATTCATTTTTTTTCAGTTGATCAATCCACTCAGCACTCCGCCCCTGTTTCATCAATTAATATCAACCATTTTGACACATAAATAACCCTATACCATTAATATCAACCATTAAGTAAATGAATCAACACTTACAATGCTATTGATGAGAGCTTTCTTCCAATTCGGAATAGTGATAGGAAATCTCTCTTTCGACACATTTGCCACGTAAGTCTTGTATTGGCTCAACATTTTTCCCTTTGGATGCCCATGCACTTAATCATGTGTAAATAAGCATAAAAGTAAATCAAAAAGTGAAAAATATCAAGTTTTGGTCAATAATTGCCTTAATGAAGGAAATGAGAGACTTTGAGGTAGAATAATAAGGTTTAAACCCTTAATAATCGAGTATCTGTGATTTTCTAGAGAGGGAGGGTTATATGTGCATATTCCACAAAGTAACATTGTTATAGGTTATAATCTACACAAAAACAGTGCCATAGTACATATCGCTATTATGAGCTCATTTTGACCTAAATCCATGCTTTGTGTGTAGTCTGAGTTTATACTTTGTTTTATACACTTATTCCCTATCTGGTACCACTCCCATGTACTACTGGTACCAAAAAAAAAAAATCAAAAGGAACCAAGTCTGGTTCAAACCAGCACCCAAAAAAAGCAAAAATTCAGAAATATTTAAAGAAACTAAAGCATTAACTGCATAGAAACATGCATAGAAATGTCAAAAAAAATACAATGAAATAACGACTCCGAATAAATCTGAACTACGTGCACCATTTCTACTGGTACATCTCTCTACAGGTTCTTTTTTAAATGGTACAACTGTAGACTGGTACAACTTTTGACTGATACAATTGTTTTCTTTTAATAGACTGGCACAACTTTTGCAACTCATTCACAAGCATATCAATTATGAAAATGTCAAAAAAAAAAAAGCAAATGTGCGGTTCACATAGTGAGATACTTTTTGGACATTAACTGTTGGGGCATTGTAATCCTACTCAAAATTCAGAAATATTTAAAGAAACTAAAGCATTGAAATATAGAGGGTCTGCTATTAAAACGAACGATACTTATTTAAATCTACACGGCCAGGTATTGCATGGATCTAATTCGCACAATCTATGTAAGAGAAAACTTTAATTTAGAACTAGTGATATGAAAAAAAAATTCTCGGTATTGCTCTGGCAGTAAAGTGTAATTAATTTTTCGTTAATTTCCAACTAAAAAGAAGCTTAATTACTCGCGTGTCATTTGTATTTCAAAAGAGAAGCTCATTTTTTTTTGTTGTTTTGCATTTCTCCTGACTTAGAGTATTTGCCTGATGCCGAGAGTGGCAGTAAAATTTTGTGAGCAAAATAGTTTGATTGAAATGAAAATACTTATTTAGAATAACAAAATGGTTCGTGCAACTAGCTAGGCACCTGTATTGGATTGGAAATATTTTTGTAATGACTAAACACAACAAAAATAATAATCTTGTGATTTGTTCAGAGGTACCTACCAGAATTTTGAACGGGGCGGAGAAGGCTGAGCGGAGGCGGAGAGGGCGGAGAGAGGGTTGAGCGGGGCGGAGAGAAGGCTGAGCGGAGGGGGAGACCGATGTGTGAGCGGGACTGAGCGGGGCTGAGGAAAGGCTGAGCGGAGAGGAGGTTCTTAGGGTTTGTCTCAAAGAGGAAAAGCGGAGGCGGAGAGAAGGCTGAGTTTGAAATTTTTGAGCGGAGAGAGAGAGGTTAAGAGGGTTTATCTCAACAACGAATTGAAATTGCGGAGAGGGAAATGAAATTTAGAAGGGGTTTGGCGGCTGCTGGAAAGAGAAACGCGCGTAATAAAATTTTCAAAGAACAAAAACACTGTCTGCTCAACACCGACTGTTTTTTAACAAAAAAAAACAGTCGGTGTAGGGTATCACCAACACCGACTGTTTTTAAAAAAACAGTCAGTGTTGGTGATTGCTCAACACCGACTGTTTTTAAAAAAAAACAGTCGGTGTAGGGTGGGAGCAACACCGACTGTTTTTTGAAAAAACAGTCAGTGTTGGTGGCTTCTCAACACCGACTGTTTTTAAAAAAAAATAGTCGGTGTAGGTTGTGAGAAACACCGACTGTTTTTAAAAAAACAGTCAGTGTTGGTGACTGTTCAACACCGACTGTTTTTAAAAAAACAGTCAGTGTTGGTGACTGTTCAACACCGACTGTTTTTAAAAAAAAACAGTCTTATAGGGTGTGAGCAACACAGACTGTTTTTGTAAAAAACAGTCGGTGTTGGTTCACTGACGGTTATTTGTAATTGAACAGCCAGTGTTGAGAACTTCTTATTTACAATTTTACCATGGAGTCTCTACACCGACTGTTACATATTAAAACAGTCGGTGGTTGAGGGTCGGTGAAGGGGCTTTTTGTACTAGTGTCGTGTGTTGGCTTAACAGACCTGGTTTGGAAATACAATTTCACCTTCCTAGGTTTGATCAAACCTAAGTTCTCAGTTCTGTTTACTAAAGGTATCTACAAGTGGAAATTTCACTTCTCGGCTACTATTGACCTCACCTTTCGGGTCTCAGACCTACCTCAAGTACTTAACCTAACTTGCAAGAAACATCAAGGCCAAATTACAAAAAGAAATACCAAAGGCATTCAACAGTAGACAATCAAGAATCAATCAAGCAATTTAGGTCAAGCAATCACAAATAATACAAGAATCAAAGAAACACGAATAACATTCAGATTCAATCAATGTGCATAATCAAACAAAGTTTAAGACTACATCCAAACTCCTGAAACTACAAAACTACTCAGACATGATCAAAAACAAAATAAAAGAGAGAAAGAGAGTGCAAATCATGATGAGAGGTGAAGGATTGAAGAGGATCGAAGGCTTCTGGTCGAATCTTCTTCTCCAAGTCGAATCCTTCTTGGCTCCAGATCGGCTCCAGATCGCCTCTCCAGATCGCGCACCAAGCTCCCTCTTTAAAATCCCGATCAGATATATTTTTATGAAATTTCTGGATTCCCTTTTCTTGCGCCAGGCCCTGTGCTTGTATAGGCGTCTTAATGGGCTTCAGTTGGGCCCTGGCGCAATCAATTCGACGCGACCCGCATCAAGTGGGATGCGACCCGCGTCAGGTGGAGAGCACTGAGGGTCGCGTCTGAGGTCGCACTGGACTGTGATGCGACCCGCGTCAGGTGGGACGCGACTCGCATGGAGGATGTCAGAATTCTGCTTGTTTCCGCCTTTTTTCTGCAAAGTCAACCAAAAATGCAGCAGTACCATATTCTATTGATATTCAATGTAAACAATGCAATTTAGTGGTTAAAAACATAAGGTCTGGTCTGAAAACAGGTCGAAACAATAGATCAAATAAGGAGACATCACTTATAAGAACTAATTACAAACTAACTAGGAGTTTAATTAGCTTAGTCTCAAAATTTGAACTAACAATAATCACAACTCTGACAATTCCATCCAAGCCTAAAATTTCAAGTTACTCTATTATAATTCAATCTATTATTTGTCATCTCACTTCTCTAATATTATATCCTTGAACCATATGAAATGGTTCAAGGATTGTTCCTTGTCCGTAATATTTTGCAAAATAGAATGAAATATTTTGTTGGATTGTTCCTTGTCCGTAATAAAATGATTTCATTGCAAATAGCAAGAACTTTTGGCATCAGGAGAACTAATAATGCTCTTTTTGCAAAATAGGATGAAATATGTAGCTATATCTTAACTATGAAAAGAAAAATATGAAATAAATTTACCAGGTCATGTTCATCTGTCTTGAGACTCGAAAGAGGTGCTGAATTTGGAAGACCATTTGAAATGCACACACACATGTTATCTGGAGTATAAGTAGCTGACATCAAGGAAAAAATAAGCCATCAATCAGCAAGTGATATAATTGTAGTCATTGAACTGTATTGCACACTTCAGATTAGAATATAAGAGATACAGAGACCAGAAAGAGCTACGTCATGAAATACATATTACAAACAAAAAGAGGATAAGATGTTGCTATGGTAATTACAAAGGAAACGGTACAACATATAAACTACTTCTAAAGAACGAAATTGTTAAAGAACTAATACCATACACTTTTCATAGATCCACAAATTCAATTTCTCTAAAATGCACCAATTGGTTATAGAGTGAAAAAGATTATAAATAAACAAAAAGAAAATCTCGAATCTGAACATTTCTCACAATAAATCAAGTGATTCTCTTAGAGCTCGTGTATAAATCGATGAATCTCATAAGAGGCAAAACATAATCAGTTATTGTATTCAATTGATTCAAATTGCTAAAATCCAATCAATATATCAACACTAAACCGATCTTTGAGTATACATAATACATCCACCTCAATTTCTAATTCTAAAACTGCAACCATAAAAGCATAATTGTAAATTGTAAGTCACACTAAACCGACTCTGGACCAGTTAAAAAAATATAAGTCAAAATCCTCTCATTAATCAATGAAAATCAAACAAAATAACTCACTGCTCCTTCTCCTTCATGTCGAATTCGTTCCGGTTGTTATTATGTCAACCATACATGCATCAAATTTGAACTCATGGGATGCCTACTTGCAATTTTACCTAAAATAACTTGAATTTTCGTCAATTAATTGTTGAAGTTGCCATAATTTCTCAAAAAAAAAAAAAAAGACAATCCATTCAACGAGTTATGTCCATTCACTCTCAATTATACAGACTACCTAATTGAAAAACATGATCCTTGAGAGCTAGTATTTCCATCTCCATCTCTCAGACATTTTATCAAGCAGTTGGCGTGCAGAGAGTTTTACACCTCCTCCATGAGTGGTAAGAGTACATATATTACACCAATTTACAAGTGGCTATCAAAAATCCAAAGTAAAACCATTAATTACGACAAATTAGCAAAATCAAATATCCAAGATATGATATTTACCTCGTCTCTCGTTATGTTTAGTCTCCAAGTCCATGTCTCAGATGCTCCGTTTCATATTTGGATCCAATCATCAGTGCTGTTCATGATTGAAGTTGCCGGTTCGTTTACAACCGGTGTTGCTCTTGATTTGAATCCATGTCTTTTGCAATTTCTCATTGCAGACTCCAGCTTAATGGTAATAAGTTCGATCTGATCTTGGAGACCGACTCCCGTAAAAGAGAATCATCGATGAAAATCAGAGATCGTCAAAATTGGGATAGGAGATCATCAGATTCGGAAAGAACGGAGGAGAGAAATAGAAAACAACGGCAACTTAGAAACTTGGTTTATATAAGGAAAGTGGGAGGAACGGTCAGACCGTTAGCGCCAGTTGAAACCGCGTCGGTGGACGGTTGAAAACGTGTGAAAATAGAAGCCGGGGATATTACGGGGACGATGGGCTGGAGAACAGTACCTTTTCTCTTAGAATTTTATAAGCACAAGAAACATATCTACCGAATAGAAATATTATTTTCACACAAAACAAAATTTCATGAACTTATACGCCGACATTTTTATTTTTACCCCAAAAAAAATATATTTTAATATAAATAACCAGGTTTTTAAAATATTTTTATTTTTACCCAAAACGTCAGGATTATCTGCGTTCCGAATTAAAAATTCGGAACGCTAGGAATATCTGCGTTCCGAATTCTTAATTCGGAATGCTAGGAATATCTGCGTTCCGAATTATTAATTCGGAATGCTAGGAAAATCTGCGTTCCGAATTAAGAATTCGGAACGCAGATAATCCTGGCGTTCCGAATCTCTGTTTTTTTTTTGAAAACTTATATAACTCCAGCTGCGTGGAGAGAGAATCAAAAAAAAAAACATCACTCCTTCTGAAGGGCTGAAGAGGAGGAAGAGGAGGAAGGGAGGGAGGGGAGCTGAAGGGGAGGGGAGCTGAGGAAGAGGAGGAGGAGACGGAGAAGTCGTCAGGTAATTTTTTTTACATACGTATTTACTGTTAATTACATACGTATTTACTGTTAATACATACGTATTTACTGTACACTACTGTTCACATACGTATTTAATGTACAATACTGTTCACATACGTATTTACTGTTAATACATACGTATTTACTGTTAATACGTACGTATTTACTGTACACTACTGTTCACATACGTATTTACTGTACAATACTGTTCACATACGTATTTACTGTTAATACATACGTATTTACTGTACACTACTGTTCACATACGTATTTACTGTACACTACTGTTCACATACGTATTTACTGTTCACATTTACTATTCACATACGTATTTACTGTTCACATTTACTGTTCACAACTGTTCACAATTGAAATCAGTAAACTGACCAAATATTTGTCATTTATGAATGTAGTTTATTGGCCATGTCTATTGCAATTTCAATACATTTTGGAGGAAAGTTCATAACTGACCAGTATGGAGTACGTTACTCCAAGCCTGCAGCAAATACGTATTGGGTTGATGAAAATTTCTCATTTGAGCAGTTGCAATCGCTTATTTATGAAGCGAGCGGCTACAATAGGAATCGTTGCCAATTACAAATTCAGGCCCGAATGGTCCACGCAGGAAAGTATGTCAAAATCACACTGGGAGATAACGGGGCATTGAGAGGTCTAATAGCGCAGGTTTTGAGGTCTAATCACACAAATTTGATGATACATATAGTACATATTAACCTTGGAACTATAGATATAGTTTTTTTTTAAATAGAAAGAACAAAAATAAGCTCGTATTATATAATAATATTTTATACAATTTCGCTAAATAAGCTCGTATTATATAATAAGCTCGTATTATATAATAATATTTTATACAATTGTATGATTTTTGCAGCCTAATATATCTAAAAGTAATTTGAATTATACTTGCGCAAACATATATATTTTGAATTGCTTTCTCTTTGCACTACAATTTGAATCTTCCTTCTCTCACGCTTTAAATTGAAGAAGAAGAAAAATAAACAATATTTTCAAACGAGACAGCTAACATACAATTTGAACAATTTTTGTAATCGAATATCAAACAAGGTCATACTGAAATAGCAAGAGAAATAAACATTCATGCTCAAAATATAACAAAGTTATATATTCCTTGAACAATTTTTGTATTTTAATATCAAACACAGTCATACTTACTATTTCTAATAACAAGAAAAATAAACATTCGATCATGATAAGAACATAAACAGAGCTATATATATTCCTTGAACAATTTAATTTTGTATTTGAATATCCAATCACACACCAAGATTAAATTCAATCACATAACAGTTTTGACCTACTACATAGTCTCACATATGACTATATTTCATTCACTAAGCAGTATTAACCTACTTCAGTTTACACCGAAAATTCTAAGTTTACACAGAAAATTCAATTATTCACATAAAATTCTAGCTGATTATTCAATTACACAGAAAATTCAATTATTCACATAAGTTTACACATAAATTTCAATTATTCACATAAAATTCAATTATTCACAAATGGCACGAAGGCCTATTCAATTATTCACACTATACATGCCTATTCAATTATTCACAAATGGCACGAAGGCCACAGATCAGCATCAGCCGCAAGCCACAAGGCATACAAGATAGATAACCGGAAGGGGAAATAAGGCAGCCCCCAAATCAGCATCAGCCGCAAGGCACGAACGCCACAAGGCTATATTATACTGGTATTGGCATCGTACCAGTAACCAAGCAACCATCACATGGATAGGTAACAGATAGATAACCGGAAGGGGAAATAAGGCAGCCCCCAAATCAGAAAATCAAGAAGGGTATCATGCCTCACAATTTCGGCCAAAATCAATCTCACAATCCGAATCGAGAAAATCAACGACTCGAAGTTCGGCACAATTTCACAATTCAAGTTCTACGGCATCACAAACTCAACGAGACACAAATCAGTCACAAGGCAAGGCAATACTCACCAGCCACAAGGCAAAACCGAAATACAGTGAGTTTTAGGGTTACCCGTTAGAGTGAATCGCAAGCGGCCAATTTAGATCGGTTCCAATAATTTCCAGCGTCTCACGGCCGCCTAACTCGATCAAAAATCAACACGCACAAGCAACAAGCAACCAGCGGCAATCAACAGCGGAGGCGAAGAAGAGAGGGGGTTTTCTATTGGCAGCGAGAGAGATAGCAGAGGGGGGTGTGGGTTTTCGGTCTCCACCCAGCGAAAGGAGAAAGAGAGGCGCAGCGGAGAGGGCCGGGGGTTCTAGGGTTTTCGGTCTCCACCCAGCGAAAGGAGAAAGAGAGGCGCAGCGGAGAGGATCGGGGGTTCCTGTGGCCAAAAGAAACAGAGAGAGAGAGGGAAGTTGATCGGCGGATCAAAGAGAGAGGGAGAGGCTCGGTCCTCTTTGTCGCCCGAAGAAGAAGAGAGGGAGAGAGTATCGAGAAGAGGATCGGGCAGAGAGAGAGAGATCGGTTCGTTTGTCGCAAGAGAGAAGAAGAGAGGGGTCACGGGTCGGTTCGTTCCGAATTAAGAATTCGGAACGCAGATATTCCTAGCGTTCCGAATTTTTAATTCGGAACGCAGATAATCCTGGCGTTTTGGGTAAAAATAAAAATATTTTAAAAACCTGGTTATTTATATTAAAATATATTTTTTTTGGGGTAAAAATAAAAATGTCGGCTTATACGGTAGATAAAATAACATTTTCATGACTTGTGCTAAAGCTACATTCACCATTCATGCTTTCTCGGCACAAAATGATTCCCTTCCTGATCAATCAAAGGTAAATCGGTTATTGGGCCTAAGGCGAACTCATCTATTCAAAATTATGTTTTCATAATCTAGACAGCCCGGTCCATCTAGACCAAACCGGTCATTAGGCTGTTTATTTATCAAAATGTGGTGTACAATTTTGACTCCGACAGACTGTAGGTCTGTACTGCACTTGAGACCGATTTTTTTATTTGAAAGATTTTTCTTATATTTTTTTTTATCAAACCCGGATTGACTCTGCTTGGACCAAAAACCGGTTTGACCAGGTGTAGAACCAAACCCATTCTGATTGTGGTCTTTGTGGCCCAAATCCATGGTTACTTTTTGAGTCAGAAGTAGACTTGTTCGGCCCAAGGCCTTGATTAGGATTATTAATATATTTATTGTTCCAATTCTGTTATTGAACAACACCTAAACCAGTAGGGGTGTCAACGGGAGCGATACGGGTCGGCTAAATGAATATAAAAGTATCATTTGCATCTCGATTTGTTATTTCGATAAAATATTTTTCAAAACAAAAAAAAGAAAAAAATAATAATAAATACAACTAATTTGTATTATTGAAATTTAGTAAAATACAAAACTTTATTGTATTATGTATTATCTTTATACAAATATTTATCTATATATAATTTTATTTTTAATATATATTTTTTTTAAATAACGGATAAGATAACGAGAAAAAATTATAACCCTTATCCGTATCCAATAAACTAAAGAAAAAATAATCTTACCCTTACCTATCTTTTCGAATATATAACTACAAAAAGTAGGCACTTATTGCGAGGGAACTCCGTCGTGAAAAGTATCGTTGCGAAAAGAAAAAGCACAGTTATGACGGTACTCCCTCGCAAAAAGTGCCTCGCGATAAGTGCCTACTTTTCGCAACGATACTTTTTGCGACGGAGTTCCCTCGCGATAAGTGCCTACTTTGTTGTTGTTAATACAGATCTGATAAACGGATAGAAGAATGTCCTTTGAGCAGTGCCGAAATTTTGTGTCGATTGAGGTGGAATGAAATTGGATTGCGGATGTCATAAATGCATATTCTGATATGCATTTTGTCATATGCTAAAAACATTCTTGACACATACACGCACCAAATAAAAAAAATATAAGTTATTGAATGGATTTGAATTTTCTCCGACTAGACAACTATGATATTTTTTGGGGGAATTTCATGTATATCCTTCAAAAACATGAAAACTACATATTCCCCCTGTAAACTTTCAAAACTCACAAATTTTATCTCTCTCGTGCGACCAAGAGCTTGTCAATATCACCGAGTTAGATTTTGACATAGACACAACTGATGTCGGAGGCCAGCAAGTTGACAAGATCAACATTCGGGAGCTGCTACGAGGAAACACCGAGGCAGTCAGTTATAAGGCAAGTGAAGGAGAGAAGAGAGAGGAGGGTATATTTATCAATTTTATTTTTAAAATAACTAAATAAAATGTTAAATAAATAAATGGCCATATAGGAGAGAATGTTAAGTTTTTTATGATGATATTGGATATTGTGGTGTTTTCATGAAAAAATTAGCTATTTTGAAAGTTTGTACAAGTACACTGGAATTTTTCCATTTTTTCTTTTTCATAATCTTGACAATCCGGTCCATCTAGATCAGACAAGTTATTTGGGCCGGCCCGATTGTCCATTTATTTATTCATTTGTATATACAATTTTCAGTTAACTTGTGTTTATTCATTTGAGAGAATTATCAAATCCCCCATTTTATTGTGTATTACGCCCCATTGCCTCGAATCTGTATCCTCTATAATATCCGTGCTACTGCTGATCAGACGGTCTGAATTCTTTATGCATTAATTCAAAATTTGAGTTACTACACACAATATGACTCCTGTCGGATTCGCTATTTAAGGAAAGGAAAAAAGTACTTCTGGATTCTGACAAAACAATTATGTGGAAACCTCTCTGCAAAACAAAAATATATGAGGAAATTGAAACTAATTAAGTTTTTGTGTTTTAGTTTGAAAGAAAAGGAAAATACAGATATTAATTATTCATCAAATACGGAAGAAGGAAAAGATTTTAGTTATCTCATATGTTTAGTATTACTTTCTGCATATTACCATAGCGGCATAGCCCCACTCTAATATTTTTTATATATATATGTAAATAAAAGTTTGATGTGAGTTAGAATTATTCTTTTAATTTAATGAATATAAAGTTTAAATCAAATCATTTAGAAAAATATTAAAACAAATTTCGAGATTTAGAATAACTAAAATTTGAAAGAGGAGGGATCCACTGAATTACAACATTTGAAAGTTACAACATCTTACAACAATTAGTTTTGCGATTTTTAAAGTCCAAACAGTCGATCTAAACCATTCAACATGTAATCTGTACTAAAATGTGTTTGAAGATCAAATTTTACATTTTTTTGAATTTTTTTACTATTTATTAAGTATTTTACAGAACTGCTGTTTTTTAGTGGTCCAAAATTATCTAAAAACAACAGTTTTGTAAAATACTTAATAAATAGTACACAAATTTTAAAAAAAATGTAAAATTTGATCTTCAAGCACATTTTAATACAGATTACATGTTAAATGGTTTGGATCGACTGTTTTTTTTAGTAAAGGTTGGAGGTCAAGCCATCCAACTAATAAATATCTATAAATGATTGCTCCTTCCGGGTTTCGTACCTGCGACCTCCCACACGGAGAGCATTGCCTTTGCCACTAGACCAAAGGCTGGTTCTCGTTTGGATCGACTGTTTGGACTTTAAAAATTACAAAATTAAATTCTTGTAAGATGTTATAACTTTCAAATGTTGTAAGTGGATCCCTCCTCAATTTGAAATTATGACACAAATGGACCAGACTTCCAAATAGCGGCTCTTAATTTTATTCTTTTCGTTTTTTTTTTCGAACTGAGAACATGTTTATGCGGCAGAAATTAAAATTGAGCCATCTTTTTTCTCTCTAGAAGTATAATTTAAAATTTTGTACTTATTAAAATAATAATATTTCGGCAGTTAGAAGCAAATCAACACACGTACCACCATGACACATCTAGAGGGACCTGAGTAAAATATATATGTCCACCACAGTACCGAAAAGAATTAATCTTGCATTTCGGAAGCATATACAACAACTCCAGAATAAATACAAACAACAAATACAAACAAATTAAAAGGAAAAGAAAATGATAGCAGTACGGAAAGGATCGAAACACTAACACAAATAAATTAAAAAGGTTATATAAATATGTGTGGAACATGTTTGCAGATGTCGTCGCGGATCTCATCTGCATGCTTTTTTAATTCGCTGCAGCTAATTACCTCAAGTTGTTTGAGGTTGGACAGGTACTGAAGCCCGGGAGGCACCCTTAGTTTGTCACAAACCCATAGTGTCACTACCTTAAGTATGGGCATGGCACCCGCCTTTATCTCCCATTCTTCTAGATTGGTTAGGCTCCAAAACGTCAAGTCATGTAGTTGTTGGAAGCCTCCAGCAGAACAGCTCATCTTTCGATTCACTTTTACTCTGCCCAACCAGAGCACCCTGAGGCTGCGTAGCTTCTCTAGCACTGGCAGCGGATCTTCCTTGAACTGGAGGCCAATGAGTATGCACTCTGTGAGGTGGATGGGAAACATGCCAACCTCAGGTGACAACTTGTTGTTGGCGGATGAGGACTGCTCACTTATATCCAGAGATTGTAAATGCCGATAAAATGGGAACCTTTGCATCTCGACTATACTTTGCGGCACTTCATTCCCTTTTAATTTAAGACATGTTAGATGATTCAGTGTACCAAGAAAGCTGGCCATTAAATCCCATGAAAACGAGCTCTCCACATCAATAGCTAAATTGCGCACATTTGGTAGTTTAGGTAACTGTGCATTCCATGACTCTCTGGTCCTCACACCCGTGAGTGTTTGCAGATTTCTTAAGTCTGCAGATGATGAGGGTCCTGAAGTAGAGTAGAGCTCATTTAGCATCACATGCCTAAGTGTTTTCACATTCCATATATCATCAGGCAAGTCTCCATGACCTTGTTCACTGAAATCAAGGGTCTCCACAAATTTCAAGGCACCTATGAAAAACTCAAAAGATCTTCTGTTACTATTCAATTTCCCACTAAGTTTGCAATACCTTAATTGATTCAATCCATGAAAACACTCGTAATCTACCAATTGACCACCTTGTCCCATGTCACTAAGCACCTTAAGCAGCCTTTGCCGAGAGCAATTTGGCATTGGCTTCTCAAAGCACAACAAAGAACGTAGGCACCACAACCCGAGTAATGGACCGCCACACGACGTGCCTTGGCACTGCTATTCCAATTGTCAGGGTTTGAGCAAATTGTGAGAAAGTTATCCTCCTTGGCCTTTTGGATGGCAAGTTCACGAAGGAGATCATGTATACGGCAACTTGTGATGGAACTAGTGGGAGATCTCTTTGATACTTGAACCAAGCTTCTGTTGAAATTAAATTAGAAACTTAATTAAATGAGATTATTAATTAATTTGGATTATATGAAGTGTATAAGAAAAATGTTAGTCAAACTTCTATTTGAAGTAAATTGAATACTTAAATCTATAAGAAAAATGTTAGTCTAGAATATGAGTAACTTTTAAAGAGCCAGTTAAATTTAAAAAGTAAGATATTTTATCTAAAAAAAATGGAAACTCATCAGCTGGTTGATCTATACGAATTTGTAAAAAATGTTGAATTACAAAAGTATACCTTTTCACTAGATCCTCTAGAAAGCTCTCAGCAGTATCCTCTAATGTTCTGGATTCTTCCACCGGTATGATCTTTTCAGCAACCCACAACTGAAATAATCTTTGAGTATTGATTTCATGGTCTTCAGGGAAAGCCGCAAAGTACGTGAAACATGATTTGAGAACAAATGGCAAGTCTTCATAGCCAGTGGCCATTATTTCAATACAGTCTCTCCCATCAGTACCCCAGTTCATAGTTTGCAATATTTTACTCCAAGTAGCATAATTGGCATTTTTGTTTAATAATAAACCTCCTAAAACCAACAATGCAAGGGGTAATCCACCACATTTTTTAACAAATTGTTTTCCAACCTCATACAGTTCATCCTGATACCATTCAATCAAATCTCGATTAGGAAGAGCCTTTTTAAACAAAAGCTCTAGGCTCGATTCCTCAGTTAAATATGACAGTTTATATGGTTCAGCATTATCAACAATGTTTTGGATTCTAGTAGTTACGATTACTCTACTTCCAATCCCCGCATCAGGTAGCACTCGACCAATTTGAGTCCATAGATTCTTTTTCCAGATATCATCTAGGACTAAAAGGTATTTCTTTGGCTGTGGCTTTTTACCAGCTTGAGGGTCACGAGAGTTTGGACGTAAATAGTCTTCTATGGTGTACTCCTCACCGTTAAGAGTTTTGTAAAGCTTTGTAAGTAAATACTCTTCTCCACCTTCTATGTCGTTTTGAGGGAGAGGCTCGACTTGCTTTATTATCTTTCTCAAAATATCTATGAGATTGAACTCTTGAGAGATAACTACCCATATGCGAACATCAAAATGTCTCTTGACATCATTGCTGTAGAAAACAAAGCAGATATATAGTTTAAATCATATAACATTTCTCTGCTCCTATAATTGGTACTTGTACATATATATTATCATAGATGCTGGTTCTCACACATTATTTTTTTGACATGAGAATTTAAATATTAGCTGTCTAATCATCTAGTCTGTATACGGGAATTTAGTTTGGCATTTCTCCTTATCCGTTAAACACTATTTTTTGTAAACTCTACCAGAGTATCAACAAATAAAATCATCATAATTAAATGATAACAAAACTCTCTGTAAAACTTTCACAAGGTTTACCATAGTCCTAAAAAAATTAGCATTGAATGTATTTCCCAAAAAAAAATTAGGTTGACATTAGGGTAGAAGTGTACATTTCTAACAGAAAATGTGTCTGGCTAAATCTAATGATACTGATAGACGAATGGGTAAATTTAATGAATCTGAACTTTTGAGGTGCATATATGAAACTCTTAAAGAGAATGTTTCAATTTTGCTTTCGTAAACCATCTTTAATTTCAGGGAATGTTTCAACTGACTTTCCTTTAAACTATCTTTTCACGAATAGATCAAGTTAACTTGTCTTTACAACAATATATGGGGTGCACAATTTTATAACTCTATTTCAACAGGAATCTTTATTAATTACTGGACAAATTTTGTGCAGAACGAGTAAAAGAACTTAAGATTCATATAAACAAGCTGAAATGGAAACTATGGTTGAAATATCATATTATTAATTAAGCTATTTTTGACACAGTTGCTTCATATATATAATCATATTTACCTATTGTAGACTTTTTGAGCCAGAGTTGTTTTTCCGAGCCCACCAGGTCCCTCAATTGAGATGACAGTGCGCCTTTTAATGCTTGTGTCAAGCAACTGATTTACGATGTTGTCCCTGTCAGAATCGAAGCCGACAACATCAGGATCATCAATCTCATGTAGCACAGGGGGTCTGATCGGTAGCCTCGGCCGCTCTCCAGTGCCTTCACCCAAAGAGTTGATTCCATATTTCACTCTACTTTCATTGATCTGCTCAATCCGTTCGAGGATCTGATTCATCTCAACAGCAAGGTTGTGCAAAACCGGGAGCTTTTTGGGCTTGCTCCACATCCTTTTAGCAGCCCCAAAAATTTGAGAACATCCTCTTCGGGGCTCTCTTGAAGGGTTCTCAGGAACCTTCAAGAAAAAGGCATTGTCTATTACATCTTCTATGTCGTAAGCAATATCTCTGACCTCCTTCACCCAGAGCTTCTCCCTCTCATTTACAATCTGCTTCATGTCGGCATCTTTATGGAATGCTTTAATCCAACAGAGCTCACGACTCAATTTCTCCACTTGCTCACCAACGCCGTGTAATAGTAGAACCTCCTTAACAACAGCATCTGACAGCTTATCCAAAACAAAACTAACTATACCCTCCGCCATCTTTCAAGTTGCTTCGTGTATTCTTGTCGGTCATGAGCAACCTCCCATCTTGGCCGTCCAAACTGGGTGAGCAATTGTACCAGTAAATTTGAGTAAGAACAGTGTATTGATAAACAAAGGGAAAATGTAACAAGGTACCATTTAGTAAGATATGGAACGGTATATATGTTAGGTTGTAAGGTTCCAACATCGTACAACCTCAACATAAAAATTAATTAAAGATTACTCAAATATCATTCTTTAGAGGGTCTTATATACGCTAACATAGACACGTTTATAAGATTACTCAAATATCATTCTTTACTGTCTTCAAAGGAGGATTAATTTCAACTAATTTACAGACAGATTCATAGGATCACATCTTGTTCTATATATGAATTTGTTAGGAACCCAATAAATGGACAGATTTGTCACTCGGACATTTCATCAAACACCCTGTTCATGTCAAATAAAACATATCAGTATACCCAAAAAAAATAAAAAAAACAAAGAAAGAAAGAGTAGAAGGCACCACTGTGTACATGCATAAAGCACAACCACCCGTCTTCTTTTTCTTCTTCTTCTTCCTTGGAGTTTAATTAAGACCTGCGATCCAAGGTCATCTCTTGCTTTCTGTGCATTACTGGAGAAAATTCTCTCCTCTTTCAATCAATCTTTTTTATTCTCTTTGTTTGTGTGCTACTGGAGAAAAATAACATTCTTATAAAATGAGTAAATAAATGTACCCAAGCAATGTGAGGTATCACAACTAACTGTCAGTAACTTCATTGATCAACAACTGCATGTTTTAATTGGTTGAATTATTTGTAAGCAACTAGGATATAATAAAAACTATGATTAGTTATGGCAACGTACCATTCAGGTTGAATCAATTCAGCTCAACGGTTCTCCTATTTTCACCATCAACGCATTCATTCAATGGTCTGGACACATGCATTCAGATTTGTTTTTTTTTTTTAATAATTCTGAAAGCATGCATTTCATCAGCAAAACACATGCGTTCACTGATTATGAGCTACAAAACTATATAAATATCACACTATTTACTAAGTTATCCATGCTAATGTTAATTTGATTACTACTTAATTAGTTTAAAGTTCCCTCTGAATCCTTGCCAAAATATTAATTAAGAGTCCAACCGAATCAACCAAATCTTACAATTAAGATTTGTTCAATTACTAGACACTATCTACTTTATCAACTTCTTCTAAATTTTAATTATCCGTCACCCAATTTTCTCCTAAGTTTATCACTTCTTTACAATAATAGGCCACAATTAAATATGGCAATTAAGTCTGATAGCGTGCAGACTTAATTAATTGGTAGGTCGAATTAAAAGACAGAGAAAATATATGAATAATAATTAGGTCTCGTACCTCTGCGTGTTTGTGTCTTCATATGCTTTGGGGTTTGAACATCTATTATTATTATTATTTCTTGCTTAAAATGCTTTGATGTTGTACAAGCTCAGCATTTAAATATGATAGCTAGATACCAAACCTGGTTTCATCAGCAAGTCAGGGATAGATGAGATGACAAGTTTAGCATATATATATGCTGAAAGCTGATGTTGTCTAAAGTTGAGTTTATGGAGGCATCATTAAAGTTGAGAATATATATCTTTTCTTTTAAAAAAGATAAAGCATAAAAAAAAGGTACAAAAAATAATGCTGGGGTGTGCCCAACTAATTTTTCACAAGATCATATATCAGGC
The DNA here is from genome assembly GCA_028015225.1 of Carex myosuroides. NCBI lineage: Eukaryota > Viridiplantae > Streptophyta > Magnoliopsida > Poales > Cyperaceae > Carex > Carex myosuroides. The sequence continues at coordinate 6,486,902 of CM051465.1, forward strand.
TCATAATGCAAAACATCAAACTGAGCGGTACAAAATTATTCGCTGATCAGAGACGAGCTCGAGATCCCAGCTTGGTAAAAAATTAGCAAATGATGAAAACAATAAAGCAACAAACATCAGTTATGATACAAACACAATACCCAAACATGATTAGCAAGTTTGAACTAGATGAAATGATAAGTTTGCATATATCTAGCATTTTTTAATTATAAATAAAAAGCTGACGTTGTTTAAAATTGAGATTGAATATTAACAGACCAAGTGAAATGTAATTCCTTTGTTAATATAAAGACGGATCTTTAACATATATACATAATTGAAAAAACAGAGGTTCTCTTCTTAAAACGAAATAAAACATATACAATTGCAAAATTTTATATTAAAATGTGCTTGGTTATAACATTTTATATTTTTTGGAAATTGTTTACTATTTTTTTTATAAATTTTTAAATTCAGTGTTTTTCATTAAATAAAAAAAGAATACATTATTGTGGTTTAAACTTTTGGAGTGTTTAAGGAGTGAGTTTTTGGAGATAGTTATCAGAATAAAAAAAAAATGAAAAAGAAAAAGGTAAAAAGATGAAAAAGAAAGGAACCACCAATAATGCATTTCTCTTGTGGGCCCACCTAAATTTTCACACGAGATCAAAAAGTAGCCACCGCCCACATGGAATTGTACTAAAGAAAAACATGTAGGTAAATGAAGAGAAGTAGCAAATTATTGTTCCCATTTTTTCTTCAAATTTTTCTGGGAAACACAAGAAAACATTGATACTGCAAAAGTTCTCACAATTTCTTTGAATTTCATTTCACCACTCAGCAAATTGAGGTGCTGTTAGAAGACCAAATTGACATATATAGAGACCACTAAAAATTATATCTATAAAATTAAGAAAATTTTCATTGCAGCTACCATATATTTTCTTAATTTTTTACATTTTTTTTTTCCAAAAAGCCTAACTAATAAACAGACTAAAAAGAAGATATTAACAAAATGCACTATTTTCTTATCTTTGTATTAATTCCTCGTCTTCCCTAGTTTATTAGTGTAAAAGCTACACCTAATTAAGCCCATATATAAGAAGAAAAACTCGGAGAAAAGAAAAATAAATTATGTTGCATTAGTTACAGTTTTGGGACCGACTGGATTTCAATTTTCTTGGTCAATATTTAAATTTGAAGGGAGATTTTGCAAAGTTACAAAAAAGTTGCTTGGGCACTAAGCAATGGAATAAACTGTACCCTCACGATAATGTTATCATTATGTATATAATTATAGAATATATTACTGTGGTATACAAATGATGTCATTCGGGTCAGCTAAAGGAACATTTACCCAAACCGGGACCCGATACTCCTTCCTTCTCCTGGAAGAATGAAGTGTGATACAAAAGCATCAAAGTCGACTCCTTCAGCGGGAATAAACGCAAGAATAAGGAAGAATAACTAACGACCACGAATAAGGAGGAGAACCCATGTCCATTGAAATGCCTAAGGGGCTTCCGTTCGCGGTGGACACGTGGAGCTATAAGACCGATGGGAAGCGATACCACTTTCTGAGTCACGCCCACCAGGACCACCGAAAAGGTATTGAGTCCCGAGCCTCGTATCCGATCTATGCTACACGTGTCACCATTAACATCGTCCTCAATTATTTTCCTCAGGTAATTATTCTTTCGCACTCTTATCTCAAAAGTTTTGCGATTGCAAGAATTCATGTAGCAATCAAAACGTTAGCACTATTAACTTGTCCTATATTTATGTTTTGTTTTCTTAAGCTTGACGAAGCTATTTTTGTGGAGATTAAGGTGGGTGAGACATTAGTCATAAATGATGCAGATGGTGATTTCTCAGTCACGGTTTGCGATGCTAACCATTGTTCTGGTATTAACTTTTTTCCTGTTTACGCTATGAATTTCTTTCTGGCTTTTATTTGATTTGACAAATGGTTGTCTGTCCTGTCTATTCTCTAATTTAAGTTGAATTCTGTGCCATGTGTAATAGTAAACTATGTTGGGAGTATAGAACCGGTATATTAAACATTTATTGTCAATAAATACATCATCTTGTAACATTTGTCATAACTATGAACAGCGCACACAGGCACCAAACCTGACCCGGAATACTGATATTTAAGCAGAGTCACTTAATTTTTTAATAAACATTACTCCCCTAATTTACATTTTAATTTAATATAGAAGCAAATGGTAGTGATAATAAAGATGAATTATTTAAGACTAGAGCCATCTTGTTGATGTGACTACTGGACTTTTACATGATGGTGAATTTGAGTGAATTTCTAGTATCGAATCAGATGAAGCATCAGGATTGATTCAATTTTTTATAGTTCAGGTGCAGTTATGTTTATATTTGAGGGCATTTTTGGAAATATTTTACACACTGGTGATTGCCGGCTTACTCCTGATTGCTTACTAGATCTTCAATTAAAATACGTAACAAAGAGAGGGAAGGAAACGGTGTCTCGGTTTGATTTTGTTTTTCTTGATTGCACTTTTGGTGGATGCTTTCTCAAATTCCCAACAAAAGAGTCAGCAATTCAACAGGTATCAATCTCTTTTATCTTTTCACATTTTTGTTTCCCTTTTTGTAAAATTGAGGCATAATGGCACAGCTATTGGTTGAATGAAGCTCGTAGTAATTATATTGAGGAATTCCTTCACTATATTATCTGAAGGTCATATTACTAAATTATTACATAAATCCCTTCCATTAATCATTGTATGACCATCTAATAGAAAGACAATTACAGAGGAGGAATCTCCAACAATATAATTATTATTTTGACAGATGAAACTATGAAAGAACAGGGGGGATTGTGTCAATTTGATGAAAATAAACATTAAACAGTATTGCAATGGGCGTAGTAAAAGAATGTCCAATCACGCCTTTTCATTTTTCTAAAAATTCCTCTTTTCGGGAACTAACTAAATGAACCTAAGCTTGAAAACTGAAGTACTTCTGATCTCTGCCAATGCCATGTGCTGGTCATCAGATTGCCTTCTCTTATTTTATATGTTCCTTTCTCTATAGGTTTTCCCAGGAGTTTCTTTAGTTTAGTTTCTTTCGGAAACAAGTATGTTTTAAAAGTACCTTTGGTTTAATCAGACTATCACTGAAGAACTGTCACATGGAAAATAATACAAGCACTCTTGAGAGTTTCATTTTTACTAGTTGGAAGGCCAAAACCAAGTCTTACCAGTTGAGAGTTTCACATTTTGAGAGTTCAACATTTTGTCTAACCGCTTTAAGCTAAAGTTGAGACATATTGGCACAGACAATTTTTGTCATGCCACTCTGTTTATTTAATAAATGAATACTAGATTGGTCAATCACAATCACAATCACAACCAACAAGTTATTTGGGTCAATTTGGTGTCGCCGAAACCCAATCCATTACTATTGGTGATATCTTTCTTTTGTGAAAAAAATGCAGTCAGGGGTTTCTATGATCAAATCCAAGTAAACTGCTTAGTTGTAGCTTTATAGACCAGGCAATTCTCAATAGTTCTTAATGAATGCCATGTTAGGTGAAATGGTAGATAGTTGCATGGTTTAAGGTAATCTGATACGTTCTTGTGTTCCATTTTGCCAGAGAAAAGAGAATGTTGAAAACATGTTTTCTTTTGTCTTAATGAGTGCTTGTTGAATGACTATTGGTGAGCTGAGGTCAAGTTGTTAAATTGAAGATAAAATGAAGAAGTTATAGATAATGAAGTAAAATATGGTTAAATTTAGATTTAGTTTGTGCACAGTTGCACAAACAGAGTTACAGAGCTGGTACTGAAGCATCTTAGTTGATGCTTTGGAGTTCCTGATTTTTAATAGTAGACCTTTTAGGGGATTTAAAATGCAAATTTTAAACGCATCAGTAATTACAGGTGATAAATTGCATCTGGAAGCACCCACATGCCCCTCTTGTGTACCTGGCATGTGATCTCCTAGGCCATGAAGAGATCCTAATCGAAGTATCCCGAACATTTGGCTCTAAAATATATGTTGACCAGTCAACATCGCCTGATTTCTTTAACACTCTTTCTCACATTGCTCCAAATGTAATTTCTAATGATCCATCCTCTCGCTTCCAGGTGTGTGCTGTTAGGAACAGATTATTAGATGCTATTTGATTAATTATTTATATTTAAGTTTTTTAAACAACAACAAAAAGAAGAAAAAAAGAAGAATGAGAAAGAATTAAGGAAAACTCAATACTAGCTGGTTTTGTGGCAACCCTTTAGGGTTATTAATGTGTTGGATGTGTTAGCGTTGTGTTATTTGTATAATTGGTGCTGACAATAATAACTATGTATAGTAAAGAGAAATAACCTTATCTTTATTGCTTAATGGTAAAAAATAATTAGGATCTGATACCCAAACCATAAATTACCTGCCCCCTTGGCACCATAGTCTATCTAACCAGTTTGCCTTCTTTTAAGGTAATACGGTTCAAGGGACTGTACGAAAGAGCAAGAGAAACCCTAATAAATGCACAAAACAACCACCAGCCAACACCACTTTTCATCAGGCCTTCAACCCAGTGGTATGCGATTGCGAGCAATGCTAGGGCCCACACACCCAGCTTAACAGAATCCGAGCAGGATGAATTTGGTCTTTGGCATGTATGCTTCTCTATGCACTCTTCGCGTGAAGAACTGGAATTGGCACTGCAGCTTCTTCAACCAAAATGGGTCATATCCACTACCCCATCTTCTCTGGCCATGGAATTGTCATATGTGAAGAATCATTGTTTTGGAGAGAGCGAGATCAAGACCATGGCAGGAGAAGGAGTATGGCAGATCGTCTCTTCCCTGTGTCGGCGCTTCCCCGACAACTGGTGTCCCACTGGAACCGTGCCACAGCCCAAACTATCCTACGCTCAAGCACTTACCAGGACCACACCTTCCCCCCCACGCTCAGCCAACCAAACTCCAACCACTACTCCTGCCACTTCACCCCCTTCCACCCCAAACTCTCAAGCCAAAGCAACATTCTACATATCACCTCACAGCCCCTTTCTTCGTTTTCCCCCATCACCGAGTTATGAAGAATGGAGGGGTCTTTGCTTTAATTGTTGTAGGACAGGCCATAACGCGGCCTCGTGCCAAAATCCCACCAGGTGTGGAAAGTGTTGGTCGGAAGGGCATGTTGGCACTCGTTGCATGGCAAATGTCCTAAACCTGGCAGAGATGCCGTATTGGTCGGCCACGGGAAAGCCCACTACGCCAAAACCAAATGAGGAGCCTCAGTTCAATAGCTTGCTAACCGGTCTAACCGGTTCTTATCCACACAAGCCGCAAGAGATGCCAGAAGGGAGGCCTTCAACAATCCTCACTCAACAACCTAAAATTGATCTCACAGATTATGAAGGGCATTTTGATGATGAGGAATTGATTCCAATGTCAATTCGAGTGTTGAAGGAATTATGCCAAGGAAGGGACCCCTCATCCATACCCTTACCGCTACGAGCGGTGTTGGCCGGGGCTTCGACGATGCGACTCACCAAGGAGCAGCTTATCCACTACGTCCCTCCGACACAGTTGTCACAAACCCAAATCACCACGGCAGGTGAGCAACTCAATCAGTCTTTACCCCTAACTATTGCAGAACCCCAAGTTGATCGAGCTGTCACGCCACATGGAGACAAGCGGGTTTCGATAAAGCAGTCAACGGTACAACAAGACAAAATTCCTTTAGATGATGTGAACAGCTCCAACAATTCGGGAAAGGAAGGGCGGTCACGCTCTGCAGATGAGGCCATAAATCTTCAGGAAATCAGGGCTACAATTCCGCTAAAAAGAAAGTCAGAGGCCCAAGTCCAAATTATACAAAGGCTCATGAGTCCAAAGAAGCTGCATACGGGCCCTAGAGAAGGAAGCCCAACAGCAGGCCCCAGCATGATTCAACCTCATTTGGGCTCAATGGGGGAAAACATAAGTGCAGCGGGCTCATCTCGAGTTACAGAAAATCTGTTTGAAGTGGGCCATGAACACTGTGTTAACCTCGCGGATGGTTGTGGCCTCCAACCTGATGATGGTGAGATGATGGTGCAAGAAGATAACAAACAACGGTGTAATGAGCTTACACAATCGCGGGGAGAAAGCAGAGATGAGCGGAATCAAGAAGACAGTGTTAGAGATACAGACTCGGTAGGTGAAATAGAGCCCGATTTCTCCTTTGATCCCGACTCCCACAATGAGATAGAATCCGATTAGTAGTGAAGTAGGTATGTCAGTATTGGAAACTGGTAGTTGTAGAAGTTCATTGTTTTATTGTTTATTTAATGAATCCTAAAAACTTGGTTTCCTCACATGGAATGTTAGAGGTTTGGGTTGCTCCGAGAAATCTAATGTCGCGAGGAATGTGATAAAAAACTCTAGGTGTGATATTGTATGTATCCAAGAGACGAAATGGAATGTGTGTGATTTCACTTATATTGATTGCTAGTGGGATAATCTCAGTTATTACAATTAAGAAAGATAATAAGGAAGGATGTACTTGTGAATTTAGAACTTTTTAGTTTTGATAATTGAGGTTAGTCATAGAACTCTTCGCAATTGATTAGGATAAAGTCTGGGTACCATCTCCTTATCAGTCTTGGTCATTTAGGGTTCTATAACACGAGAGTGAGCAGTGCTATTATATGATTTCCAACCCTCAGATTCGCACACAATATCATCTCCATTCGCACACGATTCCGTACAAACTGCATGCAATTGGCCTGGAGACAAACACCAGACTAGATTGAACAAAGTAAAAAATGACAGTAAGATAGAACCCTAAAGTCTTTTACTATCTTAATTCCTTACTTTAATACTTGGTTGATCATCTAAAACTCGAACTAAAACCAAATTTAAAACCAACCCCACCTAGAATTAACAAATGGTTTAACCTTAATACACTATATATGTGGATCGACACCCCAATCTATATTAAACAAAAGATTCATGCGCTTGTGGATCGATCGAAAGTAAAACATTTGAGTTATAAATTTTATTAGCTTAAAAAATAACTCATTTGATGTTTTAGAGTTTCACAATTTTGATCTATAAGTAATAAAATATTCAAAGAACAAATTAATATAAATCATCCAATTACATGAACAAAACTTATAATACAATTATTTTATGATTGGTTTCCAGATCACATTAACAATATTATGTAGTGATCTAATTCTATTTCTATTTTTCTAATACATAGTACAATAAAGGAGTACGAGTTTCATAATATTTCCTTGCAATACTTCTGAATTAAACATAATTTATATGGGATATTAACAGTGTCAGACAAAAAAAAATTTAGATATTACAGAGATATATATTTATTAGGACATCATGATCCATTATTGCTACAACCATAATTTGAAAGCACCGCCGAGTGTTCAACGCTGCTCGCTGATTAAGTGTATCAGCAAAATATTTACCAGGATATATAAAAACAATACATATATAGTTCGTTTCCTACATGCAATAAATTTAACACCCCATGCAATAAAACATGACATGTCATTATTGAATTAATTGGCTGTTGAAAATGCATTATTTTTTCTCACCATACCAAATTCTCAAATACAAAAGTGTTTGATACACAAATCAACAATGATAAACTTTCTGGCACGGGCGAGTGTACGATCCTCCCGGTTTTGAATTGCCATTGGGGGACGCCGGCCTGTCCGCGTGACTCACGGCACCATAGGTTATATGCGAATTGCCCGTTTGGAGCAACATCCGATGTACATTCGAATCCATCTGGAATTCGCTGTCAATGTTCCACACATCCAAATGTCTGTTTTCGAGTACATACGCTTCGGAAAAGTGTGCGGAACCGATGAGGAAGGCGATTAACATAGCAATGATCACACTATCCGAACCCCGATATCCCATCGTGTGTATGCGCGTGTGGATTTAAGTGAAATTTTATTGTGGGATTTGCTCACACAATTATGTTAAGCTGGAGATGAAGAGCTCCATTTAAAGCAAGGCAGAGATAGTGATGAAAGCAAAATGAAATTATGGATGCTTTTCTTTTGGAAAAGAAAGAAATTGCTTTTTCTCATCCAACCGTTGATCTTCATGTATGAAAAATATTGAACGGTTGGATGTTCCTGCTTTAAAAGAAAAGCAGCAGATTCTTCCAACCACCCCTAAGGCACTTAAATGATCTACAAAATAATATTAAGGCACTTCAAATTGTACCAGAGTCCTAGTCAGATAGCATATAAAGATATCATGATCTTTTTTTTTTTTATAAATCTCAGTACGGACCTCAATGATTGAATGGCACTTAAATATAGAGAAATTATTAAAAAAAGGTTTGTTTGTTAAATATATTTAGTTCATTATAAATTGAAGGGCAAACAATTACATAGACTTTTCGAATTTGTTCTCGTAAAACAAAATATCCAAAAGAATTCCAAAGGAAACAATTCAAATTTTACAGAAAATTATTCAAAAATATGTAAATAAAATTTAATGGAGATGATGACATGATGTCACAGTACACTCCAGTTCTTGTTTGTAAACAGGGTGGAGCAAGAAAATATGATAAATTTTCAAAATACATATTTGTATAATTATTTTAAACACAAACATAATTTGTAATTTTTTCAAAAAAGACTATGACAAAAGAAATATATTATTATAATCTTTTGAGCTAGGAAGATTAATTTTATCTTCTGGGGTATCTCAAAACTTAAGGTCTAAATTCATTTGAACTTCAAATAGTGATGTAATTTTGGTGCAATTTAATTTAAGGCTATATGGGAGAGCTCATTTGTTTTTAATTCAAGTTTGTAAACCATTTCAGTTTTAACGATATCATCCACGAGCTTTGATTAAAAAAAAAAGTTCAGATTTAAGGTAGTACGTAGTTCTCAGTACTCAGGAGCAAAATTAGAAAATTTTAGTTGGAGGGACTGAAATCTAAGATACAAAATATGTGGTGTGGTCTAGGGAGCCGCAAAAAAATTGAATTAACTTAAAATTATCCTGTGAATTTCAATCTGACATGTTTTCTCCTCCCGGTTCGATTTAAACAAACTACAAAATTGAATTACTTTAGAGCGTCCGGACCCCTGGATTGATCCGAATCCCTATCCCCTCAGGCAACCTGAGGTACAATAGATAAAATCGAACCATTCTTTTAACTCTAGCACGAATCTTAAAGCAATTCCCTAGACACGAATCAAACAATTTTTTTAACAATTGTTAGGTCTAAAAAAAGAACATATACAAAATCCCATCATTGATCTATATGCACACAATATATAAATTAGATTGACTTCAAATAATATTTGAGGGATGCTTCTATGGACATAAGGACCTATTTGTAAAATGAGCATATTTTCATTTTCAAAGTTCAAACAGTCGATCCGACCGTTCAACATTATCTCCATATTAAAATATACTTGGAGGTCAAATTTTACATTTTTTTTAATTTGTTTACTATTTATTAAGATGGGTACAAAATTCAATAGTCTGAATTTGAGTAGTTTTGTAAAATACTTAATAAATAGTAAAAAAATTCAAAAAAATGTAAAATTTGACCTCCAAGTACATTTTAATATGGAGATAATGTTGAACAGTCGGATCGACTGTTTGAACTTTGAAAATGAAAATATGTTCATTTTACAAATAGGTCCTTATGTCCATAGAAGCATCCCTCTAAATTAAACTATTAAACTCGATTTACTTTACGAGTCATGCATTTACATGCAAACTTTATAAATTTTCTAGCTAATTTAGTATAAAGTTAAGCGATAAAAAAATATTGAAAAGTAAGTATCAAAATTCAATTGTAAACTCTTTTTTTTTACTGCTTGACTTTATACTAAATTAATTCAAAAATTTATAATTTTACATGTATATGCTTTACTAGTAAAGTATATGATACATTTCATGGTTTAAATTCATCATTTGAAGTCGATCAATCCGATAAATTTTTGAAGTCACATAAATTTTTGAGGCAGCATCTGCAAATACACCATTGGCCGAGCCGGACCGTCACATGGATGTCGCGCCAGTGTAAGAATTTTTTTTATTAATTCATAACCTTCACTATAGCTTTCTGATTGTAATACTAACATTTGTTGTAATTCGTACAGACCTTACAGAGATTGGTACCAGGATCACGGCGCGTACACCATATTTCTAGAGGGGTGTCTCGCCGACAACCCTGCTGGCGCACCGTTCGCAGCCATGGTATTTTTAATTTGAAGTTTCAAATTATAACTAACAATATTTACATTTGTACAACTTTTTCATAATTTTTTCAATTTTCAGGCATTATATCTTGTCAAGAGTTGCATCATAGGGGCTACGATGGCCGGGACCAAGGGCTGAAAGAGGCTTGGGAAAGTCATCCTCAAGCACAACGTACTCGCGGTGTGCCAGTGTGGGTACAGGGCGCGTCTCGACTCTCTACTGAGATGCGCTGGCTTGGGCAGAGTTGATGCGGTTGACGACATATCCGACGAGCCTGATGTCTACGTCCCGTATACTGGTGATGAGGAGGTCTTTGCAGCCGTCCATGACGCTGAGATTGTCGGTCAGGTGTTCGACCAAGGTGACGAGTTGATGCGCCGAGCTACACATGAGGCCATGGGATCCCAAGCTACGATGGATGGCGAGGTATAATTGTAACTAAAATACATAACTGTGATTTTTTTTCAAATTCAAAACATTATCTAATTTGTAAGTTACTACAGGGTGAGGAGGAGGAGCCGCTGGGTTCAATATCTCCACATATTTTGGCACAGAGGGAGACAGACTATATTCTCAGGGTTACAGTCCGACTCAAACGGTACCTCCTGCCTATCAGCCAGGGTATGTTCAGGCAGAGCCCATCCCGGAGTTTCCTAGGTCATCCTCACAGCATGCATCGTACCCTTCCCTCCATGATGACCCCATTGTCAAACAGGCGTATTTATTCACGCAGGCTGAGTCTGGACAGACTATGTTTTTTGGTCCTGGAGTCCAACAGACATCCGAGATTGAGGAGGTTCATGACGAGCCGGTTCAGTCTTCGGATGTCCAGGCGGAGGACTCTACAGACTCAGTAGAGACTGACGAGACGCCACTCTTTAGGCGAGGTCGAGGGTTTAGGAAGAAGAAGGCGATAACGGTATTTAGTCCTGATCCGTAGGCTTTGATTTGTATTATTGTTAGATGTTCTGTCAGATATTTATTTTGTTGATTAGTTTTTTGTTTTTTTTTGTTTTGTTGTTATTTATTTATTTTGTTCATTTCATTATCTCATCGTACAAAAAAAAATTCCAAACAAACGACATATCTAAAATATTCCAAACGAACGACATATCTAAAATATTCCAAACGAACGACATTTCTAAAATACAATACGACCTAAAATATATTAATTTAAACAACATTTGAAGCTAAAAAAATAACAGATTTAACAACATAAAAATATTTCTATAACAAAAAATAACAAATAACAGATTTCAATTTTTTTATTTAAAAAGTAAGGGCCCGCACCGGCATAATGCGGACCCTGGGTCCGCACCAGCATTGTGCGGACCCATGTAAGGGTCCGCATCGGCATTCTGCGGCCCCGCTGAAATGAGTCCGCGCGCAGAATGCCTATGCGGCCGTGGTAAAATACGAAATTTCCAAAAACAACGGTTATTTGGTTTATTTTTTTTGTAACTGTGCTAGAAATAAAAATTTCGGATTTTATAGATTAGCTCCTCTATTCAAATTTTCAGTTTTGCTCCTACTTTTGATGATATGAGGAGACAGTCTTTTAATGTTATATAGCTAAAATTAGTAAATTAATAGAAACCTTGTCAACGTGCTTGTTCTATGAAAATCACGATATGGGCGAATCGATGATCCGATGAAGCTCGGCACGCTTCTGAAACAATATAAAGTAGATGCAGTCATTTAATGATATATAGTTAGAATTACTTTAATGTAATTAAATCCTAGTTATGTAGCTAAAATAACTAAATTAATTGAAACCTTGTCAATCTGCTTCTGCTATGATAATCATGATATGGGCGAATCGATGACCCGATGAAGCTGATCGGCATGCCTCTGAAACAACATAAAGTAGATGCAGTCATTTACTGATATATAGTTAGAATTAATTAACTTGGTTGAAACCTAGGTATGCTGAGACAACCATGCAGGGAAGCAGAGGTAATTCTTCCTTCATCGAATTAATTAACTTAATTAAAACCAAGTTATGTTGATGATATATAGCTAAAATTAATAACTTAATTGAAACCTGGTCTTTTAGTGATATATAGCTAAAAATAATTAATTTAATTGAGACCTGGTACTGCTGTCCCTACTGCCAGCATGGCTTCTCGCATAGCTCTGTGAGTCATCTGTGGAATGGCTTGAGCCGGTCGTGCTTCTCGCCATTGATCCGATATAACTATAATTCAAAATTTGCTAATATGTCTACCAGAGAGATAAAGAGCTAGATTAGAGAAAGAGAGATATATATAAAGCAGGCCATTGAAATATTATAGTTCTTAGAATATTTTCACTATATCTTTAAGATAGCTAGAAAAATGCCTATCATTGATCCACGGTTTTAATATGAAATGTTGGTTACATATATAATTGTCGAAGGGCTGTACCTTAATTAGTTAGACTTAGAACTTGTGGGACAATATCTTTCTCAGTCGTACAATTTTCCCTCGCAGGTTATATTTTAGTAACTTCATTTTATTTCAACCAATATCCATCTTTATATATGCACTGTAATTAACTTAATTTTAATAGATCCAATAGTACATGCATGAAACTGTTTACTGCTATTTCGTTTAGATGTTTTCTCAATTTTTATCATGATGCCATAATTTGTATCTGACTTAGGATTAGCAATTTTTGTTTTTTATGATCATTAACATATATATACAATATATATAGCCAAAACTTGTTACTGTGCGTTTAGGGGTGCAAACGGATCGGATGGTGGTAAAACCATATCCGTATCCGTTTTCATTTTTCGGATCGATACGGATCGATACGGATCGGATATCGGATATCCGTAGATATATACATAAATATTTTTATAATATATATTAAACTATGAAATATATATCTTCTATTCGGATACAGATAATTAAAATTCAAAATCATATCCGTATCTGTATCCGCAAGGATATTATCGGATATCCGTATCAAATTTTCGAATACGGATCCGGATACGGTCGAATATTATCCGATCCATTTGCACCCCTATGTGCGTTGGATGTCATGCATGCATGTTAGAGAATAACTATCATTTTACTTGGTACAGTTATGTTGGGTTTCGGGTAGGTTAATAGTGCAACAATTCTGTCATTTCATAATTTGTTCACTACCCGAAAAACCAGAATCCATGTATAAAACTAATTCCAAGATTAATAAAGAATTTACCACTAGACGCGCAGTGCAGCAGAAACGTCAATTCTAGTCTAGCAGTAGCCTTCTTCTCCTTTCCTTCTCGTGTCGGATTCACGCAACAGCCCAGCAGTCACGCCTCTATCAGTATCCACACGAACAGGTTGAGCAACTACTGTAATTCGGTATGCTAGTACCAAATTGACAGCCCCTTTCTTTCGTTCTGTCTCTCTTTCGTTTTCTGAAAAATGGAATAGAATGGCTAACTGAATTCTGAACAGATCATTGCATATTTATAAAACATATGCACCAGTTCGTTCGAGCCTATTCATGGCACCAATTCGTTGAGCCCTTTCAGAAGACTTATCTGATCTGATCAGATCAGATGAGAACAGAAAATTCTGGCCTAGCCCAATAAGAAATGACCCATATTAATCTAAATATGGCCCATAATATTCTGACCTATTAGTACATTTCTAACAGTCTCCCACTTGTACTAAAGACAAATATTTTAAACTTGTTTTCAACCTTGTTCTTGTGTGTGACCCAATAGGTTCATATAATGTTGGCAGTGAGCTGAAAATCCTTTTCAGCACACAAATCATAAGCGGTCCCTAGCAGGGCATTATGACTACCCAAATTACATGAATGTCAATATCCGACAATTACCTCACAATTATTTATGTTAATCCTTTTATCACTTGACATCTTGATTGTACTCAAAGCAGGATATGTGCCATCTTTGTGTAGTACAATCTTTGATTTCTCATACCAAAGTTAGATTGACTTTCATAAGGTTGACTATCAACCATATAGCACGGCCATGCATTTTTCAATCTATCTTTCTAGAGGGGCCCAGAGACATCATGCTCTCATTATATGAGAGGGATAAATTCCATCTTGATCATTCATATTTCTCCACATGATTCATAGTATACCCAATTTCAATCTTTATAGTTACCTGATTAGGGCTAACGTTTGATAGAATCAAAGTATATAATTCTCATTGAATTAATCAATGATGATCTCAGGTCAAAGGATTCAACAAAAATTATTGTATAAAATAAACTGATGACACATACTAATCCATACAGTATTTTATAGCGGGTCTGTCCAATACCATGTTTATCAAAACATGTATCCATGTGATTGCATTGGATATCCCATATCGATAATCCGTAAAACATGATCATCAACAATCAATCCACATACTAGTCCATATAATTATTTAGTGTTCCGACTAATAATAAAAGACTAGGGACTATTTAGAATAATATTGCATCCTATTATAAAGTTTTACGATCCAATTCATCGAATTGATGATAAATAATAAGCAATAATTTATTCAAGGAACATTACAACATATTATTCATAAAACATAAACATACAAACAATCATCTAAATAATCAACCTCTGTAGCAATCACTAGAGCCAATCACTCATGTATCTAATACCTATAGCTCTAGTATGTAAATCATGCTTAACTTGCGGAAGATTTTTAGTCAACGGATCTGCTACATTTGCATCTGTTCCTATCTTGCATATTTTCACATCACCTCTATTCACAATCTCTCGAATAAGGTGAAAACGTCGAAGTATGTGTTTGGACTTTTGGTGTGACCTTGGCTCCTTAGCCTGTGCGATTGCTCCATTATTGTCACAATAGAGATCCACTGGATTTTCAATACTTTTAATCACACCAAGTTCAGTAATGAACTTCCTTATCCAAACAGCTTCTTTTGCTGCTTCCGAAGCAGCAATATATTCAGCTTCTGTGGTAGAATCGGCAACTGTCTCCTGCTTGGAACTCTTCCAGCTAACAGCTCCTCCATTAAGGCAAAATACAAATCCAGATTGCGATCTAAAATCATCTTTGTCGGTTTGGAAGCTTGCATCCGTGTAACCATTTACAACAAGCTCTTCCTCACCTCCATAAACAAGAAACACATCCTTAGTCTTTCTCAAGTACTTAAGGATATTCTTTACTGCTATCCAGTGACTCTCACCTGGATCTGATTGGTATCTACTAGTGACACTTAGAGCATACGAAACATCGGGACGTGTACAAATCATAGCATACATGATAGATCCAATTGCCGAGGCATATGGAATCTTACTCATGCGGTCTCGCTCAACTTGTGTCGAAGGACACTGATTTTTGCAAAGACTTATGCCACTTGACATAGGTAAGGAACCTCTCTTTGAATCCTGCATGTTGAATCTTTTCAACACCTTGTCAATGTACGTATTTTGGCTCAATCCAATTAGCCTTTTTGATCTATTCCTGTAGATCCTTATTCCCAATATGTAAGTCGCTTCACCTAAATCTTTCATTGAAAAACTATTTTTCAGCGAAGTTTTAACTGATTCAAGTAACCGAATGTCATTTCCAATCAACAGAATGTCATCCACATATAAAACAAGAAAAACAAGTGCGCTCCCACTAGTCTTTTTGTAAACACAAGGTTCTTCTTCGTTCTTGATGAATCCAAATTTCTTGACCACTTCATCAAAACGAATATTCCAACTCCGAGATGCTTGCTTCAATCCATAAATAGATTTTCGAAGTTTGCATACCTTTCTAGCATTCTTTGGATCGACAAAACCTTCGGGTTGTGTCATGTACACATCCTCGTTTAAGTTTCCGTTAAGGAAAGCGGTTTTGACATCCATTTGCCAAATTTCATAATCATAGTATGCGGCAATTGCTAGAATTATCCGAATTGACTTAAGCATCGCAACTGGTGAAAAAGTTTCATCATAGTCAATACCATGAATTTGCTTGAAACCTTTTGCCACCAAGCGTGCTTTGTGAATGTGAACATTCCCATCCATGTCAATTTTCTTCTTAAAGACCCATTTACACTCAATGGTTCTTACGCCATTAGGTAAATTAACCAAGCTCTAAACTTGATTGTCTTCCATGGATTGCATTTCGGATTTCATGGCTTCAAGCCACTTATCAGAGTCCGGGCTCACCATCGCTTCATGAAACGTCGTAGGCTCATCGTTGTCCAACAACAATATGTCGCGTTGTTCTGTCATGAGCAACAAATACCTCTGAGGCATACGACGTTCCCTATCAGACTTTCGAAGCGGTAGTGTCTCTTGTATAGGTTCCACAATATCTTGTGGTTCCTGTTGAGTTATAGGAGTATTCTCTTGTATATCTCGAATTTCTTCGAGATGCACATTACTCCCACTAACTCCTTTGGAAAGAAACTCTTTCTCCAAAAAGACACCACTTCGAGCAACAAATACTTTGTTCTCAGCCCTATTATAAAAATAGAATCCCTTGGTTTGCTTTGGATATCCAATAAAGAAACATTTATCTGACTTAGGTGTGAGCTTATCAGATATCAATCGTTTTACATAAGCCTCACAACCCCAAATCTTAAGAAAAGACATACTAGGACGTTTCCCAGTCCATATCTCAAATGGTGTCTTTTCAACTGCCTTTGATGGAACCCTATTTAGTGTGAAAGCTGCAGTCTCTAGAGCATACCCCCAAAATGATAATGGAAGATCAACTTGACTCATCATTGAACGAACCATGTCCAACAAAGTTCGATTCCTCCGTTCAGACACACCATTCCATTGTGGTGTTCCCGGAGGAGTAAGTTGTGAAACAATTCCAAATTGCTTTAAATGATCGCCAAATTCCTGACTCAAATATTCGCCTCCTCGATCTGATCGAAGAGCTTTAATTGTCTTGCCAAGTTGATTCTGTACTTCATTCTGAAATTCCTTGAATTTTTCAAATGCTTCTGATTTATGTCTCATTAAATAGATATCCAAATCTACTAAAATCATCGGTAAATGTGATGAAGTACTGAAAACCACCTCTTGCGACTGAACTAAACGGTCCACATACATCAGAATGTATAAGTACCAATAGGTCATTCGCTCTTTCATTTATTCCAGTGAAAGGTGCTTTAGTCATTTTTCCCAACAAACAAGCTTCGCATGTTTCAAGTGATTCCAAATCAAATGAAACTAGAAGTCCATCCTTATGAAGCTTCTTTATGCGTTTCTCACTTATGTGTCCTAAACGACAATGCCATAAAAGAGTGGGATTCAAATCATTTGACTTGAGTCTTTTGGTTTGTATGTTATAAACAGGAACATCAAGATCTAGAATATAAAGTCCATTATGTAATGAAGCTTTGCCATAATATATATCATTCAAATAAAAGCAACAACCTTTGTTCTTAAATTTAAATTCAAATCCAAACATATCTAAACACGAAATAGAGATAATGTTTCTACTTATGGCAGGTACATAATAACAATTATTTAATTCTAAGATCATCCCGGAAGGTAGAGCTAATGATACAGTGCCTATGGCCAAAGCAGCAACCCGTGCTCCATTGCCGACACGTAGCTGTACCTCTCCTTTATTCAACATTCTACTCTTTGCGAGCACCTGCATATTTGAACAAATATGAGCTCCTGAACCGGTATCTAATACCCATGAATCAGTTTGATAAGTAGAAATGTTAATTTCTATAACAAATATACCTGAAGCGGAAGTCCCACTTCCCTTCTTTTGATCTTCTTTGAACTTCTTGCAGTCTCTCTTCCAATGACCTATCTCATTGCAATAGAAACATTGCGACTCGGCGGCACTGGCTACAGACTTTCCTTTGTTCGAGTTCCCAACTTGAACTTTGTCTTTGCCTTTTCCTTTGCCTTTGCCTTTGCCTTTGCCTTTGGCCTTTCCTTTGCCTTTATTTTTGAAGTTCGTTTCCTTCTTAACCAACAAGACATCATTAGGTTTCCTCAAGTTTTGCTCAGCTGTCTTTAGCATCCCATGCATTTCTGTCATTGACTTCTCCAGCCCATTCATGTTAAAATTCAGAATAAATTGATAGTAACTTGGAGGTAAGGACTGGAGAATAATGTCAGTAGACAACTCTTTACTGAGGGGATAGCCCAATCGGTTCAGATTCTCAATATACCCCATCATCTTGAGTACATGAGGACTAACCGGGCTTCCTTCTGCCAATTTACATTGATACAATGCCTTTGATGTCTCATATCTCTCAGTGCGAGCTTGAACTTGAAAAAGTTCACGAAGCTGCACAATTATGTCATAAGCACTTAATTTCTCAAGCTGCTTTTGAAGCTCAGAATTCATTATCGTGAGCATGAGACAAGTGACATCAAGATCATCATTCACATGCTTATCATATTTCTGTTGATCCTCAGCAGAAATTTCACCTTTGTCATTAGCTTTTGGTTTTTCAGGAAGGGGTTTCTCTAGAACGTATTCCTTTTTCTCTTGTTTGAGGATAATGCGTAAGTTTCTATACCAGTCCAAAAAGTTTGGACCAGTGAGTTTTGCACGTAAAAGTAGATGTATTTGCCATTATCTACAACAAAAAAAATATGCAGAAATTTAGACTTAAAGTTTATGTTTTTAGAAAAACCTTTAAATAAAAGTTGACTCCCACTATGTGTTTTAAAAACCGATGTCCCCTATAAAACCACATAGCGGATCAAGATCCATATTTCACTAAATGCAAGTGAGCTTTGGCATCACTGCTTGAATTTAGTTATTTAGGTAAGCATACTATTGCTAATTATATCTAATATAACTCTCGTTTTGTTCGAGGTACATCCCATGTTCCGACTCCTCAAACCTATGCCTCAAGGCCCAAAGACGTTTTGATAGCCTAGTTAAGTGAAACCAATTCTCTAAATATAAGTGTCCAACACTCATATCATATCTCATTAAGATAACTAACAATACCTTGCTTTGGCAAGCCCATCAATTAGCGATCGAAACCTTGATAGGTTAGAGATTTTGGAAAAGCATGAAAACTTAATTTTTCTTTAAGGGACTTTGTTGTTTATTTTAAAAACATGCAAATAAACAATTAAATTAAATAACATGAGCCCAATGTATAAGTGGAATAGTATGATCCATGGCTTGATATTCTTCATTGTAAGATTCCACTTGACAATAGCCACCATCCATCCTTCATGTAATCTTCTTTATACTAACCATATAACTACTCTAGTAGCAATAAAGAAAATACAATCATGTCCTAAGAATAACGGCTCGCAGACCGCATAAATGATACACAATAAGTGACATGCAAGTCACTCTTTAATTATAAATTAAATTAATTCACGGGGCACCATAGGCCGCAATTACATACATCATTCATGCATTCATTACAACATATCACACAAGGCAACGGGATCATACTATTCACATATTCCGTAACTGCAAAACAAAGTTAGATAGAATCCAATTCTAAATATGGGCTCATGTATAAGACGATATGAAAGGGGTTACTTGCCTTTTTAATAACTGCGGGCTGGGGGTTAGAGGGGGGCGGGCCCCCCTTACAGGGGTCTTAGGGGGCTTGCCCCCTGAAGAAATTTTTCCAGTAATACTATAATACGTGAAACAATTCTTCTTCAGATTTCATAAAATAATCATATAACAGAACCAATCTAATTGATTCAGTTTCCATAAACAGTATTTTCGGATTAAATCCAATTAATCAAAAATTCGAACCAATCCAATTGATTCAATTCTGTCAGAACAATCCAATTGATATGATTATTTATTAATTCCATAACCCACAGAAAAACCGCCATATTAATTCGTATAATTTAATCAATCCAATTGATTCAATTCAGACGTTAATCTAATTAACAATCAATAATCCAGAATTAATTCTACACAAGTGGCTCTGATACCACTGTTGGGTTTCGGGTAGGTTAATAGTGCAACAATTCTGTCATTTCATGATTTGTTCACTACCCGAAAAACCAGAATCCATGTATAAAACTAATTCCAAGATTAATAAAGAATTTACCACTAGACGCGCAGTGCAGCGGAAACGTCAATTCTAGTCTAGCAGTAGCCTTCTTCTCCTTTCCTTCTCGTGTCGGATTCACGCAACAGCCCAGCAGTCACGCCTCTATCAGTATCCACACGAACAGGTTGAGCAACTACTGTAATTCGGTATGCTAGTACCGAATTGACAGCCCCTTTCTTTCGTTCTGTCTCTCTTTCGTTTTCTGAAAAATAGAATATAATGGCTAACCGAATTCTGAACAGATCATTGCATATTTATAAAACATATGCACCAGTTCGTTCGAGCCTATTCATGGCACCAATTCGTTGAGCCCTTTCAGAAGACTTATCTGATCTGATCAGATCAGATGAGAACAGAAAATTCCGGCCTAGCCCAATAAGAAATGACCCATATTAATTATTAATATGGCCCATAATATTCTGACCTATTAGTACATTTCTAACAAGTTATTCACTGAGTTGACAATTTTTTTTTTTTTGCTGTTATCTAATTATATATGCACCGGCCAGCTGGAATTTGAATAGCAAGTGTGCGTTAGAAAATTGTATATATGTAATTACTTGCAAACAACTATCAACAAAACCTGTTCTAACGATCCTGAGAGAACGCATATAGCACGATTATTTTTAAATAGTACAAGCAATATATATATATATATATACATATTTTTATTAAAATTATAAGCAAAACGCATAACTCCAGAGTTTTTGTAATTACCAATAGCAGGGGTGACTAATAGAAAATAGACAAAATGAATTGGGTATATATTAATTCATCACAACTTCACGATTTAAAAAGTTTCTGATCCCGCAAGATATGTACTCCATCTTGGATAAATTAATGTGAAAATTTCAATAAAAGTTTAATAGACGACAAAAATATTCTTCAATAGCGTAATGCCTCGCTTTGCTTCGGCGGTACCTTTGTCTGAGATCTGTATTCTACATTTTTAAATCATCAGCTAATTACGTGTATTATTAATTATATACCAGCAGCTCTGTGCTAATAGAAAATTGACAAAATTGGGTACATAACAGCAGTTCTATGCTAGTTTTCATCACAATCAGATTGTTTTATTATTATTATTATTATTATTATTATTGTTATTATTATTATTGAGACTAAGAAAAAGACACTGAAAAGTACAAAATAGAAGAAATTATTGTTTTCTATTTATTAGTCAGATTGTTTATCATATCATTATACATGAGACACTCTTTCGCTATCATGTGCTTCTCTGTACTTCTAGTGATAATTAATTTTTATCTTAAATTCAATTCACATGAATCTTGTTTCATATATAGAGACCGACAATAAATCTCATTTCTTTTTTAACTTCAAATTTACATTTGTGTTGTTATTATTTTTTATCAAGCTAACTTCATACACATAAATTATCCTTTAATCACCATACTAAATAGAAGAATCAAGCTAACTTCAAATTTGCATTGGTGATGTGTTGAAACTGCTGTGGATTCTTGTTGTCAATGTGCACCAGTTTTTCTCTTTTTAAACAGCCATTTCTAGGCCTACAAAAAATGCCTATCTGAGTTATAAACACCATCGACCTCACGTTTAGTGTAAGTATCAAAAGTAGAGAAAGGATCTTTTTGTCCTCTAAATCGACCAATTAGAAGACCGACATCTTCCGAAACATGCTACATATTTTTTTTTTTAATAAAAGATAAAATAAGTACTTCATAAATTTAAAATGAGTCTTAATAGAATATATAATAAAATGAGTAAATTTGTGAGCTTTCAAAGTTTATAATGGTAAATATGATATTATGAATTTTAGAGGGGGGAATACGTAATTTAGATGTTTTTGAGGAGTATACATGAAATTCCCCCCAAAAAAGTAGTACATGGATTAATCTAGTACAATGCTACAAGTGCAAGATCTCCAATCAAAAAAAAAAAACAACTGAAGATCTTAATTTCAAAGCTCTCTTTCTCTTAATTTTGATTTTTTAATTTTTTTGGTTCATTATAAGTTTATAACTGTTTGCTCCAAAAAGAAAATTGAGAATAAAGTAGATGAGTATGGCTTTCGGTGTACAGTTTAATTATGGGACTAGACTAGGTAAAATCACAGAGTTCATCTTTATATTTATTTATTAGAAGTTCGTGTTTCGCTTTACTCGGCGGAGATGGAGTTATTAGTTGTAAAACAATTGAAAAGTTTCAAAAGATTTTACATAACAAAAATAAAACCTTTTATTAATTGATTTCATATGTAAATTTTGTGCTATATTATTTATTTTCTTTTTTGTGGTTTTTTTATTTGTTGAATTAAATTAAAAATTAATATTTGTCCTTGAAAACCGACTAATTAGATAACCAACATTTTCCTGAAACATGTTACATATTTTTAATTTTTTTAATGAAGGATAAAATAGATATTTCATAAATTTAAAATAAGTTTTAATAAGAAATACAATAAAATATGTAAATTTGTGAGTTATCGAAGTTTAAAAGAGTAAATATGATATTATGAATTTTAAGGGAGAAATACATAATTTGAATGTTTTTTATTAGTACACATGAAATTCTCCCAAAAAAATAGTACTTGGATTAATCTAGTACCAAGCTACAAGTGCAAAATCTCCAAACAGAAAACAAAAATAAATAAAGATGTGAACTTTTACGAAAAAAAAAAAAATCAATTACAGCTCTCAATAAGCTTGACACAGCTTCATCTAAGGAAATATCGTAACAGAATCGGATCAAAGCGTACTATCGGGTCAGTTTAGGTCTAGCTAGTTCATGTCTGACCTTAGAGATAAAAAACGCTAGAAAAATCAAGAACATGAACAAATCAAACACCATCAATGAGCTTCAAAGCTCTCTTTTTCTTAATTTTGATTTTTTATTTTTTTGGGACGAAAGTGAATTTAAGTAAGAATTGACAGAGTAGAGTGATAGTAGAAAAAATGAAGGAGAGGTTCTAAGATAAAATAACGAGGATCTTAGCTCATTATAATTGCTTGCACCGAAGAGACAATTGAGAATAAAGTAGATGAGATATGGCTTTGGGTGAACTGTTTAATTATGGAACTAGACTAGGTAAAATCACAGTTCATTTTTTTCTTTTCTCTAAGAGAAGTGCATTCTTTCGCTTAATCGGCGGATCGAGAGGGAGTTTGCAGTTGTAAAACAATTCAAAAAAATTCTGAAGACTAAATATTATTTCTACAAATTATTTTAATAGAAAAAAAATGAAATTTACATAACAAATTATTTTAATAGTTATACTAAAGTTATACATTGTTTGCATATCTAGAGCAATGATGAGATTTTGTATGTATTATTTTTTAGTGCTAACAATTGTTAGAAAAATTATGGAGTGTGCTCAAAGTAATGAAAAATATGTATAATTTGTGTACACAAATTTTAATACATTGGAAAGATGAACCACATATAAATTCAAATTCTTACATGATTTACACTTAATCTAATTAATTGATCAATTTGTATAGAGCTCAGACTTAATCTTGATTAAAAAAAATTACCAAAAAATTCGTTAGCATGTTTATTTTTTTTTATTTTATATACTCGTACGCATGAACTTGTATACAGTTCATCCTTACTGGTGCATCAAAGTTGATGTTTTGCAAATTTTATAGAATGATTCGCGCGTACGGGCAGCACCATATAATCTAGCTCGAATTCAATCTAATTTCACTTATACATGAAATCCATGCGTTGAATAAAATTGATCCAACACCATATCAACTCATATTTTATTACATTTACACATTATTAGTCCCTTTTTCACCTATGAAATTTCATTCTATTTAGACTTTTTTGACAGTTTTCTTTTAGATCCATTTCTAACTTGAGATGTTCAATCCCAAATTAAATTTCAACATCATATATAGCCTTCATATAGCTGATTGTGCATCAATTTTGATATAAGGGATAACATATCAGAATATTTATGTTTTCATCAATTTCAAAAAGTGTTATATTAGTTGTCACTATTATCAACTAATTTGTTGTTAATATAATAACACATCCCCTAATCAAAACAGAAGTATAACAACTGTTTGAGATGTATTCCTTACTTTGAACAAAACTGTTTTCTTGCTCCAAAAAATTGAAACAAAAATTTGTAGATTCTTTGAGATACTAGCTACCCTTTTTTTTTTTTTCTTTCTTTTCTTTTTTTTTTCCATGTGAAAAGCCGTTAGGTAAGACAGAGACTAAATTTATACAACTGTTCTATGTGTACGTGTATTTACATCATTTAAAAGAATGTCCATCATAAGTCAGGCATTGGATCCTTGCAGCATAGCAAATTATTATTAGCATGCCTCTGATGATCTTTACTGAGATTGCTTTGCTAGAAAATTTCACCTGAGGTGAAGAAAAAAAAAACAGTAAATTTTAGAGAGTCTACTCTTTTAGCAGTACGAAGTTGTTCATGATTTAGCAATCTCCATATAAAAAATGTACTTGGAGACCAAATTTTACAATTTTTTTTACTATTTTTTCCAAATAGGTACAAAATAACTGGTTTTGAGAAGATTTTGGACCCATCCAAAAACAGTGATTTTGTACTATCTAAAATAATAGTAAAAAATTTCCAAAAGTACAAAATTTGGTCTCCAATACATTTTAATACGGAGATCATGTTGAACGGTTTAGATCAATTGTTTGGATTTTGAGAACAGAGATAAGGATGTGAGGCATGATTGGGACATGAATACAATGGGGCATTTTAACCCTACTCTTGTTGAAATTAGGAGAGGACGATACAGGTGAAATTGCCATAATCAGAAGGCTATGAGATATTTCAATATTTAGCAGGGTCAAAGATGCAATTGTTACAAATAAACAATGGATTGGGGCAAAGAACACTTACTATTGTTGTTTCAAGTGCTTCTTGGCTTTTCTAGAGAACTCACGAACCGCTACTCTGTCAGAAAAGGTCAAAGGGGTCTCTTCCTCTATTGGGTCCCGCTCGTAAAATAACTTTATAGGTTTACTATCATCTGATGGTGGTTCTTCTGGTACGTCTCGGTACAAGTGTTTTAGAATGAAAAGTGCTGTGTCATCATCTCTCCAGTAATTTCTGCATATAAAGTGCAAAGGGCAATAAAAATTACACATACTACCATCAAAAGTTTCTTCAAATAAAAATAAATAAATAAATCACAGAGTGAGACTATAGTATTATACATAGCGCATGTTGGTTTGTACTTTAGATCAATATTTTCGTTTTCAAAATTCAAAGAGTCAATCTGAACCATTCAACATGATCTCCATATGAACATGTACTAGCAGACTAAATTTTAGTTTTTTATGATTTTTTTTACAATTTTTTAGATAGGTAGAAAATCACTACTTTTGAATGGTCTAGAATATTAAGATCAAGTGATTTTCGATGCATCTAAAACAAATAGTAAAAAAATTCTAAAAAATATAAAATTTGATCTACAAGTACATTTTCATATGGTGATTGGTGATCATGTTGAACCGTCCAGATCGACTATTTGGAGCTTGGAAACAGATAAATTGATCCATAGTATGGACCAACATACGCTATGCATAGTATCATAGCCTCACTCTAAATCATACTTAGAAGTTACTTACGTATGAGATCCTAAAGCCAGAATATAGGGGTGCTGAAATGTTTTATGCTGAAAAAGTTTCATATAAACAGGAAAGTAGTTAGCAATAAAATAAATATTTTAGACAAGAAATTAAATACTAAAAAAATAATAATAACCTGAAGCACATGATCAATACGGCCTCCTTCAGAACCTGTTAGCCTTTCCATCATTAAAGAACCATATGACCTTTCTTTCTTATGGAAGCTTTCGGGTTTTTCTAAAAAAATTTCAAATAATTAATTCATCACTATGTCAGTACAGGTTAAATAAATGAATGCGTGATAATAAGGATATAATATACGTATTATTTAGCAAAATACCTTCTATAGTATCTTTGCCTTTTGGCTGGAGAACATTAATTGCTTTTTCCTAATTACATAAAGAAATAAAAACGGTTACTAATAACAGATAATGAGAACAAAGAAAAACATAGCAAAAAGACGAGGTTTTGTTACCTTCAAAGAGCTGACATGAGTTGCCACAGCATTAGAAACTGTTGCAATCTCTTCTTTAAACTCCTGAATTTTAGTAATAAAAATATTAATAAATTCATAGCATAATTTGCATAAATTATAATAGTTCAAAGATTAACAAAATAACAGAACCTGAAATCCAACGTGAAGCCTCTTGCCACCTCTGTGATATGGGATAATTACGGGACGTATGTTGGTATATTCCTCACATACAAGGGGTTCGATTCTGCATGAAAAAAATCAAATATTTTCATACCTTGAATATATTTACATATTTTTTTTTTGTCATTTTTCAAATCGGTGAATATTGCATACCGGTACGCTACAGGATCAAAAGGATGAAAAATGTTAAACATCTGACAGCAAGAAGGCATCTCTTCTTGTATCTTCTCATTTTGCCAATAATCATGACCTCGACCTTTAAATAAAATTAAAAAGAACCAAGATTACATAAAAATACATCATTTTCTCTCAATAACAATATTTTAAGACACGATTTTTGATGTTGTCACCCTTTCAAAAAAATATTAACAAAATAAAAACTTCAACAAAAAAATTGAGTTTCATTACCGATTCCTATACGGACATTACGTAGGGCCAAAAACACTCCAAGAGGTGACCCCACAGCATAAAACGTATCCACCTACAAATGTAAAAGAATACCAGAAGATATTAAATATACAGTAGGAATGAATAATTAAAATATAAATTAGTTATTACCTTGAAATCAAGCTTGGTATAGCGTATGTATGGCTTATAAGAGATTTCCTTGTCATTTTGCACCTTGGAAACTTTTCTCAGTATCGATTGTTTATTTTCAGATTTAGGTTCTTCTCCTGTTACCACAATAAATTGTTTTAAGTTATTCTAATACAGAGATTACTACAATATAAATGATACATCCCTTGAACAAAGAAACAAATAAAATGAATATAAATACCTTGCTCAAGCTGCGCTATTCTGGCTTTAAGCATCTTTACCTATATATTTAAACATAGCAAACAAATATAGTAGACACTAAATGGAGAATAAAAAGTATCAGAATTGCATTGTTTTATATATAAATATTTGCAAAAAATCAACTTGAACAAAAAAGCAATTTTTTTTCCAGGTAAAGAACCTTGTATAGTCAATCCGAACCGTTCGACATGATCTCCATACTAAAATGTGCTTGGAGACCAAATTTTATATTTTTTTACTAAGTTTTTATATAGGTAGAAAATCCATTGATTCAGAAGATTCTGGACCATAAAAAAACATTGCTTTTCTAACTATCTAAAAAAATAGTAACAAAAATTCTAAAAAAATGTAAAATTTGGTCTCCAAGCACATTTTACTATGGAGATCAATGTAATAATATCCGTGTTGATACAGTTTTTGACATCTTAGTGCTTTCTACTCTTTAATTTGTACCAGTATCAGATTGGCCATAATCTTAACTCATGCTCAACAATGTTTTTTTTTATTTTATTTTTTGATATTAGCATACCTCCTCTAAAGATGAAATATGCTCTCCGTTTTCCAATTTTTCACCTTCCAATTCAGTTTCAAGGGCATGTGATGTCTCTCCGTTATCCAATTTCAAGTCGTCAGTAACAATTTCATTAGAGAACGACACATGGTGACACATGTCCCTATCAACCTTCTCAGGTAGTGAAGTAGATAAATCTGACTGGTGGAGGCCACTAACCACATCATCTCCTTGATCGTTAACTGCCTCAAAAGTCACAGTATCAATGGGAAATGGAGAAATGAGGCGGTTTTGGTGACAAAGGATGTCATATGAGAGAACGCTGCCTAAAGAGTGGCCATATAATGAGACCTTCCCACTGTACCCAGGGTTTCGCTTCAGAAATTTCATGTATAATGTGTTCAACTGGCTTGAGACCTGACAATAAATAGATTAAATTTTTGTAATGTCAATGAGTTACATTGTACAAGTATATGATTTGAGGCAAATAATGTAAGAAAAACAGTAAGTCAAGGAATTGAATTATATGGAGTTCAGTCGGTTTGGTCTTTTTGGTTTTAAAAATCTAAACCGAACCAAATATAAATAGTTGTTAACATTACACACATTGTTCAATTCCATCCTTGAACAGATATATCAGTTGTTGACGTTACACATTGTTCAATTCATACAAAATGTGTAGATGTTCTAAAATATCCAAACCAAAAATTTTCTTCATTTTAAGTCCAAAAACTGAAGCATGGATTTGAACCATATAAAGTTCGGTTGGTTCATTTTTTTCAAAAAATCTAAACCAAACCATATATAAAAAAACCAAAGTTCAAAAATTCAACCAAACCGATCCTTTAATCCAAACTTTTCAGTTCGGCTGAAAACCAAACAAACCGGACCCAATGAACACCCTTACACAGCATAAAGCGAGACATTTGTATCCCTTTCGGCTTATTCTAGAAGTAACTGAAGTCCTAATTGGATGACAATAAAAGAATAAAAATATATACCGAGTCAATAATCTGCTGACAATATATTGGGCTCATGTAATACAAAACATCATGAACAGTTGCTCCTAGTGCGACACGTAGGCCCCGCACCCCATCCAATGTAATTTTCTCAACTGCACTCTCCCCACTCAGCCTCAGAGCCTTTCTCCACTGTACCATATACACAACATCCAATTACACTAAACATTAAATCAAATTTCCTCATTTTGTGAGTATGTGTACCTGGGGCGGAGCAATACTTTCCAACTATGGAAGTCAAACACACATTGTAGATCAATCATATAAAATTTTCATGCTGAGAATGGGGGTCAATTTTTCACGTACCCATGACATTTTACTCTTTAAATTATATAGAAAATCATATATAAATACAAAAAAAAATGAGGGTCAATTTTTAAAAATCATACAAAATTTTCATGCTGAGAACGAGATCAGGTCAATTTTACGGTACCCATGAAATTTCACTTTAAATTATATAGAAAATCATATATAAATACAAAAAAGAAAAAATGGGGTTTTATAAAATCATATAAAATTCTCATGTTGAGAATGGGGCTCAATTTTACAGTACCCATGACATTTTACTCTAAATTATATAGAAAATCATATATAAATACAAAAATTTTAAATAAAAAATGGGATTCATTCTACTTGAATCCGCCCCTGATGTGTGCAACTCTAGTGTGTGTCTGTACCTGGCAAGGAATAAAGAGAACCCGTTGGGTGCTTCTCTGATACGGTGTCAAAAATCTCTCAGCTAAACTCGTTGTTACACGTCTAAAGTCAACCACATCATCTACTAGGTTTGCTTTCTGTAGTCTCTGACCTATTCCGTGAATCATGAATACTAGATGCCCCACAGGTACCTGCCACGACACATAAAACATTAAAAAAAATTGAACTAGTGCATCTATTACATATCAAATTGTATGAAAAGGAAGCAAAGTCATTACCTGAGAACAGTAGTCATCCATCTCTTCCTCTTTCTGTTGCCGCAACTCATCCTAAAAAGGAAAAAGGAAACATAGAGTTCAGAAATGATGGCCGAGATATGCTTGGAGACCCAAATTTTAAGCCTCATGTCTTTCAGGCCTCACATCTTTATCTCTGTTTTCAAAGTCTAAACCGTCAACATGTTCTCCATACTAAAATATGCTTGGAGACCCAAATTTTATAATTTTTGGAAAAAATTTACTATCTTTTTAGATAGGTACAAAATCACTGTTTTTCAGAAAATTCTGGACCATCCAAAAACAGTGATTTTGTACCTATCTATAAAAATAGTAAAAAATTAAAAAACATATAATATTTGATCTCCAAGCACATTTCAATATGGAGATCATGTTAAGCGGTTCGGATCAACTGTTTGGACTTTGAAAATGGAGGAGGATGTGAGGCACGATTGAGGCATGAATGAGATATTAACAGCATGAAAGTCTCTAACCTGAGTGGGTTTAGAAGATCCAGAGGAAGAGAAACCACGCCTTAACTTGACACTGTTGCCACCACTATGCACAAGTAATGCCTCCCAATTGCCATCTTCTCCAGTGAATAAAGCATGAGAACCCTAAATAACAAGGCACAATATCTAATTTAAAAATGTATAGCACAATTATGTGATGTCTACTACCACAGCAAAATGGGAAACATCAACGATACCCCCAAGATAAAAATTATCTGGTATTCGCTTGTTCCTTACTGTTTATGAAAGGAAGAAAGAAAATAATTAATGTCTAAGCTGCATCATATTTTGAGTGAGCTATCGTACTATGCATAGCGCATATTGGTCCGTACTATGGATCAATATATCCATTTTCAAAGTCAAAAAAATTGATCTGAACCGTTCAACATGATCTCCATATGAAAATGTACATGTAGATCAAATTTTACATTTTTTTAGAATTTTTTTACTATTTTTTTAGATAGATAGAAAACCACTTGATCTAAAGATTCTAGACCATTCAAAGTAGTGCTTATCTACCTATCTAAAACATATAAAATTTAGTCTGAAAGTACATTTTCGTATAGAAATCACCTTGAATGGTTCAGATTGACAACTTGGAACTTTGAAGACAAATATATTGATCCGTAGTACGGATTAATCTGCGCTATGCATAGTACCATAGCCTCACTCTCTTATTTTTTCAATATCTTTCAAGCTTTTATACTAAAAGAGAAGCCATAGGCAATTTTTCGGGACATTTATTTAATAATGTTTCTGAGTTTCCAATGTTTTATAAAGGGCAAAATTTCCAATTTTTCAGGGATGTGCACAATATTCTTATTTAACAAAAAGACAAGTTTCTAATTAGTACTAATAATTCTTACATACCTGTGAGGTACCCAGTAGATCAACACGAGCAGCAAATTGCCCTGATGGTTGAAACTTGCGCCGGTGCCAAACCTAGTAATACATTAATTTTTATGACATAATTACCCCTGCTTTTAGTGAAATTTAACTTTTTCACTTTATAAGGTAAGTCTGGGATTGTACCTGGCACTGGTACGCAAGCTCAAGCTGCTCGGAAACATCTTCACGCAAAGGAATCCAGTCTGGCCCCGCTTTCGCGTACCAGTGGCCTCTCAACACACGTCTGTTCTCCCCATTCCAGTAAACAGGGAAACAGTGTCTCCTCATCAAATCAACCTATAACATTTTTTGTAAGTCTAACTTAACTTCAGGTTTTGTCAGAACAAAATCTAACCTTCTATTTTTGGTTGCCAATTTGCAAAACAGGAAATTTATAATTGTTGCTTTGCTCAACCCTTATTTAGGTTTATATGATGGGGTTTAAACCCAAAAATTGCTAGTTGATTGATACAAGGATTTTCAACTGCAAATTATTGGACATAATAGCCTATGATCACAACATTAAAATTTTGAGTAGAGGCTATTACTAACAGTGCAAGCATTATAAGGTCCCCCCCACCTCACTGCCCCAGTCTGAAACCTTCTCAGTAAGGTCTGAACTCATGATAGGTCATCTGAAGTGGATTGATAGGGGAGCATGACATGAACCCCCAAATCAAATTATTTGACATTGCCATTGCTATTGCTATTGTAGTATAAAACGATTAATTCATCCTTTAAATTTGTTTACCTCATAGAGACCTCCCTTGACGGGTACACCAACCCGTTCTTCCTCAACTTGATATAAATCATCTGATTCAGTATCCTTACTGGCTGAGCGGGACCCACTTGGGCCTTCACTGCACTCTGCGTACTCTTTCCACCAATACGCGAGCAGCTCTTCTTCCCTCTGTAGTTTAACAATGCTTCAGAGAATTCAGACAAAACAAGTAATGTGAAATTTTAGAGATCTGCAATTAGTTTTTTTTTTAGTTTTTTTTATTTATGACCTGTAAGAAAGAAGCCTCAAGTGCAAGGGAGTCTCTCCGGCTGAATCGAAAATAGTCACTTTTCCCAACTATCTCTGTTCGAGGTACTGCTGCTGAAATCTCTGCACATATAATTTTATCACATACTAGTGTGTAAGCACTATTGAAAAAGGTGATAGTAAACACAGGTCAGAATTTCTATTTCCACGGATAAAATAACTAACCCAATTCTATTTCTCATTAAACAGTAAATAAAAATTATATGCTGATTGAAAAGCTGTGATGTAACAGTCATAGTTCATTGTTTTACTGGTACATTTTAGCTATTTTCATTGTTCTACCTTACATAAAGAAAAAAAAATACCTCTCTCAGCAAGAGGCACTTTGCAAAAATACCAGCGAACGTCCTCTCCGTCAGAAGGGCTTTTAGTTCTTGCAAGGTACTTTTGCCGAGCTTTACACTGCTCTATCACATCCTCTAACCTTGCTATATTTGAAGGTGTATTCTTCAATAAATCTGGAGAGGTTTCCCCTTCTACATGCGAGTAATTGGCCGATGCTGAAGTGGAGGCCTCTGATTCGTCCACATAGTCCCTTGATCCATTCTCTTGCTTGTCTTTCTCAGACATCAGAATTGAACTCTGCTGATTGAAGAGTTAGGAAATACCCAAATCATTATCTTAATTTACAGATTTTACCACTGAAACCCTAGTTAGAATTTCAACAGAAGGGAGGAGGTGACCTGAAACGAAAAGACGAAGATACTGCTGATTTGTTCGTAGAATGATTACGATCAGAACTAATCAATGCCGGTTCTCTTCTCAGGCCACGGCAAGGAAGGGTACAAACGTAATTGTGCTCCACCAATTCTGATTATCGTCAAATCTCTACCATTTATCACGAGATTTCAATTGAGATTGTATGGGAAAAATGCTCACCGCTCAGATTGGGAGATTGAATCTCTCTCTCTCTCTTATTTCTATTTTAATTTCTCCTTGCTTTCTTCAATTAGTGATACATCGCGTAGGGTTTGAATCTTTGAACGGTAGGTTCACTACAGAGATGAGAAAATTTAGATACGGATAAAAGAACCGACCATGTGCAGTATGAAATCCTGTCACACGTGTCTTGCTTGCTGATGAGAAGGAACCCAACTATAGATGGGCGTTCGAGAAGTTCAATACATGCATTAAGGTAACTCAAATTTTGAGTTTATATTCAAACCGTCCGATCTGCTTTGCACGAATATTAAAGATATCTCGTGCTTTCTACCTCGGTCCGTATTTTAATTCAAAATTTGAGTTACTTTAGCTGATACGTACATGAGCAGGTGAATTCATATCACTAAGATAACAGAATATTTATGTTTAGATATGAACCGTCCGATCGGAATCCACACATATATTAAAGGGCCTGATTTTGATCGAACAGTCTGGATCTAAATTGAAATATTGTATTACCTCAGAGTGTATGAACTCCAAAAGAAATAACTAGAAGAAATGGAACAATTAGTTAACTGTACAAAAGAGAAAAAAAGAAAGAAATAACTTGAAAGAAAGGACTATTAGCGTTTTGATTCCTCAGCATATTTCTTTTTTCTTTGCGTCTTACACTGTGTTGTCTTATGTGTAGCGGTTTGTTCTTAGAGAATATATTTGCTTGTTACATGGCATGCCACAATATATAGTCAAGAAGATCATTTATTAGAGGAAGTTTGAAAGCTTGATTATTTGGATATAAATCTGCTGTTATCCAAAGGACCTGTTATTCCTATCTCAACCGTTCAAAGTTTCTCATGCGAATATCAAAAAAAAAAAGTTTTCCGTACTCGAATCTCAACAAAGATCAACGGCTAGGATCAGAATAACAGCAGATTTATTTCTTGATTATTTATGTCTGAACTGTAGCGGGTCGGATCACAATGTGTGGTTACCGGACCCACATTTCCAATTTTTTTTTTCATTGTCAAAACTATTATTTGAAGTGAATTTGTTGTCAAAAATATTAATTGAAGAATTTATATGTCACTAATTAAATTGTCAAACAATTTGAGACTGAGTATAGTTGAAAATAATTATTCCTGCAAGTAATATTATTGACAAATAATTCACTTCTAATTTGAAAAAAAAATATCTAATTTAATATTATTTCTAAATTTATTTATTTATAATTTTCTAGCATTTCAATTAGACATATTTATACAATTATATAAGAAACGTTGTGCTTCATAGCATCCTTAATATGTTCTTAGATTTTTCGAAAATAATGCCATTTATTAATTTTATTTTTTAATGCTACCAATAAAAATATGGCCCACATTTAAGATAATTATTTAATCTAGACAAACATGCTAAAAGGAAATGTTCCTTTCTTTGCATAAGACACTGACAAATGACAATTTTGCATGAAAAGATTGTACAAAACTCTAGCTTTGCTCGATGAATGGAAGCGGGTCAACTTGACCCGTTATATTTTAAAAAAAAATATACAATTAATAGAAAGACCTCCCAAAACTGTTCTGGTCATATGTTCTACTATTATTATTGAATGTTGATCTACTGGCATTTTTTTTTATAATTTCAGTATTTGAGCCTATCTGAATCTGAATTCATTTATAGATCCTATGTTGCATACAAAATTTTTTTTTACTATTTTTTCTCTGGGTGTCATATCTCAGTTTTGCTGCAATTTTAGTCATCTTTAATTACAAGTTGAGCACCAAAAAAAATAATTAATATTGATTGCACAACGAGCATATTACTTCTTAATAATTAATATAATTTCCTCGTAAGAAGAAATCCACTTACAATAATTTATAGTTACAACATCTTACAACATAATTTTTCAAAGTCCAAACAGTCGATCCAAACCGTTCAACATGATTTCTATATTAAAATGTGCTTGGAGATTCGAATGTTACATTTTTTTTTCATTTTTTTTACTATTTGTTGAGTATTTTAAAAAACTATTGTTTTCAAATCATTGAATTTTGTACCATCTTAATAAATAGTATGAGTGTCTAATTTGTAAACCTTTTTGTTGAAATCCATGCAAAGTTAATGTAGAGAAAAGCTTAATTAGATGGAGAGAGCAGTATGTTTTAGTATTAAAGTATTTTGTCATCAATAAATATTTAT
The DNA here is from genome assembly GCA_028015225.1 of Carex myosuroides. NCBI lineage: Eukaryota > Viridiplantae > Streptophyta > Magnoliopsida > Poales > Cyperaceae > Carex > Carex myosuroides. The sequence continues at coordinate 6,522,150 of CM051465.1, forward strand.
ATATATGGATGGGGAGGAAGGAGAGAGAGAGCAATGAATTGGACGTGGAGGAGGCCAAGTTGATGGAATTTTTTTTTATAAACCATAATTAAAAAATATATTTTACAAAATCAACATGATTACTTGTTTTTTACAAAAGTTATAAGAACCGAAATGACATTTCGGTCCGCTATTTTTTTTATTCCGGACCGAAATGTCATTTCGGTCCGGTCCCTTTTTAGATATTTTGTGGCGGCTCATATGAAAACTTGTGAAACTAGTACTACAAAAAATTCAAAAAGGAGACCGGACCGAAATGCCATTTCAGTCCGGAATAAAAAAAATAGCGGACCGAAATGGTATTTCGGTTCTTATGATTTTTGTAAAAAAAAAAAGTAATCGTGTTGGTTTCGTAAAAAAAAAAGTTTAATTATGATTTATAAAAAAAATTCAAGTTGAAGAGTCCTTAATTTCCAAATTATCAAAGAACCTTTCTATCTTGTAAAAAAAAAATACTATTATTGTAGGTTATAGATAAAATTTATCGTCCTTTTTATTGAAAAGTACTTACATTCTGGTAATTATACAGTTCTAATCCGCAGCTAGCATTTTGTAAGAGTGATGACACCAGTACTAACAAATTATTATACTTCTTATATATCAAAATACTAATGAAAATTGTTTCTTTCTTGATGTATAGAAATATGATTGAGATAACCATACGTGGATCAAACATAATAATGACACGTTCTTTGGAATGCCCCCAAGGTTCAATATTAATATTTTTTGTTGCAATTATGGAATAAAAAGGAAAATTTGAGAAATAGCCCAAAAAAAACCAAGATGAAATAATAATTGTTGGATTTTCTGGTATGCTCTGATTTGTTCTTTGCCTCGTATCAGTAATTGTAAGACCAACTGGCAACATGGTTAACTTCATACGGAGTGGGAGATGCCAAACTTGGTTGCATCTATCATAACCTAGTTTTACATTTTTTTGCAAATTTTACCCCTAAGGCCTTAACTTTTCCCATGCTTAGTAGGGAACTGAGAATTCAGATCTTCCCCGAATCTTTTACAATTACTGAATCTGGATCATCTTTTTAACTTGGCAGGAATCTCAAAGCCTAATAATATTGCCCCCTGCGCTAGTCCGAATCTCAAAGCGGCTGAGAGTTAATCTCAAACCGTAAAGTGAAGGGAATCTTTTACAGTATTGGAGAGGATACTTGTCCAGGAACTGAAGGGCATTTTTGGAAAAAGAAAGAAATATCTTGAAGAAATTAAGGAATATTAGCGTTTTGATTCCTCAGCATATTTTTTTTTGTTTTGCATCTTACACTATGTTGTCTTCAAGAAACTTGGTTGTGTACTTGTGTCTATATTGGAATTCGGAATTACATAATAATGCCACTCATTATTATGTTTCAATTGTTTCAAGGTTTTATGCTAAATAACATTTTTAATTAATAATCTTCTTAATGGGAAAGTTTTGTTGTTTTCTAGATTTAATTTATTTTTTATGATTAGAAAGAGCAATGAGAGATGCCAACCCACTATTAGTCTTATATAATAATTAATTTGTGTTCTATAATAATTACCGACATTTTTATTAATATCCAAAGTTAATTAGAAATTAATATTTATGTCCAGAATTTCCGACTTTTGCCAAAAATTCCCAAACCGGCCATTTTATGGCCAGTTTACTCTTTCTTTTTTTTAGAGACACTATGAAGAGTAAAATAATGAAATCTAACACTGAAAATTTGAATGTTTTGTTTAAATTATTTGTTAGATTACTTCTTTTGATTAATAATTAGCATATTTATACTAAAATACACTAGATTACTTGAAATTATGTTGAATTACACTATATTACTGTAAATTATGTTGAATTACATTACGTTAAATTACAATAACTTCGCTAATTATGTTGAAATACGGTAAATTACGCTAAACTACGCAAAATTACGCTAAAGTAGACCGATTTTGTGTCATCTTTCATGAATCATAAAAAATAGTAAAAAAATAGTAAAAATTGGTATTCTACAAATTCATTATGTAACTAATTTACTGAGCTACTTATATTGAATAATAGAAATAAAAATCTTAACCGGAAACTTCAACTAAAGTTTTGAGGCTCTTCCCTTAGTTTTTTGGCAATTCTGAATTTTGAAATCTGGCATAGCGGATATGGACGCATGCGTCTTTTCGCAAGCTTTCTGAAAAGTGGTCATTTTGCTGAAATTGGACACTCGAGCGCCGTTTTATGACCGTTTGAAGTTTCGTCGTCGTTTTTCGCATTTTCAGTAAAGATATCGTCTCTATTCATATGTAATTTAGCGTAATTTACCGTATTTTAGCGTAATGTAATGTAATTTAGTGTAATTTAACTTAATATAGTGTAATTCAACATAATTTCAAGTAATTTAGCGTATTTTAGTATAAATATGCTAATTATATATCAAAAGAAGTAATCTAACAAATAATTTAAACAAAAAATTCAAATTTTTAGTGTTAGATTTCATTATCACACTTTTCATAGTGTCTCTAAAAAAAAAAAGAGTAAACCATCCATTTTACCGACCATAAAATGGCCGGTTAGGGCATTTTTGGCGAGAGTCAGAAATTCTGGACATAAATATTAATTTATAATTAACTTTGAATATTAATAAAAATCTCGGCTATAATTATGTACCTTGAACTTGAAACCTCTTAGAATTCATTGTGCATTGCTTAAAATTTAATTTACGTGACTCAAAATTCACTTTGTAACAATATTAATATATTATTCAATAAATTATTTTCTCACTAGAAATAAAAATAACATAAAATACGAATATAATTCAATGTTGTGAACAAAATATTTTTTTTATGTTATAAACTTGTTATGTCATTACAAAATATATATCTTGTCAATTAAAATTAATCACCAACATAACCATATTTTAATAAAAAAAATACTAACAAAAAATATTTTTTGTCTCTAAATATATGTGATTCTAAAACAAACGATATCCGAAAAATTAGAAAATACATATTTCTTTCCGAAACTAAAACCGTATTTACATAAATCATATATCGTATATATGTATCCGAATTTATAAAAAGAATACCGATAAAGATTCTGATGCATTGGTGATGTTTAATTATTAGTGTATGAACCTGGACTATATATTTTTTTTAGTGTTGGTGAGCTGCTCAACACTGAATGTTATTTAATTAAAATAGTCGGTGATTGAGGATCAGTGAAGGAGTTTTTTGTACTAGTGATTTTTTTGTATTGTTTACAGTTTTCCATGGTGTTAATAAATGAAGTCTAATTAGTATGATGTGTCAGGTGTTAATTATATCCATCGATTCAAATTAAGTCAAAGTTGAATGGGTCTCGATTGGTTAAACGATTAATGTAACATATATTTGTAGGATCTAAGAATGATGTGTCACGGTGTTTAAACAGATGAGATCCATAATCGCCGGGTCAAAACTACAATTAATTATGTGAAAGAAATTAATTTATGTATTAATTTGCACAAGAAATTGTTCACCTCAACCAGATTAAGTTCTTTATAGTAACATAAATTTAATTAATAAGATGGATTACTTACTAGTCCAAAAATATAATTTAATAAGATGGATATATATTTGCTACAAATCAATACCTGACAACACATTAATTTGAAATTAAATAAGCAGTGCAAAACGAACATATTAATGAAACAGTTTTTATTTTAGAGGAGGGTTCAAATGTCGAAATTTTTATTAATATCCAAAAAAAATCTATGAAATTTTGGATTATACACATATTTTTTGGAAAATTTGGAAAATAACCAATCCGCTAAATAATTAATTTGGCGGATTGGTTATTTTCTGAATTTTCCAGAAAATATGTGTATAATCCGAAATTTCATATGTTTTTTGGATATTAATAAAAATTTCAGATTAAAATGCATTATTGGTTTTGTGTCCCAACTATACCCCCTCATCTTTATCGATCTATGTTCTTAAAGTTCAAACAGTCGATCCAAACCGCTCAACATGATCTTCATATTAAAATGTACTTAGAGATCAAATTTTATATTTTTTGAAATTTATTTTACTATTTTTTTAGATAGGTACAAAATTACTGTTTTTGGACCATCCAAAAACAATGATTTTGTACATATCTAAACAAACAGTAAAAATAATTTCAAAAAAAATATAAAATTTGGTCTCCAAGTACATTTTAATATGAATATCATGTTAAGCGGTTTAGATCGACCGTTTGAACTTTGAAAACAGAGATAGAATTGTAGAGTATAATTCGGACACAAAATCAACGATGTATTTTAACCCTACTCTTTATTTTAATATATAGGTCGTCATCATCAATAAAGAATGGAAATTTAATTTTTTTGATTGATTATTAATTATAGATCCTCTAAGCATTATAAAATAAAGATAGAGAGAGAGAGAGAGAGATTGATTAAGCTAAGAGCAAAGCAAATCCAGGTTAAAAGCTATTGGGTATTGAGCAAATAATGGTGAACTGATCTACTTCCAATTAAGATGTTTGCTAAAAGCTCTCCCTTTTCTTCTCTATTTCTCTTTGCTGGTTTCTCTTTCCTCCTCCTCTTCGCATATGAACTCTCTCAGCATTCCTTTCAAGTACCAGCTGCTCCACAACAACACCAAGAAGACGAAGAACAAGTACCAGCTGCTGCGAATGCATCTGTCATTGACCCGTGCACCGGCCGCTACGTCTATCTCTATGACCTACCCGATCGATTCAACTCTCAAATTATACAGAATTGCCGAAATCTCTCCGTTAGTTCTGACATATGCAAATATGTCACCAGTTCCGGTCTGGGTCGTAAACTTAATGACACCAGTTCCAGTACAGTACTATCTGAAACCGGCTGGTACGTCACCGACCAGTTTATGCTCGAAATTATATTCCATAACCGCATGAAGCAGTACAAATGCCTCACCACCGACTACTCCAAATCAACAGCAGTCTACATTCCGTATTACCTTGGACTTAGCGTAATGCGGGCACTATGGGAATACAGTGCATCACAACGTGACGCTCTGACAAATGATCTTTTACGCTGGCTTCGGGCTCGGCCTGAGTGGACCGCAAAGGGTGGCAAGGATCACTTTATGGCCATCGGTCGAGTAGTGTGGGATTTCCAGCGCACCACCGACGAAGACAAAGATTGGGGTGTCAAATTCTTGACTACACCCGAGGGGAGAAACATGACGGTGCTTTTGATCGAGACCAGTAGTTGGCGAGAAAATGAATTTGGAATCCCCTACCCGACCTACTTCCACCCTTCGGAAAAGAGCCAAGTAGTCGCATGGCAAGAGAAGGTCAGGTCCACAAAAAGACAATGGCTCTTTTCATTTGCCGGAGCGAGGCGTCCCAAAACAATTCCCACGACACGAGATTTGATAATTGATCAGTGTGACAATGCGACATTGTGCAACCTCCAGGAGTGCGGCAGTGGGGTCAAGGACTGCTATTCGCCGAGCAATATAATGGGAGTGTTCATGAGTTCTATGTTCTGTCTACAGCCTCCGGGAGACACTTTCACGAGGAAGTCGGTATTCGATTCGATGGTAGCAGGTTGTATACCGGTGTTCTTCTGCTCGGAATCGGCTTATACACAGTATCGTTGGTACTTGCCAAGTAACTTCAACAAGTTCTCGGTGTACATACCGGAGAAGGCCGTGAGAGAAAAGACGGTGAGGATAGAGGATGTGCTGCTTGGGTACAGCGATGAGCAGATACACGAGATGCGGGAGAATGTTATCACAATGATACCGACACTTGTGTACAAAGATCCTACGACCGAATCCGATGACGACCTCCGTGATGCGTTTCGTGTTGCGGTTGATGGTGTACTTTTGAGGATCCATAGCAGTCAAGTATTGTAGTTTAATTTAATAGAAATTTATTTATTTATAATGCAAAACGTTAGAAGCATGTAATGATATATCAAGCCATTCTTTTTTCTTTGAGAAAAGTGAAACAGTTTTGCAAACTCCATTATTGTCAATCTGTGGTGCACGCATGCTTGTTTAAGGTTTCCTTTGAAGAAAGGCTCATGCAGCTTTAATTATATTGTATGTACAGAGTAGAACTAGGGTGTTCTTAAGTTCACCAAGTCTCTTGGTGAACTCAAAGTCTAAAACCCATCAAATCAGCTTCAAACGACGAATCCGAACTGTTAAAACCCGCTTACTTTACAAGTGATGCGTATACATGTAAAAATTTTATACTTTTGAATTACTTTAGTATAAAGTCAAGCGGTCAAAATTAGAAGGTTAATAAATTAAAATTAATTTTAATGCATTTATTTTTTGACGTTTTTTGACCACTTGACTCTATGCAAAATTAATTTCAAAATTTAAATTTTTTGCATGTAGACGCATCGATCACTCGTAAGGTAGACGGATTTCAACAGTTCGGATTCGTCGTTTGAAGCCGATCCGATGGATTTTAGACTTGAGTTCACCAAGAGACTTGGTGAACTTAAGAACACCCAAGTTCTACTCTGTATGTACATGTTCATTTATTTACTTCATGTTCTTTAATTTGGAACCCGGTCCCAATGGGCCCAATAATGTTTTCATCATGAATATGATCCGGCCAGGCCCAAATAATGGAGCCTTCCGGTCTACAGGCTTTGAAAGTAAAAGAAAAGTAAACTTGACCAACGTGATCAATCACAGCGTGACTAATGTGCCGTAGCCATTCTCGTGCTGTATAAATCTAACTTGATCATGGCACGGCACATATTTAAATCCCTACCTCTTATCAATAGAAAATTTTGCACTTTTGATCTTTAAAGTTTTAATTTTTACAAAAAAATATTACTAGGCTATCTCATAAAATGAAATTACATGATGCTTATTTATCCAATCCCTATTTCAATTTTCTAGTTTCGCCCTTGCCTGATCTATTTTTTAAAAAGATATGTATGAACACACATATAAAATATTCAAATTTAAAACCTATTAACATAATAAACCAGGTACACATGTAATCTCTTACCAGAATAAAAAGCTAAACTAGTGGTATATAGCTTTAATCAACATTATTTTGAATTTTTATTTCAAAAAGAAAAGAAATTTATTATTTTAAATTTAAGAACCCTGACGATATATGTCGTATATGACTCGAAGAACACTCTTTGATTTCTTCTCTTGAGGAAGCCTTAGAAAATTGGCAACCTTGTTAAAATCTCCTTGGTTAAGAGAACCATCTATGGTTGTCTCATCTATCTCCATTTCTTTGTGGAGTTTAGGAGGAGATAATGCCCATTGCATTGCCCAAATTGCGAGAGGCCGCATGTACTGTATCGACCGGTACTCTCCTGTTTTCGTCCATGCTTCAGGGGTTTGAAATGCAAATCTGCAATTTTTGAAGGGTTAACATAATAAATTTAGCATCATTTTGGGCTTGTAGTGTAGTTCAGCACTTGAACATTTCAAATGAAAAGTGCCTATTTAAGCAAACAATTTGTGATTTAACATGAGCATATACATCTTATATATTTCATTCAAATTATGTATTTAATTGTTTCTTTTCGACACAAATGAAAAAACTTAAAGACAAAAGAGTAAGGCTATGGTACTATGCATAGCGCTGATTGGTTTGTACTATGGATTAATACCTCCGGTTTTCAAAGTCTAAATATTCGATCTGAACCAATGTACTTGTAGATTAAACTTTACATTTTCTACAATTTTTTTAGATAGATAGAAAATCACTTCATCTAAAAATTATATACCATTTGAATGTAGTAATTTTCTACCTACCTAATATATTACTTGAACTTTGAAAATAAAAATATTGATCCATAGTACATACCAATCCGCACTATGCATAGTACCATGGCCTCAAGACAAAGGAAGAAATTTGTGTCCGACGCCCACCAGACTCAAATTTGAGTCCAATGGATTCCTCTACCGTCCAATCAACTTTAAGATCTATGCACACTAGATCGTCACGAATCTTGAAGTGAACTCACACGGATATTGAAGCACCAAGCACGGATCTTAAAGCGGATTGGACGGGAGAGGAGCCCATCGGACGTTCCTCTACCATTCGATCCGCTTTAAATCTGTGCACACTAGATCAACGTGAATCTTGAAGCGAAATTGCACGAATATTGAAGCAACACGCACGAACCTTAAAGCAAATCGGACGGTAGAGGAACACATCAGACGCTCCTCTACCGTCCGATCCGCTTTAAAATCTGTGCGCACTAGATAGACACGAATCTTGAAGCGAACTCGCAAAGATATTGAAACAACGTGCACGGATTTTAAAGCAGATCAGGCGGTAGAGGAACACAAATGTACATGAAGAGGAAAATAAAGTGAGCTCTTACCCAAACCCATCAGTGGACCAGATAGTTTCACATGCACCTTGTGCGGTTTTAAACCCGTTTTCAACCATGCCTTCTTGTATCATAGCTGCTGCCACAGCAAAAGTAACACCAGGCCATATCTCCCTCGATTGAACCGTTGTGGTGTCGCTGTTTCCATCCGGTTTTATTCCATTTATTGCACCAATTTTCCCATCCTTCACCTTTAAAACGTTGAATTTGTATATTGTTTCAAACGCAGTACGTATTTGCTTTTCGTCTACTATTGGTTCAAGACCACATGCTCTTGCATACCTGTATCACCAAAATTGATAACATGTTCATAACTTCATATACATATAACATATATAATATTTGATATAAATATCAAGAACATTTAGCTATGAAAACTCTTTATTTTTGTTTAACTTGTCCCCATATATAGGGGTGTTCATTGGGACTGGTTTTTTTGGTTTTTAACTGAAACGAAAAGGTTGGGATTAAATGGTTCAGTTTTTCGGTTTAGATAGATCAGTTCGGTTGAAATTTTGAATTATTTTGGTTTTTTATATATGGTTCAGTTTAGAGTTTTTTCAAAATCGAATAAACCAAACCGACCGAATTCTAAATGGTTCAAATTTTGGTTTTGATATTTTAGAACATCTACATATTTTGTATGGAATTGAACAATGCGTGTAATGTCAACAATTTATAAATAATTCATATTTATTTCTATTATTACTAAATTTATTAATGTATGTATTCATGAGTTTTGACCTTTTTTAATCTTTCTTTTTGCTGTTCAATCAAACAAATCAAAATTTACTTTAGTTAAAATTGGTTCATTAATTAGTTATCCGGTTAACAAGTTTAATTCGGTTAGTTTCGGTTATACTTTTGAAAACCGAATAAAATTTTGGTTTGACTATTTTAAGCATACCATTGACCGGCAAGCTGGTCGGCCTGGATCCATGAGCTCATTTCGCCTCCGGAATTATCATAATTAAAATACGATCCATTCCACAAATTTGCATAAACCCCCTTAGTCTTCTGGTACCTCGCCCAGAAGTACTCCTCTGACGCCTTGTCCCCTACGATACGTGCCATGGCCGAGGCAGCCTGAAGAGCCGCTAGCCAGAGGCCGCCAGAGTACGCACTCATGCCTTCCGCCTTCCACATGTCGTACGTTTGATCGGGGAAACCCTCGTTCTCTATCATGCCATCTTTATCCTTGTCGAATTGGTCCATGTATGCCATGGCAAGGTACACAGAAGGCCACACAGATTTTGCAAATGATGTGTTTCCTGTTGCAACCACATCTCTGCAACAAAAATAAGAAAAAAGTTGTGTTGTGTTAGATAGTAAACTAGTTTAAATGTATTTAGTAAATTTTTTCTAGGACATTGTCATGCAAATACAGAGACAATGGAGTGAATTTTTTCAACCAAAACAATAAGGGTTTTAAGGTAATTTTAATGCTATTATTTTTTTACCACTTGACTTTATACGAAATGAATTCGAAAATTTATAAATTTGGCATGTAAATGCATCGCTCGTAAGGTAGTTCGGTTTGAACAGTTTGGATTTGTTGTTTGAAACCTATTTAATGAAATTTGGAGGTTGTGTCATTATGACTAAAATAACACAAATTTCATAGTAGCTAGACACTTTAAGAAAATAGAAATGGCCAAAAGTAGTGGCGATTTCAACAGATATGAACATATTTTTAAACTAATAAAGGCATGATTTATATTAAAAAATATACAAAAAAAAAAATCACCTGTAAATTTGCAAGACAAACTTGGGGTTCAAATCCTTCCATCGATTGGTATTTTGAAGTGCATAAGAGTTCACCTCAAACCATGGGTTATTTAGTCCTATGTCATGTGGGACTGCTCCTAGAACCTGTTTACAAAATTAATTAAACAAACAACCAAATCAAATCAATTTATTGTCATTTGTCACTAGTAAGGGCAAATTCATCAATAAATTTAAGTGGAAACTATAAATAGTTGTCAAGCACTAAATAAAAATTAAGTTAATTTTAATTTCTATCTCTACATACTCATGCGCACAATTAATTGTTAACTTTTTTAGTGATCATGTTAGCAATTATTACTATGGAAAAGAAAACGAGAGCCAATAGAAACAGTTAGAAAACGATTTCTTTAAAAGAAAACTTTTTAAATTAGAAATTATTTTATATCCCAAAAATTAAAATAGAAATGCCATACGTACTTTTAGAAATAAAAAAAGAAATCTCAATACAGATGCTCTAAGTACCTTTCTTATAGTGCAACTGCCATCAAGAACCCAAACTTTTTCGGGATCATGAATTTTCACAGCCATGGCGAAGTCCCTTTGAACACTCAACTCGAGCTTCGGAAAAAGATACAAGAGAGCGAAAGAGGAATAGAAATGCACATCATAAGTGTTCCACATTTGGTACTCTTTTCCTTCCAAGTACAAATATTGGCCAATGTTTTCCTCTCCTTCTCCAAGCAACAAAGGCCCGAACGCGGCATTTGAGGCAATTGGCGATTGCAAGGTGTTACTTATCGAATCCATACCACTTAAAATTGCATCGGTTGTTTTGTGTTCCTTGTCAAGCGAAAATTTTGTGGTCTCGACTGAGGCGAGACTTTGCACCGGAGGCAGTCCATCTGTATAGTAGAACTTAATTTGTTAGGTATACTTGGATAATTGATGGATGTTAATTTTTTAACTTATTAATTCATGTAAAAATAAAATAAAAGTGATAATTTTTTATGTTCATTTAAAGAAAACAGCAGAGATTATATCTAACATTTTTGTTTTGACATATAAGTTTTAGAATTTTGTTATTAGGAAATTAAAAGTAGAAACATGATGGAGCCACAAAAATTAGAAAAATAAAATAAAAAATAAAAAAATTTACCTGTCCAAACTGCACCCCCAGAATTCAAATAGTACAGCTCATTGAACAGTGACAACACATACCTGATGCAATCAAATAGAAATAAATTTTCAATTAAAAAAAATGAAAAATGATGTTCAATAGTTTGAATAATGGTAATTTTATACATACCATTCTGGCAGCCTTGTATCATGCAAAATGGGTCTTTGCCAATCTTCAATTTGTTTCTCCCAATTACCGTGCTCTGTTTTTCAAACAAGAAAACCTTAAAAATCTTCATGAATCAACAAATATATAAGCAAAATCAATCTAAAGTTTCAAATTTTAACACAATTTTAACATACCAAGGATTGCATCATGTGCAAGATTTGCTGCAGCACTGTCTTCATCAGTTCCATAAAACCTTGTGTACCGTCTATATTTTTGAAATCACCATAAAAAATATATCATAATGTGTCAAACTGTCAAGATTTAAAATAAACAAGTTCACATTTTTAATAAATTTGTAATGAATTAGACACCTATGATAAGTGGTGCCACTATGAAATTTGACTCTTGGGGAAGCCCATGCAAGAGAGAAGGTCACGGTACGGGTCTCCTGTGCCGGTACAGTAACCACAGCTGAAATTGCTGCTCCGATCGATGATCCCGGGTCTGATGGCTTAGTTGATTCTATTGAACCGAGATGGTCGAAAGATCCATGCTGTCAAAAAAAAATTCAAACATTTTGAAATTAATTTTGGTGCTTTTTTGAAGAAAATCTACAGAGTGAGGCTATGACACTTCGCAAAATCCAAACCGTTCAACATGCTCACCATATAAAAATATACTTGTAAATCAAATTTTATATTTTTCACAATTTTTTTACTATTTTTTTATATAGGTAGAAAATCACTTGATATAAAGATTCTAGACCATTCAAAAGTAATGATTTTCTACATATTTTAAAAATAGAAGAAAAAAATTATCAAACATATAAAATTTAGTATGCAAGTATATTTTCCTATGGAGATCAACTGTTTGGACTTTAAAAACAAAGATATTAATTCATAGTATTGACCAACCCGCGCTATGCATAGTAGCATAGCCTCACTCATAAATAATTATGATCAAGTAATATATGTTAGCAAACTTCGAAAAAATGATGAAGAGTAAAGAGTATACAAATTATAATAATAAAAAGGATTTTTTTTTTTTACCTCTTTGACTTGAGTCCACATGTACTCAGCTGTAAATTCCTTGGATTTACCAGTAATTAAAAAGCAGGGGCATTCTGAAACTTTCACTTCCTCCGTTTCCTGAGCAGCTATTGCGAATGTCACAGGGGATTGCTCACCCGCAGTTCTACATGCATGTAAGTTGACTTCAGTATTTCCTTTTCCATGTTTCTTACAACTTTTTTAAATCGTATTTACTACTGGTACGCCATATGATAAACTTTTGCATCATATAAATTTGTGGGTTTTTGAAATTTGAAAGGTAAATATGATATTAAGAATGTAATTTCAAGATTTTTTAGGGATATACATGAAATTTCCCCTATATTATAATTTAGTCTATGTACCTGTGATGTAGAAGAACTCCATGTACACCATCGCGCGCTCTAGAAATATTCAGAGTAATATTCAAAAGTATTAGTTGACAAATTCAGAAAAACAAAAAAACATCATAGAAATGATGAAGTATATATTATTATTTTCCAAATTATTAGATGCTCACTTCATTTTTGAATTGAAATGATTTCCAGAGAATCCTGATTCTCCACCAACTGAATTCTGTAAAAAGATAAAAGAAAATCCAAACATTAAACAATAAAAACACAAAGTATATATTAAATTAAAAAAAACTCTAAAAATAGACTTACAGCCCAAGTAAAAAGCAAGGAAACATCTGCTGGAGCACTTCCAGAATTAGATACCTGAAAATTCCTTCATTATATTTTTTAAAACATCAAAATTAGCGCGGATTGATCTTTATTATCAATTAATATCTCTGTTTTTTAATTTCAAACAGTCAATCTGAACAATTCAACATAATCTCCATATGAAAATGTACTTGTATATTAAATTGTACATTTTTTTTACATTTTTTTGCTATTTTTCAAAAGTAGTGACTTTCTACCTATCTAATAAAATAGTAAAAATATTCTAAAAAACGTAAAATTTAGTAAACAAGTACATTTTCAAATGGAGATCATATTGAGCAATTCAGATCAACTATTTGAACTTTGAAAATGAAGATATTGATCCATATCACGTATCAATCCGCGCTATGCATAGTACCATAGCTCCACTCATACTTAAGTAGTAAATTAATAGAGTAATACCGTGAAAGTGAAAATTGCAACTGGATAGCTGCTCTCCTTGTAATTATGAGGAATAAATGGCGACATCTGACGACAAGTGATTTTAATTTCTGGATCCGGTACACCTAATAATTTTTTACATTAAAAGAAAAAATACATAAACAAATTCAATGTTCCAATAATTCTCATAGATTTATATACTGTCCCAAAAAATATGCAAAAACTGTTTCCAACCTCTTCTTGCCAAATAAAAATCATTTCTTCAACTAGTGTTTATTTTCGTTAGCTTATCGGATACGGGTAAAGCTAATTTTTTTTCCGTTAACAAACGGGTAAGATAAGGGTAGGATTTTGTACCCGTTACCCTATACGGTAATTAGTAAAAATAAAAATTATAAAATTATATATAGATATATATTTATACGGGGATGATGCATGATATGATATAGTTTTATTCATGGCCCATATACATCTATTCAAATGGCATCATTTTACCTGTTTATCCGACCCGTACCATATTCGATAAGACGGGTACAGATAAGGTTATTTTTCGTTAGCTTATCAGGTACAGATAAAGATAAAGTTTTTTTCATCAACTTAACGGGAGGGTATGAAAATGCTTCCAAGATCAAATTTAAAGAAACATCAATGATTTGAGCATGGATAATAAATAATCAATTTCATAAATTGTATAAAATTACCATCATACACTGTCCATGACCTTGGGTATAAAGCATGATATGTGCATTTCTTTTCATTAAGATTCCAGTCCCAAGAATTAATAAAAGAACTTTTTATTTTCCTGCAATGACATGAAACAAAATTTATAATATATGGAGAAGTATAAGGAGTAATTAATTAGTATAAGAAATGAAAACAAAAATATACTTACTTGGGGTTTATTTCAGGGGCTTTTGGAGATAATACTGTAGAATACTTGGTACCATCAGGACGTGAAATAAAAACCTAAGAAAATATATTCCAAACTTGGTCAAATTTATTCCAAATTTGTAAATTTTAGAAGGTAAAACTCTTAGAAGAATATGAGAAACTCACAGAAAACTGATTTGCTAGAATTCGGTTTTCTTCGGATTCTTGTGGAAATATTTGGTAATTTTGAAAATAGCCTTTGTAACTTCTCCCTATGCTCCCTGAACTGTCATTTGACCCAAGTTTTAGTTAGAATACTACAGAAAAAAAATTGAAATAACCCTTCATTTTTTTTCTAACTTTCAAAAGGCCCTCTAATATGCCTCGAGGAACAATGTGATATTGCAATCTGTTACTTAGTGAAGAACCAATTTTACGGTTTAAACCATGTAGCTCAGACACCAAAATGAAAATAGAAAAAAGGACTAGAAATTTTAACATTAAAATTATAAAGAGTGAGGCTATGGTACTTTGTAAAGCACGGATCGGCCCATACCATGGATTCATATATCTGTTTTTAAAGTTCAAATAGTCGATCTGAACTGCTCAACATGATATCCATATGTAAATATACTTGTAGACCGGATTTTACTTTTTTTAGAATATTTTTACTATTTTTTTTATAGGTTGAAAATCACTATTTTTGGATGGTACTGAATTTTTAAATTAGGTAATTTTCTACTTATTTTAAAAAAAAGGTAAAAAAATTCTTAAAAAATGTAAAATTTGATCTTCAAGTACATTTTCACATGAAGTCTTGATGGTTTAGATCGACTGTTTGGACTTTGAAAACGAAAATATCGATCCATAGTACGGATCGATGTGCGTTTTGCTAAATACCATAGCCTCACTAAATTATAAATATTTACTTCTGTTTTGTATGATTGGCACCAGATGGTTGGTACCAGTACCTAATTCTGTATTTGTTATACCCACTTCTTTCAAAAAAAAAAAAAAATCTATTATAATACATTTTAATATTTATGTGCAAATATCATGCTTACCCAATACCACCAAGTGGGACCCCAATGCAAGGGTTATTCATCCACTTCTTGAAGGGATTAAAACAAGCAGCCTTTTACATTTAAAAGAATAAAATTGAATATTATTTACACCAATGAAACTTAAATGAAATAAAAAATAAAATGAAAGGTCATATTTCAAAAAGTGCTATATCAAGGTTAAAAAAGCTCACACGGCCATTTGCAGTTTCAGTGATGTATAGACGACATAGTCGAAGAAACATTGGCCCCTGTTATAAAATTAGAAACCATAAGAGAAATTTGAATAATTTTCATGTGTGATAAATTAAAAGATATAAATATAAAGGATATATATTTTACTTACAAACTCCAATTTCTCATGCATTGATAAAGTAGATAAGCTGAGACCTGTTATCTTTTTGTCATCTTCGTCTAATTTCTTTTGCCACCTAATTGGTACAGGCTTTGATGTATCAATTTGTGCCTAATTAAATTACAAATAGAGAAAATATTAATCACAAATTTAGATTTAAGTTCATTATCAAAAAAAAAAAAAAAAGCATGTCAAGCTTTAAGCCTTGAGTACTGTACAAGTTGGTACCACATTTAGCAGTAATGGTGAATTTGGATACTTTCTGGTAAAAAAAGCTAAATTACAAATATACCCTTGTATACTGGTAAGAAAAAAGATAACGTAATATACACAACAAGCATGCAAATCACTTAAAAAGAAATATGGTAATGTGTCCTAATACATTTAGCAGTAATTGTAAATTTGGGAACTTTCTGGTAAGAAAAAGCTAAATTACAAATATACCCTTGTATTGTATACTGGTAAGAAAAAGATGATGTAATATACACAACAAGCATCCAAATCACTTGAAAAAGAAATACGGTAAAGTGTCCTAATACATTTAGCAGTAATGATAAATTTGGATACTTTCGGGTAAAACCAGCTAAATTACAAATATACCCTTGTATACTGGTAAAAAAAAGATGATGTAATATACACAACAAGCATCCAAATCACTTGAAAAAGAAATACGGTAAAGTGTCCTAATACATTTAGCAGTAATGATAAATTTGGATACTTTCGGGTAAAACCAGCTAAATTACAAATATACCCTTGTATACTGGTAAAAAAAATATAATGCAACATACACAAAAAGCATGCAACTAAATTGAAAGGAAATACGGTAATGTGTCCTAATACATTTGGCAGTAATTGTAAATTTGGGAACTTTCTGGTAAAAACAGCTCTAAATTACAAATATACCCTTGTATACTGGTAAAAAAAGATAATGTAATATGCACAGCATGCAAAGAAATATGGTAACGTGTCCTAATACATTTAGCATTAATGGTAAATTGGATACTTTCTGGTAAAATCATTTAAATTACAAATATACCCTTGTATACTGGTAAAAAAAAGATAACTTAATATACACAGCAAGCATGCAAATCACTTGAAAAAGAAATATGGTAAAGTTACCTCTTTCTCCAATCCATTGACGGCCATCTTAAGCTGTAGAAACAAATGCAAATGAGAATTAATCTACAAGGAAGGTACAAATGTCACAAGCTCAATTTGGTTCTCTTTATATTTTCACCATTGCTGTTTGAGAGAGAGAGAGGGGTGTAAAATGGTGAAAAAACAACAATAAATCAAGCAATATTTAATACTACCAACAAACAACTTGGTGATCAAATCCTTCTATCTTCTTTTTAAATATCAAAATCAAACCATTTATTCAATATTTACCTCAGTGTCTTGAATCGATCTCAATCGAGTGAGAGAGCGTTTTGAAGTTGCTATACACTGCCAAGGAAAGACGCTCTTTGAAGATTCTACCTTTCTAGAAGAAGAGCAATCTATTGTCGCTTGTTTTCTCTACCCGCCAAGGAGACCAATTTTTCTAGAAACGGGTTTTCGGATTGAACCCGTTTAAAATGGCAGTCCTATAAGAGTTGGGTAAATATTTTAAAAGAGTATTTTTTTTTGCTTCATGCAGCGTACAGAGTATAAAATTAAAACAGAGTATAAAATTAAAAGAGTATTTAATAGGTCCGGATTAATTTGCAATTTCTGAAAATTAATTTTGCTTCCAGTTGTTTTTAATATATAAAAGAATATTATTTGTTGTTTTTTATTTTAAAGAGACTATTTTGTTATTTTTATTATGTTAAGAAACTATTTATGTTGTTTTTATTCAGATTAATTATAAATTTGAATCCGATAAGCTATTTGAACCTGGTTAGTTAATGAGTTTGAACCTGCTTAAATCGCAGTGTATATCTCTAGAAATGGGTTATCGCATTGGATCCTTTACCTGCTTAAATCGCAGTGTATATCTCTTGTAATTAGAGCATGGTTCTTATTTTTCTGTTATTTTTGTCCAACTTTGTACAGGGGTTCAGTTATAATTTTTTACGTTGTACCTGCTATATGTACTCTTATGTATTGATACGAACTGATATGTATAATTGGTTTGTCCTGAGTAATGAAATTTCTCTATGGTCTTTTAACCCACAAAAAAAAAAAAAAAAAATATGTCCGAGATGCCTACGTATACAGAGGATCTGAACCAATAAGAGAGTCCAAACCCGAGAAGCTAGGATCCGAACCCGGAAAACAATTGACAGTAATTGTGTTGACTAAACAATAACTGAGCACCTTTGGTCAACAGATGTTTCCCTTGCACTGTATCTGTCTATTAATTCAACAGTAAGGAAAAAAAACACCAACAGGGAGATATTTTGAAATAACAAGATAAAAGGGTTGCTTTCAAATAGGATTTTGATGATAACATGAATCAACTTACCACTATTTTTTAACACATCATAATAACAACTTTTTAGATATATTTATTGTTTGTGAAGTGAGGCTATGATACTATGCAAAGTGCAAATCGGTCTGTGCTATTTTTCTTTTTTAATTTTAGAAAAATAAATCAACTCAAGGAATAACATAAACATGTTATTCTAATTTCAACTGTTTAAAATTTTCTATATACAAATTTTTTATATGCTAATGTCAACAAAAATCGACAGTTGAAATCAAAATAACATGTTCATGTCATTCCTTTTGAAATAAAAGCATGATAGAAACAACACCTTGACCAACAAATTAAGAAATATCTCTTTCTCTTTCTCTTCTCTGTTTTCTTTCAAGAAAAGACAAAAATTATACAATTAATATCTTGAAAAGTTGTAGTACCGTTGGTCATGTGACCTTATTTAATTTAGGATTGGTCAACAAAATGTGATACCTTTCCTTTAAAGTTATTAGCAAGTTAACATGACTCATTGAACAAGAAACATTGAAGAAATTATTTGAAGCATAAAACTAATGATTTTTTTTATTTTTAGAAATATTAAAATTAGTTATTCCAAAAAAATGATGAATTGATTTTTTTGTTTTCGATCACATAGAAGGAACCAATCGGAATTATTTTCCTACAATTAATTTAAAAGTTAAATTTGGAAAAAAATAACAAAGAAATATTTTTCTTGCCCCCCTTTGGCCCTTTTCTTTCAAAAAAAAAATTAAATAAATGAAAAAAAAAATAAAAAAGGAAAAGACAAAAAGTGTCGCAGTAAAAAATTGATTCGAAAGTTGTCAACTTGTCATATAACATGATTAACAGAATATTATGAAATTTATTACTGTGTGCATGTTTGTATGTTTTGTGCGAATAATTTAGTGGCGCATTTTGAGATTTTTATTTTAAATGACGTGGGGCCCACAGGTCAATCTAGATGCTTTGGTAAAATTTGACGGTTCATATTATTGCATTTTTTTTTATTCTTTTTTAGTAAGGAATTAGATGTAGCTCATATTTGTAATTTTATTATATTTATTTGATTTTCATTTCTATAATGATGTGATTAGTAAGATTTTGTTTTAATAAATAATAAGAATTTTATTAGCAAGATTTTAAATAAGAGGTTTACAGTTTTATTAACTGTGGCTACATTTCTTATACAATATAATATTTTTTTAATATAAATTGAATACATAATATGTATTTATTTATATTTTGTTGTATATTAAATATTAAACTAAAAAATTATTAATTGTTATATATATCATTCTATGACTAAGAGCAGGAGTATCCGATTAACATCAGACCAAATTCAGTATGATATCCGGTCTGGTTTAATTTGCATTGAGATTTGTGCGAAACATTAAAATTATGATCATCTCTGCGTAAACTCGGCGCACGAATCTCGATACGGATCAAATGCCTCATCTTTGAAATTACTATTGACAAAATTATATTTATATATATATATATAGAACTAAATTCACATGTTCATCTTTGCAATTGAATTATTATTATTATATTATTATTATTATTATTATTATATATATAGAATCTAGCTAATATGCTACGCGTAGCATAGAGGGCCTCCTTGCTACGGCTCAATATTTGAGTTTTCAAAATTTTAACGGTCGATCCGAACCGTTCAACATGATCTCCATATGAATATGTACTTGCAAACCAAATTTTACATTTTTTAGAATTTTTTTACTATTTTTTTAGATAGGTAGAAAATCACTTGATCTGAAAATTCTGTACCATTCAGATCAAGTGATTTTCTACTTATCTAAAAAAATAGTAAAAAAATTCTAAAAAATGTAAAATTTGGTTTGCAAGTACATATTTATATGGAGATCATGTTGAACGGTTCGGATCGACCGTAACGATTTTGAAAGTTCAAATATTGAGCCGTAGCACGAAGTCTCTCTCCTATGTATATATATTAACTACTTGCACATGCAAAACACAAGTTGACAATATAAAAGCTGTTTTATTTTTTTTCTTTTAGTTGTAAAGATGATGAATATAATTTTTTGATATATTAAATCATCAGAATTGAGGACCACATGCAGCAGGCAGTTTTCTTTAATAATTTTCAATTTTCTTTTTCAAAATAAGAGGCAGAAAATCAAGAGATGATTAGATATTTAGATGCACCTTTGAACAAACAGTGATTGTCAAAGTTTGAATTTGAATTCTGATGGCTAGAAGGTAATAGTCAAAGCAGGATATATCACTTCTGAGACTTCGTGTTGAAACAATTACCAGTTAAGAAATTAGGATAATGATAAAATAAAGAACGCTGATAACTGTCTTCGCACTCCTGTTTCTGTATTGTTTCCGCACATAACTTTCATAATTAATTTGGAGGACTGTCCCTGCACAATTTTCTTATATAATATGTATTATCTCTACACAATTTCAAAAGTATTAATACTTATGCACAAAAATATTTTAACGTAAATAATTTATCTCTCCAACCAAATCTCTCAAACTGTCCGCGCACCATAAATACCTGTGGGAGACCACTCAAACTAAATGGGGGAACTAGAGGGGACCATACACGTTTCTAAAAATATCAATATTGCCATAACTATATGGGTGACTGCAATACTTAATATTTGTTTACATATGACGCCCGATGACGTCTGAAAGTATTAATATCAAGTATTGAAAGTATTTATATGTATGCACTGAAATATTTATATGTATATACATTGTACAAAGTTAAATCTTCAGGCGTTTGATCATATTAAGTTACACATCAAAGTATTAATATCTTATTTTGCAAATATTGATACCTATGCACTGAAGTATTTATACGTATGAGGTCAATTATTTTTGTTATAGGAAGGTTGATGCGGGGATACGGAATTCCCACTACTTCATTAGAGGAAGGTTGACGCGGGACTATTTGGAGGACTGAAAAAGGGAAATCATCATATCAAGTTACGCATGCAAGTATTAATATCTACTTTGTAAGTATTAATATGTTATTTTCCAAGTATTTATACCTATAAAGGTTGACGCATGACAGAAAAAGAGGAACCATATAATTAGTGGGGACCATAGTACAACCTTCCTCTACTGTAGCTGCGAGGACAGAGGGGAAATTGGAGTGTGGGGATGAATATAATTATTCTATAATAAAATAAAATTAGCAATTAAAATTTTGTTGCTAGGTTCAGCACCGGAATAAAAAATTTAGTAGGATAGGACAAAAATTTCTTAGTGATAATTATTTTGAATATTAAAGTATATTTTTATAATTTTTTCTTAGCAAAATATAGAAATAAAACCATAGTTTGTAGGAACGTTTTAAAATGAGTAATAATTTTATGAGTTTTTACACCATAACATCTTGACTAAATATTATTCAAATTAAACCTGAACATTTTGTCAAATCAAATTCAGACTTTAATTACAAGACTCTTGTAGCCAGATAATATAAACCAGTCACAGTGAAGCCGCCAAAGAAATTAAAAATTAAGGCAAATTTCAAGTGAAATTTGGGGAAAAAAAATTCAAATAGAGGGAGAATTACAAAAATAAGAATTCCTTGTTTATAGGCTGGATCATTGTGCAACCTCATTATTTTTAATCATAAAAAAAATATTAAATGTTTTATCTTGCAAAATAAATTTATGTAATTGTCATTACAAATCTCAAAATAATTATGGGACTTTTGATTTTATGTGTAGTATGTCAATTGTCAAAGGTTAAAAATAAATAAACCTGTTGTTTATGTTGAAATTTTTTTGGATATTCTTTTTCTAAAAAAAAAAATAGATGACCACCTTAGTTTTTTTTTTAAATTTAACATCTTGAAATTTCAAAATTTATCAGTAATAAATATGTAAAAATTAAAATTTTATTAACAAAATTATCCGGAGTTGTGATAGGGAATCTTCAAGTGAGGCGTTTGTCAGAATTTCTCTTTCGTTGGGTCCATGATGTAGCATCTCTCAACTATGATAATAAAATAATAATTTGTTTGTTTTTTTAAGAAACATTACTTGTGGATCTAATCAGAAAATATCAGTGAATGTGGGTCTAATCAGAAAATAAGAAATATTCTGTTACCTCAAAGGATATGGATTCTATTAATCAGACAATTTATTTTATTTTTTTTGCAAAAAATATCAAACTCGGAAGGTTTCATGTGCAATATTTTCAGGAAAAATTATAGGAATGAAATGAATGATTAAATATAAGTTTGACTCCATCGCATAAATTGAATAATAATAAATGGTCCGTTATTTATAAATGGATACAAATATAAAGCAATCCAAATTTTTTCCTAATGGGGCATGTTCGTTTGTCACGGGATTATACGGGATGAGATTTGACGGAATTATACAAAAACGAATATCTATTTTCGTTACTTTCTATTTGAACAAATAACAAAATAATCATAGATATATATTTCACAGTAAAATTAAGTACCAATTTATAAATAATTCTTTTTTTTTCTTTTGCTTCTTGTTATTTTGCATCAATAATTTCTATTAAATTTAAATGATATCATAAACTGTACCGAGATTGAAAATTCAAACATATTGAAACAAGTTTTGATTATTTTATATGATGATAATCACATTTTTTGACCATTTATAATAAAATGACACATACTGTCATTGATAGCCGTACATATAATGCAAATTTCCACAAATTTTCTTACTTTTTGGACTTTTCCATAGGTTTTACCCATGACCAAAATGGACAGCCGAACAGATAATGGAATAAAATTCCTACTATTCTGAAAGTTCGATGAATCCCACCTCATTCCTATGCAACCGAATGGGGCCTAAAAATTGCAAATCTTGCAATTTTATTTCTTCAAAAAACTGCAAATCTCGATTACTATTGGAGATACATAAATATGATCGATATTATTTTCTCTATAAACATTTAAAATATTATGATGTTTCATCTTTGTTTTGACAGTTTTCAAAAGCTTATAAAAATACACTAATATAAATAATTTATGGACATATTAAAGCGGATCACACAGATCATGAAGCAAATCAGAGAATGGAACCGGATGATTACGAACGAGTATTAGACCAATTTGAGTTCAATGCTCATCGAACGCGCCTCGCTCCCATGTTTGATTCGCTGGAACCCACCCACTCCCGAGTGCATATCCTCTGAGATATCTCATATTTTGCGTGACCGACGTGTCCGTTGCCTATTCGGGAATAACACAGGGCCAGTATTATTTGAGCTTTGAGATTCGTGCAGAACACATTTGAACGGTTGAGATTTTCCACAAAGTCACGCAAATATGTGATTTCTCAGAAGATGCGAATTCCCCACTCTCCACCATCCCGAATTCACATCCTCCGAGATATCTCAAACTTTGAGTGAATATGTACAAATTCTGGACCATTCAAATCTTTACTGCACGAATCTCAAAGCACTTAAACACTGACCCCTCCATATCAAGTAGGCATCCAATAGAAATTGGTCTAACTTTGAATTAACTCAAAGTTTGATAGGGACTCCCCACCCACGTGCAGAGAACGCGCTTATTCTTTGAGATCTTCTGCGGCTATTGATAAAATGGGTGAAGCTGTTGCTTTATTTTCTTAACCCGCTTTTCATACTTATCCACTCGCTACACACTTATATATGTTACGCTGTAAAATTCGACTTTACATTGCTCCAAACATGTCAAACTCGGGACAATAATATATTTTTTACATAAATTTTTTTTTTTCAATCATTATTATTCTTCTATGCACCTAAGGACCTATTTGTAAAATGAGTATATTTTCATTTTCAAAGTTCAAAATTCAAATTTTACATTTTTTTGAATTTTTTTACTATTTATTAAGATGGATACAAAATTCAATGGTCTGAATTTGACTAGTTTTGTAAAATACTTAATAAATAGTAAAAAAATTCAAAAAAATGTAAAATTTGACCTCCAAGTAGGGGTGTCAATGGTACCTTTTTGGCCGTTTACCCGACCCGTATCGTATTCGATAAGGCGGGTATGGGTAAGATTTTTGTTTCGTTAACTTATCGGGTATGGGTATGGGTAAGAATTTTTTTTCGTTAACCAAATGGGTATGGGTATGGGTAATGACTGTTTCGTACCTGTTACCCTATAGGGTAATTATAAAATCTAAAATTATATATAGTAGTGATGTGTTTTTGTTATTTAGTAGTGTATGTCTTTTGTTATAAGAAATATGTCAATCATATTATTTTTATTTACATGTTTTGTTATTTACTTAAATAATTGAATTTGTTCGAATAGATATTCGTGTTTTTGAATTTTCTTGATTTATAAAAAAAAATTTAGTTGGAATTGATTGCATATTTATTTTTATTTTTATTAGTAATGCAATTACATATATGTGAAATGAATGAATTTTTGATGTTCTATTTGTAAAATATAATAAAATTAATTATTATATTAGTATTATCCATTATTCACCCACTACCGTTTCGTTACCCGATAATATTAACGGGTAAGGGTAGGGTAGGGTACGGTCAATTTTTAATGGGTAAGGGTAGGGTATGGGTAAGATCAATTTTAATGGGTATGGGTATGAAAATACTTTCACCCGACCCGTACCGTACCCATTGACACCCCTACCTCCAAGTACATTTTAATATGGAGATAATGTTGAACGGTCAGATCGACTGTTTGAACTTTGAAAATGAAAATATGTTCATTTTACAAATAGATCCTTAGGTGCATAGAAGCATCCCTCTTTCTTTATTCCACATTTTTTTTATAATATTTGCACATTCTTGGTATTTTTTTCTTCATTAAACATACTAAAATAAAAAATAGTTAAATGTAACTGCATGTGCTGCTTCCATTTCTTGATTTAATGCCATTTAAGCCAGAACCAAAAAGAGAGACCTCATAAATGCAACAGGTAGAAACTATAAAAATGCAAATCATAAAGTTACAACAAATTAGTTAATTAGGTCAGATGTCAGGAAATACTCACCTACTTAAAATTAGGTGAAATGCTACAAGTGCCAAATCAATGCTACCATTATTTAACTAATTTTCAAATTTGAATCTTTTCTTAATTTATTTTATTAAATTGCAAATTGCAACTACTATTGTACTCTCTTTGACCCAAGAAACATTTATGGTACCATCAAATTATCCAATTTGTTTGTTAATTTTTCCCCATTTATACTGGTATGACATTGCAAGGATCAGAAATTAAACAAAAGTCCCTATAAGGACCTTTTGGTAAAAGGAAAAACATTTCAAATCTCATCCATTTTCTGTATTTACTGATCATTAGAGCTACCTGATTCAATAGCATATCAACCTTTCTAACAGCCCTCCAACAAAAATAAAATCATAAAAACAAAACAGAGGGAGATAAAGAGAGGTAAAGAGCCGGAATCACCGGCACCCGCAAAAAATATACAATTGACAGTTTTACGGCCAATCAACTTTCACCTAAATCCTATACTAAAAATTAACTCTTTTTTTACCGCAATTCATCGGAAGCGTGGTTCACTCTCAATATATAAGAATTTGAACATCAATAGTATTTATCTTTTGGAATCAACGATTGCCATTTCGAGCAGCAAATAAAAGTGCTTCTGATTGGTCCCTCTCAAGCTGTCCTTTGACCTTGGATTTGTCGAAACGGGCCCGTCTCACAGCTTGTTGAATATGCCGATCGTGCTCTTTTAGAATTTCATCCATGTTACCACCAGGTGGCATCAATGGTCCTGAGTAGTGGATTCTATTCTTCTTTGCTCCATTTACCTACAGATCAAAATGTGTTTATGAATAAAAGAAATTTAATGAATGATCAAAATATCAAAGGTTTTGAGTACCATATCATAAAATATAGTTGTTCGGGATTTCATTACTTCATGTAAAAGGATTTTTTTTTTAATTAAAATGACAAAAATGCCCATACTACCCACTCTCGCACTCTTTTACCTCGGAAACAAACAACAAGAAATGGGCATGTCCATGTTAAGTATATTAATCATTTAGGAGGTATACATGCAAAATTAACTTAAAAATAGATTTCATAAATCACATAAATGCCCTTAGGAGAAGAAAAAGAAAGAATCTTCCAATTCTTTTTTCCATCTTCTTTGATAAATGCCCAAACTAACCCTCTCCCACTCCTTTTCCTTGGAAACAAACAAGGAGAAACAAATGCAAAATTAACTTAAAATTAGTAATTAGAATCTTACAGGATGAGGTTCTTTGTTTGCAACGGGTTCATCCTTTCTATGAGAGGTCGACGGCCTCTCCAATAAATGTGAAGTATAATCGACAACACCACTGGCCCCACCGGTATAACTACTAACCCTAGACCCGGTCTTATTCCCTTGCTTATTCATGCTCTCTTTCATGCTATCCATCCGCATGACCCCACCACCTCCTCTTGCCGTGGCGGCCCCCATCCCAATCGGGCCCGAGAAGTGGGTCAGATCGGGACCGTTATATCTCGGCATCTGGCCGTTGGATGGCCGGCCGACATTTGATGTGGTGCGGCCGGTGTGAGCAAGGTGGGGTATGGTGGGGCCCACTCGGTGAGGGAACCCGTTTTCAGGTACTACTCCAGGTGGATCTATAGGGAACCCTGATGCACTACTGCTTTTCGGATTTACTTGTACCAGTCGATGCTAAAAAAAAAAAGAATTTAAAGTTGAACGGATTGCCTATTCAGACTTTGTAAATGAAGATATTGATCAAATGTACAGACTAATGTGCACTATGCATAGTACCATAGCCTCACTCCAGCTATAATTATTATAATAAAAATATTTTACAAGAACTGTACCTTTAACTCAGCATGTGCATCTGGTACAGGTAACTGTTTCCTCCTCATATCAGCATCATGGCCTTTACCAGCAGCAGCCCGTTGTCTATTAAACAAAAAAAAATCTCAATTTGGTTTAATTTAATTATAAAGAAAATGACTACATTTCCTAATAATTAAGTTTTGTATTTTTCAAAGTTTGGTCATAATAATTTTTGGTGGCCTGTCAATCACCAGCCAACTGATGTTGAAATGCTGTTTTAATGTATTATTAATCTTGACCAAATTTCTATTAATACCAACATTCCAATTTTCCATTAAAAAATTCAAAAAAAGAATTATACCTCCGGGCCTCTTCGTCACGAAGCTTGGCATCGTATTCTTTGCTAGGTGGATATTTGGGAAGCTCTGACGGATGGCACGCATAGGGCTTTGTATTAAAGAACTAAAAAAAAAACGTTTGTAAAAAATGCATTAGACTTAGTGGCATTTCGGCCTTAGTGCCATTCAATCCAAAACCCATCAAATAGGCTTTAAACAATGAATCCAAACCGATCTACCTTACGAGTGATGTATTTATAATTTTATATGCAAAATTTATAAATTTTCGAATTAATTTGTGTGAAGTCGTCGTCAAAACATGATGAAAAATGAATGCATTAAAATTAACTTAAAACCCTTTTTTTAACCGCTTGACTTCATACTAAATGAATTCGAAAATTTATAAATTTTGCATGTAAATGCATCCCTTGTGAATAGATTGGTTTGCATGTTCATTGTTTCAAGCCTATTTGATGGATACATATAAACTTAAAATACCTAAAGATAAAAAGTGAAACAAGTCAAGTTAACTAAGATTCACACACTTGAATAATAAACTAATTAAAAAAAGAAAAAGAAAATAGTGTACTTCGCTCTGGAGGGAAGAGGCAGCGGTGCCTCGAGATTTGGGTTCCACACCAAGAAGACGATCCAAGAGAGACAAGGCGGAAGGAGGGAAGTCTCGGTATGTGTCATTGAAGCAGCGCCGATACGGGTGTTGCGGCTTGAAAATGGCTGCCCGAGATAACTTCAGGCTTGCCCAGAATTCCTCTGACGGGGACCCACACAGCTTAAATATTTTATGTAGCTGTTCCACCTATTAAACAGCAAAGATCAATTTTTTTTTTAAAAAAATCTCAAATTTTCAGTTCATCTAAAGCCGGGCCAAATTTTTTTCGGTGCCTATTCGGAATGCAGGGGACCAGTATTATTGTGCTTTGAGATGTGTGCAGAAAAGATTTAAACGGTCCGGATTTTCCACAGATCAACTCAAAGTTTGTGCTATCTCAGAGGATGTGAATTTATATAAGGCTATAGCCTATAGGAGATGCTTCACCTATTGTAGTACCGGTTCGGGATGTACTATGAGAACAAATATCACATGTCACCTTGGTTCTAACAGGCATGATAGGCATTCCATGCATGATTATATCCAACTTTGATCAAAATTTGCAATAATACCCCTTTAACTTTAAACAATTAAGTACCTCAGTTCTCCCAGGCATGATAGGCTTCCCGGCAAGT
This sequence comes from Carex myosuroides, assembly GCA_028015225.1. NCBI lineage: Eukaryota > Viridiplantae > Streptophyta > Magnoliopsida > Poales > Cyperaceae > Carex > Carex myosuroides. Next base: position 6,550,765 of record CM051465.1, read on the forward strand.
AGCTCAGCCAAGATACACCCGGCACTCCACAAGTCAACCCCAGGGCCATAATTGGTGGATCCCAACAAAAGCTCAGGGGGCCGGTACCACAGCGTCACGACCCGGCTTGTCAGTTGCTGTCTCTGGTTCGGGTTGAAAAAAGTGGCCAACCCGAAATCTGCTATTTTTAAGATGCCATCGTTACTGATCAAGAGGTTAGCTCCTTTTATGTCACGGTGTAAGACCCCACGGGTATGGCAGTGGTCTAGACCCGATAACAGTTGTTGCATGTAGCATTTCACCTAAAAAATGGCATCATACTGATAATTATAAAAACAAAAAATCTTCATATATGTATTAGTAAAGGAGTGAGGCTACGGTACTATGCATAGCACGCATTGTTCCATACTATGAATCCATATCTTCATTTTCAAGGACTAAATAGTCGAATCCGAACCGCTCAACATAATCTCCAAATGAAAATGCACTTGGAGGCCAAATTTTACATTTTTTTTAATTTTTTTACTTAGGTACAAGTGATTTTGTACCTATCTAAAAAATAGTAAAAAAATTCTAAAAAATGCAGAATTTAATCAACATGTACATTTTCATTTGGAAATCATGTTGAATGAAGATATTAATCCATAGTACGGACAAAGCCGCACTATGCATAGTACCATAGACTCACAGGTGATTTTCTACCTATTTATACATGGAGATCATGTTGAACGGTTCAGATTGCCTATTTGAACATTAAAAACAAAGATATCGATCCATAGTACGGACTAAACCGCGCTATTCTAAGCATAGTACCATAGCCTCACTCAAATAAGAAATTACCTGCGGCTCAGTAAACTTAAGGCCGGGGGTGGCAGCGAGGCCGGCAAGATCATGCTCCATGTACTCAAAAACCAAATAGAGACTACTTGACATGCGGGAGGTGACAAGGCCTTCTAATTTGATGATATTCGGGTGATCAAGGCGGCGAAGAATGTGAATCTCTCTGGCCATGAATTTCACACTCTCCGGGTCCATATTTGCAAAACGCACCTTTTTCAAAGCCACAATTTTCCCCGTCTCCAAATCCCGGGCCCGGTACACGCTGCTATATGTACCTTGACCTATCTAACAAAAAATATATAAATCAGGAAAAAATGTTGAAATTTATATTCAGTTGTATTGAGGTGTGCTAAAACTCAAAACAAGTATTTTCAGCATTCAATTTTAACAAATGAAAAGGGATGTTACATCAAATTGTGGTATAGGATTAAAGGGACCCAGTAATTAACACAGGTATATTAGAGACATTTTCTGGCAAAATCTCAGCACCATTTACAAATGAAGGTTTCGAACTAAAAGCACAAAAATGGGCATGAAACATTGCCACTATAATTAAGTAAACTGAAAGAAAAAAAAAAGGAATTTACTATGCAAAGTTTTAAACCCTGCATAAATATTGTTCTTTCCTACCTGAAATAATGTGCTTCAAATGTTTGTCAATTGTATCAGACCAAACATATGTGAAACCTCATCTTGTTCTCAATTCAGTGCCAAAAGACCAGTTTTGAATTTAGAAATTTAAGGTAAGAGATAAAACCTTGTCTAGCTTCTCAAAGGACTCTGCTTTACGTGGGACCCACCCCCTGACAGCCTCTCCAGCAACATCCGTCAGCCAGCGAGGCCAACCAGCAGACGACACCTGCTCAGCCTCCACCCCATTTGCCACATCACCCCTCAAACCTAAATTTGAATTCAATTTACCTTCTCCTTTCACCTCTTCATCATCCGTCCTGTTACCAACTCTAGCATCAAAACCCGTGCCATTGGCCCGGCTTCGTCTCCTCCTATGATGACCTGTTGTTTCCGTACCAGTACAGGGTTTATTATCAGCCTTCCCGGATTGTACCGGAATTGAGACATTGTTATTCTGATTTTCGGGAATAAGGCGGAGAGAACTACTCCTCTCGGCATGTGTTATCACTACCCCCTCTTCTTCTTCCTCTATCTCATGATTTCTTCTCTTACTAGAACTAGAACTAACCAACCTTCTAAGAGAACTACTCGATCCTTTTCTCGGTTTAATTTTCAATTCCTCATGGAGATTATTGTGATCATGGAATTGCTTTGAACTTGCACAACCCATGATATCAAAATTGTAGCAATATATTTAGGGTTTGATGAAACCCTAAATATAGGCCAGATCGAACTACCACTTGAATGTAACTTCAGTAGAATCACTTTGCAAGAAACCAGTTTGCGCTGTATTGGTCTAAATTAGGCCACTTGAAACCAGTTCAAGAAGAGATCCGATGCTTCAGTTCAAGAACCTGCTATGAAGATCAAAGCAAAATCACCTTAAATCAAAGCACCCAAAATCTGATTTCAGGGAAATTTTTGCAAAATCTTGAATAGCAACTAAGATTAAGATAAAAAGCGATTAAAATTGCTGTTAAGAAACAAATTTCAGATCAAAACTGTGGAACCTTTGATTCGTGCATCAATCCATAAAGGCGAGATCTTTTCTCTGTAAATCAAACGATTGTTGGATTAAAAAATTGGGTTCTTTACCTCACAAATGGAAATCACAGTAACTAAATAAATATGGGAAGAATTTGGAAAGGGTTAATTTTTTTTTTCTAGAGAGAGAGAAAGAGAGAGAGACGAGAGACTCAGAGAGAAAACAGCCCCAAAGAAGACAAATGGCTATTTTGCACGTGTACCCTCGCTCTAATCAAAATCAATTAGTCAAAGTTTTTTATAAATTGACACTGTTTGTCATTTTCACATTAGCCCCTATATAATATTTTATTCCCTCTTTATAATTCTGAAGGTGTTATTCAAAAGTAGTTTAAGAATAATATATTTTACTCTGCATCAATTTAATAAATTTACATATATATCCTCTTAAAGATGGAAATTGCTATTGTAAATGAGTTGTAGTTTTAATAAGAACAAACCAACAAGATCTAGTTCTAACTGCTCCATGCCACTACAGAAATAGGGCACATGCTAAAATTATTTTTGACCAAAATTTAACTGTTTTTAAAATCAAGTATGCAATTACTCGATCAGGTTATTATTAGTTGCTTAAGGTAATTTAGTTTAATGGAAGTTATTTTTTTTTTTGAAAAATAGACACTAACAGTATTTGCTCGGACACTTTCTTTTTCCTCAAAAGGCATGTATTAAAATAAATAAATTTCAAGTTTGCATGTATTGCTAGAAAGAGTAGAGTTAAAATAATGTCCAATCATGTTCCAATATCGTTATCTTTATTTTCAAAGTTTAAACAGTTGATCCGAACCGCTCAATATGATATTCATATTAAAATGTGCTTGGATACAAACTTTTATATTTTTTGAAATTTGTTTTGCTATTTTTTAAGATAGGTACAAAATCACTGTTTTTAGAAGATTCTGGACCATTCAAAAATAGTGATTTTGTACCTCTCTAAACAATTAGTAAAAAAATTCTAAAAATTCTAAAATTTGTTATCCAAGCACATTTTAATACGAAGATCATGTTGAAAGGTTCGGATCGATTATTTAGACTTTAAAATAGAGATAATGATGTTGGAGCATGATGGAGCACAAAACCAACGGGGTATTTAAGCCTTACTCTTCTAGAAAAAGGATTATAATTTTAATTCAAGAATGTATTTACTGACAAATGCATGATGATAATAATAAGTTAGATTAAATTATCAATTTATTGGTACCGACGGATTTATAATGAAAAAAACATATATTAGATGATTCAAAGTTTCTTTGTGAAAATTAGTTATTCAACTTTATTTGAACATATATTACGGAATTTCAGCTCGAAAAAAAATACTTTATTCAAACATGTAAAAGAAGTTTGAAAAAAAAATATATTTCTTTTTATATATCTTTTTAATCATATAACGTATAATAAAGACTCTTATTATACATGATATTTTACGAATTGTTTAAAAAAATAATCAACACGTTAGAGACAATTAAAAATTAAAAACATAGCACGAATTATATATATATTTTGTAAGTGCAAAAGGGCACAAAGATAATTTAAGATTTTGTAAGGGAAATCCTTGTGATTTTGATTTGACTTGTAGGGTCTTTGTAAGGTCATTGAAAAGGGCCACACACTTGACACACCTAGCAAAACTTGCCTGTAAAAGGCGGGGCCACTGGTCAGTGAGAGACAACGACAATTTATGGATCCCCACCAGCAAAAAGTGCATATAATTAAGTTGTATTTATTTATTTTATTTAGATAATTAGTTAAAGAAGGTCATATTTTAAAAGTAAACAGTGATTGTGTTGTTTTGGTACAATTTTTCAACACATAAAAAATAATAACCACACAAATTTAAATTTATCAGTGCAACTTTCCTCAGTTAAAAAATAACTATCAAAAGAAAGGTATAACAATATGCATGATTAAAAAAATACAAAAAAAACTTATATGCTTTACAAAATGTTTATAATTTATAATTATAATTATATACCATAAGAAGTAATTACAAATATTTGACCATCATCTCATTTAAAAAAAAAAATGCTTAAAACAACTTGACATTCGCACTAAATTCGTAGTAAGTTTGAACACAAAAAATATTGATACATACACAAATTATAAATTAAATGCGAATTTATCTCTTTAAAACAACAAGAGAGCGTATAAAAAACAATAGCAAGTTTAACACACACAAAATAAGAAGAGAAATTCACGTTAAATTTATAATTTTTGTATGTATCAATATTTTTTAGACGCTTTGTTATAAAATAAAATTACACTATATTAGATTATCTAATTTTTTCATCTCAATTTTCGGACTGTGGCCCTTGCACGTAACAATAACAAGGAATTGTTTGAATTTTGCTTTGAACCCTGTTTTTGAATGTATGTTATTGCAATTTAACAATGACCATTTTCTTTGCATCAAAGTAATGTAAAAAAAATATTACTTCTAAAATACTTCATATCTGCTATTATGAAAGTGACACCAGCAATATGTTATAAACTTATAATATATATATTTGATACATTGGATGAAAATAAGACAACTCGGTTAAATAGAAGAAGTATCTTCTCAGCTCCTAAAATTTTAATTAGTATAAATTGGCTTTCTAGAAAAATTTAACTGTTCAATTTTTATCAGATGATTTATAGAAATTATGTTAGTTAAAATACCATGGTTTCAAAAATTGAACGATTCCGAATTGACTCGGCCGAATTAGAACGAAATCGAAAAAAAGTAACACCTTATAAAATTTTCACTTTAATTTCAGAGGTGAATTTATTATTTTTAATAAAATTTTATAGTCCGCGTATCTCTTTTCTTCTATTCATAAAACATTTGGTTAATTAAAGCAACAAATATATCTCGTTCTAAAATATATCTGGTTGAATGTTGTGTTTTTATTAAATTTAACCCCGTTATAATAAATTTTTAGTTCCGACCCTAATTAATTTTTACTATTATATATAGGTCCACACTAAGGTACCTTCATGAGCTATTCAAACATTTACAACATACCAAATGCCAAAAATAAAATTGAAATTCCATATATTATTAGTAATTATACATCCTACTTTAATTTCCAAACCCTGAACAAGAATTTGGAACTTTTCCTTATTTTAACAAAAACCAAGTCCATGAACGCGTGGATTTAATGATTTACATGTGCTAACTTTTTGAAGTCTCCATCCTTTCTTATGAAATCTCCATTCAATTGCTTAGTGGAAATTGATATCAACCCTCTTACACGCCAAGACTTTCCTTTTTTCTCTTTTTCTTTTTATTCGTTATTATTTATTATAGAAATATTTCACATCCTAATATTAATGCTTGTCAATTTTGAGATCATAGTATTCCGTATTCTTGCAACATAGCTTTTTAGAAAGGAACTTGATAATTGACCCCAGATAAATCCCCGAGTGTGCCCCCCCAGCCTTCTAGAATGTCGGTGCCTATTCAGCGCCATATCAGCGCCGAAATACTCATAATTTAAACCTGTGAAATAAAACGTTTAAACAACATCCCTATAGTGTTTAACTTTTAATATGAATGAGTAAATTTTCCCTTTTTTTTGTCAAACAACGAATCCCCGAGCGCGCCCCCCATTCCTAATGCATAGATTATGTTTCATACAGGCAAACTGTGCTTTAGGTCATGTGGGGTGCCAATCGTCGTTCTCGCAAGCTGCTTGGGATCTCCCTCTCCCTCATTGCAAGAGATGTTGAAGCCATACTGTAGTCCGAGCCCTCTTGTTATTGTTCAAATTGAACGTACTGTGGTGCTTGATATATATTTTGTTGTGTTGATGTAATGAGATTATTTCTTTAATTTGTGTTGTCTTGTGTATGACGTAATTATTTAATGACAACATTGTTCTACATGTTGTATGAAATTTAGAATGAATATGTAAAATGAAGCTTTATTATCTACTATATTGAAGCATTTTCAATGGAAATCAGGTTGATAAATATAAAGTCTTGACTTGTTCTTATTTTCTTGTCAATTATCTTTCCTCTTGCTACTTAATCAAATTATGTTGTTATTGGGATACTGTTTTTTGATAGCTATATTCTTTGCTCATGTACAGCTATATTTTTTTGCTTCTACATTTCCAGATTAAATGAAAGCTTTTACATTTCCAGGTCAAATTGTCAAATTGTCTTATTCATAGTATGTGTCGGTTTTACACTTTTACATTTCCAGCTTGTACATTTCCAAATTATATCTTTGGTTGAAGCATGCTTGCTGTTACCGTTTTCATATAGTATGTTTCAATTAAAAACTTTTATTAATCACTGGTACCAAGTAGTAGAAGTGCAAAAAGATGCATCAAAATTTGAGATTTTGACACTCCAAATTGTAAAACATCACCAAATTGTGCTCGATGAATACAATTACATAATTACAATTTATAAAACATGCTAATCTGTATAATTTGCATTTCGCATCTAGTACAAAGATTACAACACAATAATAAAATGAAGATCAATTACAAGTTTACAACACTAGATAACAACTATGTATTCAATATTTAAAAAGAAATTCAAAATAGCAATTTTTTTTCTTTCAGCATGTTCTTTTCTTTCTTCTTGTGAGAATCAAGTCCTGAATATTCCTTGTTGCATCTTCCTGATAATTTCAAACACAATTTCAAAGTCAACAATTTGCATCTTCCTTTTAGCATTTGCTGTTTGGTTCAGATACTTAGTGCAGGCTTCTATGAAAATCATAATAACACACTTAATTAAGCATTATCCTATCAGCTAAAGCAAGCCAATACTTTGTTTGACTGATCCGTTCCACTTGACATAATGATCACTCAAAAGAGAGCGATGTTTCTTTTAATATTTATAAACTCAGAAATGCTATCGGTTCGGATTGCAAGCGCACAATCCTATCGAGTAGTATATTCGATGTCGATCCACAGGGAATATTGATTCAGAGTTTTGAGCGATCGAATCACAATCTTTCGAAAGGCTAAACGAAATCTGAAAATTGAGAGATGTTATTGTGATCAATGTAAATTAGGAAGCAATTAAAAATAATTAAAACAAAGATAGAGATGAATTCCTAGAATTTCGGCACACCATTGCTACTCAATCCGCTTTGATAATATATTCCTGTCGGGTCTGATTTTCTGTTGTTGTTTTATGAAAGACACCACATAGGTCACTGCAAGTTATTTTACGCAAGAATGACATATCTTTCATCGAGATTCTACATAGGACACTGCGAGTTATCTTACGCAAATGACTGATATCTTAAATACACAAGTTACTACACATATCACTGCGAGTTTCCTTACGCAAATGATGGAACATGGTTCGCGTTTTATTGTTCTGGTTTATGATTTCCCCGCTAAGGTTTTCTTCACATAAACCTAATAGATCTCAACGAGGCTAATTCGTACAAATAGTTTCTCTTACCATTAAAGTACTGTCACTACCCTAACGGACTAAACTAGATCATCGAAGTTAGATGAAGAGATAATAAATCACAAAAACATTTCGATTAAACAACAAGAAATCATAATCAACAGAAAATATATATATCAAAACATCAAGAGTAACAAGGTTTACTGCCTAGCCCTAAGAGAATAAACTTAGCCGCAGAACGGCATGGTTACAATCACTCATCTCTTCTCTCTTTAATCAAATCTAACCCTAATTACAAAGATGAGTTATTCTTCTGTCTAGAGGTCTTATATAGGAGTGGAGGGACGCCTGGTGGTTGAGTAGGGGCTAAGGAACTGATCTGGATATAGCTGTCGGCAGTTAATCCCCAAGATGCGGCTTCGGTTACGGTCCGTATCAGGTGATACGGTCCGTATTGAGACCTTGTCGCTGAGGGTTTTAATGCGTATCACACTATCTCCTGGTCTGTATTAGGCTTGGTCCGTATTAGGCAATACGGGCCGTAACAGAGACTTACTCGATGAGCGTCGCTGATCCGATTGACCCGATTCTTGCTCTATTTGGTGTAAAATAGTCTCAAAACCTGTTTTCTGAAATAAAACATAAAGAAGAGTGACAGTAGCCTTTTTCTCTAATTAATTAAACATAAATGCGAGAAAATATGCAAAACCTAAGTCAAAACCCTACGTAATTCATCATTATTTTGACTCTGATCACATAAAGAATTACATCCCTGTATTATATCACACTAGTACAAAAAACCCCTTCACTGACCCTCAACCACCGACTGTTTTAATATGTAACAGTCGGTGTAGAGACGGCTGGTAAAATCGTAAATAAGAAGAACCTCAACACCGACTGTTCCATTACAAAAAACCGTCAGTGAACCAACATCGACTGTTTTTAAAAAAAACAGTCGGTGTTGCTCATACCCTACACCGACTGTTTTTTTAAAAAAACAGTCGGTGCTGAGCAGTCACCAATACCGACTGTTTTTTTAAAAAACAGTTGGTGTTGCTCATATCTACGCCGACTGTTTTTAAAAAAAAAACAGTCGGTGTTGATTGGAAATTTTCGGAACCGTCGGTGATTTTCCTTCCGAAAATTTTCGTTCCCGGGTTTATCTCTTTCGATTCCTTCCGAAATTTTTTGTTCCCGGGTTTGTCTCTTTCGATCAGCGGCGAAGAATTTCATTTCCCCCTTCTAAATTTCATTTCCCTAAATTTACCTCTTCTTTGCGATAAACCCTGCCGAAACCAAAATTTCAAATTGCTTGGTCTCTCTCCGCCTCCGCTTTGCTGTCTCTCTCCGCCTCCGCCTTGCTGTCTCGCCCCTGCCCCCGCCTTGCTGTCTCTCCGCCTCCGCCTTGCTGTCTCTCCGTCTCCCAACCTGCCTCGCCCCGCTCAGCCGGGTTCAAGGTTTCCTCTTCGACGCAAACCCTACCTCGCCCCGCAATTTCTTGTGATGCTTGCTGCTTTGAGACGGCCGAGAGGTGAGGTACAACCTGAGATCGCGCGGGAGAGGTAAAACCTGAGATCGCGCGCTTTCCTTCTGTGAGAGGCGAGTCAGAAGACCCACACGGCCTCCAAGCCATGGCGCAGTTTGACCAGAGAGGAGTGGTACTGGGACGACCGGTATCTGAAAGAGCAGGCGACCTTCGACTGGTACCAGCGCTATGAGGCGGTGGCCCCGCTGCTCCGCCTCCTCCTCCGCTCCTCCCACCGCATCCTCCTCGTCGGCTGCGGCAACTCTCGTGTCGTACCTATAACATACTGCTTCTATTCTTCTTATTTTCAAATTAACCATTCCCTTGCTCATTACCAGTAAATTGATTTACTGGTAACACTGTACTCAATATGTCATTCTGTCTCTTTAACCTGATCTATCTTGATCTTGTATTCTGTAAAACCTGATTCAGCATTTGGGGAGAAGATGGTGAATGATGATTATGAGCAAGTAGTGAACATCGACATCTCTTCGGTTGTCATACGAGCCATGCAATCCAAATACTCCCATTTGCCCCACCTTCAATGTAACATCTCATTCTCATTCTGTGCTTTTCTTTTTTACTCCATTCCATTCCATTGCATTACTTATTCTAAATGATCATTCCTGCACAGATATGAAGATGGATGTACGTGACATGTCAGCTTTTGAAGATAATTCATTTGATGCTGTTATTGATAAAGGTACAAAAGTAAATTACCTTGTATCCATCATTCAAATCTTGAAATTGCTTGCAAACATGCAACCATCATACAATCAGTTTGAACCTGGGCCTGCACACTCTTTTTTTTACTGGGTCATCATCTAATATACCATTTTATACAGAGTAATAATAGAAAATTTAATGCAGGAACCCTAGACTCGATCATGGTGAGTGGATTGCAAAATTAAACGGACTGTTGTGCCCTTCAATTATTACAACCCTCCAGTAAATATAACCCGGACTCTTGTTTGTTTTTAGTCCCTGTAACAATGTATTTAATGTTGAAGTAACGATCAATAGTGTGTACCTGAGCTTTGAGCTATCCTTCAATTAACTTAGTGTTTAAATTTCCTCTTAAATATGTAATTATCCACCAAAGTTTTGGAAATCTTTGCCAAACAATAGTACAGTGTTTTCTACTAGCCAGTTGTATAGTTTGGAGTTAGCTCCCAATTTAACCAAAGAAATGTTTTGAACTGCAATTACACTTTACTATGTCATTTGAAGCTCAATTAATACTTGATTTGTAGTTAAGCATCCACGTCATTTGTATTTAATTTAAACCCAAATTGTGCCAATAACCTCTTACCTGCAATCAAAGACCGTATTTTACTTTTTTTTTTTTTGCTACTGTTATTTTTATTACTATTTTTGTGCTATGAGTGATTTCTTTGTTTTACTTACTAAGGGTTCTCAAGGAAAGAGGCATATATATTATGGTAAGCTGTATTTAATAAGCTGTTCTTTTCTTTTAGCCTTTTGATGTTTTATTTTGGTTCCTAAATAAAAAAAAAAGGATTGTTGGTGCAGATAACATATGGAGATCCAAGCTATCGGTTGGGTTTGCTGACGGATCTCAACTTATGGAACATAAACATTCATGTAATAGGTTAGTATTTATTTGGCTTCTAGAAATGAACAGTATTCTGAAAAAATGCTGGTCAGTATTTAGGATTGCTTTCTGACGATTTTACATAACACACCTCCAGCCTACAGTATCTATATTTCAAAATCGGGGTTTAGTCTATGCATTACCTAGCATATGTGTCCAAATTGGTTTAATTTGTACGCATTAGTGCAGAACTTTGGTTAAGTTAGAATGTGGCGAGGTTCAGCTGACCAAAATAAGTTTTTGTGTTGACACTATAAGGTGCAGGTGTTATGCACCAGCTGAACTTGCAATCCTTAAGAGTACCCCTAAATTTGTTCTCACTTGTCAGTTCTACATGATGTCAAGATTTTGTCGAAGTTAATATAAAATCTCGGACAATAATATGTGCTTGTAGATAAAATAGAGAAGAGCCCCGATAAAAGAGCTTGGGATATCACAAAGCCATTGCCACTAAATGAAAGAGCTTGGGATATCACAAAGCCATTACGCGCATATATAAATATGAATTGCAGGATGGATCAACGCGGAAAGAGTGATATTGGAGGAAATTCAAATATTTGTTCTTTATTTATTCATTGAGGGAAGAAAGTAAAGTAAATGAATGGTTTGTTTTCTGTTGTTGTACCACAACATGGATCATTTCTCATTTTTTATGTATAATTTTTTTTGTAGCTTTTAATTGAAAGTAGCTAATCAAAGTTGTTGTATAAAAGTTCTATTTGGTCATAGTAATTTTGCACTAATATATGAATTTGAGTGGAAGAATATGAGAGCATTAAATGAGTCATTTGACTGGGCTATCCTTTGATTACTTTGCAAAATACAAGTCACCGAATTTTGGCTTGCTAGTTGTCATGTCTACAGGTGCAAATAAAAAAAAAAAAAAAAAATTCGGTGCTGGGCACCTATACCGACGGTTTTTTAAAAAAAACAGTCAGTGTTAGACGCCTACACCGACTGTTTTTTCCAAAAAACAGTCGGTGTTGGGTGCCTACACTGACTGTTATTCACCCGTCAGTAAAGATTTATCTATACCGTCGCCGCCATATCCGACGCCTCAATAACAGTCGGTATAAGGGTTTTTTAACAGTCGGTGAAGGGGTTTTTTGTACTAGTGTGATCAGATCGATTACCAAATCCAGTGTAATAGTAACCATAATGCACTGGTAGTACCAGTGTCAGAACAACAAAACCGAGTGTAACGGTAATATGAATGCTGAGAGCAAACAGTCCCGTACTTTATCTGATTTCGACAAGAAGAGAAACCAAGTGCTTATTTTTGTACGGCTTTGTTTCGACCAACAAGGCGCTGAAGCGTGATACAAACAAAAATTTGTGATTGCATAATTTGTTAATGATTCCATAATGAGTAAAATAACCCAGCTCAAATGGTTCAGGTTTTGTCAAATTAAAATAACCCAGCTCTAATTTGCTTCAGTTCTAATTTGGTGGAAAGGAATGAAATCCACAGGAATATTTTAATTAGGCCCTCAAAGGTCTCAAAGTTGCTTTATCTCTAATTCATATTTAAATTGAACAAATTTAAAAAAGAGTAAATGGATGCAACCTCTGTTTCGTGCTGAACAACTTCTGATCAGAGAGAGATAGATAGAGAGAGAGAGAGAAGGCGTGACCTGGAGAAACTGAGAGAGCTGAGTGGTGACCCTGGAGAAACTTGAGAGGGCGGCTCGATTGTAGAGGAGAGCGGGCGGGGAGGAGGGGTGCGACCGGCCGAAAACTGACGGAGAGTGAGAGCGTCTGATCAGAGGGTGAGATGGAGGAGGGGCTGAGGCAGATCGATCAGTTGAGATGTGAGAGAGAGAGAGAGCGAACAAGAGGCGACAGGGATAGAAATTTGAGAGATAGGCAATACGGAGAGAAAGAAAGGGGTCAGCGCTTAATCTAACAGAGCGCTTCATTTTTTTTAATTTTCCGTCTCCGTCTCCATTAGAATTCTCAGGGCATGATCTGTGCGCGAATTTTGAAGTTAATCCGATGGCAGAAAATACCATAGCATATGAGGACATTAGCTACGCGTTGCATGCTAGCCAATTTATATACCGACTGCAATATATATATAAATTGCATGAAACGTATTGCCTATCTCTCCGTATATATATATATTGCATGCATGCTAGGCAATACGTTGCATGCTAGGCAATTTAAGCGCATATATTGCATGCGTAGCCTAGTATTGCCTAGCATATGCAATTGCAAGAAAGCATATGCGCTTAAATTGCCTAGCATGCAACGTATTGCCTAGCATGCAATATATATATAAATTGCCTAGTATTGCCTAGCATGCAAGAAAGCATATGCAATTGCAAGAAAGCATGCAACGTATTGCTTAAATTTAAGCGCATATATTTAAGCGCATATATTGCATATGCTACGGAGAGAAAGAAAGCATATGCGTTGCATGCTAGCCAATTTATATATATATTGCATGCTAGGCTACGCGTTGCATGCTAGGCAATACGTTGCATGCTACGCGATAGGCAATACGCGTTGCATTATGGTTACTATTACACTGGATTTGGTAATCGATCTGATCACACTAGTACAAAAAACCCCTTCACCGACTGTTAAAAAACCCTTATACCGACTGTTATTGAGGCGTCGGATATGGCGGCGACGGTATAGATAAATCTTTACTGACGGGTGAATAACAGTCAGTGTAGGCACCCAACACCGACTGTTTTTTGGAAAAAACAGTCGGTGTAGGCGTCTAACACTGACTGTTTTTTTTAAAAAACCGTCGGTATAGGTGCCCAGCACCGAATTTTTTTTTTTTTTTTTTATTTGCACCTGTAGACATGACAACTAGCAAGCCAAAATTCGGTGACTTGTATTTTGCAAAGTAATCAAAGGATAGCCCAGTCAAATGACTCATTTAATGCTCTCATATTCTTCCACTCAAATTCATATATTAGTGCAAAATTACTATGACCAAATAGAACTTTTATACAACAACTTTGATTAGCTACTTTCAATTAAAAGCTACAAAAAAAATTATACATAAAAAATGAGAAATGATCCATGTTGTGGTACAACAACAGAAAACAAACCATTCATTTACTTTACTTTCTTCCCTCAATGAATAAATAAAGAACAAATATTTGAATTTCCTCCAATATCACTCTTTCCGCGTTGATCCATCCTGCAATTCATATTTATATATGCGCGTAATGGCTTTGTGATATCCCAAGCTCTTTCATTTAGTGGCAATGGCTTTGTGATATCCCAAGCTCTTTTATCGGGGCTCTTCTCTATTTTATCTACAAGCACATATTATTGTCCGAGATTTTATATTAACTTCGACAAAATCTTGACATCATGTAGAACTGACAAGTGAGAACAAATTTAGGGGTACTCTTAAGGATTGCAAGTTCAGCTGGTGCATAACACCTGCACCTTATAGTGTCAACACAAAAACTTATTTTGGTCAGCTGAACCTCGCCACATTCTAACTTAACCAAAGTTCTGCACTAATGCGTACAAATTAAACCAATTTGGACACATATGCTAGGTAATGCATAGACTAAACCCCGATTTTGAAATATAGATACTGTAGGCTGGAGGTGTGTTATGTAAAATCGTCAGAAAGCAATCCTAAATACTGACCAGCATTTTTTCAGAATACTGTTCATTTCTAGAAGCCAAATAAATACTAACCTATTACATGAATGTTTATGTTCCATAAGTTGAGATCCGTCAGCAAACCCAACCGATAGCTTGGATCTCCATATGTTATCTGCACCAACAATCCTTTTTTTTTTATTTAGGAACCAAAATAAAACATCAAAAGGCTAAAAGAAAAGAACAGCTTATTAAATACAGCTTACCATAATATATATGCCTCTTTCCTTGAGAACCCTTAGTAAGTAAAACAAAGAAATCACTCATAGCACAAAAATAGTAATAAAAATAACAGTAGCAAAAAAAAAAAAAGTAAAATACGGTCTTTGATTGCAGGTAAGAGGTTATTGGCACAATTTGGGTTTAAATTAAATACAAATGACGTGGATGCTTAACTACAAATCAAGTATTAATTGAGCTTCAAATGACATAGTAAAGTGTAATTGCAGTTCAAAACATTTCTTTGGTTAAATTGGGAGCTAACTCCAAACTATACAACTGGCTAGTAGAAAACACTGTACTATTGTTTGGCAAAGATTTCCAAAACTTTGGTGGATAATTACATATTTAAGAGGAAATTTAAACACTAAGTTAATTGAAGGATAGCTCAAAGCTCAGGTACACACTATTGATCGTTACTTCAACATTAAATACATTGTTACAGGGACTAAAAACAAACAAGAGTCCGGGTTATATTTACTGGAGGGTTGTAATAATTGAAGGGCACAACAGTCCGTTTAATTTTGCAATCCACTCACCATGATCGAGTCTAGGGTTCCTGCATTAAATTTTCTATTATTACTCTGTATAAAATGGTATATTAGATGATGACCCAGTAAAAAAAAGAGTGTGCAGGCCCAGGTTCAAACTGATTGTATGATGGTTGCATGTTTGCAAGCAATTTCAAGATTTGAATGATGGATACAAGGTAATTTACTTTTGTACCTTTATCAATAACAGCATCAAATGAATTATCTTCAAAAGCTGACATGTCACGTACATCCATCTTCATATCTGTGCAGGAATGATCATTTAGAATAAGTAATGCAATGGAATGGAATGGAGTAAAAAAGAAAAGCACAGAATGAGAATGAGATGTTACATTGAAGGTGGGGCAAATGGGAGTATTTGGATTGCATGGCTCGTATGACAACCGAAGAGATGTCGATGTTCACTACTTGCTCATAATCATCATTCACCATCTTCTCCCCAAATGCTGAATCAGGTTTTACAGAATACAAGATCAAGATAGATCAGGTTAAAGAGACAGAATGACATATTGAGTACAGTGTTACCAGTAAATCAATTTATATATATATATAGTGCTTGGCTATTATGCTTATATAAGCATATGCCCACATATGCTTAAATAAACATTTTTGCGTTTCCAATGTTCAAATGGTCGATCCGACCGTTCATCTTGTTCTCCATATTAATATGTGCTTGGAGACTAAATTTTACATTTTTCTGAATTTTTTTACTATTTATTAAGCCACTTTGAAAATTGCTGATCATATGGTCCAGAATTTTGGAAACACTGTTTTTACTGTTCACCCAGATCAGCAATTTTCAAAGTGGCTTAATAAATAGTAAAAAAATTCAGAAAAATGTAAAATTTAGTCTCCAAGCACATATTAATATGGAGAACAAGATGAACGGTCGGATCGACCATTTGAACATTGGAAACGCAAAAATGAGTTATAAGCATATGTGGGCATATGCTTATATAAGCATAGTAGCCAGCCTATATATATATATATATATATATATATATATATATATATATAATCTGGCTAATATGCTACGCGTATATAAGGGCCTCTCAGTGCTACGTACGGCTCACTTTTTGAGTTTTCAAAATCCTAACGGTCGATCCGAACCGTTCAACATGATCTCCATATGAATATGTACTTGCAAACCAAATTTTACATTTTTTAGAATTTTTTTACTATTTATTAAGCCACTTTGAAAATCGCTGATCCAATGGTTCAGCAGATTTTACTGTTGTGTACAAATTAGTGTTTTTTCAAAGTGGCTTAATAAATAGTAAAAGAATTCTAAAAAATATAAAATTTGGTTTGCAAGTACATATTCATATGGAGATCATGTTGAACGGTTCGGATCGACCGTTAGAATTTTGAAAACTAAAAAAGTGAGCCGTAGCACGGAGGGCCCTTATATACGCGTAGCACCGTAGCACTGTCCTATATATATATTTGTAAGAATCACAAGAACATGTACGTACGTAGGGGTGAAAACCGAATGAATAATATCTAATTCGTGTTTGATATGTATATGAAAACTATGTTGAATATTCATACAGATACAGATACGATATGGTTTTAAATTTTAATTATCATATCCGAATATTAGATATATAACATATAATTTAATATATTTTATAAAAAATCTATATTATTCACTATTATAATTAAATAAATATTATGAACTTTGATATATTTTAATAATATTTATATTTTTTTAATAAATAATAAAATTGAAAAATGAATATCCGATGTATATTCATATCCGAAAAATAAAAACAAATACGGATATAATTTTATCACTATTCGTATTCACCCCATTAGAATTATAATAGTCAATAGAATTTTCGTTAGTCAACAGTCAATTATACATAGGTTAACGTTTGCTTAACAACAACAATCACAATATATAATAGAAAACAAGAAACTGATTAGAATTATTTCCATTTATTAGTATCGCCAACAAAAATACATTATTATGTTGTTGGATTTCACACTCAAATAGCTTGAAGATCTAATTAATTTTATTTTTTAATTTGTGGAACAATTAGTTAGCATGCGTCAATTTAACAACAACAATCACAATATATATAATAAAAATAATTATTGGGACCTTGATGCAAAACATAATATAAACATAGTGATATTGAGAAAAGATATATAGATACAAGTATGACATGTTTTCTTGTTACCATGTTTCTCAAACATAGACTTCATCAAATTTGGGAGAGCTACGTATATAAACCATAATTACAAGATTGACTTTAGAGGAATATTATATAGAGTAGAACTAGGGTGTTCTTAAGCTCACCAAGCCTCTTTGTGAGCTTAACTCAAAAAATCTATCGGATTGGATATAAAACAAGGGGTACTTAATTGCAGCATACACTTTTTAATATTGTTTTATTCGGCTTCCACCATTTGTATGCTTGGCTCTGCACAGATTAGGTAAAATTCATTAATGTCATTATATTAAAAGGTCATGCTTTCTTTTTGTTTGTTTGCCTGAAGATGATGATGATGCTGCAGCTCAAAGAATTCAATTAAAACTAATATAGTTTTAGAGGTTGTTTTGGATATTGTTCATCAGCTTAATGGTACTAGACCCTTAAAATGGTTGGCTATATACTTATATCAGATCTCATTCTTGATTGTCTTTGTTTTCATTAACATTGAGTTATAGTTCAAAACAACAATAGAAATAGTAGTGATAGTAAAGGGGACAGAAGTATAATAATTAAGGAAAAGCTTGCCTTCTGTAACACTTGCACATTTTGCTGGAGATTGCTCTCTTGAGGCATTGAATCCAATTCTCCTGATCATTTTTACTGCACCTTGATTGTAATCCTTGAGGCATCCATTCAAACCAAACACCTTCACATTGAAAACCATGTTGCCTTCATACCGAAACACCAGCTTGAAGCCACAGAACAGAAACCCGGCGGTACCAGTACACAAAAGGAACAAGCCACAGAACAGAAACCCGCAACCCACCGTACCAGTACTGGTACGGTGCCAGTAAAATCAGCCAAGTGTGGTTGTATTTACTGAGAGGTGATTCATTTTATTTAACCCTTTCCTATATTATAAGTTATATCGTACCAGACAAAGGGCAATAACTTGAAACAAAAAACTAATTCAGCAATTGGTACGGTGCCAGTAAAGAGGTACGGTGCCAGTAAAAACTAATTCAGCAACTTGAAACAAAAAACCCTTTCCTATATTATAAGTTATATCGTACCAGCAACTGGTACGGTGCCAGTAAAGAGGAGCGTCACGGCCAGAAGGAGGCGGAGAAGGAGTGTCGATTAGGAGTCGCGCGCCTGGAGAGAAGGAGGCGGAGAAGGAGTGTGCTCCGGAGTCGCGCGCCTGGAGAGAAGGAGGCAGAGAAGGAGCTAGCCGCGCGCCGCCTGGTGTGTAGGTTGCGGAAAGTGAGAGAGAAAGAGAAGTTGAGGGGCGGCGCAGGGTTTGGGTTGTGGCGGGCACATTTTGGGGTCTGGCGCTTTTTTTCACCAAAACTTTCAGCGACCGGTGTTAAAGTTGGTCGCTGAACCGGTCGCTGAAACTTTGGTCGCCTGAAACTTTTGTGATTTCATTTTTTTTGGGTGGAAAAAAAGCATCAGCGACCGGCGAAAGTACCGGTCGCTGATGCTCAATTTTGCTGTAGTGCACAGATTCTAAAAATACTTCCAAATCAGTCTCTAATATGTACCAGTACATACTAGCTATAAAAATTTGTTATAAATATTCATTAAAGACATTCACAAATTTATCTAATCATTATTAGGGTGAATTTCGTACCGTTTTCAATTAATTATTTCATATTGTATTTTCCTTGATATAACATTACAACTTCAAATTCAATCTAGAATGTTATCTACACAATATTTTTATCGTACACAAAAAATAATAAAATTTGTTGTAAGTTTTATTATTTATCAAACGACTTAATTTAAACATGCAATAGCCTATATATACTTTAACTTACCGACCTT
This sequence comes from Carex myosuroides, assembly GCA_028015225.1. Taxonomy (NCBI): domain Eukaryota; kingdom Viridiplantae; phylum Streptophyta; class Magnoliopsida; order Poales; family Cyperaceae; genus Carex; species Carex myosuroides. Next base: position 6,570,160 of record CM051465.1, read on the forward strand.
AGACGGTCAATCTATGAGACCAATAACATGTTAATTATTTTTTAAAATTTTCAAAAAAAATTTAACTTGATTTTACAAAAGTATTCTCAAAATTATTTAAAATAACTATCGTCAAGGATCCTGCTCTCTTTTTTCCCTCACAATTAAGTCAATTACACTTTTGGACATTTCATAAAATCGTACATAGGGGTATCCCATTCCTCGATTCAGTTCAAACCGAATTATATTTAATTATATCAAACTTCTAATCATTTTGCATAGATATAAACCGAACCAACCGAATAATTTGATCAACGAAGTACAAACCAAAGCAACTAAACCGTACTTTGGTTCGCTCAGTTCGGTTAAACATAATTACTATGAAAATTTAAGTTTAAACAAATAGAAAATGTATTAATTTGATAATTTGTGTTATAAGATGTATGATATTAAAACACTAACATAATATTTAGTAATATTTCGGTTCATTTGATTTGTTCCATTTTTTTTAAATCATCATAACAACAAAAAAACAACTATCGTAGTTTTTAAACCGAATTGAATCAAATAAACTGAACAACCAAACCATTTTATCTAAGATAAATTTGTTTTGTAACCATGATCTCCCAAATCAGAGGATATGTGTTTTTGTCACTATACTAAAGACTGGTTCTTATACCTCTTCTCAATTCTTATTTAGAATTAAGTCCTACTTACTCGGGGATGCACAGTTCAACAGGGCTGTCAATTATGCATCTCAATAACAACAGAGACAAGGGACCACATCATATGGTCTTGCACTTTTGCAACAAGGTTCTGGCAAGGACTATTTGCGCATTACAACATCCCTTATCATGGAGGAGGTAATTTTAACGATAATTGAGATTTGACACAGCCCAACATGTCCAATAAAGCCACATTACGGAGGAATATGAGATTCTTCTCCAATAAGAGGAAACCGGTGCATATCTTGATTAATGATACGACCCTTGACATTTATTTTTGACTACGATCGTGCTAATCACAGGAGAGGTCCTAGTGAGGGCCATGGGGGCTTTTATTGTAGTTTGTTGGAGTCAATATTCGCTAGTTGATTACTCGAGTTTTTATAATGAGGAGCTTGCTAAGCCTTTGTAAATAACTCCTTTATTATTAATACAACTGTTGGCGGTATTTCACCGCCAATCTTCAAAAAAAAAAATCTTATTTAGAATCTTTAAATATTCTACAAATTGAGGGTGTCTTCAGAAATTTCTGAAACTAGGATTATTCACGAGGCTTCATCCAGAAATAAATTATGTATGGAAGGACTTAGTTTTTAAATTGATTCCAATATTATTAAACAGATTGCAACGAAGTATAAAAAAAAAAAAACTTACGATAGATAATAGTAATTAATTTTATACATTGAATTTGATATGCCTCACAAATTGATGAACATTTGTTAGTAGTAAATTATATATTTTTCTTCATGCAATTAAGTTTGATAATATTTAATTATTAATCCAACAATTAAAAATAATTAATCACTGACATGTCTTGAATGCCTTAAATCTCAACCATTCTATAAACTAAAATTACAAATGTTGAATTAGTCGCAAATTTTATGGATCAGAACAATTTGTAGATTATTTAAATATGCTTCAAGTTGGATTATTAATATATAATAGAGTAGAACTAAGGTGTTCTTAAGCTCACAAAGCCTCTTTGTGAGCTTAACTCAAAAACCTATCAGATTGATTTCAAATGACGCATCCAAACCATTGAAACTGATTTACTTCATAAGTGATGTGTTTACATGTCAAATTTTTAAATTTTTGAACTAATTTAGTATGAAGTCAAGCAGTCAAAAAAAGATGATTTATAAGTTAATTTTAATGAGTTCATTTTTCATCATTTTTTTACCGCTTGACTTTATACTAAATTAGTTCGAAAAATTATAAATTTGACATGTAAATGCATCACTCGTGAAGTAGATCGGATTGGGGAAGATTCGGGTAATTAATTAATTAATCTCACCTTTATTCTGGAAAAACTAACATGTTATTTGTCATAACAATATATATGATGTGTGTTTCTATATTAATTAATGATTAGGTCACCAATACCATTTGGAGTGCCAATGCATATTGTGATTGGTAAACCAATTCTGTTCAAGAAGAATCCTCAGCCTACTTATGATGAGGTACATTAATTAATTAATTGCATTACTGATTTCATATATAGATATGGTTAAAATGAAACAAAATTAATGATCTTTCAATCTTAATTTAATTTCCATGGCAGGTAAATGAAGTGCATGCGCAATATGTAGCGGCAATGCAAGAGCTATTGGAGAAAAACAAGGCTAAGTACGGTTCAAAGGATCTTCAACTTAAACTTTTCTAGACTAGACTTTTTTTATTATCAATCAGAGAAACAATATAATGGAAGTTGGATTGATAAGATATAAAGACCATGTATTTATTTATTTCCTTGTCCTCTTAGTTTTTTATTTTAATTAATTGAAATTCTTGTTCAACTTTCAATTTGCCGGCAAATTTGTTTGTATGTTTATGTTATATGTTGGTACGTGTCGTACTAATTATTAAATGGTGCAAATTTAAATAATAAAAAAAATTTCAAAAACCTGACAGAACACTTTCTGCGACCGGTTTTAAGTATCAGCGACCGTTTTTTGGTCGCAGATACCTTTTTCTTGACGTCAGAAAAAATAACGGCGACAAAAAAAAAGTGGTCGCAAAAGAGTATCAGCGACCGGGTGACGTCATCAGAAGAGTATCTGCGACAAGGCTTACAGCGACCGGTCTTTCAGCGACCGAATTTGACTTTCTGCGACCGGAAATAGTATCAGCGACCGGTGCCAATACTGTCTGCGACCGGAAAACCGGTCGCTGATGGTCCTTTCTGCTGTAGTGGTGTCAATCTTAAACTGCTCATAAACAAATGATTTTTGATTAATTCTTCCATCAAACTGCTCATAATTATGTTGTCCGACACAGCTTTTCTCATATTTAGACCCAAACTAAATTAAAGACCGAAGGTGAGTCAATGCATCAGAATAAATGAATAGCAAATTAGTGAAGGAAAGGAAGTGTTGATTTGTCACCAAACTGGGTCTGATTTGGCCCACTAAAACCCAATATGTAGCTCCCAAAAGCAGCTCTTCAATGGGCCATATATTTAACAAACAACAACCATCCAACCGGTCCAGTTATTCAATATCGGTACAGTAATTAACAAATAAATAGTTCGGGTTCGGTTCGGCGGGATCAAAAGTTTGTGATTCGGAAATAATTCGGGTATAATTCGGAAATAATTCGGTACCACAAGGAAGAAAAAAAAACTCCCAAACAATTTTTTTTTCGCGTTTTATTCACATTTTATTTGCGAATAAAACGTATTATACATTTTTTGTGTGTTTTATTCGGTGGTCGGATCGGAAACGTCGAAAAACAAATTAAACACGAATTAAATGTGAATTAATGGCGAATTATGTTACTATGGTACAATATATGTACTATTTGACCCGCTCGATCCGGTTGACTGTAGTGTTTTGGTGCAATACAAACTCACTATCGGAAATATAATTTCAACCTTTCTATGTCTATATAAAAAATAGTTGGGTTTGAATCTATGAAAAATTATATTATAGTCTATATAAAAAGGTAATTTCATTCGCAAATGAAGAATGTAAATTTTTTTAGAATACTGTAAGAGGGTTAGAAAAAAAATACGAGAGAACAAAAACTTAAACTAAAGAAATATTTCACAAATGTTTAAACATTATTTCAACAAGCACTCATATTCTAGTCATATTTTAAAAAGAAATTACAACAGTTTTCAGTCAATTCACTCCATGTACAATGCTCTTGAGTAAACCATGACTGTTCTAAAATCAAAACACTACATTGATATTAAGGAAAACTAAAAAGTAAATATACAATTTGATTTAAATGGAAACATCAAATCAACTGAAAACATTTAATTTACTCGATGTAATTCCAACATACATTATTATAATTAACACACTGATACGGAAAACACAACATACATAAAAAAGGAACATAAGGAAAACATAATGCACAACATCCAATAATTAACACACTGAAACAGAGAGCATAACATACATAAAACACTAATACTTTATAGGTGAATCAGGGGAAGAGACTGAAAGCAACATTTCAATCATCTATATCAGTAATACTAACACGCAGGTTAGAAAGGTTGTTGAGTTTACGGTATTGAACAACACGTAGTGTGGTAAGGTGTGACATAGCCCCCGATTGCACCTCCCAATTCTCCAAGTTCTCCAATTTCTTAAGTTTTAAGAACTGCAACTGTGGAAACCCCTCTTCGGAGCAAACCATTTGCTTCCCTGTGTATACTTCATCTTGTAAGGTCAGAAATTTAAGAGCTGGTAGTTTTTCTAGAGTTGGCATGGGGTCTTCCTTCAAACCGGAATTGGTTAGAGTGAGCTTTGTAAGGGTTGGTGGAAATTTAACATAATCTATGAAAAGTTTGTTACAACTCCATTTTCCCTCTAATTTTATTGACATGACTATCTCGAGGTTAGGAAAGGCTCTCATATCGACAAACTCTGACGGTATAATCTTGCCCATAATTGCCATCAAGAGGAGTTTATCCATGCGACTCAATAGGCTAGAAAGAGGTTTCATGTCTAGATTGTTCCAATTTATAAATGCTAACTTTCTAAGGCCAATCAGGAAGTATGGAACATTTTTTAGCCACGACTTAGGAATCCCAACTGTTTTCAGGATATGTAGGTCCGGTGTATTTGCATCAGAGGGTGGGGCCTTTAATTTGAGGGCAAGGTTCCACATAAACATGACGCAGATTTGAGATGTTCCATAGAGATTGTGTCACATCCCGAGACAACCCGTCACGTATTTATACGTAAGGCGTGTGCACATCACATACATTATCAATAATAAATACTCATGCAACATTTTAAAGTCAAACAAGGTCTTTTAAAACCACAAATAGTTCAAGTACATAACATACATTTAACATGAGATCAAGACAAACATGACAAACAAACCGATAATTGCCATGTTAGTCAATGTATCCACTTTCAAAGAGAATTAAAGTTTAACCAAAATAAAATAAAAAAGATACTTGAGCCATCTGTTCGTTGCCTTCCTGATCCGCATCCCTCCTATTCGTGCTCCTCGTCGGCTTTATCATTTCCTGGAACCCACATAAAAGTGGAACGGGTGAGAGATCGAACAGTCTCTCAGTACGGGATTTAGTTCCAGTCCCGGAGTTTGTCAAATTGACGTATTAACACAAACATGATATTATATATACTCACATGAAATCTTACTAATGCATATTTAAATCATACACGCACACACACACACTTCCATAGTTATCTTTCAAGTTTTCCGTTAAATTATTTATTTGCCAATCCAATGGGAAGTCCAACCAACATTGCAAGACCGCCAACTCGCTGGGAAATCCAACCAACAACGAGAGACTTTCTCACTAGATGGGGAATCCACCCTACGCTAGATATTGGCTGTCGCACTAGACGGGGAATCCACCCTACGCTAGATCTTGACCCGTGACGGGAAATCCAACCAACGTCACGTTAACGAGGGGTCTAGTCGAACCCAGACCCAATGTATACATTCCAACGTATGTTCAACACACGTTGGCCCCTTTCCTTTCACTTATCCGTTACATTCCATGTTCATTTCATTTAACACTACACAATGTCATGCTCAACACATTCTACTTACAGTCTCATGATCGATATGAATAATCCTATTGTATTTCTAAACAAGCCAAAGGGATCGTTCGATTCAACATGCACAATTCCAAAAATAAATAAATAAAATGCACACAAAATAGTAAGTAGCAATTTGACAATGTCCAGGAAAATCCGTACCTGTTGTTGTGGGGTAGTTTACTCCTGCCTCTACGTTACTCCTTACTTCAGAACTCGGACCTAGATCATGTAACACGGTTTCTAAATTAATATTTATACATATTTTTATTTAAATAAGTTTGTTGCTAAACTAACTTTTATTAAGTACAAAATCCGAATATCATTGATACGATTTAAACATAAATATATTTGTTAATTGACAATTATAATGGAAATGGTATTTCATGAGAAATAGGATTAAATTATTGATAAGTTTTTATAATATAATTCTTTGTAATAAAAATAACTTTAGGGTTATCGGTGAATAAAAACTCAGAATTATCGGTGAAAAATTACCATAAAAATAAATAAATAGATGCAAATCAAGAATTTTTGGTGCACTTCGGTGGAAGTCTGAGAGAAATTAAACTATGAGATTTTATTATCATTTAATTAATCTACCGACAATTCTAACATCCACATAATATACGGTTTTAAGATATACTTATCATTTAAGAAATAGTTAAAACTATGCAATTTAATTATGAAATTTCAGGAACTATTGACCATTGAAATAAATACTAATTTCCACCAATTATTAACAGATTTTATCAAATAATTAATACATCCTAATAAATAAATGATTTCAGAAATTTTATAACTCTCAATAATTTTATCAACTAAATATGTTCTAAAGATTATATCAGAAAATAAAATAGAGGAAATCTTTACTTTTCAGAAATTATAAAACTTCTCAGAAATTCTTATCAAATAGATAAATATAATATAAAGATTATATAAATAAGATAAAATAGAGGAATGATATCTTCAATCGGTGAGTATAAGAGATTGTCTAATCAATTTAGCAATAATTGAACATTAAAATTAATTACGAATGAAAGAAAATTATCAAGTATAGATATCTTGTTATAAAATAAAGATAAACAAACAATAAACAAGATAGAGAGAACACAAGATAACAATCTCTTTATTCATATATTTCTCATGTGTACAATACAAGATTACAATGCCTCTATTTATAGGCTACAAATTGTAAATGAAAAGTCATTACAATAATAAATAAGAGATTAAATTCTAAATACTAGTGGGATATAAATTCCCATAGTAGTGGGGTAGTGGGGAAGTAAATGAGGATTAATATTGGAAGTTACAATATGAATGGACCATCCATTATATTCATAACACTCCCCCTTGGATGTCCATTACATAAGAATATGTCTCATTAAAACCTTACTAGGAAAAACCCTATGGGATAAAACCTAGTGAAGGAAAAAGAGTACATTATTCTTTTTATCATGCAACTACAACCTTATTAGCAAAATTCAATGAAAAACTATGTAGTGCATATTAACTCCCCCTCATGACAACATCAATCAATATCTTTAAGTCGGCGAACTCCAATATTACGGACTAGTTTTTCGAATATTGTAGTAGGGAGCGCCTTAGTGAATAAATCTGCTAGATTCTCACTTGAACGGATCTGCTGAACATTAATAGTATTATCCTTTTGGAGATCATGTGTGAAAAAGAATTTTGGTGAAATATGTTTTGTTCTATCTCTTTTAATATATCCTTCCTTTAATTGAGCAATACATGCAGTATTATCTTCATATATGATCGTCGGGATCATTTCTCCATAAGACAAGCCACATGTCTAATGAATATGCTGAATCACAGATCTTAACCAAACACATTCTCGGCTTGCTACATGTATTGCTAAAATTTCTGCATGATTAGAAGAAGTGGCTGTTATAGTTTGTTTCACAGATCGCCACGAAATAGCTGTTCCACCACATGTAAACAAGTAGCCCGTTTGAGATCGGCCATTATGTGGATCAGACAAATATCCAGCATCCGCATAACCAATTAAATCTGATTTGGATTCATTTGAAAAAAACAAACCCATATCCATTGTACCTCGGAGATAGCGAAGTATATGTTTAATTCCATTCCAATGTCTTCGCGTAGGAGAAGAACTATATCTTGCTAATAAATTTACAGCAAATGATATATCCGGTCTTGTATGTCCAGCAAGATACATGAGTGCTCCTATTGCACTAAGATATGGTACTTCGGGACCAAGTAGTTCTTCTTCATTTTCTCGAGGTCTAAAAGGATCTTTGTTCACATCTAATGATCTTACAACCATCGGAGTGCTTAACGGATGTGATTTATCCTATAAAATCTTTTTAGCACTCTTGCAACGTAATTTTCTTGATGCACAAAAATATCATTTTTTAAATGTTCAATTTACAACCCAAGACAAAATTTTGTCTTTCCAAGATCTTTCATCTCAAATTCTTCCTTTAAACAATTTACTGCTTTTTGAAGCTCTTCAGGAGTTCCAATGATATTTAGATCGTCAACATATACTGCAATTATAACAAACTCATTTCCAGATCTTTTCATGAAAATACATGGACAAATTGTATCATTTCTATACTCATGTTTCAATAAAAATTCACTGAGACGGTTATACCACATGCGTCCTGATTACTTTAATCCATATAAAGATTTTTTCAATTTAATTGAATAATATTCTCGAGAACCTGAATTAAATGCTTCCGGCATCTTAAATCCTTCAGGGATTTTCATATATATATTATTATCAAGCGAGCCATATAAATAGGCTGTAACAACATCCATTAGGCGCAAATCAAGCCCTTCATGTACTGCCAGACTAATTAAGTATCGAAAAGTTGTTGCATCCACCACAGGTGAGTATGTTTGTTCATAATCAATTCCAGGTCTTTGCGAAAATCCTTGGGCTACAAGTCGAGCTTTATATCTCACAATTTCACCTTTCTCATTTCGCTTTCGCGTAAATACCCATTTGTATCCTACTGGCTTTATGCCTTCAGGTATTGGGACTACAGGCCCAAAAACTTTTCGTTTTTCAAGAGAGTTTAATTCTGCCTCAATTGCGCCTTTCCATTTTGGCCAATCATTTCTTTGTCGACATTCATTAATAGATTTTGGTTCATGATCCTCATTATTCATTACATCTAGCGCTATATTATATGCAAAAATATCATTATATCAACTTTATCTCGGTTCCATCTTGTTCCATTCATGACATAGTTTATCGAGATCTCTTCATTTTCACAAGTTTTATATACTTGAGTTTCTGCTGGAACTCCAATATTAGTTATAACTTGATTTTCTTCTGAATTTTTTTCTATCATATCCTCGACTTGGCCATTTTCATTATTTGCTCCTTTTCTTTTTCGAGGATTTTTATCTTTGGAACCGATTGGTCTTCCACGCTTCATGCGTGTCATAATTTCATTAGTCTGTCCAACAGGGACATCAACTTTTATTGGAGCATTAGCAGCTGGTACATGTGATTTGGTCACTTTCTTTGAATCCGTAAATGCGTCTGGCAATTGGTTAGCTAATCTTTGCAAATGAATTATCTTTTGAACATTTAGTTCACATTCTTTAGTACGAGGATCAAAATGTGATAATGATAATTCGTTCCATCTAATGTCTTTTTCCAGCTGATTATTTTCTCTCCCTAATGTTGGAAATTTTGATTCATCAAAATGACAATCGGCGAATCTAGCCGTGAATAAATCTCCTGTCATTGGTTCTAAATATTTTATTATAGATGGAGATTCAAATTCAACATAAATTCCCAACCTCCTTTGAGGTCCCATTTTAGTGCGTTGTGGTGGAGCAATTGGAATATATACCGCACATCCAAAAATTCTTGTTTACGTATACGAATATCAATCAGAATATATTCAAGATTTCTTGTTTGCATTCTTATTAAATTAAGCTATTTAAATAGAGTCCGGCTACTATACCACTAGTGTCATTTCAAACTAAATAACACCACATCTTAAACCATTGGATCTACTTTAATATTCGTACAAGACACTAGTGTCATTCCAGGCTATCTTGTACACGAATATTAAAGCAGATCCAATGGTTTAAGATGTGGTGTTATTTAATTTGGAATGACACTAATGGTATAGTAGCTAGCCGGACTCATTTAAATATGAAAGGAAGAAAGGTTGCTAAATAAATTTTCATTGTACCTTAATTAATATAGTATTTTCAGTATGTGGTATTACAGATTGTGGTAGGGTTTTTATGGGTGTATCTCTACAATTCAATGTTTCAAGATTTTCCATGTCTCCTATATTCTTAGGAAGCTCAGATATGTTACTACCCCTCAAGCCTAGATATCGTAGGCAAATCATGTTCGGTAAATCTGTCACTAGGATTGTGGATTTTCTGAATTCCAACACTCTGAGGAACACGACACTTCCAAGAACATTTTTATCAGAATTAAAAGCTAAAAAGGAAAATATGTTATTATTTTTCACCTTCGTGTATTGTTTCTTGTTGTCATGATGGATTGCTACACGGAGCAGAGATTCTATTTCTTCTTGATCTGGATTGGCAACCAAAAATCCATCCTTTTGGGATTGTTTGATGACAAATTCGTGAATAATAGGAGGTACCCGACATATTTTGCCTGAGGCTGATCTCTCTCTTTTTTTTTTTTTGAGAGTAAGGTGGCAACTTGCCATCTTACGATTTTCATTAATAAGAAAAATATTTACATGGAGGCTGATCTCTTTGAAACCTCTATCTATTTGCCTCTAGAAAGTGAAGTGAATAGAATGGGTGTTAAATGAGATCTGATTTGAAGTAAACCGATATCGGCTGATCTCTTTGAAACACAAACCAATTATCTGCACGAGATAAGGAAAATAACTAAACATCATGTACACCTTTATAATTAAAGGAACAAAATTTCTCAATTTACTTAAACATACAAAAAAAAAAAAACTTTTGTATATCATCAAGTATACCAAAGAAAATTATCTCCTCTTATTGTAATAAAAAAGACAAAATTCATTTTTATTGATTTATTTTTAGGGAACGACTACCTAATGTTTGAAATAGCAATCATGCTATTACTAATTGCGATGTCATTTATGCCACAATGGGAATAACCATAGACCTAATAATCACCTATATATAAATTATAACACCAAATTTCAATTTTCCAAAAATGAGAATACCTTTGGACAAGTTGCTCCAGGTATTTATTTGCTCTCTCTTCTTTCAATGATATAAACAATTTTTTATCAACTGACCATAATTCCTCTTCTCCCTGTTCAAACTCCTTCAATCCAACAATTCCTTCAGCAATCCATATGTCAGTTAGAGAGGTTGCGGGAATCTCATAATCAATCGGGTAACATGCAAAATAAAGAAAGCCCAGCTTAAGAAAGTAACTTAAATCATCATAGCAGTAGTTAATAATGTGCCACATATGATTGCTGGTAACACAATTATTAGACCCTTTAATCTGTACTGTATTTAAGCATTATTTTGTGTACTTTTGGTCTTTAATCATGAAATTCAGTACTGGATATTGGTAGATTCTGATCAGATACAGTTAGAATTTTGCAAGTACCAAACACCCGAATAAGTAATAACAAAAGCTATAATACCTGCTGGTACACAATTAATACCAACTCAGACTTCTCCCAGGACTTGGATAATAAAGGTACTTGCATAATCATAATAATACAACACTAATAATCAACAAACTATTTTACACTAGAAAATCACAAAAGCTAGCTATAATTCGTCCACGATTTTAAGGAAAAAAAAAAATAGAAGGATAACTGAGGGAAGGGAATGAAGTATATATGCCAATACTAATTTTCAGATTAAACCAGCGATCCCATACTAATTTTAGATGAAACTAAAACTATGGAGACCTTTTGAGTCTGTTGTGCGCAAAGTGAGATACTTTGATTAGTGTCTAAGTTTAGGAATAAATAAAGACCAACTCTTGGATTTTTGGTATGTTCCCCACATGAGGATAGAGGATATATAGGTAATAGCTGGAAAGCAATTATTCTCTTGTCCTTGTAACTTCTTCACAGGAAATTCATATTCGTTGTTTTGATGTATATATCATTCAAGCTAAACAATTAGCTAAAATTAATGAAGAAGCTGGTCACGCTTCTCAACTAATTTTTTTTATATTAGTTTGCATTGGTGACCCAAGATGTCATCCAAATGCACTTTTCTTTTATATTCCGCGCGCAACTTCTTATTTTGTAGTCCTAAAAATATCTTAAACTGAATAAAATGTATTGTGCATATTTTGAGCTTGAACAAAAATGCATTCATTGTATTTTAACACTAATTGGACAGAACATCAATTTTTTTATTTTATTTCTTTCCTGAATTTTTTCTTGAAGGCTGAAATCAAAGACATGAATGCCGACAGCACAATCGGAATTGTATAGAAGAAAAATTTGTCAGCATGCCACAAAATAATTATTTTTAAATTATCTATTCAGATATTAATTTGATTAGCATATAGCATTTGGGTTGGCTGTTAAATATATGTCTCTCCTAGCATTTCACATTTTGTGCTCATGTTCATCTGAAACAAAATTTCATTGTGTCAATATTCCTTCATTTCTTGTCTTTTTTGTTTTCAGTGGCTTTTTAGAATTCAGTTTAATATATAAAATTACTTTGGGAAAATTTTCTGTCACAATTGATTTTTGTTATACTTGGTCTGAGTTAATTGTGAGAAGAAAAAAATATGGAATACAATTTAATCTTATATAGTAGTTCCACTTGTTATTTTCAATGTGTTAAGGTATATATTCCCTTTCTACGTTTCTTGTTATTAGTGTTAAATAGTCTAAATAAATTTTCACAAGTGTGAATTGCACGGTACGACAATAGAAAGATTCCAAACTGTAACAGATAATGGTCACAGTGATATAACGTAATACCATTCATATATGAAGTCGATAAAAATTACATCCTCTAAATTCTTGTTTAATTAATCTAACGTAATACCATTAATATATAATGTCTCCATTCATTGTAAAAATAAACATTGGTAGTGCATCATGAATTAGTAATAGCACAAGATATTCACCTACATCTCTCTTCTTCACCATGAGCAATTATTTTAAAAGTCACGCTATTAAAATCAGTAATTTGGCATCTATCATTTTTTTTAAAAGTCACGCTATTAAAATCAGCAATTTGGCATCTATCCTTTTTTTTCCTCAGTACATTGTAACACAAATAAAAAGACAAAGAAATGAAGGACATACACTGCTTTTAATAATACCTTTTTCTTTTGCTTGATTACTCCTTAGTGATTAGATCTAAAATGTTTATTTGAACAAAAGAGCAAAAAAGAACAAACCACGTGAAGTGATTCATCTCCTACTCACTAAACTTTGTTCCTTGTCCAAAAAAAGTGGTAAAAAGCTGTTGAATTGTATAAAATCTGAGGAGATAAAAATGTATTTCATTCACTCAGTGTATTTCGGTACAGTTGAGTTGCTATATATATATTACAATGGCTTATTTAGCCGTTGGTATTATACCGTTGCCTATTATCTATTTTCGGTACCTCTGAACAGTGTACCGTTGGTACTTTTGCCTAAAATAGAATTTGTCTTTTCTACTTTTAATCCTAGCCTATTGATCAATGATGGATGACTGAGATCAATCCCTCTATTCTAATTCATATTTCCAACACCCTCCCTCAAGCTTGGAGTGTAGATATCGTACAATCCGAGATTGCTTGTAATATCTTCAAATTGTCGAGGATCTAATCCTTTAGTGAAAACGTCGGCCAATTGTTCTTCACTTTTAACATACGGTGTTTCTATTTCTTTTGATTGAACCTTCTCTCTAACGAAGTGGCAATCTACTTCTATGTGTTTAGTTCGCTCATGGAACACCGGATTAGAAGCGATGTGTCGAGCGGAGTTGTTATCGCAATACATCTTCATGGGTTGATCGCTAGTAATTCCCATGTCTTTGAGTAATTGCTTGAGCCATGTTAATTCACTTGCGGTTGATGCCATGGCACGATATTCTGCCTCGGCGCTAGATCGTGCCACAACACTTTGCTTCTTGCTTTTCCATGTGACTAAATTTCCGCCTACAAATGTGCAAAAGCCGGTAGTGGATTTTCGATCGAAACTTCCGGCCCAATCTGCATCGGAATAGCCACATATATCATTAGAATTATTGTTTTTCATCCAAATTCCTTTTCCGGGGTTATTCTTTAAATATCTTAAAATTTTATGTATGGCCTCTAAATGTGGAGTTCTTGGTGAATGCATGAACCTACTAATTTGGCTTACCGCAAATGAAATAACCGGACGGGTGACCGTAAGATAGATTAATTTGCCTACTAATTTTTGAAAATGGTTGATGTTTTCTAATGATTTACCATCCTCACTATTTAATTTACATTTGTTGTCGGTTGGGGTAGAAGTTGGTTTACAACCTAATTTTCAGGTTTCTTTTAATAGGTCCAAAGTGTATTTTCTTTGTGAAATAAAAAGGCCGGACTTAGAGTGTGCTACCTCTATTTCTAAAAAATATTTTAAGTATCCAAGGTCTTTAATGTCAAAATTTTCTTTTAATTGACTTTTAATTTTCCTAATTTCTTCTATGTTGTTTCCGGTAATTATTATATCGTCTACATATACTAATACAAGGGTTGTGTTCCCTTTATCAATTTTGGTGAATAAAGAATGGTCGGTACTACTAATTTTAAAATTACAAGAATTTAAATAGGAGCTAAGTTTTCCATACCATGCCCGTGGAGATTGCTTCAATCCATAGATTGATTTATTTAACCTACAAACTAGATTAGATTTGTTTTCCAATTTATGACCGGGTGGTAGGTTCATATAAACCTCTTCTTCAAGTGTTCCTTGAAGAAATGCATTTTTCACATCCATTTGGTATAGGTTCCAACCATTATTTACCGCAATAGAAAATAAAATTCTAACGGTGTTCATTTTTGCTACCGGTGCAAAGGTTTCATTATAATCTATTCCGTAGGTTTGGGTATACCCTTTGGCCACTAACCTTGCCTTGTACCGTTCTATGGTACCATCACTTCTATATTTTGTTTTGTATACCCATTTGCACCCTACGGGTTTTTTATTTTTTGGTAATTGTACAATTACCCATGTTTCATTTTCTAAGGCATTCAATTCTTCCCTCATGGCTTTACACCATATTGGTTTTGTTATGGCCTCTTGATAATTTAGTGGTTCTACTTCCTTACTAACCGAAGTAAGGAATGCTTTGTATGACAAGGAAATGTTTTCATATGAAACAAAGTCTTGTATGGGGTATTGTACGGTGTATGTTACAAAATCTCTAAGTCTTATAGACGGTTGAGGTATTCTTGATGACCTTCGCACTACCGAATTTTCTTCACTTTCATTGTCATTGTCACTATTATTATTTTCACTTGTTTCTTCTTCATGATCATTGATATGGTTTATGTTTTCTAAGGGTTCTTGTTCATTTATGTGAGGTACTAGGGGGCAAACTTGACCATTAGTGTGTGGCTCATCAATTATTTCTTTGGTTTTAAAATATGGTTCCTCTTCACAAAATATAACATCTCTAGAAAAATATAGTTTTTTAATTTTAGGATCATAGCATTTATATCCCTTCTTAAAAGAAGAATATCCCAAAAAAATAGTTTTTGTTGACATGTAATCTAACTTATCCTTTCTTTGAATTTTTACCCAACATACACAACCAAATACTCTTAAATAATTTAGATTATATTTTTGTTGATAAAGAATCTCTAATGGACTTTTGTTATTAAGTACCCTACTTGGCAATCGGTTAATTAGATGAGTGGCACAAAGAATGGCATCCGACCAATATATTTTTGGAACGTTATTTTGAAATAATAATGCTCTTGTCATTTCTAACAAATGTCTATTTTTTCTTTCCGAAACTCCATTTTGTTCGGGTGTATTTATGCATGTTGTTTGGTGTATAATCCCTTTAATTCTAAAAAGATTTGTGAAATTTTTGTTTATGAATTCCGTACCATTGTCGGATCTAAACATTTTTAGTTTAGTATCAAATTGATTTTCTATTAAATTTAGAAATTCTTCAAAGCATTTAAATACTTCATCTTTTGATTTTAATAAATATAACCAAGTAGCTCTAGAAAAATCATCAATAAATATAACAAAATATCTAAATCCATTATATGAATTAATTGGGGCCGGTCCCCATACATCGGAATGAACCAAGTTAAACATGGCTTCACGTCTACTATTTGAATGAGAAAAAAGAAGCCTTGTTTGTTTGGCCATTTTACAAATATCACAATTGATACAATTTAAATTTGGAAATGCTACAATACTAGTTAAAATCTTATCGGAAGGATGTCCAAGTCTTTTGTGCCATAGATCACAACTAACTAATTTTGCGGAAGCACCTAAACTCAATTTTTGTAGATTCAAAATGTAATGTCCATTTTTAAGAAAACCTTCCCCAATCGTCTTCCCGGTTTTCCGGTCCTGAAATATAACATTTTTACAAGAAAAAATTGCCTCACAATTAAAATCTTGTGTTAATCTTTTAATCGAAATTAAATTTATAGGAAATGATTTTAAATATAGTACATTATCAATTTTTTTGTTAAAAAGGTTGATTTTGCCTATGCCATCGATTTTTGTTTTCATACCGTTTGCTACCATTACATATTGATTTTTATTTGTCGGGTCTAAATTGGTAATCAATTGTTTATTACCAAACATATGGTCGGTAGCACCACTATCTATAATTATTTGGTCAAATAAATTAAATTTTTGGAATTGAGAAACAGTACCGCATGAACCAGAGGTGTTCTGTTGAGTATACCACACAGAAAACTGCTTCAGCATCTGCTGCATTGGATCCTCAGCTTTGTAATCGCCTGACCCGCTAGATGTTGACCCGTTTCCGAAAAAGTGAGGTGGTTCGGTTTGGGTTTGCGCAGAGAACACCCTTGGGTCTATTTTGGTTTGGGTTTGGGTTTGCGCTGTGAAATTGGGTCTCGACCCCTTCTCTTCCCTTTCGCCTCTTCTCTCTTCGGTTCCGTAGCCTCCTCTCCCAATACTCTCTGGATGGAGGAACCAACACCTTTCATGATTGTGCCCTTCTTTTTTACAGTGAGAGCATATCTCTTTCGAATTTTTCCGATTTTGGAAATTAGGGTTTTTGAAGTTTCTAGCGGCGAGGCCGTGGGTCTCGTGTCCCTCGCCGGTCTTGGCTTGTGGACCGCCCATGGTCTCCCGTCTAGTCTCTTCTCAGTGTATCATGGCAGCCACGGCTGAGTAGGAGGGAAGTTCGGCCCCGAGGAGTATTTGTGACTTTACGGCTTCGCAGCTATCGCCTAAGCCCGCGAGGTACACAAAAATCTCATCCTCTTGTTGCCTTTTTTGGAGTTCCTTGAGGTCTGTTGTGAGAGGTCTATAGATTTTGAGTTCGTCGAATTTTTTCTTGAGATGGCCAAGGTATTCGGTGTTGGTCATTGTGCCTTGCTTTGCTATGTGAATTTCTTGTTTGAGTTTGAATATGTGTGCATGATTTTGTTGTTGGCCGAAGAATGCCTTGACATCTTCCCATAGGCCGTGTGATGTGGTACTGCTGTGAAGAAAGAGGTCTGAAATTTGGGGTTCCATGGAATCTAATAGCCAAGCCATGATTTTGTGATCTGTGGCTTGCCATTGTCGCATTGCCTGTTTTTCTTCCTCTGATGGTTTTGCTGGATCTGTGAATTTTGGTTTTGTTTTTTCTCCGGTGATGAATTCGAATTTTTCTCTTCCACTCAGGGATAGAGTAACTGATTTTGCCCAAGATAGATAGTTTCTATCATTGAGTAAGGTATTGGTGAGTCTCGAATGGTTAGTAGCTTCGTTTGAGTGCTGCCCCATTTGTGACATCCTTGCTTTTGTTTGAAATTTCTTCTTGTGGTTTTTTTCAGTATTCTATGTTACTGATATTGGATTATGAGAGGTTATGGAGATTATTGGATTATCGAGCCTTGCTCTGATACCATGTTGAATTGTATAAAATCTGAGGAGATAAAAATGTATTTCATTCACTCAGTGTATTTCGGTACAGTTGAGTTGCTATATATATATTACAATGGCTTATTTAGCCGTTGGTATTATACCGTTGCCTATTATCTATTTTCGGTACCTCTGAATAGTGTACCGTTGGTACTTTTGCCTAAAATAGAATTTGCCTTTTCTACTTTTAATCCTAGCCTATTGATCAATGATGGATGACTGAGATCAATCCCTCTATTCTAATTCATATTTCCAACAAAAGCATTCGAAGATTGTTAGATTTCACACTCAAAAATTAATTACATGATTGACCTTTTTATAAACTGAGTAACATTAATTATTTCCCTTTATTCAGGTTGTTAGATTTCACACTAAAAAAAATTTGAAGATTGTCAGGTGTTTTTTTTTTTGGAACAATTAATTAGCATGTGTCAATTTAACAACAACAATGACAACATATTATAAAAAAAGAAAATTGGACCAGTTGTTATAACATATAGATAAAGCACGAGGTGCTTTTTTGATACAAGATATATAGATATTGTGATAGAATACATAGTGCTTCTCGAAGTAAAGCGAGTGTTTTACTTCACACTCATATTTTGTGATTTTTAAGTTTATCATGTCGATCTGAACCGTTCAAATTGATCTCAATATTAAATTGTGCTTGGAGACCAAATTTTACATTTTTTGGAAATTTTTTACTATTTCTTTAGAATTTTTGAAAATTGTTGTTTTTGATGGTCCAGAATTTTTTGAAAAACAGCGATTTTCAAAAATTCTAAAAAAATAGTAAACAATTTTCAAAAAATGTAAAATTTGGTCTCCAAGCACAATTTAATATGGAGAATCAACTTGAACGGTTCGGATCGACGTTTTGAAGTTTCAAATTGAAGATATAGACGTGAAATAAAACACTCGTTTTACTTCACGAAGTACCATAGCCCAAATTTGGGAGAGCGATGTATATATAAACAATTAATAATTACATGATTGACCTTGAGGAATATTATATATTTATTAGACAGAATATACTCTTTACTCTAGTTTACTCTTAGTGGATTGTATTAGGCATTAACGGGTCTGACTTGTGTCAACCCTTTAGCTATTTGTACTGAGGCCGAATGCCTATATATAGATGACTGTATGTAAATGAGTGTGTAAGGAAAACATATTACAAAGTTCAATTCAATACAATAGTTTCTTTAGTTTCTATATGGTATCAGCCAGGTTCCCTTCTTCTCTTCTTCTATTCTTGATCTCTTGATTTTCGGCCATGGCTGAGATCTCTTCTGGCACCTCTGATCCGCCTCCAGATTCCCTTTCTTCTCTTTCTTCTCGCCAGTCTTCTGCCTTAGTTCAGATTACCATTCCTGTTTCCACTAAACTCGATCGGGATAACTTTCTTACATGGAAATCCCAGATTGAGCCGATTATCATTGGTTATGGCTTGTCCGATCACATTGATGAGCATTTCACTCCTCCGGAGAAGAATCTGACTGTTGATGGAGTTTCCAAGCCTAATCCGCTCTTTCAATCTTGGAATCAGCAAGATATGCTCTTGCTTGGGTGGCTGCGATCCACAATTACCTCTACTGTTCTCTCTCAGTATGTCACCAGCAAGTCTACTCTCCACCTTTGGATGACTCTACATCGTGTGTACTCGGCCGTTTCAGCTGCTCGCGTGATGGAATTGCGCAGATCACTTCAGTCAAGAACTCGCGGCACTCAATCTTGCTCGGACTACTATGCACAAATGCTTCAAATTTCCGATCAATTAGCCTCGGCTGGTGCTCCGATCTTTGAATCTGATCTGGTAAGCTACATCCTTACTGGATTAGGACCTGAATTTAATCCTCTTGTCGTGACTTTAACTACCAGGTCCGTCCCTGTCTCTCTTGCTGAACTTCATGGATTTCTACTTGCTCATGAGAACCTCCTCCATGCTCAATCTCAAATCTCCTCCTCCTTCTCAACTGACCCTACCGCCTTGTACGCTGCTCAAAATAATCGTGGAAGGGGCAAATCTCGCGGATCGGGTAGAAACAATGGCTCAGGATCTGGACGTGGTAATGGATCGGGTAAAGGCAGTGTCTCTTCTGGATCCGAACCATTACTTCCCACACCTCAATACAATACAGGCCGTGGAGGCCCATATCGTTCCACCTATTCCCATTATTCAACCAGAGGCGCCTCCACTCCCCAATTTAACTCCAACAGAGCCAATTCCTCTCATTCAGCCACTGATCGCCCTTCCTGTCAGATTTGCTTCAAACGGGGACATGTCGCACTTGAATGTCATCACAGATTCAATCATTCTTACACCTCTGCTGCTCCTCCCCAATTTCAAGCCTATTTCAACACCATCACCGCTCCACCACATGAAGGTTGGTTTCTCGACTCGGGGGCTACGAATCATGTTACTTCCGATATCAACAATTTGAATTCCTTCATGCCGTACACTGGTGGTGATCAGCTACAAGTTGGTAATGGTTCACACTTGCCTATTAGACATTTAGGTCATTGTTCCTTTTCTAGTAATGGTGCAAATTTAAGCCTTAACAATGTTCTTCATGTTCCTTCTATTACTAAGAACTTAATTAGCATATCTCAATTTACATTAGATAATGATGTATTCCTTGAATTTCATCCTTTCTTTTGTATTGTGAAGGATCGTCGTACCAAGACTCCTCTACTTCGAGCCAAGCTCAATAATGGCCTTTACAACCTTAATTGCTCCCCTCAAGCTTGTTTAGGAGAACGTGTCTCGGCCAATTTGTGGCATGCAAGATTGGGACACCCTTCTACAAGCACAACTCGTTTTATAATAAACTCTAATAAACTTCCTACTACTTCAAATAAATTGCCACTATGTGTTGATTGTTGTAAAGCCAAGGCTTGTGTTTTACCATTTACTTCTTCTCATTCTATTGTTTCTTCACCATTAGAAATTGTACATTCGGATTTATGGGGACCCTCTCCTATTATTTCTTGTAATGGATTTAGATATTATGTTCATTTTATTGATGAGTTTTCTAGGTTTTCTTGGATTTATTTTCTTAGATCCAAGGATGAGGTAGTACATGTTTTTGCTTTATTTAAAGCACAAGTGGAGAACTTATTTAGCACTACAATTAAGACACTTCAAACCGATGGTGGCACGGAGTATAAGCCTATCACCAAGCGTTTCCCTCAAATTCTTCATCGCATTTCTTGTCCACATACTCCTCAACAAAATGGGTTGGCGGAACGAAAGCATCGACACATTATCGAGCTTAGCTTAGCAATCATGTCTCATGCACATATTCCACCTCGTTTTTGGGATCAAATCTTTCAAAGTGTGGTATTTTTAATTAATAGGTTACCTCCTACATCTTTTCCTCATATTTCTCCATTTACTATTCTTTTCAAAAAGGTACCCGAATATACCTTTCTTAGGGTAATAGGATGTCTATGTTTTCCTTTTCTTCGCCCCTATAATACTCATAAACTCCAATATCGGTCTTTACCTTGTGTTTTCTTGGGTTATTGTCAAAATCAAAAAGGTTATAAGTGTCTTCATATTCCTACTAACAAAATTTATGTGAGCCGGAATGTTCGTTTCGACGAAACAATTTTCCCTTTTTCTAAGCAATTTTCAACAGCTCAAGTTGCTGCCTCTCTGGCTGGTTTTTCTTCAATGCCGCAACTCTCAGCCCCTCTGCCAATTTTGGGCTCCAACAAAAATTCTTCAATCTCCTTACCCTTGACAATTCTCCAGCGTCAGCCTGCTCTCCTTCGGCCCAATTCTTCACAGGCCGCTGCTACTCAACATATTCCACCTACTTCTCAACAGGCCGCCTCTCCTCATTCTTCTATTCCCTCTCTACAGGCCCGACCCACTTCTCAACAGGCTGTCTCCTCTCTACAGCCCACTTCTTCCTCTATTTCGCCTCAGCCCATCACTACTCACCAAATAATTCCTTTGAACTCTCAGCTGGCCGAACCCCTTACTTCTTCTTACCAGACTGAGCCACTCTCGGCTACACATCATACTGATGGTTTACCACCTCCTATCACTCCATGTACCACTGCCCTTCCTGCTACTCCTATTCTACCTCAATTATCTCGTCACCACATGGTCACTCGACAAAAGGATCGCACTAACCGACCAAAAAGGTTTCCCGACCATGTCACCTTTCTTACCACTCGCCATCCGCTTAGTCTTCCTCCTAGTGATGAGCCTACTTCCTTCACTTGTGCCAACAAATCTCCCGCATGGCGTGAGGCTATGGCATGTGAATTGAATGCCCTTGCTCATAATCAAACATGGATTCTCGTGCCTCCTCCTCCGAACCAACATATTATTGGGTGCAAATGGATCTTCAAAATTAAGCGCAAGGCCGACGGTTCGATTGAGCGTCACAAAGCTCGTCTTGTAGCTAAGGGGTTTAGTCAAGAAGAAGGCATAGATTACAACGAGACGTTTAGTCCCGTTGTCAAACCAACCACCATTCGAGTCGTTCTTTCTTTAGCCGTGTCTCACAAATGGCCGATGCGTCAACTTGATGTTAACAATGCGTTTTTACATGGTGATCTCCAAGAAAATGTCTTTATGACTCAACCCCCGGGTTTTATTGATCCTCTTCGCCCTTCTCATGTGTGTCTCCTAAAGAAGGCTCTCTATGGTCTCAAACAAGCTCCACGTGCTTGGTTTCACAAACTCGCTTCCGCTCTCTCCGACCTTGACTTCAAGGCATCACAATCTGATCCTTCTTTGTTTATTCGAGCTTCTCCCTCTTCCCTCACCTTAGTTCTTGTCTATGTTGATGACATCATTGTCACGGGTTCTAGCCATTCTCATATCACCTCTCTCATTAGTGATCTTGCTTCTCGCTTCTCTCTCAAAGACCTTGGTCCTCTTCATTATTTCTTGGGAATTCATGTCTCCTCTACCTCTCATGGCATTCATCTCTCTCAACCAAAATATATTAGGGATCTTCTTGTTCGTTCTAAGATGGATGGTTCGAAACCTTGTTCTACACCATGCACACCCGGCCACACACTCTCCAAATTTGATGGCTCTCCTATGGCTGATCCTCACCTCTATCGTAGTGTCGTTGGTGCGCTTCAATACGCTACGATCACACGACCGGATATTACCTATGCGGTTAACAAAGCTTCGCAATTCATGCATGCTCCCACCGATGAACATTGGGGTGCGGTCAAGCGAATTCTTCGGTACTTAAAAGGTACACTCACACATGGCATTCATCTTCATGCTTCTTCTTGTTTTGAGCTTCATGCGTATTCCGATGCCGATTGGGCGGGGTGTCCGGACGATAGACGCTCCACCACGGGATTCTGTGTCTTCCTCGGGTCCAACTTGCTCTCTTGGGGTTCCAAGAAGCAACATACAGTGTCTCGTTCGAGTACCGAGGCGGAGTACCGCAGCATGGCGATAGCTTGTGCCGAGCTCATTTGGATTCAGCATCTTCTTCGCGAACTTCATGTTTCTCTTCCTCACAAACCGACCTTATGGTGTGATAACTTAGGCGCCACATTCTTGGCTTCTAACCCTGTTTTTCATGCACGTACGAAACATATCGAGATTGACTATCACTTCGTGCGTGAACGGGTTGCTTCACAAGATTTGATTGTTCGGTTTATTTGCTCCAAAGATCAACTCGCCGATCTTCTCACCAAAGGACTCTCTTCTCCCAGACTTAAATTTCTTTGTTCCAAACTCGGCTTAGATGCTTCTCAGCCTTCGTTTGAGGGGGGATATTAGACAGAATATACTCTTTACTCTAGTTTACTCTTAGTGGATTGTATTAGGCATTAACGGGTCTGACTTGTGTCAACCCTTTAGCTATTTGTACTGAGGCCGAATGCCTATATATAGATGACTGTATGTAAATGAGTGTGTAAGGAAAACCGATTACAAAGTTCAATTCAATACAATAGTTTCTTTAGTTTCTATAATATTAATAATCCAACCTGAAGCATATATATTAAAATGTGGAAATTGTGACTAATTTACACTTGTCCAATCTGTGTTCTCTCTTCATTTAAGTCAATTGTATTGTTGAACATTTGATAAGAACAGAAGAGAGACGTCAAAAGAAATTTTTAAATAATACAACACTTTTCGCGTTCTCATGGATAAATTTGCATTCTACATATCATTGTACACATATCTTTAGTATTTGAGAAAAATATTTAATTGTATTTAAAAATTATTTACTGCGTGATTCTGTTAAAGAAATTGTGAAATTTAATTTAATTTTTAATATATATTTACATTATTATTTTAGTGAAATCTGAAAAATATTATATAAATTATTTTTACTTCTTTGGTCAGAATATGACATCTGCACAAAGGATTGCTGTTCTTTAAATGATATACGAGCAAAAATAAATTTATTCGAAAAAAGTTTAAATAATACGAGCAAAAATCTAATTATCTATTAATGTTTTTAATTAATTCAACCTCTGTTAATTTGATGCAATATCTAAAGCTCAAATATATTCTCCAAACATCGTTAACTAGGAGCAGAGACAAATTAGGAACTATTTAATTGGAAGGCATGCAGTTTAATCCGATGAGAAACAAAAGTTACTTCAGTTCATGAACCTGCTATGAAGATCAAAGTGAATAAAGAGAAATCACCTTAATTATATTCTAGTTACATCAAATTAAATCAAGGAGGCTCTTGTTCTCAATAAATTAGCACTGGGACACAAATTAAAGTCTCCAAAATCTGATTTTCAGGATTAAGACGATTAATTAAGAGAGATCCAACCAGCACTACAACTTGAATGAACCCAAATTTTTTGCAAAATCTTGACTAGCAACTAAGGTTTAGATACAAAGCGATTAAAATTGCTGTTAAGTAATAGAAAAAAGAAGGATGTTATAAGAAAACAAATTGTCATTTTAAAATAATTGCTCAGGTGAAGCAGAGAGATATAAATGAATAACTTGTGCTATTACTGATTTCATATAATTTTTAAAATGAATGGAGACATTACATATTCATGGTATTACGTTAGACTAATTTGCCAAGAATTCAGAGGAGGTAATTTTGATGGTGTTCATATCAACCAGAAGTTTTCGTGCAATGCAGAAATTCTCCCTGTATTAATTAATTACCTGTTACAGTTTGAAATCGTTATATTATTTATGCAATACTACTCTTGTTATACCGGGCAACTCATATTGGGGTAAATTTATTTTGGCTACTAAGGACCTCGATTAAGTTTCAACCAAGTACTATGACGGAAAAAAATTAAAGCTTATAACAAGAACGATAGAAAGGTAATACCTTCACATATTGCACAAGTGCAGGTACAATATTATAAGATTATAAATTATATTCCATAATTGTTTTCTCACAATCAATTCAGACCAAGTACAACAAAAATTGTGATAGAAATTCTTCCCCTAGTAATTTGATATATTAAACTGAATTCGGATAAGCAACAACAACAAAAAAAGACAGAAGAAATGAAGGAATATTGACATACAATGAAATTTTATGTTCACAGGAATTTGTTGGAATATGTTATTCAGACGATTTGTTTGTAAATATGACAATAAGTTTATAGAAAAACGAGAAAATTAATGGAGTTACATTGAGAAGCCTTTATCTTGTAACTTATTGAAACTGTCTCATAATTTTTGAAAGGCGCATGTGATAAGAACAGTTTTTTTAAAGTGCTAGGCAAAAACGTGCAAAGAACAAGCAAAATTGCTACCAGCAAAGGACAAGGGAATAATTGCTTTCCAGTTGGTTCATATATATTCTCAATTCCTAATTTTAGACTATCCAAAGTATCTTACTTGCGCACACTCTTTAAATCTCCGTAGTTTTAGTTTAATAAAAAAAATATTGATTTATAGGCTTAGTTTACTTACTGGTATTTTCCCCTTTTGTTTTTTTTTCTGTTTTTGTTTTATGTTTTATTTTTTCTCTCTGGGAACACTGTTCTCGTGTACCACTTTACCATATTAATGAAATGAGGGCTTTGACCCTCGTTCTTTCTCAAAAAAAAAAAAAAATATTTATAAATGGCAAATTATTAGGTATTATTCTGAAAAAAAATGTCAATTAACAATTATTAGGTATTATTCTGAAAAAATTATTTGCACTGTGTTTTTTATCACCTTTTTTCTTGTTCCGAATTGCTAGAAAAAATCTAGTGAGTTGGAGGTCATTTAAACATAAATAATTTTTCCCACGTATACAATTTCTTTTTCTATACAAATTTGATCATGTTGTCGGCATCCCATGGCCCTCAAGAAAAAAGAATAGCGATAAATAAAATAAATTGATGTTATGTACAATTAGCATCAAAATGCAAATAATGCATTTATTGTCAAGCTCAAAATTTGTATAATCAGCTTTTTCATTAATTCAAAAATATACAAAATAATACAAAAAATTGTAGTGGAGAAGTGCATGATCAGTTTCTTCCATTAATTTTAATTGTTTTAGTCTGAAGGCTATAAACATCAAAACATCCAAATAGACACAAGCAAATATGAAAGCAAAATTCTCTATCAACTACCTAAACACGGGCAACGAATTTGCATTTCCTACCAAGAAGTTACAATGACAAGAGAATAATTGTTTTCCAGCCGTTACCTATCCTCACGTGGGGAACATACAAAAATTTGAAAGTTGGTCTTTCTTTATTCCTAAACTTAGACACTATCCAAAGTATCTCATCACTTTGCTGAAAAC
The DNA here is from genome assembly GCA_028015225.1 of Carex myosuroides. Taxonomy (NCBI): domain Eukaryota; kingdom Viridiplantae; phylum Streptophyta; class Magnoliopsida; order Poales; family Cyperaceae; genus Carex; species Carex myosuroides. The sequence continues at coordinate 6,596,682 of CM051465.1, forward strand.
ATGTGTCAATCTACCCCTATATATATACTTCCTCCCCCTTCCATTAGTTACCCTCTCCTTCCTCTCTCTTCTCCCGCTGAGTGCATCAGAACAAACCTACTGTCCAGAAAGAGCAACAGTACCAGGTAAGCCGCTCCTGTCACCTCTCTCTAGGTTTGGTAAACTATATTCTGTAATCTGATGTACATGCTCAATTTATCGTGACCTGGGCTTATTAGGTCCGGAAATTTCACCTTTCTTGCAAATGCCGTAAAACTATGCATTAGACTCATATCCTTTAGGCGCATGTCCCTCGAAAATTGTGACTTCTAGAAAATCCAATGCCTGTTCAGTTACACCTTTCTTCCATAGCCTATCTATAAAATCAAATGCCTTCTCTACTTCACTTTTCGTACACAGCCTATCTATAAAGAAGTTGTAACTTGTAAGTCATAATGTTCGGCTCAATCATGATTTTAGGCTTTATGGTTTTTCTGATTTTGCTAAAAAAAAAATTGAAATATAATGCCGAATTTCCTCTCCTTTTCCAGTTTAAGACGAAAGTGGCCAGTAGTAAACTTCTGATTTTCAAGCAGTGTACTTAAGCCTCTCCCTGCCTGTCTTTATCTGCACATAGGTATATTACTATTTTTTTTAATAATTAACTACTTGACTGACAATATATATGTTATCTAGTGGTTGTTTATTAATTCTATTACTCTTAACAATAGGAATCCAGGATAAGATTTCTGCTCACATATATATATATCTGCATTCTGTGCCTTACTCTTTCTACACGTGTCGAGGTATCCCTCTCATCTTTTTTTATTTCACAAAATTATATTCTGAAAATCTGATGTGTAAGCTCAATTTATATTCGTAAATCTAAATGTAGATGCTCAATTTATTGTGTACATGTATTTACAATATTTATATAATTACAATTTTTTGTTAATACTGATATACATATAGTATTAATTTTTCAGTAGTTCTGTAATTAGACACCAGCACCTCAAATTTTCTCGTGAATTTTACTTCTGATATGAACCATGTTTTATTTTTGCTGATCATCTGATTTGTATTTCCTTTACTTTATTGTATAGTATGCACTATGATTTCTTTTTACACTTTATCTCAATTATCACCGCCCAAACAAAGCGAGGTATCCTGCCACTTATTCCTGAACTTAGACCCTACCAAAAATAACTCACGCTTTATTCTTTGAATCTCCATAGTTTTAGTTTTATCTGAAAATTAGTACGGGTATCGCTGCTTAGAATGATGTAGAGGAGATTATTTAAAAATGGCAATTACAGGGTATTCATCTGAAAAACTATCAATCGACCTTTTAAAATTGCATTAATAATAATTTGTACATGTTTTAGATATTATTTGAAGAACAATTGTCAGTTTTCACGATTTCATCATTTTAAATGATTCTACAATTAAACGAAAAATCTAAAAGGCATGCAATTTGTTTTAAATGCATTCCTATAGTTTTTGTAATTTGCATAAAAATTGATAATTACTTCATATAAGTATTAGATAAAATATATATCTAATAATTATTCATGTTTTAGATATTCCTGTAGTTTTTGTAATTTGCATAACTACCAATTTTTTTAAAACCTCTCAGTTAATCTCAGTATTTAATTATATGTACATTTACTGAGACAGTAACATTTATCACGTGACAATTTGACACGGGCATTAATTATTTGATTAAATCCAATTTATGAGAAACTAAGTAACATGCATCACATGAAAATTTGTCTATATTGTTTGACTGTGGACTGCCGGGGTCGTTTCCAAAATTAGTATGGGAGATTGAAATTTGAGTAAAGTGTACTACATAGAACAAGTTGTTCCAACGGCTCGTTTGTAAAAATGATAAGTGTTTGGAAAAACAAGAAATATTTTTCTTTAGTTTATTATATATTAAATTATCTTTTAATTGACATATTTGATATGTGGTATTATTTTTTAGACTCCAAAAAATTTCATTTAGTTGTATAGTTTATTAATAATATATTAAAACTTAGAACTAATAATAAGAGTTTGGAGCAATATATATGCAAAATATTTGATATGTGGTATTATATTTTAGACTCCAAAAAATTTCATTAATTAGTTGTATAGTTTATTAATAGTATATTAAAACTTACTACTAATAATAAGAGTTTGGAGCGATATATATGTAAAATATCTACCTACGTAAATAACTAACACAACTATATAAAATGTTTCAAAAAAAAAATATAAACGAAGTTATTTTGGGAAGCCTTTATCATATAACTTATACAAACTGACTATGGTTTCTTAATAGGAGAGAAATTAAGTTGTAACGAGCCAGTGTCTCAGTGCTAGCTAGGCAATTACTTGCGAAGTTCTAACCGAATTATACAAATTATAATCTATTAAAAAGTAATGATTTTTATACAAAGTTTAAAATTTTATATAGTAGATGTTATGGATCTAGTCTATCTTAATATGCGAACTGGATTCTTTACCGCAATCCTAATATGGGGAACATACAAAAATCTAAAAGTCGGTCTTTATTTATTCCTAAACTTAGACACTGTCCAAAGTATCTCATTTAATTTGTTGATGTGTTGACTCTTTGAACCTCCATAGTTTTAGTTTAATCTGAAAATTTGTATGGGATCGCTGTTTTCAATGATGTAGAGCAGTTTATTGATAAATATCAATTATTGGGTATATTAATATAAAAAAGGGTCAATAAACCTTTTCTGTTTGGGAGAGAGTATGTATGGGGTTAGTAGCAAGGTGATGGGTTTGGGAAGATATATAGTACGATGGCTCTAAGGTCTAGAATTTTGAATTTTCACTCATCATTTATAGTGTTTTCTTTTAAATTTTTGTTTTGCATTGCAGTTACTTGGTGGAGCTTGGAGGGTATATTCCTTCACGATTAAATTAACTGTTTAATTAACCAAACAACAGATGGATGCCTTACTTTACATGTACGATATGATATCAGACACGCGAAAACTAATTTCTTTGCCAGAGAGATGTAGCATATATTTAATGAGACTTTGTGAATTCATCAAGAGCACAACCTTCAGGGATCTCTCTGTGGACGAACAGCACGCTCTAATTAAGATTTTCCGACTAACAGCTCTAGAAGTTGGAAAGTTAATAGGTGAGGTTGTTGGACATGCTTCTAGAAAACAGTCCTCCAGCTCCGGGAATGATTTGGTGAAAGAATATACGAAGAAAATCAATGATTTAATCGGAGGTATGTGGTATGAGGCCGGCCAGTATGCTGGTGAAAAAATATACATAGGAACTCTGGTCCCTTCCTATGACACAAAATTTATGGAAGAAATCCTCAACGACATAGATACAATAATGAATACTAAAGTTGAAACCATTGAAAACATGCTTCTTGAGGGGGCAGATATTTCAAACTGCATAAAACTGAATTGGCAAGAGATCAGAGCACCCTTCTATAAGAAAGTGTTTCCCACTTTTGATAACATGCAGAATGATCATGAAAGGCGCATGTCGTTCATTTCTGAGTTTATCAAACTGGGAGATATCCCTGATCTGATTTGCTTCTCATTGCATAAACAGCCTTTGGCTCTTGCCCTTATAGGGGGTCTCCTTTCGCTTAAACCAATGGCATACAACATCTGGAAAAGGGTGAACGATGATCTGGACAAGATCAAACGGCTTAATAATAATGTTATGACCGATCACATGAGGCAAATTTTTACCTACTGCTATAATGATTTACCTTACTTTCTTCAGTCGTGCTTCCTTTATTTTGCATGTTACCCTATTGGTTTCGAGATTCCTGCAACCTCTCTAACTCAGATATGGATTGCTGAAGGATTTGTTGAAGAAGAGGATAAACAGACGTCTCTAGAGACGACTGCAAATAAGTACCTCGACGAACTTGTCCAAAGGTATTCTCAATATTTCTGAAAATTGACATTCGGTCTTATAATTTATAGGTCATTGTTAGTTCTATGGTTTTTCCTGTTGTTGCATAAATGACATCATAATTAGTAATAGAATGGTTGTTATTTCAAACAGTAGGTCGTAGTTTCCTAAAAAGAGGTCATCAATAAAATTGCATTTTGACTGTTTTAATACAATAAGAGAACATAATTCTCTCTGGTCTACTTGATGATAAACAAAAGCATTATTTATTTATTCTTTAATTAAACGATAATTTTTTTCTTTTATAAACATATATTTTATGTTTATTTATTTTCCTTGTTGCGTGCAGGTCATTGGTTTTTGTTTCAAAGAGATCATTCCTTGGCACAATAAAAAGTTGTCGATTACCTCGTTCTATTCATGAATTTGCCATCCAACAATCATACATGGAAGGTTTTCTGGTTGTCAATCCAGACCATGAAGAAGTTGAATCCGTGACCCGCTTAGCAATCTATCCAGATAACAAGAAACAATGCACGGAGGTGAAAAACAATCATATACGTTCTTTTTTAGCTTTTAATTTTGATAGAAATGTTCTTGGAAGTGCCATGCTCCTCAAAGTGTTGGCACTCAGGAACTCCGCAATCCCAGTAACAACTTTACCGAACATGATTTACCTACGGTATCTGAGCTTGAGGGGTAGTAACATATCTAAGCTTCCTGAAAATATAGGAGACATGAAAATTCTTCAAACATTGGATGTTAGAGATACAAGCATAGAAACCCTATCTGAATCTCTATGGAACATCAAAACACTTCGCCATGTTTACGTGAAACCAAGCCTCCAAATTAAAGGTCCACCCTCTACAACACATATAGACAACCTACAAATACTGAAAACAGTTGCGGTTCATGAATCGTGGGTTGAAAACATTCCGCACTTCCTGATCCACCTTACAAAATTAGCACTTTCAAATTGGGACAATCTAGACTGGAAATCTATTTCTAACCTATTGAGTCACATGGATAAACTCATCTCGATGGCAATTATGGGCAAGATTATGCTGTCAGAGTTTATCGACGTAAGGGCCTTTCCAAACCTTGAGACGGTAGAGTCAATGAAATTAGAGGGAGAATGGAGGAATTGTAGGAAACTTTTCATAGATCATGTTAAATTTCCACCAAATCTAACAAAGCTCACTCTAACCAAATCCGGTTTGAAGGAAGACCCCATGCCAACGCTAGAGAGACTACAATCCCTGAAATTTTTGAGTTTACAAGATGGAGCATACACAGGTAACCAAATGGTTTGCTCCGCAAATGGGTTTCCTAAGTTGCAATTCTTAGAACTTAAGAAGTTGGAGAACTTGGAGAATTGGGAGGTGAATCCGACGTCTATGTCACAGCTTACCACACTGCGTGTTGTTCAATGCCAAAAACTCATCGGCAACCATCCTAATCTTGACCATGTTACTGATAAAGTTATAAACTGAAATGTTGCTTTCACTCTCTTCATTTAATTCAGTTTGAATTTTTTTTTTTTTTTTTTTTTGGCATGTGTGTGTCTCTTGTTTTTTATGTTTCTGTTTTAATGTATGTTGTGTTGTCCATATCATTGTGTTAATTATAATGTATGTTGGGATTACATTGAGTAAATTAAATGTTTTTAATGTTGGTGTTTTCATTTAAATCAAATAGTATATTTACTTTTTTAGTTTTTCTTTCCTTTTATTATGCATGTTTTGTTTTGATTAGAACAGTGTCATATTTGCAAATAATTGTTAAATGTGTAAGACTTACAAGTTTCAAATTCTTTTCTATACAAACAAACGAATTAAACAGATTCCGGAATCATCCTTAAACTTTTCACATAAGTTTGTTTTTCCTTGGGAGGTGTTCTCATGGGCATCGGACCAAATTTGGTCATATGTTCGGCCGGAGTGTCCGATTCGCATCAAGACTGATCTCGAACCCGTTCTCTCCTCTCTCAACCCCAGATTAAAAAATTATTTATTTCCTTATCGAATTTCTTACTGTTTTGCTAGTCATGGGGTGAAAAACAGTGGAAAAGATTCCTAGTTTATCTAGGTACCGTAGCAGACTATTATTCTACAGTCGACATTAGGACATGTCCCAATGGTATAATAATATGAGTAGGAGGTGATCGATGGCATCATAAATGAAGTTCTTAACGGGTTGCTTAGGAGGAGTGATATTAATAAAGCGATTTTGGTGCTAATAGGCATTATTCCGACTAGCTCTATAAATTATCTTACATGGAGTGTTCTTGAAATTAAGGATCATGTCTCGCCCACAAGTCCACAACAGCTATAGTAGAGGCACTAACAATTTTTCTTGTGGGTAGAACTGTCATTTTAATGTTTTATTAATATTAATTTTTATTTGAAGTAATTAAATTAAGAAATCGGGATATGAATAAATTAAATAAGTTTAGATAGGGAAATAACTTATTTTGAATTTTTGATGGGTAAATATCTAAATCAAGAAGTTATGATGGGCATATATCTAAATTTCTCATAAATAAAATAGCTTGGATCTGGAAAATAAATAGAAAAAGTCAACCCACAGTTGACTAGATTTATAAAATTCCTTTTTAATTCCAATAAAAGTGTATAAATTCATAAAGGTATATTTCATCACCTCCTTGTACTATAGATCATTAACATTGCATAATTTGAGTTTAGAACTCAAGGATTTTGTTAATATTGTGAAATTTCATTTTTCTCTTTATACAAAAAACTAAAGTTTAGGTTCTCATCCCTCATATGGTTCAACATTTAAAATGAACTGCTTCAAATAAGCCCTTTGATTTGAACAATCATCAGCGCCGTCCTTGGATATTCACCTAAAGAACCTTGGCGAGTTTAATAATTAACAGAACAGTCCTAACTGTGGAAATTTGTTAATAAACCCTTCCAAAATTCAAAGATCACAAATGAACACCTTCAAATTTACACATAGGTCTCTAGAAATCTGAAAAGCTTATAATTAAGCACTTTATGAACCCTTTTGAACCCAAATCGAGTCCAAACAACACTTTATAAAACAAAAGCAATTAATATCACCGCGCATGGACCCTTTTGAACTAAAATTTGAAAGATGGAGGTCTATCATCCAACTTTGATTTGATGTCCATAAAAGACTATCCAGATTTCTAACCCACGATCTCCCAAAGGCTGGTTCTCACGTACCTAATTCTGAATCCACACCCTTATTTCTTTGAGATTTGTTTCAATTAATGTGCACATGTTCCTCCATTAGTTCATTACTCATCCCGTATTGTACACCCCCATATGAAACTACCAACTGACTTAGATGAAATTCCACTGCAGATTGTCAGTCCTCAAGACCAGCTGATGCTGGATTGGGTCACTGAAGTACATGAGTAATCAGCTACTCCAAGCTAAAATCATATTTTGATATTAGTTATATCCTTACCTCAGCCCAGAGATGTGGCTTAGATAGCTATTTTAGTTGGTTAGTGTTTTTAAGACAGTTTATATGCTTTTGTTGGATGATAGTCTTTCAGCTTGCTGCTGGGGGCTTCTCTGGTCAGCTGTGTATTGGCTATCTCTCATTCCATACTAGATGTGCATTTATTAGAGCAAGACTGGATACATCCAGTGTACCAAAAATTACAGAAGATGATGAGCGAATGGAATCATCCAAAACAGTGTCAGAGAGAATAAGGCCTAAACCAAGGCTGCTACTGTAGTTAGAATAGAATTACTCTAGGTTAAATATACAAGTAATCTCATCAGTTGTAATCAATACAAAATGAATGAATAAAAACTTCAAATTACATCTTCTTCTTCCTGATCAGCTTATATGGTATCTGAGCTTGGCTTCATGATACTTTTAATTTACCCCCTTCTATATATATATATATATATATATATATATATATATCTCTCTCAGTTTTACAATATTTCAGTTTATTGGCTATCTCTCATTCAATACTATAGCGATGCAGAATTTTGAATAAGGGCAAAACTTTTTATTTAATTATTATTATTATTAGTAGTAGATAATTTATTTAATTGATAACAATGAAAAATGGGCATATTAATGAAATGGTTAATGTTTAGATGGGAAAATAGCTAATTATCAAATTTGGATGGAGAAATGTCTAAATCATGTTTTTATGATGGGTACATATGTAAATTTATCTTTTTTTCAAATAATCAAACTTTTAAAATATTCACAAAAATATCTGTAGAAATAGCTTGACAAAATTCAGCATGTTTCGGTTTTCTTATGAGATTGCTTTGATATGTGTTTCTTTGCTACGTAGAAATAATCCTTGAAAAATCTGCAATAAAAAGCCCAAATAATTGTTGGCCCATGGACTATTCTCAAAGACAAAATAGAAATCGATTGTAGCAGCAAAGGTTGTTAACTGTGTGCATAGTTATAATTTTTTTTATTTTTTTTAAGAGAGAGAGAGAAAGATAGAAGACTAACTTTAATTCCAATATTTATATCCAATCTGGACTTTCAACTCACCACCTCCCACACTGAGGATGTTGCCTTTTGTCACTAAATTTATGTGCATAGTTATAATTAAAATTATAATAAAGATCTAGAGTTTAAAACATAAATAAACATTAGTTATATGCCATATTCGTCCCATTTTAATGTAATTATATATGTAGACTATATAATTTATATACACAAAAAAAATAATGACATCATAAAATAAAGAAGTAGAGAGGGAGAGGGGCTGTGTGTACGGAAGAATTAAATATGTGTCATAAATAAGTCAGTAAACAGGCAATATATATTGTCCAAATTATCAAGAAACAACAAATAAGTCATGTCCCTTTTTCTATAAACTTGAATAAAATTATAATAGAATAAATAAATAAATAAATAATAAGTTCCTTAACTTTGCTACAGTCAAATAAGCGCCACTAAAATGAGAAAAAAAAAATTGAAAAGAGAAGAGAGAGAGACATAGCATCCATCCAGTTTTGGCACTATTGGCCAATTTGTCCACTATAACAAAGTACCAACAAACAAAATTTCCATTTCTCCTCTCTGTAGCTTACACTTGTCCCATTAGAACTTGACAGTCAAAATTAAAGCGCACCAATTCTCCGACAAATTGAAGTGCAGCATTTCTTTCTCAATTCCCAAACAATGAGTACTGTTTGTATAAGCTTTTTAAAAGGTTCTTTTTTTTAGTAAGGCTTTTTAAAGGTTCAATCAATAGTCTCTTCCAAAAGAAAAAAAAGGCAAAAGTACAAGTTTAAACCAATTTAGAGGTAGCATCAAAATAAATGAAGAACAACAAATGACAATTTGAATATAAATAAATCAAGAACAAGGAAGGATAATTTGAAACCAATTAGTGGTTAATTTGTATCAGAAATGAATAGAAGGAACAATTTGAACCAATTAGAGGTTGTATCAGAAATATGGGAAAAAAGAAGGGACAATTTGAACCAATTAGATGTTGTATCAGAAATGGAAAAGAAAATAAGGGACAATTTGAAACCAATTATAGGATGGTATCATGTAGTCCATTAGCCCCTAAATTGCAATCAAAAGCTATGCGCCTAGCCAAATTCTTTGGTAGGTACAATCAGGGACGAAGCTAGAAATTTAAATTGAAAACTGAAGCGCTCCAAGTCAGGTTTGTAAATGGAAACGATGATATTCGTTGGCGATGGGGATCACAGGGTGCATACATTGCCAACTCAGTCTATGATGTGTTAATTGGGTGTGAAGAAATAAAAGAATGATTACCAAGCATTTGGGAGTATAAAATTCCCGAAACTGTTAAAAAATTTCTATTTCTAATGCTTAGAAGGAAAAGCTTAACTCAGCATGTTTTGATAAAAAGGAATACTGGTTGCATGATTGGATGTGTATCGTATTCGACAAGATAGGATAAAGTTTTATTTTTTTAACTTATTGGGTATGGGTATAGGTAAAGTTTTTATCATTATGATAGGGTTAAAGACTATTTTGTACCCGTTACCTAGCTTATAGGGTATTTATAAAATAAATTATATATATAGATATATATTAATATGGGGATGACGTATGATATGATATAGTTTTATCCATGATATATATGATATAACCCTAAATTTAATTTTTTTATTCATTTTTTTTATTTTTCTTCCTTTCTCTTGCTTTGGAAAAAATATTTTATTGGAAGCACAAATAGGAGCGTCAATGGCACCCTTTTAGCGGTTTACCCGATCCGTATCGTATTCGATAAGATAGGTATGGATAAAGGTTTTTTGTTAACTTATCGGGGTATGGATATGTATATAGATTTTATTTTCGTGATCTTAATGGGTATGGGTATGAAAAAATTTCCACCTGATTCGTACCATATCCATTAACACCTCTAGCTTAATCCATTTATGGATACTTCATTGTGTGAGTTTCTCCAGAACATTGAACATATATCTCCAGAATATTTGCATTAACACATGAATATATAACAAATTTCTGATTTTTTTTAATAAAACCTAAGGTTGTATTCGCACCATTGACAAGGTGCAGATCCGTACAACAATGTGCCACAACCACATGCAGCTCTCTACTATTCTCAAAGAACCACAAAAGGAAGCCTCCTCATTGCTGAGGGTACCGGTGTTTCAGAAACAGCCCAGGGTAAAATTGGAATTATACTACAATGCAACTATAATTATAATTATCACTTGCTTGTTGATAGCCGGCTTTCGATTTAGTAATTAAAGTAATGCTCTCTGCGAAGAAGGTTGCAAGTTAAAAATTAAGATAAGAGATCTCTTGTAAATATTAATATATATATATATATATATAAAACTAATGACTTGACCCTTTTTCTCAATAAAAAAAAGAAAGCACCTAACACTTGCTTGTCAATAATGTTTTTCATAATGAAGTCTCTGTAACTTTAATCACTTGGTTTTTTTTTTTTTAAAAAAGGTACCCAAGGACACCAGGAATTTGAACGAAGGAAGCCGATTGTCGATGCAGTTCATGCAAAGGGAGGCATCCTCTTTTGCCAGATCTGGTACTGTGGACGCACCTCTGACTCTAGTAGGTTTATATATTTTGTTTGAGAAATTCGACAATATTTATTCAATGTTACCATTACTGAAATTTATGTAAAAAATTTAATTCTGAAAATGTACAGGTTATCAACCAAACGGGCAAGCACCAGTATCAAGCACCGATAAGCGCATTACACTAGAAGTTGGGGAGGACGGGCAGCCGCTGAACTACTCGATTCCGAGGAAACTAGCTTCAGAGGAGATACCTCAGATTGTTAATGATTTTAGACTCGCCGCTCGGAATGCCATTGATGCTGGTAATTTTGGAGTAAAAATTAACATATTCTGATTTAAAATTAATATGTTTTGCAAATTGCTATTCTATTTGTTTTTGTTGTTGTTGCTACTGGTATAAGTAGTTTTTAAGATTGTTATTATAATTCATCTGTGATAAGACCGGCCAGCACTTCTTCTAATGGCTATGATTTCTGTTTCCTTTATTTTTTTTTTAAATTAGACAGCAATAATCATTTCCATAATTTTTTTCTTAACTTATTATTTTTAGTTCCTTTCAATTTATAGGTTTCGACAGCATAGAAGTTCACGCAGCCAGTGGATACTTAATCGAGCAGTTTCTCAAGGATGGCGTGAACGACTGCACTCATGACAAATATGGCAGTAGCCTCGAAAACCGCACCCGATTTTGCATAGGAATCATTCTAGCATCATAGACGAAATCAGGTGCGCCTTTCCCCCTACCTGACCTATTGCAATGCTCTGACTGAAACCCTAATGCACTTCTTTGTACATGGTCAAATCTCTGTAATTAAATGTTGCATATCTCCATCCGATCGAACCAAGAATGGTGCATGAGGAAGGCAAGTTAAAGGTACCAGATGCACTTTTCTCAATGAGAAAAGCATTTAATGGCACCTTCATCGTGGCAGGGGGTTACGACAGAGAGGAAGGCAATAAGGTGATAGCAGAAGGATCTACTGATTTGGTGGCATTTGGTAGACATTTCTTGGCGAATCCTGATCTGCCGAAGCGTTACGAGTTAAATGCACCGTTGAATAAGTATGATTGGAGTACTTTCTGCATGCCAGATCCTGTTGTTGGGTACACTGATTATCCATTTCTTGATGCTTGAAATGATATTATACTTGTTAAATCAGATGCAAATTAAAGGCTAGTTTTAGTATTTGTTGGAGAATTTTTTTTTTCTTTCAAATACCAGAGTAAAGCTTTAGATGTTGATGGTTGTTAACTATTTGCAACAGTATTATCTTACATATTGATAGAAGAAATTTTCTCATGCTACATAAATAAATCTCCATCTTTTTCCTATTTCCCTTTGGATAACATTCTTGTGATTTTAATTTGTTTTAAATACTAAGTTAAAATTTGCATTTGAACTCTCTGTGACTGTGTTTCCTAGTGCAAGATTTATATACATACACAGTGCTTGATTGCCTATCAGAAAGTTTGTTCTTGCAAACACTGTTTATAGCAACTCATGAACTAAAATAATTTAGTGACATACAATTTCAATTCAAAATGATAAAAGCATCTCAGAAAAATGCTTTATGTACTTCCTTTTGGAGCTAAAGACAAATTTAGTTGCTAATAGTGTCATTGAAGATTATGTTTAGTGATTAGAGCATTATTCTTAGTATCTAATTTGGATATAACACCTTTTCAAAAAGAATTGATATTGTATTGGTCTGATATGAGTTTAGCTACTGGAAATAATCCTTCAAAAACTGCAACAACAAAAAACCCAACAAATTGTTGGCCCATGGACTATTCTATGACAAAAGGGCCTAAAAAGAAAATATAAATCTATTGTAGCAGCAAAGCTTGTTAATTGTGTGCATAGTTATAAACTTATAAAAAAGGTCTAATAAAGCTTAAAATATCTCTGGTTCTAGATATTCCAATTTTTATCCTTCTCTTAACCTTTTTTCTATGTAATGAAATCTGGAGTCTTAACACTAATAAGTACAGTTTCTAATTCTTGATGTACTAATATTCTTTTTTGTTCTATTATTATAACCAACAACACTTCTTTTAAAAAAAAAAAGGATTCAGTAATCTCGACATCTGCTCTTTTAGATGAATTTAACAATAATGTTTTTTTAAAAAAGAGACAAATATGTATTGTTCAAATTATCAAGTAACAAAAATTGCCATTTCAGACAGCAATTTCTCAAAAGATACTTCTACTGTTTTTATATAAAGCAAAGACTCATCATAAACTTGAATAAGATTAGAATTAAAATAAAAAAAAATAAAAAAGAAGTTTCATAGCTTTGCTACAGTCAATTAAGCGCCACTAAAATGGAAAAAAAAAATTCAAAAGAAAAGAGAGAGACATACAGCATCCATCCATTTTTGGCACTATTGATATTGGCAAATTTAGCCACTACAGGCTAAGTACCAACAAATAGAATTGCGCATTTCACCTCTCTCTCTAGCCTACCTTGTGTCCTTAGAACTTTACAGTCAAAATTAGCAGAAATTTTTATTAATAGTAAATAGAAAACAACAAAATTAAAAATTGGAAAAAAGATATGGGCAAATTTTAAAAATGGAAAAGGCATGTACCCAATATGGTGTCCCGCCAGGACGCCATACCATACAGAGACCCTCGCCCAAAAAAAAAGAATAATTATATTACTCCCCACACTCCTGTCCCCCCTCTGTCCCCAAAGCAACATTAGAGGAAAATTGTACCATGGTCTTCACTAATTATATGGTCTCCTTTTTCAATCTCCACACTTGTCCTTCGTCAACCTTCATAGGTATAAATACTTGGAAGATAAAAAATTAATATTTGCAAACTAAAATATTAATACTTGTATGCGTAACTTGATATGACTACCCCATTTCCAGTCCCTCAATGGTCCCCACATCAACATTCCTCTAATGAAGTAGTGGGGGCCCTGCATCCCCGCATCAACCTTCCCCAATCGTCTCTGCGTCAACATTTCTCTAACAAAAATATTTGACTACATAAGTATAAATACTTTAGTGCATCGGTATAAATACTTGCAATACTTGATATTAATATACTTTCAGATGTCAGCCAGTGTCATATGTAAAAAATACTTGCAAGTATAGGTATAAATACTTGCACGACGACGTATAAGTACTTCTGTGACGATGAGTCTGAAAATACGTCATCATGGATCTCATTTGAAAGATAAAATTGCGTAGAAGAGGTTCGTGATTTTAGATTCGCAAAATTACTCATAGATCGTCAGAAATGTGGACGAGATAGAACGAAGAAAAATAACCCACCTCTAAAAACGTGTATGATCCCTCCCATGTAGTTTGATTCCCCCCCCCCCCCCCCCCATATAGTTGGAGAGACAATTATTTATGTAAAAATTGTTCACATTATACGTGTAAATATTTTCATTCATAGGTATAAATACTTGCATAGGTATTAATATTTTAGAAAAAAAATCAGTGCTGGAATTTCTGTGGTTCCCCCATGATAGTTATGGAAGTTAAGTAGGGGGATAATGGGGGATGGGAGTGCAGGGACAATTATCACAATCTAAAAAAAAAAATTTCGCTCCAGGGATGCCATACAGAGTGGAGGCCCCAATTTTTTTATTTTAAGATTTATGGTTTGGAATTATATGATTGTGATGTTATGTTATATTATACTATGTTATGTTCATGTATTTCGGACTAATTATATTATGCTATGTTATGTTATGTTATGTTATTTAGATTTTTTATGTTATGTTTGCAACTAATTCAAATCACTTGTTATGTGATGGTGTTTTTTATTATGTGATGGTATGTTGTATGTGATGTTATGTTATGTTCAAATTCACGAAACAACAACTAATTTTAGTTTGTATAAACTTTTAGAATTATATGTTTGTAGCTCTCATTTAACTTTACATTTAGTCCTTTTGAAAAATTAAACTATTTAGTTAATTATATTATTGCAGCAAATAATAGCAATCTAATAAATGTTCTCCTTGTATTTTGTTATACTATATAGCTGATCGGAAATAATAACAATCTAATATTCAAATTCCGCGGACCTGAACATAACATAGTATAATATAACATAACACAACATCACATAAAACCAAACCATACCGGATACATGCCTTTCCACACCGTATGGCATCCCTGGAAAAAAGCCATACCGGATACATGTCTTTCCATATTTTTTAATTTTCCCATAATTTTTTCCATTTAAAATTTTTCCTTTTTTCTATTTACTATTAATAAAAATTTGGACAAAATTAAAGCGCACCAATTTTCCGACAAATTGAAGTGCTAGCATTTATTTCTCAATTCCCAAGCAAAGTGTACTATTTATATAGGCTATTTTAAAATGTTCAATCAATAGTCTCTTCCTAAAGAAAAAAGAAAAAAAAGGAAAAAAGGCACAAATTTGAACCAATTAGAGGTAGTATCAAATGAAATGAATAACAACAAAGGACAACGCAATGACTGCATCAAAGTAAATGAAGAAGAACAAAGGACATTTTGAAACCACTTTGAGGTTGTATCACTTGTATCAGAAATGGAAACAATAATAAAGGTTCAATCAATAGTCTCTTCCAAAAGAAAAAAAAAAAAAGGCAAAAGGACAAATTTAAACCAATTAGAGGTAGTATCAAATGAAATGAATAACAACAAAGGACAATGCAATGAATGCATCCCGAAATTTTTATTTATACCATTTTTAAAAAATAAATTAATCAAATAACCACGGTTTTCTGACAATTCTAAAACTAGCATGGCCGCAGAATGCCGGAGCGGACCCATATGAGGGGTACCGCAGAATGCCGGAGCGGACCCTCATATGGGTCTGCTATATGCCGAAGCGGTCCCTGGGGCCGCTATATGCCAGAGCGGACCCCTACAGGAGCCTATATAAGGGGCCGCTGGTTTCGGATTTCATATCATTTCTAAGAAGTTTCAATCCCTTCGACCTCGGGTAAGTTTTCTTCTTCTTCTCTAGTTTTAATTTTTAGTGTAGAGTAGTAATTAGGTTTAGGTTTAGAGTTTAGGATTAGGATTTAGGTTTCGGGTTTAGATTTAGCATTTAGAATTAGATATTAATTTAGGATTTAGAATTAGAATTGTATCCAAATTTAATTAGAATTGTACCCAAATTTAATTAGAATTGTACCCAAATTTATTTAGAATTGTACCCAAATTTAATTAGAATTGTACCCAATTTTAATTAGAATTGTACCCAAATTAAAGTAGGTTTAATTGTACCAAAATATAATTGTACCAAAATTTAAACCGGACTTTTACCAAACTCTCATATTTGACCAAAAATTATCCAATACAGCATGACATCCAGTAGAGATAGACCATCCTCCAGTAGGGGTACACAGCATGGCCCTACAGCCACGCCGTACGAGATGCCTCAGTACATCGAGACAGCATTGGCGGATGTTCCGAGTATCTGGAGGCTGCCACTGGGGTAAGTAAATTTGTCATATTTATAAATTTGTCATCCCGAATTTTTGATGAATGAACTTGATCTGATTATTTAATTAAATGCAGGGTTTGGATGCGGTTACGGTTCGTCACAACCGCACTCATCTACGGTACTAGTCGGCGTACGGAGGGGTTTTACGCTCGATGGGATTGTACCAGCTATCCCAGATGGCCGAGGAGAATGCTAACGAGGGCTTATCTTTGGGCCTCGTTAAGCGATGGCATCCCGAGACGCACAGTTTTCATCTCCCCCATGCTGAGATGACAGTCACCCTACAGGACGTCAGTTGCCTGTGGGGTATGACTATTATCGGGGAGCCGGTCACGGGCGTCGAGTACGGAGACTTCCGGGCATTGTGCTCGGAGTTGTTGGGGATCTCGCACGAGGATCTCCAGAAAGAGAAGAAGAGAGGTGAGAAGACCGTGGTCTCGCCCAGCTGCATTAGCTTGGCAAAGCTGCGGGTGAGATTCAAGGATTTTCCGGATCGACCAGATCAGGTATTTGCTTGTACAAGATTTAATTTAAATAATATTAGATTTATTTTCTTGTAAATAATGTTCTAATTTAAATCTATAACAGGTGGTTGTTGACCGACACCTGCGCGCTTACATTTTGGAGATGATCACCTGTCGGTTGTTTCCAGATTCGCATGGAGATCAGGTGCGGCTGTGCTACCTCGAGCTTCTGCGCGACCTGTCCACTGCGGGCAGGTTCAACTGGGGAGGTGCCACGCTGGCGTGCCTATTTAGGTAAGAAACACCTTCTTATAAATATTTTCAAATATTATACATCGTAGTGTAGTAACACTGACTTTGTAAATTGTAAAGGGGTCTTAACACAGCCTGCCTGAAGAAGAACAAGACCTTCATTGGACCGTGCATGTTACTACAGCACTGGTCCTACGCACATCTGATTGTTGGCCGTCCAGTCCTGGCCAACAAGACAGATGTGCCGGAGTGGGGCAAGCCAGAGCCATGGGATCCCAGGCTAGGATGTCTGCCGAGGTATAATTTAAATTAAAATACATAACTGTGATTTTTTTC
This sequence comes from Carex myosuroides, assembly GCA_028015225.1. Taxonomy (NCBI): domain Eukaryota; kingdom Viridiplantae; phylum Streptophyta; class Magnoliopsida; order Poales; family Cyperaceae; genus Carex; species Carex myosuroides. The sequence continues at coordinate 6,614,123 of CM051465.1, forward strand.
TTATTCAATACATTATCTAATTTGTAAGTTACTACAGGGTGGACACGAGGAGGACCTGGGCTTCAATATCTCCACTGACTTTGGCACAGAGGGAGATGGACTGTATTCCCCGGGTTATAGTCCCACTCAGACAGCACCTCCTGCCTATCAGCCAGGGTATGTTAAGACAGAGCCCATCCCGCAGTTCCTTGGCCAGTCCTCACAGTAGGTACCTCACCCTTCCCTCCACGATGACCCCATTGCCAGACAGGCATTTTTATTCACGCAGGTTGAGTCTAGACAGACCACAGTTTTTGGTCCTGGGGTCCAGCAGACATCCGAGATTGAGGAGGTTCGCCAGGAGCCGGTTCAGTCTACGGATGTCCAGGCGGACGACTCTACATCCTCAGCAGAGGCTAACGAGACGCCAATCTGCAGGCGGGGTCGGGGGTATAGGAAGAAGAAGGCGAGGACGGTGTTTAGTCTAGAGCCGTAGTTTTTCATTTGTTGTACTGTTAGATGTTTTGTTAGATTCTTATTTGTAGTATTGGTAGATGTTTTGTCAGATAATTATTTATTTTGTTGATTAGTTTCTTGTTTGTTTGATTTTGTTGTTATTTATTTATTTTGTTGATTTCATTATCTCAGAGTACACAAAAGAATTTTAAAGAAACCACATATCTAAAATATCTAAAATATTTCAAACGAACGACATATCTAAAGTACGATACAACCAAAAATCAATTTAAACCACATTCGAAACTAAATAAATAACCCTTAACAAATTACAATTTCGTATTTCTAAAATAAAAAATAATGGGTCCGCTCCGGCATTCTGCGGCCGTGCTAGAATTAGAATTGTCAGAAAACCGTGGTTATTTGGTTAATTTATTTTTTTAAAATGGTATAAATAAAAATTTCGGGAATGCATCAAAGTAAATGAAGAAGAACCAAGGACAATTTTGAAACCACTTAGGGCCTGTTCGGCTGCAGTAACGAAATTACTGTTTACGTGGGAAAAAAAAAATCACTCAGACTGAATTTTTTTTTCCCACGTGAACAGTAAAATTCAGTTCAAAAGTTTTTCATTCTTGTTCCCATTCCCTTTCCTCTAATGCAGCCGAACAGGGCCTTAGAGGTTGTAACACTTGTATCAGAAATAGAAACAATAATAAAGGACAATTTGAAACCAATTAGAGGATGGTATCATGTAGTCCTTTTATGCTCCAAAATTGGAACAAAAAATCATGTCCCTAGCCAAATCTTTGGGTAGCTAGTTACAATAGGAACGAAATTAGAAATTTAAAATTAGGAGCTGAATAATCTTACTGTAGTATAATTTTATTTTTATAAAGAAACTTAAAATGTATTGATGCATGTAAATCTTACAAAGTTTAATAAAACAAAATTCTAAAGTTCCAATTTATAAGGAAAACTTTGCTCTTTTTTTTCTCACTACATGCATAATCAATACATGCATCCATTTAATAAAACACAATCCACGAGGAAAGATATAGATAGTATGCATCCTAGAGTTCATGTAAATATATTTATAGAGAGAATGTCTAATATACTTAAACGTTTGTTCCTGGACTCAGGAACAAACGGTTCGGTTCTCCAACTTTTAAAGTCCAAAATATCGATCCAAATCGTTAGATATTCATTCTATATTAAAATGTGCTTGGAAACCAAATTTTACATTTTTTGGAATTTTTTTACTATTTATTAAGCTGGTTTGAAAACTGCTGTTTTTCAATGCTGCAGAAATTTAATAAAAATAGCAGTTTTCAAACCATCTTAATAAATAGTAAAAAAAATTCCAAAAAATGTTAAATTTGGTCTCCAAGCACATTTTAATATAGATTGAATATCTAACGGTTTGGATCGACTGTTTGGACTTTGAAAATTGGAGAACCGAACCGTTTGTTCTGAGTCCAGGAACAAACGTTTTGATATATTAGTCACTCTCTCTCTCTCTCTCTCTCTCTCTCTATATATATATATATATATATGAGGAGGGCTCAAATGCCTCATTGTTTTCATGCTCCAATCGTATCCCACATATTTATCTTCAATTTCAATGTCCAAACAGACGATCTGAACCGGTCAACATGATACGCACACTAAAATATATTTGGAGATTTAATTTTATATTTTTTGGAATTTTTTTACTATTTTTGAGATAGGTACAAAATCATTGTTTTTAGATGGTCCAAATTTTTTTGAAAAACAGTGATTTTATACCTATTTTAAAAAATAGTAAAAAAATTACAAAAAATATAAAATTTAATCTTCAAGTACATTTTAATGTGGATATCATGTTGAACGGTTCAGATCGTTTGTTTGGACTTTGAAATTAGAGATAAAGATGTGGGATATGATTGGGGCATAAAAGCAATGGGCATTGGAGCCCTCCTCAGGTTTTGTGCATTGGTGCCCTATCTAAAAAATAGTAAAAAAATTCTAAAAAATATAAAATTTGGTCTCTAAACATATTTTATTATGAAGATCATGTTGAGCGGTTCGGATTGACTATTCGGAATTTGAAAATGGAGATAAAATATGTGGAGCATATTGAAGCACAAAATCATAGCATCACTCTATAGAGTGATGCTACAGTACTTTGGGAAGTAAGAGGGTGTTTTACTTCCCGCTCATATCTCCATTTTCAAAGTTCAAATAGTAGATCGGAATTTCTCAACATGATATTCATATTAATATGTGCTTGGAGACCAAATTTTACATTTTTTTGAAATTTTTTACTATTTTTTTAGAATTTTTGAAAATCAGTGTTTTTTGAATTTTTTTATTATTTTTTATTTAATGAAAAGCTGTGATTTTCAAAAATTATAAGTAAATAGTAAAAATTTCCAAAAAATATAAAATTTGGTTCCTAGCACATATCAATAGGAAGATTATGTTGAGAAGTTCGGATCGACTTTTTGAACTTTGAAAATAGAGATATGAGCGGGAAGTAAAACACCCTCTTTACAATATATATATATATATATATATATATATATATATATATATATATATAGAGTAAGGCTACGGTGCTTTGCAAAGCATAGAGGCCTCCGTGCTTCGGGGCTACTTTTTGGATTTTGAAAATCCAAACAACCCATCCGAACCGTTCAACATGTTCTAAATATTGAAATGTGCTTGGAGACCAAATTTTACATTTTTTGGAATTTTTTTACTATTTATTAAGCCACTTTGAAAATTCCAAATCCGGTGGTCCAAATTTTTGTACTGTTTACCGTTGGATTTTGGGATTTTCAAAGTGGATTAATAAATAGTAAAAAAATTCCAAAAAATGTAAAATTTGGTCTCCAAGCACATTTCAATATTTAGAACATGTTGAACGGTTCGGATGGGTTGTTTGGATTTTCAAAATCCAAAAAGTAGCCCCGAAGCACGGAGGCCTCTATGCTTTGCAAAGCACCGTAGCCTTACTCTATATATATATATATATATATATATATATATATATATATATATATATGTTGGGGCACGATTGGGGCATGAAGCAATGGGGCATTTGAGCCCTCCTCATATATATATATATATATATATGTATTGTATTTTAAAAGGAACCGGTTGAGCATAAATTAGGGTTGAATCTGCACTCCACTCGGACCGGTTGACGACTACATGTACATTTTATTGAAAATATAGAAACATAATGATCGATAAACTGACTTCTAAATTATGATGGAAATAAAGAAAAATAAAATCGAACATTACACATAAATAACATAGATATATTGAAAAATTGTCTCAAATAGTTTTAACCTTCTTGTAATAATGTAAGGTCCGTTCCCAAAAGAAAATAACCAGCTTAGTTTTCATTGCTTTGTCTGATATATCTCACAATGTAAGTAACATTATTTATAAAATTTATACAATCTGCATAGAAAAATAAGATATATAAGAAAAAGAAGGCACATTTATTTTCCCTTAAAAAGGTCCTCATAATATTTTCTTTTGAAAAACATGTACAGTCCAATAATCAAGATTTTAACAAATGAGTTGTACCACCAAACTCACTTAGGCTTCAGGAAAAAAAAAAAAAAAACATGTACCAACATCTCTCTCCATATGCAAACAGTTATTTGTGATTGACGAATATTCTCCTGCATAGATAAAATTTGAAAGCTTGACTTCTATTTTTCTGTAAAAAAATCAGTAATTGAGAGTTGTTAAAAAAAAAATTGGTTTGTATGCAGTAACTAAAATTTTGAGTTATATCAGAAAGAATATGAACCATCTGATATGCATTAGCATGAATATTTCAGCTTCTGATCGGACAGTCTCTAACCCATTCTTTAATGACATATTCTCGTACAAATGTAAATCCTATTCTTTAATGACATACCTATGGGATTTCTTTTTCTTGATAATACAGCTTTTTTTGTTTTGTTATGTTGTTTAACGGGAAAACAAGAGAAAATAAAATTCATCAAAATAAGTTGTATCATGTTATAATACCTTCTGTTGTCATATTATGACTCTTGTTATTGTTAAGTTGTTATAACGGTTATCCTCATCTCCCCATAATTTATATGCATTTGTGTATGGAAAATAAATAATAGAATCATATTTGTTTAAATGAGATCATTAAATGACAAATAACATTCTTGATATGATAAAAAAAAATGTAAAGAAATGAAGACAAGACCAATTAATTATCAATCAATTCAATTTTTTTTATAAATATTTAAAGAATGAAAAGAAATAGGACAAAAAATAACAACTAAATAAACTTGAAACGAGTACGTACTTAGATATTGCATTTTTTTGTGGGCTTTCACATGAGATGGGAACGACATTCTCTATTTATGTATGTAATTTAATGCAATTATTTTCCTATTTTCTTTTGCCAATTAGTTATTTTATTTTGTGGGTTTTTTTATGAGATGGGCAAACTCCAAATCCGACCCGGTAAAAATCTAGCAATCCATTTGTTCTTGCCTACGACTTGATACTAGCTAGGTGGGGTCTCATGCAATTATTTATGCATAGTATCTCTACTTATTAGCCAATGATGTGAGAATATAGGCTCTTTGTGAAATAGTCCAAATTAATTTATTGAACGGTGCAAAACCTAGTCAGTACAGATAAACATATTTTATAAAATCAAATTTAGTTGCAGTGAGAGAATATATTCCAGGACATGCCAGCTATTTTTTTATTTCTCAAGACTTGAACTTGAATCTGTTGGATAGTGGAGGCACTGTTGCAATCAGACACTGTTGTACAAAATAATCATAGTCAAAAAAATTTCATGAATACTAACTAACTAGAGAGTCTTTATATATATATTTGATTTTTTGATGGTACATATGTGTTATTTTTTTAAGTGTTGAAAATAAACACATTAAATTGAAGCTTGTAACATTGATGTTTAATGTTTTCTAAGTATTCAAGCACTTATATATTACTTAATATATATTCATATTTACAATATAGAATTACAAGTTCAATGTTTTCAAATTTGGAATTTTTTTTTTACTTGTGATTCAAACTAAAGATTTTCTATACATTTCTATGGACTTACTGGCAAAAAAATAACATGAAAGCTTTAATCCAGATCTATCCCATTAATTAACTAATACTTTCAAAATAAAATAAATCTTTGATCGATAAAGCTTCGGATCATTTAATTATATAGTTTATTAGTTGGACCACTAGATCAATTGATTCAACCCACTACTAATTTGTTTATTAGGTATGTCTTTCTGAGATTATAAAATATAAATAAATCTTTTACATGGCATCTATGAAAATTCACATCGACATATTCAATAATAATGCACGATAAGACCGAACTTATAAATAAATTTAGAAAATATCTTATTAAAATTTGACTCAGATAAAATAATTAAAAAAAAAAAGATCTTATATAAAAACTTATTAAAAAAATTCATAAGTCAATTTGTTCTTCATTCTTATGTGTATCACATATGAATATCTCTAATTAATGCGTGGAAACAAAATTAATAATCAGACATGTTTAAACCTCCTTTTATTCCTGAAGGGTTACTTGTTTTATTCTTTTTTAAATAAAAAAACTGATCAATTAAAGCAGTTTTTACCAAATCAATAACATAAACAGTCAAATTAACTCCAGACAAGTACCCTCGCGGATACTAACATATTCTTGTATATGACGTACGTGATTGTATTATATTCAACATTTTATATAGTTTTAATTAATTATTAATTTATGATAAGATTTATACAGTGTTATTTATTATATTATTTAATTACTAATTTATTTTATTTTAAAATAATAGGACTAATATTATAAGTTTTGCATATTTTATTATAGTACACATTATGTTTAAGGTAATATACTATTTGATTGATGTATTTTTTCTTAGATTATATGAATTAATTTATTTTATAATTGTAATATTTTTGGTTATCTGTTAATATTATTGGATAAAACTAAGATGTTGTTATAGTAAATACTTAAAAGGAAATAAAAATACATATATAAAATACCTCCATGAAGTAATTAATCATCCTATAAAATATCACCATATATATATGTAATGACAAGATGGGAATTTGCATTGTATAAACAAAGAATCGTCTACTTAATCGTCAATTATTTTAATTATATAAAAAATAATAATATTTTATTAAGGTGGAACATAATATTACAAAGAAAGTTAAATTTTGTTAGAATCAATATATACCAGCCGGACACATATGCCAATAAGGAACAGTAGCAAGGTTTGAAGCATATTTAAAGTGTATGCTAATCAGTGTACATCATCACCTCAGTTAATATTAATTTTGATTCAGATGTGTACTATTATTCTTGAACAACTTGACGTTCAATATTGTACTGAACATATTTACAAAAAAAGAAAAAGAAAAACCTAAACTAAAATTAAAGTAAAGAATAAGAAAAAACATTGCATGATTGCAACTAGAAAATCTTGTCATAAATTTTGGACGGAGAATAGGAGGCTGTCTGGTGTCATTTAATATAATACCATCCTTATCTACAATAACACCTTTCTTATTAATGAAAACAAATAAATCAAAACATTATTTTTTAAAGCTTTTTTAATTAATCAGCCTTGCTAGTAGCAATCAAAAGAATACAAATTTTGATTAACTGTGATTATGGACATAATGTCAAAGTCGCAAATTTGCTAATGGGAAGTTTAAATCAGGGTTACTAATTAAGTACAATCTTACTAATATTAATTTAAAGTGTCACTCTTGAAGTAAAATGCCCATATGCAGAGGCGGAGCCAAGATTTTTTAGTAGGATGGGGACAAAATTCTTGAGTGAGACGTAATTTTATAATTGTTTTTAATTTATATATATTAAGTATATTTTTATAAACTTATCTGAGGAAAAAATAGAAATAGAAATATATTTTGGGAACAAAACTTTTGGGTTTGCCATAATTATTAACATTAAAGTATATTAAACTTTATATTATTTTCATTTTATCTCTCTGTTCCCTAGTGCAAGTTTTGCATACATATACAGTGCTTGATTGCCTATCGAAAAGTTTGCAAGATGATCAAAAATTTTCATTTTATCTCTCTGTTCCCTAGTACAATTTGAATTCAAAATGATAAAAGCATCTCATGAAAAATGCTTTATGTGCTTCATTTTTGAGCTAAAGACAAATGTAGTTGCTAATAGTGTCATTGAAGATTATGTCTAGTAGTTAGGGCATTATTCTTAGTATCTAATTTTGATATAACACTTCAAAAAAAAGAAATGATGTTGTATATATTGGTCTGATATGAGTTTAACTACTGGAAATAATCCTTTAAAAACAGCAACAACCAAAAAAACCCAACAAATTGTTGCAAAGAAGCTTGCTAATTGTGTACATCGTTATAAACTTATAATAAAGGTCTAATAAAGAATGACATATTTGTCCCATTTTACTCTAAATGTAAACTATATAAATTCTACACAAAAAGAAGGATAACATGATAAAATAACGAAATAGAGAGAGAGATCAGGGAGTGTGCATGTGTGTGTGTGCGCGCGCGCATGTGTGCGCGTGTAGATTTAAATCAGTGTCATAAATTAAGTCATTTAACAGGCAATATGTGTATTGTTCAAACAGCAATTTCTCAAAAGATACTTCAATTATATATATGTGTGTGTGTAAAAAGCAAAGACTCATCATAAACTTCAATAAGATTATAATTAAAAAAAATGTTTCAAAGTTTTGCTACAGTCAATAAGCGCCACTAAAATGGGAAAAAAAAATTGAAAAGAAAAGAGTGAGACATACAGCATCCATCCATTTTTGGCACTATTGATATTGGCAAATTTAGCCACTACAGGCTAAGTACCAACAAATAAAATGTCCCATTTCACCTCTCTCTCTCTAGCCTAGGCTTTTGTCCTTAGAACTTGACAGTCAAAATTAGTCGAAATTTTTATTAATAGTAAATAGAAAACAAAACAAAAAAATTGGAAAAAGATATGGATAAATTTTAAAAATAGAAAAGGCATGTACTCGACATGGCTTCCTGGAGTGACAACATACCATACGGAGGTCCTCGCCCGAAAAAAAAATATATTCTCCCCAGAGACGCCATACGGAGTGGAGGTCCTGAATTTTTTTTTTAAATTTACAATTTGGTCTTATGTGATGTTATGTTATGTTATGTTCATGTATTTCGGACTAATTATGTTATATTAAGTTATATTATGCTATGCTATATATGGTCATTACTTTGAATTTGTTATGTTATTTTGATGTAATTTATATTTTTTATGTTATGCTTGCAACTAATTCTGATCACTTGTTATGTGATGGTATTTTTTCTATGTGATGTTATGTTGTCTTTGTGTTTTGTTTTATTATATAACCAACTAGAAATAATAACAATCTACAGCTGGTCTAATTTTACAGACTTAGACATAACATAGCATAATATAACATAATACTACATCACATAAGTCCAAACCATAAATCTAAAAAAAAGAGTCTCTACACCGTATGGCATCCCTGGGAGGATTTTTTTTTCGAGCGAGGGCCAGCGGGAAGCCATACCGGGTACATGTCTTTCATTTTTAAAATTTTCCCATATTCACTAGTACAGAAAAATACATTAGTCACGGTGAAAAATACAAATTAGCCACGGATGTGCTACCGTGACTCATGCTGCCGTTTGTGAAAGTCCGACGTTTACATCCACGGTTTGGAAACCGTGACTAGATGTAAATATTACCCACGGCTCCGATCTGATTGGCGCTGCCCTCTCACCCAGCACTACCCTTTTACCCACACCCTATCACCCACTGTTTGGTTTTAGTATTAACCGTGGGTGATACTAAAAACACACCCAGCACTACCCTTTTACCCACACCCATTCACCCACTATTTGGTTCTAGTATTAACCGTGGGTGATGCTAAATGTTTTTATTTTTGTTATAGTGTTTCTAATTGTCTAGCAATATCCATATATTTAGTATTCATTGCAAATACCAAAAATCACGCAATTTCCAATTCCCACTGCAACACATATACTAAAATCACTGAAGTAATTTGAACAAAATATCACTACATTAATTTCAACTAGAGTTAAGAGTACAATTCCCAGCACAACACATACCTTATTTGCATTTCCATAAATGTTGTGTCTTACACATTATATATAACCCACATACACATTCAAAAGTAGACAGTAATTAGAACTAGAATGACAAAGTATTTTGGAACTATAACTAGAATTACAAACTATTTAGAACTGATTTAAGTGCTCATCCATGAACACTCTAGCCCACATGCCCCTAATTTCATGGAGCTGATCCATTGGGAGAGGCGCAACACCTGGTGAGGGAAATTGCATGCAAGATTATAAAATGTTAAATGAACTCAAGTAAATTTAGAAAAAACCCATGATTTTCTTGGAAAACCTAGGTATGAACTAAAGAGGGATATTGTGCAACAGCAAGGCAACTGCATGCACTTAGATAAGCAATGGATTGGCCATTTAGGTTGGTAGGATGTAAGATAGGGCTTAGAAATCTATTTGGTTGCATTTATTTATGTTAGAACTTAGAAGAAGTTAGGATACCTATAGTTTCACACTAGAATTAGTAAATTGAGATGGAATCTGCACGACGCATATGTTCAGTTTGCTTGTACCAAAAATCATTTATTTACTGAACGAATTCAGTTAAATAAGTCAAATTCAATTCAAGAACAACAAAAACTGATTAATGAGACTAAGAGGTGACATATACACACTGCAGTTTTTGTATAATTATACCCAAATCTATACATACGAAACAAGTTTAGGTACATAGTTAAATTCAATTCAAAATATCAGTATTCAGAAAAATAAATAGAACACATGGGTTACTATAGCAAGATACCAAATCCAGAGAGGCAAGACAATGATAACCGGTTCGGTACCAGGTGGGGTCCTCTACCAGTGTTCTCTAGCACAAATATAATAACATAGAACACATGGCATTTCTGTCAAAATAAAATAAAATAATGTATAATAAAATTAACATACATTCTTTGGAAAGGTTTTTTGATGCCTTGTTACAAATGAGTGCATGAATTTCATCACATAATATCCGCACTCCCAACCCAAGTACTGCTGCTGACACTGAATTGCAAAATTTAAAAGAATTTTTTTTGGTAGTTGCACAAAGGAAATAAACAAACCAATTCTAATTAAAACTAACTAAATATGACAACTATATTAGATTTAAGTTAGTGTGTTTACCTTGAGCAATCTCCAATGCATTTTCAAATTAAGCTCTTTAGTATGCGGTCCTCCTTAATATATGTCAAACTAAACCTGACATAATCAGTGATGGCAACCGGTTATATGACTTTAAGAGCCGCCTTACCCATTTGCTGTGACTAATTCTGCTCAACTCCTGCATTTGAACTTTGGTATAAGGTGATTTAAAAGACAAAAATTGTTTTAGAACATTACAATGAAATAAGCTAAATAATCATACAAAAAAAGGAATTAAGCTGATTAATTGATTTTGTTGAATAAATTTAAATATTTTATATAACGAATAATTAACTAATTGGAAATTGTCCATCCTGATTGAGGTGTTTTTTTTCAAAGAAATATAAGGTTCAATGTCCTTATTTGATTTGATTGAGACGTATTTTGTTCTACAGGTTTAAGTTTTTCTTTTGTATTAAGAAAAGATATAACTTATTTACAACCTCAGTTATCACAAAATTAAAACTTTCTAACTCTGATAGCTACCCTGATACCTCACAGGTTTAAGTTTTAACCCAGTAATTATCTGCAGATATGAGTAACAATGTCATAACCATATGCCAGATTATCTCTGTGTACTTCACCAACAGAATATGGTTGCAATTAGAAGAACAACAACACACACAAAATCTATGCTATTTGAGGCCTAAATTTATAAATATGAGTATCGATCAAGTCTAATTGAAATTGTTTGCTCCTTTATATCTACTGGAATCATGATATTAAAATGGAAAATTCTTGTTAATTATTTAAATCAAAATTTTCAAGTTATACTTCTTGTACACGTGAGGTGCATGACTTAATCAATGGACGACACAAAAATTTCATCTAATTTAAACCTTCGGACATGGACAGTTATTGAATGAGAACACAGAGAAAAATCGGTACTCACCAAGAGAGAGACAGGGGCCGGCGTTGTGCTGAGCGGCGGAAGGAGAGGGGGCGCGAAGTTGCTGAGCGGCGGAGAGAGAGGCCGAAGTTGCTGAGCGGCGGAAGGAGAGGGGGGGGGCGAAGTTGCTGAGTGGCGGAGAGTGACAGGGACGAATTTGCGTTGAGCGGCGGAGAGAGAGGCCGAAGTTGTTGATCGGCGGAGAGATACGATTTTTTAAAATTAAAAACCCTAGTATTCAGTTTTAGAGGGGAAGAGACGGAGGGAAATGAAAATATTGCTAAGTAATAGATCGAGGGAAATGAAACTGCAGTAAGAGGATATTGTGAAATTTTGTTTGTGACTTTCAATAGCTTGAAGCGTACCAGATACAGTTAACAATCAAGTTGACCCTTTATCCACGGCTCAAAGTTTTTTCTCACACCCCTTTACTCACACCCTTTTACTCACTGCTCAAACTCGTGGTTGAATACTAAATTTTCTTTACTCACACCTCTTTATCCACGGCTCATCCAATTCCAGCCGTGGGTAATTAGCACTCTAACTCAGCCGTGGTTATTATCATTCCTCACCCACGGTTCAATTATTTGCACCACAATAACCACGGTTAAACCGTGTCCCATCATTTTCCTTCCTCATTTACCCACGGTTCATTAAAAAAGTTTCGGAACCGTGCATAAAAACATGTTAGTAATAAAGGTTTTTGTAGTAGTGATTTTTTCTCATTTTAAAATTTTCCTTTTTTCTATTTACTATTAATAAAAATTTCGACAAAATTAAAGCGCACCAATTTTCTCACAAATTAAAGTGAAGCATTTCTTTCTCAATTCCAAAGCAATGAGCACTATTTATATAGGCTATTTTAAAATTTTCAATCAACTCTCTTCCAAAAGAAAAAAAAAAAGGTAAAAAGGGACAAATTTAAACCAATTAGAGGTAGTACCAAATGAAATGAATAACAACAAAGGACAATGCAATGAATGCATCAAAGTAAATGAAGAAGAACAAAGGACAATTTTGAAACCGCTTAAGAGGTTGTATCAATTTAAAAAAAATATAATATTTTATTAACGTGGAACATAATATTACAAAAAAGTTAAATTTTGTTAGAATCAATATATACCAGCTGGACACATAGGTCATATGCCAATAAGGAACAGTAGCAAGATTTCAAGCATATTTAAAGTGTATGCTAATCAGTGTACATCATCACCTCAATTAATTAATATTAATTTTGATTCATGTATGTACTATTATTCTTGAACAACTTGACGTTCAATATTGTACTGAACATATATATTTACAAAAAAAGAAAAAGAAAAACCTAAACTAAAACAAAAGAATAAGAGAAAATATTGCATGCATGATTGCAACTAGCAAATCTTGTATGATAATCATAAATTTTTGATGGAGAATTGGAGGCTGTCTGGTATCATTTGTATCAATATAACATCATCCTTATCTACAACGACACCTTTTTTTATTAAAGAAAACAAATAAATCAAAACACTATTTTTTAAAGCTTTGTTAATCAACCATGCATGCTGATAGGTTCATGTGTCCATGGCTCTTAACAAATTAAATCTTGGCTCACCAGTGACTTGGGATTCGGACCCTGCCAAGGGCCAACCCGAGGTGGAACAAAATAGGGCCTTTAACAGGCCTGCCGTGGCCCAAAAGTAACTCGGGATTCGAACCCCTTCCCAGAGCCAGCCTAAGACCAAAAGCAATAAGGCCCATAGTCCGGCAACAAGCTTGACCGACGAAGCCCACGGGTCCCACGTGACCGGCCCAAAAAGCGACACGGGACCCGGACCCCTTCCTAGGACTAGCTAGAGACCAAATAAAACAAGGCTCGCGATCCGACTGCGGCCCAACGAGGACAGAACTGGGCCTCATCCAATTGGCCTAAAGCAATCAAGCCTGGCTGATACATCCCTTCCCTAGAGGGCCGGGCCGTACTCGGACTCGGTCCAGCAAAATGCAAGCGCGTCCTGTCCCTGGGGAGCAGGCCATGCGGAGGCTGGCGACTGGATGTGGAGCTTGTCCCGGGTCAAGCGAAACGGGTCGAGACAGTGGACACGCGAGGTGTCGGAGGGGTATTAACGCTCTAACACTTTTTAATACCTCCTCAAGTTGTAATAAATGCGGTCCCCTTTTTCTGGGGAATTCTCTGCCTTAAATAGGGGGCGCCCTACTGTAGCGGGGTCTTGTCAGCATTAATGACGAAGGTCCGCCTACTGTTGAGAGCGTCCGCATAATAGGCGATGAGATCCGCATAATCTGTCTTAAACCGAACAACGAGGCCGTGTGTCGACCTTCTTAGGTTGTTCGGTGTGTTAGGCTTTGAGCCTTGTTTTGTTCGGTTCCTAGCTGGCCCTGGGAGAGGGTCCGAATTTTGGCCTGAGTTTGGACTCGGGCTGGCCCCGGGAGGGGGTCCGAGTCCCGGGTTGTTTTATGGTCCTGGGCTGGCCCCTGGGGGGGGTCCGAGTCCCGATCCGTTTTAGGCTGTGGCCTGTTTCGTTTTGGGCCGGCCTTCTGCGAATTTGAATCTGGGAGTACTTTGTTGGGCCATGCCTGGGCTTTTAAGGGCCATCGATATATGGGCCTATCACTGGCGAAGTCGAGTTGGGCCTCATTTGATAAGGCCCAGTCCAACCTCGGCTTCCCGTCACCGCCGTTTATCCGGGCGTCACCGCTTTTATGCGAACTCCCCTAACCGTTCTGACAACGGGTATTAGACAGTTAGGGGCGACCTATTTAAGGGAAACAGTTACTTAAAATACGGGTCCATTTTTCCACTAAGCAAGGTATTACAGAGGATAGAGCACTAATACCTTCTAACATTCCTACTCTTCTTAGTCTCGGCCCGTCAACCCGAGGTGGGACGAGCCCAAATCATTGACCTTTCCCCCATACGGCCTACTCCTCCGGAATAGGACGTATCACATGCTAGTAGCATTCAGAAGGAACACAAATTTAATTAAATGTGATTATGGAGATAATGTCAAACTTGCAAAACTTGCAAATTTGCTAATGAGAAGTTAAATAAATGTTATAATTAAGGTACAATCTTACTAATATTAATTTATGTGTCACTCTTGAAGTAAAATGCCTATATGCAGAAGCAGTGCCAAGATTTTTTAGTAGGGTGGAGACAAAATTCTGAAGTGAGGCGTAATTTTATAATTGTTTTTAATATATATTAAATATATTTTTATAAACTTATCTTTGAAAAATAGAAATAGAATCATATTTTGGGGACCAAACTTTAGAGTTAGTCATAATTTTTAACATTGAAGTATATTATTTTTATCATTTTTCTTAAAAAGCATAACAATTGAAGCATATATTTGAATTTTTTTTTTATTCTATGTGGCTCCGCCACTGCCGACATGAAATATCAAAGAAATATGCATATAATAAAAGTCTTATAACAATAATTTTAAGATAATTATTCTTCGGACTCTCGCTCACGAATATTGTCGATACGCATTACCATCCTTTATGAGTATGAGACTATAGTACGGATTGGTCCATACTACGGGTCAATATTTTCATTTTCAAAATTATAACAGTCGATCCAAACCGTTCAACATGATTTTCATATGAGAATATATTTGTGGGCTAAATTTTTTATTTTTTAGATTTATTTTAGTATTTTTTTAGATAGGTAGAAAATCACTGTTTTTGGATGGTTCAGAATTTTCAGATCAAGTGATTTTCTACCTATCTTAAAATATAGTAAATAAATTCGAAAAAATATAAAATTTAGTCTGCAAGTACATATTCATGTGGATATCGCGTTGAACGGTTCAGATCGACCATTAGGATTTTCAAAATGAAAATATGACTCCGTAGTACGGACTAATCCGTGCTATGCATAGTACCATAGACTCACTCAAATTCATATATATAAGTACGGAATTGCATAATATTAATCCACATTTGTCTAAAATTGTATAGTATACACATGACACAAGACCATCAAAAACATTCTTCTTAAAAATAAAAATAACCAAAAAAAACCCAACAAATTGTTGGCCCATGGACTATTCTCTGACAAAAGGGCGGGCCTAAAAAGAAAATCGAAATATGTTGCAGCAAAGCTTGTTAATTGTGTGCACAGTTATAAACTTATAATAAAGAACGACATATTTTTCCCATTTTACTCTAAATGTAGACTATATAAATTCTACACAAAAAGGATAACATCATAAAATAACGAAATAGAGAAAGAGATCAGGGAGTGTGCGCGCGCGCGCGCGCGCGCATGTGCGCGCGTGTATAGATTTAAATCAGTGTCATAAATTAAGTCATTTAACAGGCAATATATATATGTATTGTTCAAACAGCAATTTCTCAAAAGATACTTCTATTATATATATATATATATATATATATAGAATCTGGCTAATATGCTACGAGTAGCATAGAGGGCCTCCGTGCTACGGCTCAATTTTTGAGTTTTCAAAATTCTAATGGTCGATCCGAGCCGTTCAACATGATCTTCATATGAATATGTACTTGCAAACCAAATTTTACATTTTTTAGAATTTGTTTACTATTTATTAAGCCACTTTGAAAATTGCTGATCCAATGGTACAGAAGATTTTACTGTTGTGTACAAATTACTGTTTTTTCAAAGTGGCTTAATAAATAGTAAAAAAATTCTAAAAAATGTAAAATTTGGTTTGCAAGTACATATTCATATGGAGATCATGTTGAACGGTTCGGATCGACCGTTAGGATTTTGAAAACTCAAAAATTGAGCCGTAGCACGGAGGCCTCTATGCTATGCATAGCACCGTAGACACTTCCTATATATATGTGTGTGTGTGTATAATATATATATATATATGTATATAATATATATATATATATATATATATAAAGCAAAGACTCATCATAAACTTCAATAAGATTATAATTAAAAAAAATGTTTCATAGCTTTGCTACAGTCAATTAAGCGCCACTAAAATGGGAAAAAAAATTGAAAAGCAAAGAGAGAGACATACAGCATCCATCCATTTTTGGAACTATTGGTTTGGGCAAATTTAGCCACTACAGGCAAAGTACCAACAAATAAAATATCCCATTTCACCTCTCTCTAGCCTACGCTTGTCTCCTTAGAACTTGTCAGTCAAAATTAGTCGAAATTTTTATTAATAGTAAATAGAAAACAAAAAAAAATCAAAATTGGAAAAAGATATGGACAAATTTTAAAAATTGGAAAGACATGTACCCGATATGGCTTCCTGGCGTGACAACATACCATACGGAGTCCCTTGCCCGAAAAAAAAATATTCACCCCATAGATGTCATATGGAGTGGAGGCCCCGGATTTTTTTTTTTTTTAGATTTATGGTTTGGACTTATGTGATGTTATGTTATGTTATATTATGATATGTTATGTTCATGTGTTTCGGACTAATTATGTTATATTAGGTTATATTATGCTATGCTATGGTCCTATACTTTGAATTTGTTATGCTATTTTTATGTAATTCAGATTTTTTATGTTATGCTTGCAACAAATTCTGATCACTTGTTATGTGAATGTATTTTTTTATGTGATGTTATGTTCTCTCTGTGTTTTGTTTTATTATATAACCAACTGGAAATAATAACAATCTACTAGTCTAATTCTGTAGACTTGGACATAACATAGCATAATATAACATAACACAACATCACATAAGTCCAAACCATAAATCTAAAAAAAAAAGGGCCTCCACACCGTATGGCATCACTGGGAGGATTTTTTTTTTCGAGCGAGGGCCTCAGCGGGATGCCATACCGGATACATGTCTTTCCATTTTTTAAATTTTCCCATATTTTTTCTCATTTTAAATTTTTCCTTTTTTCTATTTACTATTAATAAAAATTTCGACAAAATTAAAGCGCACCAATTTTCTCACAAATTGAAGTGAAGCATTTCTTTCTCAATTCTACTATTTATATAGGCTATTTTAAAATTTCCAATCAAGTCTCTTCCAAAAGAAAAAAAAAAGGCAAAAAGGGACAAATGTAAACCAATTAGAGGTAGTATCAAATGAAATGAATAACAACAAAGGACAATGCAATGGATGCATCAAAGTAAATGAAGAAACAAAGGACAATTTTGAAACCACTCAGAGGTTGTATCACTTGTATCAGAAATGTAAACAATAATAAAGGTTCAATCAATAGTCTCTTCCAAAAGGAAAAAAAAAAAAAGCAAAGAGGGACAAATTTAAACCAATTGGAGGTAGTATCAAATGAAATGAATAACAACAAAGGACAATGCAATGAATGCATCAAAGTAAATGAAGAAGAACAAAGGACAATTTTGAAACCAGTTATAAATACGACTTAAAAGGAAATAAAAATACATATATAAATACCTCCATGAAGTAATCATCCTATATATAAAATATCACCATGTATATGTAATGTTAAAATGGGAATTTGCATTGTATAAACAAAGAATCGTCTACTTAATCATGAATTATTTTACATATATAAAAAATATAATATTTTATTAAGGTGGAACATAATATTACAAAAAGGTTAAATTTTGTTAGAATCAATATATACCAGCCGGACACATAGGTCATATGCCAATTAGGAACAGTAGCAAGATTTCAAGCATATTTAAAGTGTATGCTAATCAGTGTACATCATCGCCTCATTTAACATTAATTTGGATTCATATATGTACTATTATTCTTGAACAACTTGACGTTCAATATTGTACTGATTATACTTTCAAAAAAAAGAAAAAGAAAAACCTAAACTAAAACAAAAGAATAAGAGAAAATATTGCATGCATGGAGGCAACTAGCAAATCTTGTATGACAATCATAAATTTTGGATGGAGAATTGGAGGCTGCCTTGTATCATTTGTATCAATATAATTAACATCATCCTTATCTACGACAACACCTTTTTTATTAGCGAAAACAAATAAATCAAAACACTATTTTTTAAAGCTTTGTTAATCAACCATGCATGCTAGTAGCAATCAGAAGGAACACAAATTTAATTAAATGTGATTATGGAGATAATGTCAAACTTGCAAATTTGCTAATGAGAAGTTTAAATAAATGTTAATAATTAAGATACAATCTTACTAATATTAATTTATGTGTCACTCTTGAAGTAAAATGTCCATATGCTGACGCGGAGCCAAGATTTTTTAGTAGGGTGGAGACAAAATTTATTTCGTAAGTATAAATACCACACTCACATTTTTTTTTTAAATTAGTGTGATAATGAATTAATTGCATAAGTATACAACATATGTATAAACACTCTACTAAACATGTGTAAATATAACAACATATAGGTATAAATACAAGTTAATTCAATACTATCACGATATAAGCTAAGTCAACATTTTTTTGTCAACATTTTTAGTCAACATTTTTTAGTTGACAGTTTTTAGTGGACCCACATGCAGTTATGGTGCCCCCATGCCGTTTGAGTGATCCCCTTATGCGGGGACGACGCGAGAAAATTTCAAGAAAAAGTGCGGGTATGATTATTTAAGGATATAATTCATCTGTCATTTATACAGTTCATTGTATAGATGTAAATCCTTGTCTTATTTGTGCTATATACTTCACAATGGGACTATTAATATTTGTAAAACAAAATTATAGCTCTGTAACGGTTGGGGTCCCCACAAGCAGTTATGGCAATTTAGGTGCGGGTACGATGCGGGTACTCATATTAACTTCCTTGTTTTTAATATATATTAAATATATTTTTATAAACTTATTTGAGAAAAAATAGAAATAGAAACATATTTTGGGGACAAAACTTTAGGGTTAGTCATAATTTTTAACATTGAAGTATATTATTATTATAATTTTTCTTAAAAAGCATAAAATTAGGAGCACATATTTGAATTTTTATTTTTTTATTCTATGTGGCTTCGCCACTGCTGACATGAAATATCAAAGAGATATGCATATAATTAAAGTCTTATAACAATAATTTTAAGAAAATTATTCTTCAGACTCTCGCTCACGAATATTGTCATTACCATCCTTTATGAGTAAATTTCATATATATAATTAAGTACGGAATTGCATAATATTAATTCACATTTGTCTAAAATTTCACAGTAGTTACACATGACACAAGACCATCAAAAACATTCTTCTTAAAAATAAAAATAAACAAGAAAAAAGATAAATAATCTTGATGCATGTCATACCATTAATTATCAGAAGACAGAACCAGTGAGAAAAATCTTTCCTCTAAATTATTCGGATTTATGTACCAAAAAGAGATTTGGATGTTGTCATATTGCTTTATAATGTGATTACATAGATATTGAATTGCCAACATTGGCACTAAGCTTGCATATGATTGGTTAATTTAATTAATAGGGAACCTGACATAGATAAATGCAATGGTCTTTTCTGTTATTATTATAATTTAGCAATATGATAACCACACTACTTGATTATTATTATATCCTTAATGGAAACCAGGAAAAGTGTTAGTGTTTTTTGCAATTAAATAGGGGTAGTTGATCAATTTGAATTATAAATACATAAAAAAAAGATAATTTTTCAAAGTCTTTAGACAGGTCACATCACTTATTCATTTATCTGATCTTATTAGTTTCTCTTCATTTATCATGATTGGAGACTCATGTATTTTTATGCTTCTTTTCTAATTTACAGGAGGATGTGTTTGAAGTGCCAAGGTGCCAATGAACTCTTAAACTAAAGTAATATAATATTTTTTGTGTTTCT
Source organism: Carex myosuroides (assembly GCA_028015225.1). Lineage (NCBI taxonomy): Eukaryota > Viridiplantae > Streptophyta > Magnoliopsida > Poales > Cyperaceae > Carex > Carex myosuroides. Next base: position 6,634,505 of record CM051465.1, read on the forward strand.
TTCAAGAATTTTAATTAGTATCTAGAAAAAACATATTTGTTTGTATATAAAATTTATTGAATAAAATAATTTTATAAAAATTGACTTCTTAATACTTGTTATATTTTTCAATAAATTTTTCTTGTCAAGTCATAAAATATTTCAAAAATGTGCATTTCACTTAAAAGTAAATTTATTACTAATATATTAATGCACGTTAACAATTAACCATAAAGGAAATCTCACCTGCCTGCTGGATACATGCAAAAATTATGAAATTAATTCTTGAGAGATAAAGTTGGCGATAAGTCTTGATCTTTCTCTCTCCTTTTTGAAATTTCTCAGATTTTATACTTTTATTCTTCTTGATATCTTTTGTGGACGATACTATGTGGACTTCTGTGTGACGACTGCTGCAAAGGGACTTTACCGGTTCCAAAATTTACCCTTCTTCTATTCATAAAAAAGGGTGCCGCAACTGATCGCTAGGGAGGAGAGAAGAAAAGTGGAGGACATGCACAAATAGTGGGCCACATGGTGTTTATACTCAATAAGAGGAAGACACGTGTCCAGAATTGAGAAAGTGGTCTTGCAGATTTTCTGTGCCTCTTTCTTTATGTATTGTGTGTTGAAGATATAAATTACTCTACTTTACTCTTGCTACACGAACTGCTGCACAGTCGATGACCCAGATTATGAATTAATATTATTACAAAATTCATAACTTTGTTAATCATGAATCTATATTTTCTCATATGAATATCGGATTAGGATATTTTTTTCAATGGGCTCATATTAATTTTTTTTCAGCCCATTAACTGTTGCATATATTTTTTGGAGAATTTCATGTATGCCCTTCAGAAACCTTGAAATTACATATTCCCCCTTCTAAAATTCATAATATCATATTTAGCCCTCTAAAATTAAAAAAAGCTCACATATTTACCCAATATATTCCTTTTCTATTAAAACTCATTTAAAATTTATGAAATACCTATTTTTATCATTTATTAAAAAGAATAAAATATATGCAACATGTTTAAGAGAAATGTCCATTCTTCTCATTGACCGATTTTAACGACAAATAGTTTATTTTCTTATTTGTGACCTGCAAAATATGAATGTCTTGAAAATTTTGTCAATATGTCTTGTGAGGGAATTCAAAATGTGCAAAAAGAAAAATTATTTTATGAATTTGAACTATTATTTCCTTAATGTCAACATATCTTGAATATTTTGTAAACTAATAAAAAAAGAATGAACATTTTCATTGTGAATTGAATGAAGTTGTACAAAGAAAGATCTATATAAATATTAATTTTCCTCTCCTATATATTGAGGATTCTAAATTTTTGCTGTTTTAATAAATCATGTTTTATAACAAAATATATGGCAATTTTTATACATGTTTTGGCTATAATATATATCTCTGATTTTGATTTAGGTTGGATTCCAAGAACAATTCTTAGAATCTAATTAATAAAATGATTTGACGGTTACGTTTGGAATAAATAATATATAATTAGAATAGGTGCACAGGGAATTGACAATATATATCCTTTTCACCGGAAAGATATATATTGTTGTTTAACTAACACTAATTAAAAAAGGATGTTCTTAATGTAATTAATCCTCCTTTGTGATTCGTGTCAAGACATAACGAACAGTTCAGATCTTACCTGATGATGTTAGGTACCTGAAATAGTCGGCTCGCATCAGTTGCAATGCTTAACTAAAAAGATCAAACCACTAGAATTTCCAAAAAAACAATAACAAACAGCGAATATCTGAGCCGTTCGATCTGATCTCAGCACAAACTTTAACCCAATCAATCGGCCCTGAATTTGCACAAGACTTTGAGATTTTATAGATTATAGACCGAAATTTTTATTTATAACATTTTAAAAAAATAAATTAACCAAATAACCATCGTTTTTGGTCAATTCTAAATCTAACACGGCCGCAGAACACCAGAGCGGACCCATTTGGGGGCCGCCGCAGAATGCCGGAGCGGACCGGGTCCGCACTATGCCGGAGCGGCCCCCTGTTTTTTTTTTTGATCTGATTCTGAAGTTGATTATGATTTTGTTTTGGAAATTTTTATCAAAAATGTAAAGTTTGTACTGGAAGTTGTGTGTAATTACTTATGTTTGAAATGTCGTTTAATCTGAAATTGTTGTTCGTCGTTTGTTTGATCAAAAGAAACATTACAATAGAACAAGGAGCCATATAAAGAAGCATACAATAGAACAATGCTAATGTTATCGGAAATTACAAATACGTCTAATTAACCGAAAATAAACAACATTTTTACGAGTACAATTAAAAAAGCAACATTAACTCTCAATCTCGTGCAGCTCGAGCAGCTCTGTTTTGTCTTTCTTGTGTATCTCGGCCGGCTTGGTGTCCTCTTCTCCTATTATGTAGAACGTCCATCCACATCGGAATTCTGTCGTGCTGTCTTCTGCCCACATCAATATTTTTTTTCTCTGGAACAAGGACTGGGCCATCGTGTTGAGGCCATTCCGACTGATTTCCATAGACATGCCATTGTGCGCTCCATGTGTTGATCAGTGTATGGATGTGATAGTAGTGACTTACAAAGACGCCAGGGTCGATGTCTCGGAGACGACACACGGACAGAACATGAGAGCACGGTATTCTCTCCAATTGAGGCTTCTAGCACGTACAAGTTACCGTGTGATCATCCCCGATTATCACCGTGTATTTGTAATTGGCCTTGGTAAACCGACCAGAATCGTCAGGTATGAAAGCGTGAACTCTCTCCTGTGTGGAGGTTACCTTGAACTCGTTGTTGTTTCCAAAGCCCCCCAGCGTCTTCATTTTATCGGACCTCTCGAACCGTTTGTTGATCAGCTACGAAAAATTAAAAAATAATGAAGAAGTCAGATTTTTTTAACAAAGTTCATTAAAAATTATGAAGAAAGAACTACAAATAAAAGTACCTGATGCACACGACACGAGAATTGTTAACCTTGACTGACTTCCCATTCCGCTTTGGCCCTCCTTTGCGCAAACCATGTCATACATTTGTAAAATGTGTCTTCAATTATTGCTGTAACCGGTAGCCTACGAGAGAATTTGAAGACCTTATTAAGCGACTCGGACCTGTTTGTAGTCATGATGCCCCAACGGTAACCACCGTCCAGTGCTTGGAATATCTTCCATGGTTTGGGGCACTCGTTCTCATCTTGATCCAAATATTTACCCACACCGTCCAGCCAATTAAGGGCAATGTCACATGCCTGCCCCATTGCTTGCATTCCTTGCTCGTACCTCCTCATCTTCCTCTTAGCCACACATATTCTAAAAAAACGGATTGCCTTATCACTGCAACCGTTCTTCTTCATGTTCTCGGCTATGTGAGTAGCACAAAGACGGTGAACACATTGATCCTCATCCTCCTCGTTCCACCCCATATCATCTTGTCTGAACACTTTCTTGATACCTGATACCTCGCATATTTAGTCTATTTTAGGCCTGTTTTAGTACCAGATTTGTGCCCTAATTCACCATAATCATGTGCATTTCATCGATATATCTTTAGAATTTGGTACTGCTGAGTGTTTGTTTGTTTTCTGCAGGCTTGGAGCAAAACACACGAAGAAACGACGATTTGGGATGATCTGGTACGGCCCTTACCAAGTTTGGTACGGGTCTTACCGGACTTAGCCATTTTTCAGCTCATCACGCCTGGTACGGCCTGGCCGTACCAATTTGGTACGGGCCGTACCTAAAGGCGGCCTGACAGATTCAAATTTTGGCAGAGGCTATTTAAAGCGGGGAACTCTCCAATTTCGACATTCATTCCATTCCAGATCTATTTGAGAGCACAGTAAGAGAGAGAAAGAGAGCTAAGGAGCTAGGAGCAAGAAGGAAGAGGAAAGAGGCGAAACTCGACGGATCTAGCTTCCTCCTCTCGATCCCTTCGATCCATGGCTATCTCTATCCCTTTTATTGTATTTTTAGATCAGATCATGTGCTGTGAGTAGTTATTTTAGTTTCTAGGGTTTAGAGATGGATTCTTGATTTGTTTTGACTTTCTTTGACTTGTATCTTGTATGAACTCTTTTGATTGATTGATTGTGATTTCTTTGCTATCTTTTGCTTTGATTGCTGTGATTGTGTATGATGAACCTCTAGGTTTAGATCGAACCTATCAAGGTCATGTGATCATCTCAATCTCTCAACCAAATCAATTGTTTAGGGTAGACTTGTTCGAATTGAAGCCGAGAGGTTGAATTCTCCTCTAATCGACAGATTAGAGGGTGCCTTAGGTCTCCAATCAACCAGTTAGGGTAGATCTGTACCAACACACGAGAGTTGAGGTGTAGAAATCCCTAAAAGGCAATCAATTTCATTCCAACCTAGATCTTGATCCAACAAACGACAGTTGAGGCTTAGGAACCTTAGGTATGGTCAATTGAACCTTTCCAAAGAGTTTAGCACAAGGTACCAGCAAGGAAATGCATCAACTCGAACTGGTAAGCTCTGTTCTGGGAAGCCAGTACGGGTCTTACCAGAGTGGTACGGCCTTGCCTTACCAAGTTAAGTACGGCCTAGCCGTACCGACTTGGTACGGGCCGTACCACTAGAGGCAGATCATAGATGAAGTCTGAAACCCTGGAAACGCCTTTTATCCATAATCAAAACACAATTTACATTTCTTCTAGCATTTTATTACATCTTTATTACATTGTTTGAATTGTTTGAATTGACCTTTTTAGGAAATTAAATACCAAACCAAATCTTTCTCACTTCTAGTTTTTAATTGAGTTTGGTAGATTCTAACCAAGTAATTGCCCGTCCCTGTGGATCGATACCCGATTATACTACTCGATAGGGGTTGTGCACTTGCAACCCTTACTCGTGAAGTGTAAACGCGGTTTTAAAAGGTACGCCCTCAAGCGTACTGAAACTTGCGTTGCGCTTCTGCGCGAACAAGTTTTTGGCGCCGTTGCCGGGGACGGTAACCAATTGCCTAGTTAGATTTTACCTTACTTAGTTAATCTAGACTTTATCTTGTATCCTTTATTTTCTTTTATTTTGTTTCGTTTCTTTTATTTATTTATTTTCTCTTTTTTAGGAACACTATGGCGATTACTATCTGAGGAGCTCGAGACACCATGGATCTCATGTACAACATGACGACAGACCAACATTGGTTTGGCCGCGACAATTTTCAAGCTGGAGGAGGCGGCCGATCCAAAGCTGATCAGATCACAGCTCTATATGCTAGAGCTGCCGAGCTAGAGGAGGCCATGATCGCAGCTCTATATGCTAGAGCTGCCGAGCTAGAGGAGGCCATGGAGAGTTATTCAATCAGAATGAGCATGAGGGCAGCCAGAAACCAGAAACCACAGCCATGTGCCATGTGTGAGGACAGGAGACACTCTTATGAGTATTGCCCACTGGCTGATTGGAGTGAGGAACCGGAGCAGGATGGCTATATCAGCAACAACAATTGCAATTTCTACGACCCTGCACCATTCGATGACTCGAACAATTGCGTATTCCAACCCGACCCACCCGAGCCGTACGTTGATCCCGCTGAGATCAAATTCATACACGAGCAAGGGAAGGTGAACCAGATGCTGTGGGAACAGTTGCAAAACATGTCCACACAGATGGCCGCTCAAAACAAGCTGTTGGAGCAGTTGAGTCAGATCATCATCTCACGCCAATCTCAACCTAGAAAGCTGCCAGCTCAGCCAGAATGCGAAGGACCAGCCCAGCCAACAGACCAGACCGCACTTGACGCGACCCGCATCATTGAGACACGACCCGCATCACCCACGGAAGAACATGTGGACCCAGGTCGCATCGAGCCAAGTCGACCCGCATCTCCACCTGAAGAGCATGTGGACGCGACCCGCACGCCACCTGATGCGACCCGCATGCCGTGGTCTGATGACCTGGAGACAAAAGGAAGCAAGTCGGATTGGTCAGCATGCGATGCCATTTCACCTGATGCGACCCGCACGGCACCTGATGCGACCCGCGTCAAGACCCAGACAGAGCGGCTGACTCCTGAGCTCAAGCCTCCAGCAGCTCACCTCAGGTATGAGCTTCTAGACCCAGATAGATGTCGTCCTGTGATCATAAGTGCAGATCTTGAACCCGATCGGACTGCTACACTCTTGGAGAAATTGGAAGCGCACAAAAGCGCGATCGGGCGTTCGATCAAGAACTTGATGGGAATCTTGCGGATTCTTCTGATGCAAGAGTGTGATCGCATGGTCCGTGTACCTCAGAAGTGGGTGCTCCCACCAGTGCCACCTGATTCACCTCCCACCAACCAGTGAGACGCCCCCGCTTCATCCCTCGCTCACCATCTAGTAAGTTTCCATATTTTCTTCTATTTACTTTTGCCTTGTGTAGATTCAAGCATTGAGGACAATGCTTCATTCAAGCTTGGGGGGGTGGAATAGAAGAAAATTGTATCTGCATATAGACATGTTTCTTTTTCAAAAATTTTGCATTTAGGTGATAAATTTATGTGATTGCTAGGATTAGGGACTTGTTTGAAAACTTTTGTTTGTGAGTTGGATGACCTTGAAAAATTAGAACTAACCTCATAATTGACCAAACAAAACTGATTACGAACAAATGGTTTGAGATTTGTAAAATTGGAAACTTGAATGTCGAGATAGCATTTAGAAACCGAATTATGCCTTTCAAATGTGGAAATAGGGATTTCAAATAAAAAAAAGTTGGGATATCCGTTGGTGTGAATGAACACTAGTGGATGTGTGTATTCATGGTATATGCGAAAAAAAAAGAAAAAAAAGAAAAAAAGAAAGAAAGAAAAAAACAAAGAAAGAAAAAAAGAAACAAAGAAACAAAGAAAGAAAGAAAGAAAAAAAAAAAAAAAAAGATGAAAAGATGGAGAACATAAGAGTACTGGCAATAAGCCTTGAATGGGCGCCTTTGAGCTCGTCTCCCAATTAGAAATGAAAAAAATAAAATTTTTGCACATATCAACACACGAAGTCCGCAACTTTCTGACCTAAGCTTGATTCAAGCTTGGGGGTGCCAAAAAGGGAAAATCTCTACAAACGAAGGCATAGTTTAGTGAAAGAATGATAAATTGATACATTCGAGTAATCAACTTTGCAAGACTTGAAACATTTAGAGTTTGAGGTTTTATTAATCAATTTGTGAGGTGAATCACAATTGACCAAGGGAAGTCCGAATCATAGCAAAAAGATTCTTGCGTTCTTTTATTGTAGCAATCATGTAAGTTTTCACATTTAGACTTGTATCCGCATTTAGATTTAGTTGTCCAGCACTTTTACCCGAGTTTGAAACTTTTTGCTTGAGGACAAGCAAAGGTTCAGCTTGGGAGAATTTGATACCTCGCATATTTAGTCTATTTTAGGCCTGTTTTAGTACCAGATTCGTGCCCTAATTCACCATAATCATGTGCATTTCATCGATATATCTTTAGAATTTGGTACTGCTGAGTGTTTGTTTGTTTTCTGCAGGCTTGGAGCAAAACACACGAAGAAACGACGATTTGGGATGATCTGGTACGGCCCTTACCAAGATTGGTACGGGTCTTACCGGACTTAGCCATTTTTCAGCTCATCACGCCTGGTACGGCCTGGCCGTACCAATTTGGTACGGGCCGTACCTAAAGGCGGCCTGACAGATTCAAATTTTGGCAGAGGCTATTTAAAGCGGGGAACTCTCCAATTTCGACATTCATTCCATTCCAGATCTATTTGAGAGCACAGTAAGAGAGAGAAAGAGAGCTAAGGAGCTAGGAGCAAGAAGGAAGAGGAAAGAGGCGAAACTCGACGGATCTAGCTTCCTCCTCTCGATCCCTTCGATCCATGGCTATCTCTATCCCTTTTATTGTATTTTTAGATCAGATCATGTGCTGTGAGTAGTTATTTTAGTTTCTAGGGTTTAGAGATGGATTCTTGATTTGTTTTGACTTTCTTTGACTTGTATCTTGTATGAACTCTTTTGATTGATTGATTGTGATTTCTTTGCTATCTTTTGCTTTGATTGCTGTGATTGTGTATGATGAACCTCTAGGTTTAGATCGAACCTATCAAGGTCATGTGATCATCTCAATCTCTCAACCAAATCAATTGTTTAGGGTAGACTTGTTCGAATTGAAGCCGAGAGGTTGAATTCTCCTCTAATCGACAGATTAGAGGGTGCCTTAGGTCTCCAATCAACCAGTTAGGGTAGATCTGTACCAACACACGAGAGTTGAGGTGTAGAAATCCCTAAAAGGCAATCAATTTCATTCCAACCTAGATCTTGATCCAACAAACGACAGTTGAGGCTTAGGAACCTTAGGTATGGTCAATTGAACCTTTCCAAAGAGTTTAGCACAAGGTACCAGCAAGGAAATGCATCAACTCGAACTGGTAAGCTCTGTTTTGGGAAGCCAGTACGGGTCTTACCAGAGTGGTACGGCCTTGCCTTACCAAGTTAAGTACGGCCTAGCCGTACCGACTTGGTACGGGCCGTACCACTAGAGGCAGATCATAGATGAAGTCTGAAACCCTGGAAACGCCTTTTATCCATAATCAAAACACAATTTACATTTCTTCTAGCATTTTATTACATCTTTATTACATTGTTTGAATTGTTTGAATTGACCTTTTTAGGAAATTAAATACCAAACGAAATCTTTCTCACTTCTAGTTTTTAATTGAGTTTGGTAGATTCTAACCAAGTAATTGCCCGTCCCTGTGGATCGATACCCGATTATACTACTCGATAGGGGTTGTGCACTTGCAACCCTTACTCGTGAAGTGTAAACGCGGTTTTAAAAGGTACGCCCTCAAGCATACTGAAACTTGCGTTGCGCTTCTGCGCGAACAATACCCTTTCCCCTATCAGTGATGACACACATGAATCTGGAGCGGATTACATTACGGCGCAACCATTTCATGAACCACGCACAATCGTCATAACTCTCTGATTCTACCAGTGAAAAAGCCAACGGGAGGAGCTGGTTTTCAGCATCGTACCCGGTTGCAATCAACAGCTTGCTTGTGGTAAAATAAATTTTACAAGAGCCGAAATCAACTAAAATAAATGAAGTGAAAACAATCAAATTAGTTACCTTTATACCGGCCTGACAGGAAACATGCATCAACTGTGATGACCGGTCTGATATGTTGAAAAGCAGCTATGCACGGTCCAAATGCCCAAGCCGCCCTATGAAAATACCTCCATGGTCCAGGTTCACCAGTGGGATATAAGGTCACCTCAAACAATGTTTCTGTCAATAAATTTAAAAAAATAAGTTCCATTTTGAATTTTTGATTGATAATGAAATGACGTAAAAAATGAAGGAACAATGTAGTACCTGGGTTGCTTCTTTTGATTGCCTCAAACAAAATGGAACTACAAGAGAGTATGACCCCTCCCAACTGTCAAATTGACGGGCTATTGCCAACTCACGGCCACGCCATAGTTTGTTGTACGCCGGTATCTGACCGTTGTACCTTTCAGCAACAGGAATTCGGACAGCCTGAATACTCAAGTCGATATCGTTCCTCATGTGAGCGGATATACACTCGGCAACCATAGTAGCTGACAACTGGGCGTGATCTGTTCTTGTCGCATCCGCGTGGCATGAATGTTGTGTTGGGCATTTGGATACACGCCATTGTGTTCCATAACCGGTGGCCCTTGCGAGTATGTACCACCCACAGTAACTGTCCTTGCACTTGAACCTCATTCTTGTGCGGTCACTGTGCGTAGTTTTTACCTCTTTGTTGCAAAGGATGTGAAACCTGGCAATTGCGCTCTTCATTGCCTCTTTTGAGTCATATGTTTGTCCCTCGGACAATTCATTCTCATACTCTGCCCTACTTCCAAACAAACCCAAATTGGCTTCCATAAACCCTGATGTGTCGTTGAAAGCATGAATCGGGTGCTGAAACCCGCGATCCATTATCCGAAACCCGCGATCCATCTTGAATTTCCTTGATAGTCCGAGCACAGGCCCGGTATCTTCCTGGTCAGAATAATCGCTCATACCCTCAGGATCAACATGACCCCAATTTTCCTCTGCCTCTAGTATTTCCGGATCCACTTCTTCATCGGATTCATCCGGATCACAAGTTTGACCCCAATGAGCGGTCCGACTAGATGAAGGCTGGTCAGTCTGGGATGGGGCCCGACGGGAGGGTCGGTCCCTCTGAACTGGGGCCCGACTACTGGATGGTTGGTCAATTTGGACAGGGGACGGACTAGAGCCAGATGAGTTACCCCGACTACGACCCTGGATTAACCTCATAACTGGGTTCGAACGCCGGGCACTGGTAACCTCCACATATAGGTCAATTATCTTGTATGCACCCCCAGAAAAACTCATCGTTTGGTTGTACAATACCTGCCAGACTCCCTCATTTTGAATTAGAAATAGTTGGAACCAGGTTTGTGCCGAACTAGTCGGCATGCTAATTTTGGCATCAATTTTAAGGTCATACTGACCCTGATCCAACCCCAAATTCTGACATATACTTGATTTAAGTCCCAAATAATCAGTACCCGGCAATACCGGGATCACAGTAACAGGTCCAATACTATAGTAAACTCCATTAGGACCTGTTAAAACATCCCCCCCAGTGTAGATGGATACCATAAGAGCCATTTTTTCAATTCAATACAGAAGAAACCTACAATTAAAAATTAACTAAATTAATTATTTTAAATTAATTATTCTAATTAAATTATTCTAATTAAATTATTGCTAAATTAATTATTCTAATTAAATTATTAATCTACTGAAATAAAAATAAAAAATTTAAAAGAAGAGAGAAAAAACTTACAGATCAGAGAGCTAACTCAGGAGAGAGAAGGTGTGAGAGTGTGGAATGAAATTTCGCTGTCATTTTCGGGATATAAATAACAGGGTCCGCTCCGGCATAGTGCGGACCCGGGTCCGCTCCGGCATTCTGCGGACCCGTATGAGGGTCCGCTCCGGTATTCTGCGGCGGCCCCCAAATGGGTCCGCTCCGGTGTTCTGCGGCCGTGTTAGATTTAGAATTGACCAGAAACGATGGTTATTTGGTTAATTTATTTTTTTAAAATGTTATAAATAAAAATTTCGGGATTATAGATTTACAAAATGACATTGATTCTCAAGCATTCAATATTAAATGTTACATGTGAGATGATTTTGCGGTTTTTGGTAAATAGAATAGGGTGACGAAATTTTCAAAATAGGACATAATAGTATAATTATTTTAAGTACAAATATATTTCTATAATTTTTTTCTAAAAAAAAAACATGACAAAAGAAGTTCATTCGAAAAAAAAAAATTTGATGTCCTCAATTCTGAGTTCATGTGACTTGGTCACTGAAGAAGAGGTAATCAAAATAAAGTTATGGGTATATATAAAGCAAATGATTTGAATAAGATGGGTAAATATCCAAATATCTTCAAATTTACAAAGTTTTAATGGATACATATCCAATTTTGTCCAAAAAAAATATATATATATATAGTACTGATTAAGGATAAAATTAAATATCCATCTTTTCTATGCATCCTAAGTTCACTTCTTTGGAATCATATTTATATTAGTACTTTATTTTTCTAGTACTATATGCATACTAGGTTGGTGTGGAAATATATTACAATATTTTCTGCCACCAGAGAACATCACTTGTACATTCCTAAACCTCTCAATTCAGTTTTGTTTGCATTGTTTTTTTTTTTTATCCAATTACCATTTTACTTGTGAATAATTTTTTGACAAAATTCCTCTGACCATTATATTTAAGGCATGCATGTAAAATTGTAATGGTTACAATGGGTAGTCTAAATGGGGGGTGCGAATCTGCTGCGATTCTGAGGAATCGCAGGACCCTACGATCCTAATCCCAACCATTCAAACGATGAAACCAAGAATTATTTGGAGAAGTCAGTTTTTGTGCACGAATCTCGAAACATGCGAATGGTTGGAATTGGAATCGCAGGGACCCTGCGATCCCAGAGGATCGCAGATTTATTTCCCTAATTGAGAGATGAAAAATCTGCTGAGGTAATTTGATAAAATAGGGTTCAAATGACTTTATTTTTTTTTCCATCATGGCCTCAATTTTTTAATTTTTTTATAACAAAAATTCTAAAACTTATATGTGACCTATACTAGTTTCTCTATATGCATATAAAAATATTATTTTTCATTTTATTTTTTTTATGAATAAATAAGTTAAAAAATCAATTTCTAAAAATTATCCACTTCAAGATATTTTTGCAAAATCTTGATAGCAATAAAATAAAATTAAAAGAGTGAGGCTACGGTACTATGCATAGCACGGTTTGGTCCGTGCTATGGCTCAATATTTGAGTTTTCAAAATTCTAACGGTCGATCCAAACCGTTCAACATGATTATAAAATAAATATGTACTTGCAAACCAAATTTTACATTTTTTTCGAATTTTTTTACTATTTTTTTTAGATAGGTAGAAAATCACTTGATCTGAAAATTCTGGACCATTCAAAAACAGTGATTCTACCTATCTAAAAAAATAGTAAAAAATTCGAAAAAATGTAAAATTTGGTTTACAAGTACATATTCATTTTATAATCATGTTGAACGGTTTGGATCGACTGTCAGAATTTTGAAAACTCAAATATTGAGCCGTAGCATGGACCAATCCGTGCTATGCATAGTACCGTAGCCTCACTCAAATTAAAATGTCGTAATATCATATACGTAATATCATATACGTGGATAAAGAAATGATATAGATTATATCTAATTGTTTTATTTTGACATTTAACTTTTAAATTTTAAAATATTACAGTTTTTAAAAATAGAGACAAAGGGTTAAGAACTGTCTTAATATCCAAATAAGTAAATATCTATTTCTCTAAGCTTATATTCCCACAATATTGGGCTAATAGTCAAGTTGAAAAATACATTATAAAACGAATAAAATTATTATAGAACTTATAATACTAATAAAAATTGAGACTATTGACTAAATTTATTAGGTACAAAGAAGATAATAGTTTCAACCAATTTCCTCCCTTTCTTTCTCACTCTTTATAAAAGCATCCCATGAGGTAAAAGATGAAGCAAAAAGCTGGGAAATGAAACAAAAATATGCCAAAAACAATTAGTTAGCACCTGGCTAAACACCCTCATTCCCATTGGCCAAGAATAAAGCACACTAAAAAAGTGTTCTTAGCAATGTCCCATGAGCTTATGCTCCTTGTCTTTACATTATAATAACATTATAATAATGCAAGAATTTAACTTAGTGCATGGAATCACATCAAACTTTATGCTTCAACCACTAGCCTCTAAGAGGCATCCCACAAGGTGATGGAAATGAACTCCGCTGCTCTCCAAAAAAACCCTGCTGTCCTCTCTATCTCTCTCCTCTTTCTCTCTCTCCTCCTCTTTTTAAGAGAGAGATAGACAGAAAAGTGGAGAGCACAGATTCGGATGTGGATGGAATATGTCCACCAAGTGGCATCTTCTCCTACACCTAACGGCGCAGCAATTCATTTCCATGGTTAAAGGATGGAAAAGAAAAATTCCTACAAAAGTTAGGGGGTTTCTGTTTTGATTATGATGTGGATGGAATATATAGGAAGTGTCTACGGTGCTATGCATAGCATAGAGGCATCCGTGCTACGGCTCAATTTTTGAGTTTTCAAAATTCTAACGGTCGATCCGAACTGTTCAACATGATCTCCATATGAATATGTACTTGCAAACCAAATTTTACATTTTTTAGAATTTTTTTACTATTTATCAAGCCACTTTGAAAAAACAGTAATTTGTACACAACAGTAAAATCTTCTGGACCATTGGCTCAGCAATTTTCAAAGTGGCTTAATAAATAGTAAACAAATTCTAAAAAATGTAAAATTTGGTTTGCAAGTACATATTCATATGGAGATCATGTTGAACGGTTCGGATCGACCGTTAGAATTTTGAAAACTAAAAAATTGAGCCGTAGCACGAAGGCCCTCTATGCTACGCGTAGCATATTAGCCAGATTCGAATATATATACATATATGTGTGTGTGGATATTTTTCATGTGTAATCATTAAGGGGCGAAATTAGAAAATTAAGATTGTTTGTGTTGAGTAAGTTGTGATAATTTAATTATATTTTATAAGGGGGTAAAAGATATATGTACTTATAAAAAAATTAAATATAAATGATAAAGTTGTTAATTTTTAATTCATAAGAGTAGCTTAGCGACCCGATCTAAGCTTTAGATCTGTCCCTATAACCATTAGGTTCTATCAAATATGAAGTCTAAATTATAAGTATAGGGTATATGACAATAAAATAAGTTAACAATAATGACAACATATTCAACGGTTATCAAACCAATTTAAAAATGTTTATTTCGAAGGTTATTATATATGGTTTTTAATTAAGTTTAACTATTGATATATTTCCTCCCAAAATTATAATATATCTTGTTTCTTCTATATATGCTCCAATTAATCATGTTATGGTACATTAAAATGTGTTGATCATATCAATTGTTATGGTTTCTTTTGCGACACAAACATAAGCCAATTTTTAGAAATAACAGTCTCCAGCGAGATGTTTTGTTCTAAAAAATAATTATAAAAGTAGATTATAAATTGGCACTTTCTCAATTATAGTGTATATAATCCAAAGAAATATATTATAAAAATATTGACAAAATTGTAACCATCTCAATTTAGAGGAGGGTTCAAATGCACCATGATTTTGTGCTCCAATATGCTCCACATCCTTTATCTCCGTTTTCAAAGTCTGAACAGTTGATCCGAACCGCTCAACATGATCTTCATAATAAAATATGCTCAGAGACCAAATTTTATATTTTTAGAATTTTTTTACTATTTTTTTAGATAAGTACAAAATCACTGTTCCAGAATCTTCTTAAAACAGTGATTTTGTAATTTTTTTTAAAAATATCAATTTTGGTATCCGAGCATATTTTATTATGAAGATCATGTTGAGCAGTTCGGATCGACATTTCGGACTTTGAAAAAGAAAATAAAAAATGTGGAGCATATTGGAGCACAAAATCATGATGCATTTGAACCCTCCTCAATTTATGCGTATATAAACAAATATTTGCTTGAGTTTTAGTGTTTTACAGTTCAAGTCTTTTAACGACCTCTTAAGGTAATTATTCTCAGGGCGGATCCAGGATTTTCGTCAGGGGGGACAAAAAAATATCGAATCGGATTTAAATACCTAATCGGGTTTAAATCCATTAACCAAATAGGTACTCGACAAAAAACGATGCTTTAACTTATACTTTCCAATGCTTTGACTTGTAATTTCTGATGCTCTGATTTATAATTCTAATTACCAATCAAAATTTAACAGATTTATTTCAATTTTAACCCTAAATTTAACTCGAATTACAAATTAAACGTCTAGAGGGGGGCAAAAAAAAATCCGGGGGGGGGAGGCAAAGTTGGTCGGAACCGATGAATTTCTACTAAAACTCAAAATCCAGGGAGGGCAGCTGCCCCCCCCGGACTATACTGGATCCGCCCCTGATTATTCTCTTCATTATGAACCATATATATACCTATAATTTTGAAATGATTCTTCCCAATAAAAGAGAGAGATAAGGACCCAGATAAAGCTTAAGAGGAATCATTTTTATCCCTTTCTTTGTGCATCCAAACCGTTGTTGGTAACGTTGTTGTGCATCCAAAATTTTGAAATGATTCTTCCCAATAAAAGAGGAACACTTCCCAGTAAACCGTTGTTGGTAAGATAGCCGTGATTTTTATTAAGACCCTCAAAAAAAAGAAAATAACAAATCTGCCTTCAATTCTAAATTTTTATTAAAAATACTCTGATCTTTGTTGGCAGATTTGCTATTTTCTTTTTTTTTAGAGTATTAATAAAAAATTTGGGTAAGATATCACAACTGAATTAAGAAGAAGTCATGTCAACGCGTATCATAATTCAATATAATTCGACAAAATTCACATGAATTTATTTATATGTGAGTGACTAATATAAATTTATTTAATTATTTGTTAAATCCTTAATTTTAAAGAGGATATCATGTATTACTTACCTGCTAAGAATTCAACAAATAATGTTTACAGAATAATGAAATATTATGTATATTGTGAGTTGTTATTATTACATCTATATATCATATATATCAAAAGTAATTTAATTAATATGGCTCAAGTATGTGAATTACATTAAATATATAATGCTCTTAATTTCTATTTGCATAATACAAAATCGTACGTAATATGTTTATTCATGCATACAAGCACTTGTCATAGAAAAGTAGAAAACTATAGAAGATTCGGAATCATCCAATAATAGTAATTTTCTATCTATCTAACAAATAGTAAAAAATATATATAAAAATATAAAATTTGATATCGAAAAATATTTTCATATTCTTATCATATTGAAAAGTTTGAATTGAATATTTGAGCTTTAAAATCAGAGACATGAATGTAAAGTAAGAAATGACTCTTACTACATAAATCATCATAATTTTAGTTACATAATTAATAATGGAGTTGGCTACGGTGCTACGCAAAACATAGAGGGCCTCTGTGCTACGGCTCAATATTTGAGTTTTCAAAATCCTAACGGTCGATCCGAACCGTTCAACATGATCTCCATATGAATATGTACTTGCAAATCAAATTTTACATTTTTTAGAATTTTTTTTATTATTTTTTTAGATAGGTAGAAAAACACTTGATCTGAATGGTAAAGAATTTTCAGTCAAGTGATTTTCTACCTATCTAAAAAAAAGTGAAAAATTCTAAAAAATGTAAAATTTGATTTGCAAGTACATATTCATATGAAGATCATGTTGAACGGTTCGGATCGACAGTTAGAATTTTGAAAACTCAAATATTGAGCCGTAGCATGCATGGAGGCCCTCTATGCTATGCATAGCATATTAGCAATTTCCTTTAATAATATATACATATAGGCATGTGAATTATGTACTCATGATTAGCTTCTTAGGACCCAACCTATTGACAGTAGAGAAGGGGTGGTTTCACATGTAGCCCATCAATTTACCCTTAAAAGGAGAAATGAGGTGCACGTGAAGGTCCACAATTGGACCTATATAGTGCAAAGGCTAGGCTCTTGGACCTATTAATTTACCATTTGGTGACATCTCCAAAAATTCCTTTACACCATGCATTTGAGTATCAGGAGGATGTGGTACCAAAATAGTTGGCTCAATTTCATGTTAATTTTTTTTCTTTCTCAAAAGCTATATATATAGACACACACGTACATATCTATACATATATATATACATATGTACATACATACATATACATATGTCGAGTAGAACTAGGGTGCTCTCGAGTTCACCAAGCCCTTGGTGAACTCAAGTCCAAAACTCATCGGATCGGCTTCAAACGACGAATCCGACCGTTGAAATCCGTCTACCTTACGAGTGATGCGTCTACATGCAAAAATTTTAAATTTTGAAATTAATTTTGCATAGAGTCAAGTGGTCAAAAAACGTCAAAAAATGAATGCATTAAAATTAATTTATTAACCTTCTAATTTTGACCACTTGACTCTATGCAAAATTAATTTCAAAATTTAAAATTTTTGCATGTAGACGCAACTCGTAAGGTAGACGGGTTTCAACGGTCGGATTCGTCGTTTGAAGCCGATCCGATGAGTTTTGGACTTGAGTTCACCAAGGGCTTGGTGAACTTGAGAGCACCCTAGTTCTACTCTACACATGTCTATAGATATAGATACATATACATATATATATACATATATATAGAGAGAGATAGGCTATGGTGAGTTGTGAAGTAAAACGTCGTTTTACTTCACGCCATATTTTTATTTTGAAAATCTATAAAACCGATCCGAACCGTTCAACTTTTTCTAAATATTGAAATGTGCTTGGAGACTAAATTTTACATTTTTTGGAATTTTTTACTATTTATTAAGCCACTTTGAAATCGCTGATCCACTGTGAACAGTAAAAAACAGTAAAATTTTCTGGACCACTGGATCAGCGATTTTCAAAGTGGCTTAATAAATAGTAAAAAAATTTCAAAAAATGTAAAATTTAGTCTCCAAGCACATTAAAATATAGAGAACATGTTGACCGGTTTGGATCGGTTGTTTGAATTTTCAAAATAAAAATATGAGCGTGAAGTAAAAATGACATCTTACTTCACAACTCACCATAGCCCAGCTCTATATATATATATAGAGAGAGAGAGAGGAGGGATCAAGTTACAACAAAGTTACAACAACTATTTTTTTCATTTTCAAAGTCCAAATCGTCGATCCAAACCGTTCAACATGATCTCCACAATAAAATGTGCTTGCAGATCAAATTTTACATTTTTTGAATTTTTTTACTATTTATTAAGTATTTTACAAAAAATAGTCATATTCAGACCATTGAATTTTGTACCCATCTTAATAAATAGTAAAAAATTCAAAAAAATGTAAAATTCGATCTGCAAGCACATTTTATTTAGATAATCATGTTGAACGGTTTGGATCAACGATTTGGACTTTGAAAATGAAAAAAATGGTTGTTGTAACTTTATCGTAACTCAAATTTGTTGTAAGTTGATCCCTCCTCATATATATATATGTGAGTCCGGCTAATACATTTATATAAGAACTTCAACACAATATGCTTATAAGTTGTTTTTGCAGTTTCAAAGTCCAAACAACCGATTCGAACCGTTCAACATGATATCCATATCAAAATGTGCTTGGAGACCAAATTTTACATTTTTTTGAAATTTTTTAAATATTTTTTTAGATAGGTAGAAAATCATTGTTTATTATGATACATAATCTTCTGAATCAATGAACCTACCTTAATAAATAGTAAAAAAAATTAAAACAATGTACAATTTGGTCTCAAAGCACATTTTAATATGGAGATCATGTTGAACGGTTCAGATTGACTGTTTTGTTTGGACTTTAATATGGAGATTGATTTTTTTTATGTTTTATGTTATATAAAAATGATAATAATGTACTTGATCTTTATATCCCATAATTCAAAATTCTATCTTCACCCTTGAGTGCCAATGCAAACATGAAGTAAAAGAGATAAATCGTATTATTAACCAGGCTCAATTAAAAAAAAGACTAATTCTGTAAAACAAATTAAAATTACCTCTTTTTACCTCTTTTTATCTGAAACCTTAATTCCTATATGAACCTTAAGGCATCTATACTGTAGAATTAAGCCTTCTTAATCTTTTGGATTAAAATTTAATCCTACTTTTCCAAAGAGATTTGCATGATGATATGATCACAACAACAAAGTAGGCACTTATCGCGAGGAATCTCCGTCGTGAAAAGTGCTGTCGCAAATAGATAAAGCACGTTTATGACGGTACTCCGTCGCGAAAAGTCACTTTTTATCCTCGCAAAAAGTCTTTGATTCTTGTTGTGGATGTTAATCCAATTTTTAATATAATAAATTTTCCAGCTTGAGCTCCCTTCTTTTCACGTTGAGGTGGACCACACCATGCATGTGATTTCTCAAAATATAGAACTAGTTAAGTTTTCTGTGACTCTTTCGATCCTTTAGTAAAGGGTGGTTTTAGTTTAATATTTCTTCAGACTTCTTTTAAATTATAACTCGCCACACATAGGTCTACAAAGCCGGGGCAGTTGATTTGTTAGATCAAACAATTAATGAAATCGATATATGCCATTGGATTTTGACAGCACACAAATCTTAAGGCAATGCAACCAGCGGCAGATGGCAGTGAGAGAAAAAGGAGCTAAACATCTCTCGGTAAATTAAAAATTTATAATTTATCCATTACATTTTATCTTTTTGTATGCATTAATATATTTTTAGCTCCCTAAATAAAATTACAAAATGCTTAATTTTCCAAACTCTTCAATCTCAGTTTTCTAGTCCGTTCTAAATGCAACATCTGTTTTTTAATTAGCTTCCTAGAAAAATTACAAAATATTAGATTTTTCAGTCGCTCCAATCTCAATTTTCTAATTTCGTTCTGAATGCACCAGCTGGGATACTCATACTCTCTCTGAAACTGGATGAGCATCCCCTATGGTACCACAGGGGATATAATAACTTCCAGCCGAGCCAAAATTATTTCGGTGTCTATTTGAATTATAAAGGATCCGTTTTGAGATTTGTGTCAAGTTAAAACAGACGATGCAAATCTCATTGTACACGGTAAGGTACCACATTGGATCTGAACTCTATGGAGCTTGCACAAATCTTAAGAGATATAGATTTTCACTAGATCAGAATATGATCAAAATAACTGAGATGAGGAATAGTAATGCATATGATGTGGTTTCCATGTGTGGCGCAGATACTAAAAGAGTTGGTCCCACAAAAATATAATATATACAAGCAGATTGGGTCCCATGCAGCCGACATTGACTAGCCAATGAATGCACTGAAAGAGAAGCTCATGTATAGTATATATGCACCTAAACTGCTTCATAGTTAAGCAAGGGGCCAGCTTGGGAGATGCAAAGAATAAGAGATTACCATTACAAGTAAGTATACTAGTTTATAAAAAAGATATTGCATTTTTTATGTATACTATACTTAATTATATACTTTATTACATACACAAGCAGTAAACTAATTATATCTAGCTTGAGATTTAATGGGAGCACAGGTGTATTTTATACCTCATTACATACATGAGCAGTGTATTTTATACCCCATCAATACAAATTAGTAATTTTCTCCTGTATATTTTATAAATTTTATAAGTGTTTATATGATTTAGCCCTCCTCATAAAATACTAAATGTGTGATGTAGCTTAGAACTCTACTTTGTATAGAGACTTGAGTTTCAAATTCCAGTTACCACATATTATACAATTTATTTACATTTAAGCCAGGGGCTAGCTTGAGAAATGAGAGATGCATATAATAAGATTTTCACCACACAGAAGTACACTAGCTAATTTATAAAAAGATCTGCAAAGGTTGTTGTATATACAATGCTTAACTAGACCTCATTACATACATGAGCAGTCAATTTTATAATTTGCTTGAGATTTGAATAATGTATACAGTCAGGGCAGATTTTAAAGGGAGCTCGCATAAATACAAATTAAGTAATTTTATCCTTTATATTTTATATTTTTTTTTACATGTGTTTATATGGTTCGGCCCTCCAGCTTAGAACTCGAATTTGTGGCCATGGAGACTTGAGTTCAAATCGCAATTGTCACACATTATACATATTACATTTAAGCAAGGGGCTAGCTTGAGAAATGAGAGATGCACAGAATAAGATTTTCATCACACTGAAGTACACAAGTTTATAAAAAGATCTGCATATGTTGTATATACTATATACAACACTTAACTATGCTTGATTACATACATGAGCAGTCAACTAATTATATCAAGCTTGAGATTTGAATAATGTACAGAACAACAATATATATATATATATATATATATATATATAACATTCATTTAACATATGAAAGAAACAACTAAAGTGACAAATTTTTTATGTGGTCCTAGTTCTTGCAAGTTGCAAACTACATAGTCAGATGCTATTTGTTGGTAACTAGAGTCTGATGTGGTCCTTGTTCTATTCCTGGTTCCTGATCAAAGTTATTAAGGTTTCAAGGAGATAAATTTGTATTAATTTGACTTTTATGTATATGAATTTGAATGCCTTAACATGATTACATCTATCTTTAAAACGATCCCTTTCGTTAGCTTCCACGTGTCAGAAGCCCAAGCCCTTGAACTCAAAAGAAATGTGCGGTCCCGGCGCAACACAAGTGATGCTAAATTAACTAAACATGCTGTACTGATGTGTAAAGAACAAGCAGCCAACATATTATAGCCAATATATAGATTAGTGTTTCCTCAACTTTAAATTACTTTTAAGAAAAGTAGTGTCCCCTTTCCTAGGCCATATAAATACCCATGCATCCATGAACTTTGTATTGTTGTACTGTTAGAAACACAATATCAATATTAGCAAGTGCTAAGATTTAAGCAACAACCTTGAAGCTAGTTCAAACTAGTGGAAGGTTGTGTGCAAAGGAGGCACAAAAATGGCCCGAGGAAAGGTGCAAATGAGACGGATAGAGAACCCGGTGCATAGGCAGGTTACTTTCTGCAAACGGCGCGCTGGCTTGTTCAAAAAGGCCAAGGAGCTATCGGTGTTGTGCGATGCGCAGATAGGAATCATAATCTTCTCTTCACATGGAAAACTATATGAGCTTGTCTCTAATGGGTAAGACAAGCCTCCATAAAATTTTCATAAACAAAGAAAAATTAAGTCTCCATATGAAAAATATATAGGTGTTTCTGCTAATTACATATCTCTTTAAGCCTCCATATATGAAGAAGTGGTGTTTTTGGCAATTACATATCTCCTTCAATTATTTTTTATAATAGATAACATTTATCCAAATTCCTTTTTTCTTTAAAAATAGGATATTTATATGTTGGTTTTTAAAATGGGATCTGTTTAATTAACACCCACTTGTTCTTCCTCAATTCAAGAATCTGCATTAATTAATGCTACAATCTTAGACCAGAAATTGCATATTTGACATGTTTCTATTTAATGTAAAATTCAGCTAGCTAGTGATGCATGTTTCTATTTATTGTGAACTTTGAAATAAACAAGTTGGCAAAAATATCTTTTCTCATATATATATAATGGCCTAAAATTGTATATTCATCTATTTTATATAAATTAAATATGGAAGAACAATGGATGGTTTGCTTGATAAGTACAAGACTGCAAGTGGAGAAGCTCAAAGTGAAGGAAGTGAGACCAACCAACCACAGGTAAATACAATTTTTTCTCTGTCGATTTTACCCCCTACATCTTTTTCATTATCTCTGTATTATGCTCTTTATAGGGAGTTTGGTGTATATGCATTATGATTTGTTTTACTTTTATTAAGCAGAATATATTGATGTTTTATATATAGGCTAGCTTCATGCCTTATCCCATGTTATGTAGCCATGAAGATAAGGGTAGTAGTTGTAGTCAAACTTGACACTTTTTCTACAATTCCAATTACTTTGCTCCAGAACAAACTTTTATTGTGGTTTTAAATGAGAGGATAAGCTCTCAATTTACTTCAGAATATTCTTGACTATTGCTTAAAAGTTAGAGAGAATAATAACCTTTAAAGTGCTTGTGAACTTTTTAACTTTTTTAATTGAACTTCTGCACTTCTAATTAATTACTCGGAGAGAACAAAAAAAAAAAAATTAATTACTCGGCAGATGTTGAAAGGTTTACTTCATGTGATAGTAATTTTGTTTAGAAAAAAAAAATTATATACCAAGATTATCTCAAATTTTAAATTTGGGAATGATTTTTCTCGAAGAATTCACCTAATAATACCAGCACAACTGCTAACGTTACTGAGAACCAACATTTGGTATAGTATCAAAAGACAATATTCTCTATGCGTGGAAAGTTGCAAGTGCAAAATTTGGCTGGGGAATTTCTTGTGGATATTAAATGTGTTAGATAGCTTGAATCTCAATCACTAATTCTAAAAAAACTGCTAATTTTACTAGCAATTTCGTTATTTCTAAAAATGTAAACTATATTTTGCACAATTGCATATGAATGAACCGCTAGTAACGCTAGCTAGGTGCTTGAGGATAACATGATCCCGTGCTATCGGTGCACTAGCTAAAAAAATTATCCTAAATTTTTTTTAGCAGACTTCTTCTTGATTATCATTATCATACAATGTTTTGAAATTTATTTTGGTTTATATTTCAGGATGCTGAGAGAGAAGCCATGATGCTTAAGCAAGAGATCAATCTGTTGCAGAAAGGCATGAGGTTATCTTTTTGCTATTATACACTATTAAAATGGTTTCTTAAATATACTGACAAAATTTCATTATGCTTAGGTATTACTATTAGTGAAGTAATTAAATATGCATTACACATGCTTAAGACAAAAGTTATAGTGTAACATATCTTGTAATGATTAATAGTTGTTTATTCTTGATGTTATACCCACAAAAGGTACTAGTGTTTAGGCCCTGTTCGGCCAACTCCTGTTGCCGTGGGAGAAAAAAAATTCACTCAGAGTGAATTTTTTTTTTCCCAAGCACACAGTAAAATTTGGTTAAAAATTTTTTTGATCCTACCCCATGCCCATTCCCAAGTTGGCGCCAAAAAGGCCCTTAATGATTTAGATTTGGGCATTCACATAAAATTCATACATATAATCCATATATGAATCTATCAGTAATTGGTTTTGTATAAAATGTTTTATAGGTACATGTATGGTACCCAAACAACTGAACATATGAATCTGGAAGAACTACATGCCTTGGAGAGGTACTTAGAGATTTGGATGTGCAACATAAGATCAGCAAAGGTACCTCATTTTTATGTATTATGATATATCTGTATATTCTATCAATCTGCAATATGCGAAAATAGAAGCTCGAATCAAATGCTGATCGCAATTTGAACTTATATTTTCCAGATGCAAATGATGTTTCATGAGATTGAGTCACTGAAAAGCAAGGTTAGTTTCGGTTCCTATGTTTTTCAAAAAAAGATTTTATAAGTAACATATACCAGTAGTAATTTCTAAATAAAACGAAAATAATTCATTTAATTTTTCTTACAACATGATGAAATGTTTCATATCACTCACATTTTGCTAGTTCAAGTATTGTTTTGAGCAAAATGTATGAAATAATAGGATTATTCTAGTAATAAGAAACTTAAAAGGAAAGTAATTAATATTTTTTTCTCGTTCGGCTACTAACAGTTGTGGTATTACAGGAAGGCATACTGAAGGCAGCAAATATGTTACTCCAAGAGAAGGTACTTCACAATTCCTAACTAACAGTTAATTTTACATCGACAAAAATCAAAATAAAAGGGAAAGAAATCTATATATATTGCACCTAATTTTATACAATTATAAGTTTTTACTTTTTAAAAGATGTGTATGATCATATTGTTTGTTCATAAAGTCTCATATTATATATGTTATTTAAAATTTGTAGCAGATAGTGGAGCAACAGAATGTACCAATAGACGTACCGCAGATGGTTGTTGCGGATCAAAACGGGCATTTTGGAGCCCCGCATATTGCTGACATTGTTAACCCGCTAACTGTGTATTCTGACTATTCCTATTCTTATTCTGGTTTTAGGGGCTCAGAAATGGGCTATTCTTACCGATTCCAATAAAATCCCCTAGGGACATCTGTTTAATAGCAATAAATAGAGGGGCATAGGTGTAAAACATGTCTGTTTGTGTGAGTTGTAGTACTTCCTACTGGTATCTTGTACAGATAATGGGTCCCTCTTTAGCATTTACTGAGATGCTACTATTATTATTATGTATTCATGATCTCTTTTAATTTGTGAAACCTTTTAGATATTTTTATTTCGTTCTTGTATCTTAAAACCAGATTATTTGTGCTATTATGTTTGATATATCATTCTTTGTTTTATTAGTTGATCAGTTATCATATCTCTCTCTTTCTCTCTCTCTCTGATCTTTTGAAAGAAAAAAAAAAAGAACAAGAAAAAGAAAAAGACAAATGTTATCAGTTATCATCTCTCTCTCTCTCTCTCTTCTTATTATTTTATTTATATTGAACTAGTTATCAGATCAATTACTTTTTTAGTAAATAAAAAACTAAAATAGTTGATTGATCAGGAATATGGAATTACCTATGAAGTAATGTGCAGTAACCTAATATTTTTCTTGCACCAAACTGTTATGCTGTATTGACATGGGCCTCCAAAAAGTTTGGTCATGACTGCAAAAGTAAATAAAACGAATAAATCAACTTCATGATGACTTTTAGGCCCATCCAGCCCAATATTAAATTAAACCAATATAAGCCTTCCTTTGAACACACTTTTTAAAAGACAACCAAACTCATTCATCCTCTTTATACAATTTTCACATTGAGAACTCCTTTGTTTTAAATACAAAATGCTGCATATTTGTCTGATATAGAGGCTACTAATGGCCAATATTATCATTTAGAGACAAGTAACAACATCTCTTCTCCAGCTTTTTCATCAGGAAACATGAAACAAAATAAACAGGCTAAATTATCATATCTAAGGCAATGTAAAAGTAAAATAAAAATGAAAAATATTATTTTCCTTTTAAAGTCACATTCAAGGAGGAAACCAAACATTAGTCCTATGTATGAGGCACAAACAAAAACCAGAGAAACTTTAAAAAAGAGTGAGATTCAAGTTCAACAGGCAACTGTTTTTACACAGACTCTCGATTTATTCAGGAGTAATGACACAAAAAAAAAATTAGGAACGAGGAACACTGCAACTTGACTTCAATTGACTCGTTGAGTTGCAATATCGCTTCAAGCTTTCTGGCTCCCTGTAGAAAGAATGCAAATTAAATTAATATTCCAACAACTAAAATATAGCTTCAAAATCTGCAATTAATCCAACAAAAAATTAATGCACAAGGCTCACAATTTTTCAAAGCAGTTAATATAATACCAAGAGTGAGTCTATGGTACTATGCATAGCACGGATTGGTCTGTACTACGGATCAATATCTCTGTTTTGAGAGTCCAAATAGTCGATCTGGACCGTTCAACATGATCTCCATATGAAAATGTACTTGTAGATCAAATTTTAAATTTGTTTACAATTGTTTTACTATTTTTTTAGATAGGTAGAAAATCACTTGATCTAAAAATTCTAGACAATTCAAAAGTAGTGATTTTCTACCTATCTAAAACAATAGTAAAAAATTTCTAAAAAATGTAAAATTTTATTCTGCAAGTACATTTTCATATGGAGATCATTTTAAACAGTTCAGATCGACTATTTGAACTTTGAAATATGGTATAATTGTCGTTTACTTCAAGGAAAACGCTTCATTTTTCATTGGTATCAAACTAACAATAGAAAAGCAATGAACTTTCTCTTAATACAAAGGCAAGTCAGCATATTACACCCAACTAGCAAAGAATTCACATCCCCTAAGATATCTCAAATTTTGATTTATCCGTACAAAATCGGAACCGTTCAGCACGAATTTTAAAGCAACCCATTTTATATTAATATTGCCCGTGCATCTAAATAGGCACCGAAAGCACTTTTTGGCCCGGTTTTGACATAAACTGGAAAGTTGAGATAACTCAAGAGCATACGGACCCACCAGCAAAACCACGTAAAATTAAGTAGAAATAAAAGCCACATGACCTACGCCTTCTGTATTAGTTGAAACATCTAATAAGCAGCTCATGTGAACTTAGAATGAAATATCACAACTGCTGAGCTGTGTTTTGCTTCAATTCGAATCTAAAGAAAACCATTTAAGAGTTGACATACTCCACTACATTGGTGTCTAGTAAAAGACATGCAGGCTATTAGGTGCAAATATAATATATATATGGGTCTTATTGCAAAATTGAGTTAGACAGAGAGAAAGAAGAGACCTAGGGTTTTGTCTTCCCACCAATAGAGAAAGCGAAGGTTGGCTTGTTGTTTATCCATTTTGTATAACCCGTACCAGTGCTCTGCCACCTCTGACCCAAATACCGCTCCACAGACTGCCCCAAATCCCGTTGCCAACAAAACACCTTGCACAATTTAACATACAACAATTTTATCTAATATTATTCCCAAATGAAAATAGTCGTCAGTAACAGTTTCCTATTCCCTTTTTTCTGCATAAAGATACTACATTTGTTACATAATTTTAGCAAAAATCAATTGGATTTATATGAAATTATGGGTATATATATACCATGTGGAGCCTTGGAGTATTTCATAGCAATGCCTCCCAAATGCCCAGCACCAATTGCAGCTCCACCTAGTGCAAATTTCCTCGATTCCCTCAAAGCCTTCAACTGCAAATTCAATTAATCCAGAAATTTATGTGAAATTAATTCAGAAAAGAACAAATTGGGAACTTTTCTATCAATCAACAACTAAATTGGGGAGACCTGAGGTCCGTAGACGGGATCGGAGGCGATGAACTCGTCGACGTCAGCATCGGTCCATTTGGGGAGAGGCTGGTCGCGACCGTAGGTCTTCTTGAAGTAGTCTAGAAAGGACAAGTTCTTCTTCCAGTGCTCCTTCACCTCCTCCAAGTACTCTAACGCCATCTCGTTTCCTCTTCTCTCGAGCTCTCTCTCTCTCTCTCTCTATCAATTTGTTTTTGTTTGCTTGCGGCGAGATTCAGAAATAGGAAAATTATACTGGGAACAATGATTTCTATTACCTAAGGTAACAGAATATTTATCTTTAGATCTGAACCGTTCGATTAGAATCGGCACGAATATTAAAGTGACCTCGTGCGTTCCACTTTGGGCCGGTTTGGCCCAGATTCGGATCACACGGTCCAGATCTAAAAGAAGTGAGGTGTCATACCTCAGAGGAATGAACCAATTTGGGTATTGGGATTTTGTTTGCTTGCGGCGAGACTGAGAAAGAGGAAAATTTACTGAGAACAAGGATTTCCTATCACCTAAGGTAACAGAATATTTCACTTTAGATATAGACCGTCCAATTATAATTTTGCACGAATATTGAAAGCTCATATTTTGATCGGACGGTTATAATCTGAACAGAAATATTCTGTTAACTTAGAGGATAAACAAGTTGTGATTATTAGCGCAACTGAATGATGGACCCCATTGCGTAAGAGGTGAGGTGTCAAAACCCCATATGATGTTGAACTATTTATTACGGTGTTTATATGTACGCAGTATACCACGTCCAACGATAGTCTTGATGAAAATATGAAATGAAGATTTACGAGCATCTTTATTTATGAAATGGCAAACGATTACATGAACATTTTATAGTAATTACTTCTTAATATTTTAAATCATTTTAATTTATGTAATTTTATTTTAGTTAAGTTGAATAATTTTGTGATTATGAATTTAATCTCTTTAAATTATCGACTATAAACTGATATAATAATTTTAGAAAAATTACAAAATCAGTTAAATTCGTAATTATGTAACATTTTATAATTAAATTATATTAATTATACCAGTATTTATATTTTTTTTAAAAGTGGATTGAAATTGCTTTCGGTCTTACCAACAAAATTTATATTTTCTCCATTAATTTACCTCAAAATGGAGAGGCTCACGAGAAATAAACAAACAAAATTTTCAGTTTAAATCCGGTTTGTTCGCTATATACTAGCACGAATCTTAAAAAAAACTCCGTACATTACAAGTTTGAAACAAATTGATCCGAATTCTGATCGGACGGTATGAATTGAACTAAAAAATGATGTTACCTGCCATATATAGCCCATGGGATTTTGCAAAAGGGTTAATGGAGCTCCACAAATTGAGCTGTGGAATAATTTAGTGACCTAAATGCAAGGCTGGATAACAAAACCTTGGATGGCCCATAGTTTTTGTAAGAATACAACAACATTATTGATTATTGCAAAAACATATTAGGAGAATGATAAAACCAACTCATATAATTAATCGAAGGTACCTCATTTTTTTAGTTTGAATCGTGTTCGTTCGTTCGTTGTATGTTAGCACGAATCTTAAAGAGATTCCGTACTTTGTAATCTTGGACCGGATTGGTCCAAGTTCTGATTGGATAGTCTGAATTAAAACTCAAACGGTACATTACCTCAGAAGATCCAAACTCGTGCCGCCTCCCTCGAGATATCTCAACTTTTGAGTGGATACTTGTAAAAATCGGAGCCATTTAACACGAATTTTGAAGCAACCCATTTTCCATTAGACACCGTTTAAAATCTGACTTATATATCCATTAACTCAAAAATTAAGATATGTTTATCCATCAACCCATTTTTACTAAATATATTTTTTGTTATGTTTTGTTTCAAAAAAAATTATAAAAATATGCTTATATATGTTTATTGTTTAAAATAATTATGTGTTATTCTGAAAATTTTGTTTAATCTTATTCTATTTTATGGATCCGTACTTTGGTGTCCGGCATGGAAGAGCTTTTGCCAGTATTTCCTCACCATCGCTCAAACATTTGACAATCGTTTAAACAAATTTGACAATTTGAAATTCTGAAATTTTTAAACTGAATTACTTAAAAAAGATTACTTGTTTGGATTATTTGCAAATTATTTTTCATTGCCTAAAATTTTTCTTTCTTGTGTGGATTATCTGCAAAGAGATAGTACATACTTCTTATCTTGCCTTGGGCCGAAATTTTTATTTTTAACATTTTAATAAAATTCATTAATAAATTAACCATCGTTTTCGGTCAATTTCAAATCTAACACGGCCGCAGAATGCCGGAGCGGACCCATATGGGGGGTACCGCAGAATGCCGGAGCGGACCCCCATATGGGTCCGCAGAATGCCAGAGCGGCCCCTGGGGCCGCAGAATGCCGGAGCGGACCTTTTATTTTTTATTTTAGAAATACGAAATTGTAATTTGTTAAGGGTTATTTAGTTTCGAATGCAGTTTAAATTGATTTTTGGTCGTATCGTATTTTTGGTCGTTCGTTTGAAATATTTTAGATATTTTAGATATGTGGTTTCTTTGAAATTCTTTTGTGTACTCTGAGAAAATAAAATCAACAAAATAAATAAATAACAACAAAATCAAACAAACAAGAAACTAATCAACGAAATAAATAAGTATCTGACAAAACATCTACCAATACTCCAAATAAGAATCTACCAATCTAACAAAACATCTAACAATCTACGGCTCTGGACTAAACACCGTCCTCGCCTTCTTCTTCCTAAACCCCCGACCCCGCCTACATAGTGGCGTCTCGTCTGTATCTCCGGAGGATGCTGAGCTGGATGCCTGGACATCCGTAGACTGAACCGGCTCCTGGAGAACCTCCTCAATCTCGGATGTCTGCTGGACCCCAGGACCAAAAACTGTGGTCTGTCCAGACTCAGCCTGCGTGAATAAAAACGCCTGTCTGGCAATAGGGTCATCGAGGAGGGAAGGGTGAGGTACCTGCTGTGAGGACTGGCCAGGGAACGGCGGGATGGGATCTGTCTGAACATACCCTGGCTCATAGGCAGGAGGTACTGTCTGAGTGGGACTGTAACCTGGGGAATACAGTCCATCTCCCTCTGTGCCATAATCAGTGGAGATATCAAAGCCCAGGTCCTCCTCGTGTCCACCCTGTAGTAACTTACAAATTAGATAATGTATTGAATAAGAAAAAAATCACAGTTATGTATTTTAATTTAAATTATACCTCGGTAGGCATCCTAGCCTGGGATCCCATGGCGTCCTGTGCGGCTCGGCGCATCAACTCGGCACCTCGGTCGAACGCCTGACCGACCGTCTCAGCGCCGTGGACGGGTGCAAACACGTCCTCATCACCAGTGTAGGGGACATAGACATCGGGCTCGTCAGATATGTCGTCCACTGCATCAACACCGCCCAAGCCAGCACACCTCAGTAGAGAGTCGAGGCGCGCCCTGTACCCACACTGGCACACCGCAGGTACGTTGTGCTTCAGAATGACCTTCCCAAGCCTCTTCCATCCCCTGGTGACGGCCATCGTAGCCCCTATGACGCAACTCTTGACAAGATATAATGCCTGAAAATTGAAAAAATTATGAAGTAGTTGTACAATTGTAAATATTAATAGTTTTGAATTTGAAACTTCAAATTAAAAATACCGTGGCTGCGAAAGGTGCGCCGGCGGGGATAATACCGTGGATCCGTCCCATACGATCCCTCGGCTTCGGTACCCGCTCATGTGGGTTGTCACCGATGCATCCCTCGAGAAATATGGTGTACGCGCCATGATCCTGGTACCAATCTCAGTAAGGTCTGTACGAATTACAACAAATGTTAGATATTCCAATCAAAAAGCCATAGTTGAAGTAGTGAATTAATAAAATTTCTTACACTGGCGCGACATCCATCTGACGGTCGGGCTCGGCCAATGGGGGATCTGCCTGTCCTGTCTCGAACACGTAATCGGCACGAGCAATCCCCCAGTCCTTGCCTGCAGTGGTCTCCCTGGCATGGTGCAGAGCTCGCCAGACATCCTCGCTGATCGGTGCCGGGGGCGGAGCAAGCTGGCGCATCCCGAACTGTCTCATGACCCGTCCGGGGTAATGGTGCTCGATGATCTATATATATTAATACATTAGTTTTTATTAAATTAAGTTGATTGTGTAAATAACTAGCATAAAGAAATTACGGTACCTGAAAACATATGAGCGGCACCTCTGCACGCCAGAAACGCTCCTGCTGACGACATCGCTCCGGCAATATCTCAAGATATGAGCGATGTGCGCCATCCACCTCGACCTGGAAGTATAGATTTAATATCATATATCAATTCGAACTGGAAAAAATTTAAATAAAAATAAAAATAAAAGTAAACTTACATAATCTCTGTAGGGCTCCCAAGTGACAAACTCGGCATCATCTCTGAGGTGCTCGATCTCCTGTCTCCAAAATGTGATGCCGAGAGACGCGCCATGCCCCGCACCTACCCAAATCTTGAGATAGCAGTACTTGGCGGCAAATGCAGGGCAGTTGTCCGGCTCGGGCTTGCCCCACTGCGGCACATCTGTCTTGCTAGCCAGGACTGGACGGCCAACAATCAGATGTGCATAGGACCAGTGCTGTAGTAACATGCACGGTCCTATGAAGGTCTTGTTCTTCTTCAGGCAGGCTGTGTTAAGACCCCTTTACAAGAAAACAAAGTCATTGTTACTACACTACGATGTATACTATTTGAAAATATTTATAAGGTGTTTCTTACCTATATAGGCATGCCAGTGTGGCACCTCCCCAGTTGAACCTGCCCGCAGTGGACAGGTCGCGCAGAAGCTCGAGGTAACACAACCGCACCTGATCTCCATGCGAATCCGGAAAAAACCGACAGGTGATCATCTCCAAAATATAGGCGCGCAGATATCGATCAATAACCACCTGTTAAAGATTTAAATTAGAACATTACTTACAAGAAAATAAATATAATACTATTTAAATTAAATCTTGTACAAGCAAATACCTGATCTGCTCGATCCGGAAAGACCTGAAATCTCGCCCGCAGTTACCAAGCTGATGCAGCTGGGCGAGACCACAGTCTTATCACCTCTCTTCTTCGCTTTCTAGAGATCCTCGTGCGGGATACCCAATAGCTCTAAGCACAATGCACGAAAATCTCCGTACTCGACGCCCGTGACCGGCTCCCCAATAATAGTCATACCCCACAGGCAACTGACGTCCTGTAGGGTGACTGTCATCTCAGCATGGGGGAGATGAAAGGTGTGCGTCTCGGGACGCCATCGCTCAACGAGGCCAGAAGATAAGCCCTCGTCAGCATTCTCCTCGGCCATCTGGGATATCTGGTACAATCCCATCGAGCGTAAAACCCCCCCGTACGCCGACTGGTACCGTAGATGCTGGCGGTTGTGACGAACCGTAACCGCATCCAAACCCTGCATTTAAGTAAATAATCAGATCAAGTTCATTCATCGAAAATTCGAGATGACAAATTTATAAATATGACAAATTTACTTACCCCAGTGGCAGCCTCTAATATCCGATGCTCCGCATTCGGGTACCTTAAGAAGTCGCTGACCCTGTCGGTGCGACTCCGGATACCCGGAACATCCGCCAACGCTGTCTCGATGTACTGAGACATCTCGTATGGCGTGGTTGTAGGAGCATGTTGTGTACCCCTACTGGAGGATGGTATATCTCTACTGGTACTCATGCTGTATTGGATAATATTTGGTCAAATATGAGAGTTTGGTAAAAGTCCGGTTTAACTTTGGGTACAATTCTAATTAAATTTGGATACAATTCTAATTAAATTTGGTTACAACCGAATTAAATTTGGGTACAATCTAATTAAATTTAGGTACAATTCTAATTAAATTTGGTTACAATCGAATTAAATTTGGGTACAATCTAATTAAATTTGGGTACAATTCTAATTAAATTTGGGTACAATCGAATTAAATTTAGGTACAATTCTATTTAAATTTGGGTACAATCGAATTAAATTTTGGTACAATTCTAATTCTAAATCCTAAATCTAAACTCTAAACCTAAATCATAATCCTAAACCCTAAACCTACACCTAATTACTACTCTACAATAAAAATTAAAATAAGAGAAGAAGAAGAAAACTTACCCGAGGTCGAAGGGATTCAAACTTCAAAAGAGATGTAATGAAATCGGAATTCTGCGGCCCTATATATAGGTCGGGGACCGCTCCGGCATTATGCGGCCCTGGGGCCGCTTCGGCATTATGCGGACCCATATGGGGGTCCGCTCTGGCATTCTGCGGTACCCCCCATATGGGTCCGCTCCGGCATTCTGCGGCCGTGTTAAATTTCGAATTGACCGAAAACGATGGTTAATTTATTAATGAATTTTATTAAAATGTTAAAAATAAAAATTTCGGTGCCTTGGGGGATCCGACTCTACTGCTATTCTAAGAAGAATAGCAGTGGGTGCTCTTCACTTTTCTGTCTATCTCTCTCTTCAAAAGATGAGGAGAGAGAGAGGAGAGAGATAGAGAGAATAGCAAGGATAGCAGGGTTTTTTGGAGAGCAGTGGATTTCACTCCTGCTTTGGGAAGCATTTGCCGTATCTTGACACTTATTTTGTGGCAAATATTTCCATATTGCCCTTATTGTAAGGTACTAAAATTTTTTATGACAAAATATATTCCAAACTTTTTATCTTCTCTTTTTATCGTTTTCTTATCCTATTGTTTAGTAGTATTTCATGCAATGCAAATTGAAATCGTCCTTTACAATATGCAAAAGATAGTTTGCAAAATATCTGAATTGTATTGCTTTGATAGTTAATTTACACCTTAGACCAATGAAACACACATAATTGTATTGCTTTGATAGTTAATTTACACCTTAGACCAATGAAACACACATTCTTTTATATAGTATAGATTTTAATTTTATATATGCCTTTTCAATTACACCAAAAATAAATAAAAACGAGAGTTGAAATATAACATGAGACTATTATGTATTGTTTTGTTATTTATTGAAATAATATTCTCAATTTCAAACATTTGACAGTTGATAGGCCACGACCATGATGCATTTTTTTCAATGAATTTTATAGTTTATTTTATCAAAATAAAATCTAATTAATGGTTTTCAATCGGACAGTCACTTTATATTTTTTGGATATAATACAGATGCATCATTTCTAGTTATTGTTGCTGGTTTTTTATTTGAATATGAAACCTTTAAATTAATCATAATTTACTGAATTTAAGTCCATAATAACAATGTTTTCCAAATAATATTCGAATTATTTTTTCTCGAAACTTCTACAAATAATTTCTAAAGTAAATAAATCATACAAATGAACTATAAAAAACTTTCTTTACGAACCGTTAAACTTCACTTTCCTTATTTATAATACATATTTTTACATTTTTACAATAGAGACTCTTTTTAGTTTATTTTTTTCCTTACATCATAGTGCTTCTAGGTTTAAGGATATTGATTTTGTTTATATATTTTGTTTATTTTAATATAATACAAGTTAAAAGTAATAAATAAAATCTGTTCTACATATAATATGATTAGCAAATAGCAACCAACTCGATCTATTACTTTTTTTGACATCTGGTTAATTATCAATAATACGATATTTCTCTCTTGATTTTCTCCTATATCTTATATTTTTCATTATAGGCATGTTCATATTTAATTAATTAGTC
This sequence comes from Carex myosuroides, assembly GCA_028015225.1. NCBI lineage: Eukaryota > Viridiplantae > Streptophyta > Magnoliopsida > Poales > Cyperaceae > Carex > Carex myosuroides. Next base: position 6,670,169 of record CM051465.1, read on the forward strand.
TTCAAATGTTAGAATAATTCATTATTTTCTATGTTCTTATTTTATAAAATAAATTTGAACTCATAAGAAGAAAAATATAAAAAATTAATTGCAATTATATATAGGTCTGCCCCATGGTCCTTTGCAAAATGAATTGAACATGAGGAGGCATTTTCATACGGAGCAACCAACTTAGCAAAGACAGCTTGAATTAAAAAAATCATGATTGATTGATTGCTTGATCATATATAGTGCATTAAATTACACATCACACTCATATATAAAGCATGAAATTAAAATAGAAGTATTATTTTCCTTACTTAAAATATTAATCATGAAAATTCTATTTATCAGATCAAATTTTATGCCAAAAAAACATAAATAAGGTATCAAAAATTGTAATTTCTCTTCTAATAATAGCTAAAACAACTCTCAATTATTAATGTTGATGTATATCAATTGCATAGTTTAATCTGTATGGTGGCGTAATGCAAGCGAAAATAAGCTCTAATATATACGCATAGTCAACTAAAAAAAATCCGTATACGAAAAACACCAATATTTGTACAAGATTGTTTAATAAGCAACCCTATATGATTGCATCCTTTCAAACACGGTTGGATTGAACTTAACAGTATAGGATTGCATCTATTCAAACACGGAATATCCCATCTCTGTTATAATAGTTTGTGAAATATCTGATAAAATCTTGTTGTATTTAGTGTCTGAGTTTGAGCTAAATAATTGAGGGCCGGCTAAAGTATTTAGTAACCTGAGTTTGAATGTAAATAATTGATTAATAATTTTTAGTTGTAAACTCCTTTGTAATTTAAAAACATAGTCAGATCTGTCTTTGGTTGTATTTCTTGAATCATTGGTTCACAACTTGTAGAATTTTTTGACTAAGAGCATTTTTGAAAATAGAAATATTTATTAAAAAATGATATCATTTTTAAAATGAGAGAATTTATATAAGAGTTTTCTATTTCAAAATTAATGACGTGTATGATAATAAACAACACAAAAAATAATTAATCTCTTATGCAAATGAAATATATGTTTTTTTTATATAGTATAGATTTGAAAGTTTATGCTTTCAATTACGAAAAAAAATTAAAAACGAGAGTTGAAATAATGATGTTTTTTTAAAGATTAGAGTATTATTTATTGTTTTGACATTATTTACTAAAATAATATTGTAAATTTAATAAATATGACAGTTGATAGGCCACGACCCATTTGCGTTTTTTAAAATGCATTTTCGTTGTTAATTTTCTAAATTTCTTAATAAAATAAAATGAGTGACCTACTTGATCTAATGCTCAAAATCATGCAGATCACAACAAAAATATATAGGAAGAAATACTACAACTAAATTTTGCATTATATGCCTTGATTTTCTCTCATATCTTATATTTTTAATTATAACGTGTTCATATTTCAATTAGTCTTCAAATGTTAGAATAATTAGTTATTTTTCTTTCAATTTACAAGAGAGGATTGAACTCTTGAAAAATAAAAATGAAAAAAATTGCATTAATATAGGACTGCTCCATGGTCCTCTACAAAATGAATTGGACATGAGGAGGCATTTTCATACGGAGCAACCAATTCAGCAAAGGCAGCTTGCATTAAAAATATCATGATTGATCATATGTAAAGAATGAAATAATACTAACTACAAGTTCAAAGATTGGGAGCATGGATACTAGAAGTATTATTTTCCTTGCTTAAACAATTAATCATGAAAATTTTATTTAATTATATGATCATTTTTTTTTGTTGCAAATAAAATAGAGAGAGTCCTAAAATTGTAATCGAGTCGTCTATACTAAATTACTAATACTAGCTGAAACACCTCTCAATTATTAATGTTGATGGATATAAATTGGTTAGTTTTATATGTACAGTGGTGTAATGCAATGAGATTTATACTACCAATCATTATCCATTTTTTTTAATTTCAAGGGCCTAAACAAAACATGGCTTACTATAATTAAAAAGCTATCCACACGAGATAAAAAAAAAAAATCTAGCAAAATAATAAAATAAACTTCTTACTAAAATTAATAATAAAAATATTATCAATAATTTTATTAATAAGAATGGAGCCGATTTTTTTTTTAATATTTAACATTACATGAAAATTATCAAATGTACCGAGCTCTGCTGGACATTTTTAAAAATACCCAGGCCGATCAAACTTTGGCCGATCCGTTTTTTTATTTCAACTGGCCAAAATTTGGCCGGTCCAGTATATATATATATTGATATTGGCTATAAAAAGTCAGTTTCTCTCTCCTCCCTCTCACAACTTACTAAATTGGATTATGTTTAAAACTTTTCATAATCAATCAACATTTAACTTTCCAAGACAAACTCATCTCTTATTATCTATGTTAAGAGAATACTCCATATTAGATCCCGTACCCGTATCAGGTGTGTATCGGATATCGATATGCATACGATACGACCCCGATACGTATCACATACGTCAGTTGGCATATCGGATAATGTGGCATATCGTTAACCTCCTAATACGGTCGCTGATACGCGTTGAAACTTGAAACGCCTATTCGATCCGAGCTGATACGCCAGCAAACGCTTCAGATTCCTCCTGTGAACCGCGCATGGACAGGACTGGACCGTACTGTTCTCTCCATTTCACTTTTTGTGTGCACCGTGAGTCGTGAGTTGTGCGTAGACTGGTGAATTAAACAAAAGTCAAGCTATCAGTGGGAATCAAACTAGGGATCTATTGATAATGCAACATACCCCTTTAGCACAGCACTAGATCAATTTTGTTGTTAGAATGCAGTAGCTATTATATTGTATGCGGGATTTTTAAAAATTGTCGTATCACCGTATCCGTATCGGGTATATCCGTATCGTATCCGATAACCGTACCCGTGCAATATAGCTTATTATCAATGGATACAAGATATACGCTAAATTAAAATCTTAGAGAAAAAAAGCAATTAATCAATTTCGACACTCAGGAATCTGATTTATCAAAATAGAAACAAAAATCAAGAGAGCTGTGGTCCATAGACAGGATCAGAGGCGATGAACTCGTCGATGTCAGCATCGCTCCATTTGGTGAGAGGTCGGTCGCTCCATTTGATGCAAATTCAATTATTCAAATCGTCATATATAACATGCAAAATAATATACATTCCATATAGTTTACAAAACATCTGATAAAACCTTGCTGCTAAAATATCTTCCTAATTAAACCATAGCACATCTAGTCTGAAGAGGTTGTAACTTTTTGGTGGAAACTAGAAAATTTAGATACAATGATTAAAATTTAAAATGCATAATGTATGTTCGGAATTTGAATCCAAACCTTAACAATAATAAATTGAAATTTTAACTACTAGATACAAACACACATGTGATAATTTATGAGAAAGATTGAATTATGTAAAAAATTTAAGAAAAAAAATTCAATTCAATTTCAATATACATAATTAAAAAATTTGAAATTATGAGAGGGGCTAATTAAACACCCCTAGACTATACATAGATCCATCTCTGATAACCTCCTTTGTCATTTTGAAACTCTATCCTTGGTTTAGAATTTACTAAGGGTATTTCGGAAAAAAATAAATATTTATTAGAAAATTATTAAACTATTAGATTGATAGAATTTCTATTTCTATTAAAGAAGAGTTGTATTGCTTTGATGGATAATTTACACCATAGACAAATGAAACACATATTCTTTTATATAGTATATATTTGGAATTTTATGCTTTTGCAATTACATAAAAAACAATTAAAATCGAGAGTTGAAATAATTAATGGTTTTGTTTAAGATGAGAATATTATGTATTGTTTTGTTATTTATTAAAAAATATTGTCAATTTCAAAATTTTGATGTACATGCCATGATGAATTTTTAAAATTGCATTTTAGTTGTTAATTTTATCAAAACAAAAACTAATTACTGATTTTTAAATCGACAGTATTTATTTTTTGAATATAATACATATGCATCATTTTTTTACTAAATGAGAAACGGCTAGATTTAAATTATTGTTGCCTATCGATTTTCTATTCAAATATGAAACCTTTAAATTAATCATAATTTATCGCATTGAAACCCATAATAACAAAGTTTTCCGGATAATATTGAAATTACTTTTTTTTTAAACTTGTACTAATTATTTCCAAAGTTAATAAATTGTACAAAAAAAATAAACTTATTTCCTTATGAACAATTAAACGTCACTATCCTTATTTATAATAAATATTTTTAAATTTTCTAGATCTCTTAGTCATTTTAATTGATTTATGTAGGAGTTGTGTCGTTTATTATTAAGCAATTGTATTCGTGGATTCAATTTTATGAAAAATATTATCAATAAAATCAATTTTCATTTTGTTCTTTCTCAAGCTATATGTGTTCTTTCATACTCTAAATTTCCACCAAATTCTCTTCTGTGTTTGCGTGATCCAATCCAATTTGATCGCACCTGAATCTAAAATCTGGTCTTGCTGCATTTTTGCTACTGTAAATATTTATCACAATAAATGTGCTGCAAAGAGTTTGTCAATATCTCTCTTGATTTTCTCCTATATCTTATATTTTAATTATAGCAATTCCATATTTCAATGTCTTCAAATTATAGAATAATTTGTTATTTGTTATTTTTCAATTCATAAGATATGATTGAATTCTGAGGAAGAAAAAAAATGAAAAAGTGCAGATATATAGGCACATGATCCTCTAGAAAATGAATTGGACATGAGGAGGCATTTTAACACTGAGGAACCAACTCAGCAAACGATTTGAGTTTAAAATATCATGATTGACAATATATCGTACACAAGGTTATAAATAGTGATTATAGCGTCATAGCGGGGAGACAAAAAAAAAAGCTATCGCGAATAGCGTAGCTATAGCGAAAGTTATCCTACATAACGTTTTTTTTATTTTCAAAAATTTTATTTTATATTTCTACTAATAATAAACATTATCTAAAGTCTTTTAAGTAACAAACACACCAAATTAATTAAAAAATTCTAATATTCACATTGAACCAATACAAAGTCCAAATTGTCATTCAAAATATACCTAATTCATAAACTATCGATATATTTTTTATTGAGCAACTAGGTTTTGTTTTAGTTTCTGGAGAGCCCAACACACAGCCCATGATACAAATAATTTAATTGATATAGGCTAAAGCATATTGTTCAAGTTTATTGATATTATAGACCCATCTAATTTAATTTCGGTTTGGACCTTAAAGCTCATTTAAATTGCAAAATAAATAAATAATAATAAGCCCATGTAGCATAGCGGACCGCTATTACCGCTATTACCGCTATAGCGGCCGTAGCTTGATTAGCGAAGTTTTACCCCGTAGCTTAGCTTTTTAGGTCAAAAACCGCTATAGCTAGCTATTTAGAACCCTGATCGTACACATCACACTCATATTTAAAGCATGAAATAATAGTAAGCATAAGTTCAAATGTTTGGAGCATGGATACTAGAAGTATTATTTTCCTTGCTTAAAATATTAATAATTACAATTCCTATAGATCTAAAGGTGTAAACGGAGCGGATAATGCTGATACTAAGTCCGTATTCGTTTTCAATAAGCGGATACGAATATGGATATGAATAGTAATCGAATGTCAAAATTCAAAATCAAATCCGCCTTAAACAGATATGGATACGGAGCAGATAATTCGCGAATACAGATTAAAATACGAATTTAAATACGGATACGAAACGAATAATTGTCGGATAATTGAGTCATATGAACAATCCACTAAACTAATTCACTTAGAATCAAAACAGACATTATTTCCCTTTCTAATTTTGAACGTATTTGTGAAACAAATTTTTTACTTTCTTGTGAGACGAAATACTAAATATTACATGTATAAAGTTACAGAAGATCCTATGCACAAATAGACAAAAGGATCTTCAAATCCCACGTGAAGAGTAGCTGTGTTAATAATAAAAAAAGAAAATTCTCAAATTGGTCCTTCCAGAATCCAGATTAGCTAGGAAAAATTGAAAAAGTTTGCTCTAGACTCCGGAAACAAATTAGTCCCACAAGAGAGAATCACAACATAACATATATACTTTTATATGTCAGGAGCTCACAACCCACTTAAGGATATCAAGTGACTTTTATCCGGACTACTAATATCACGTAAATTTTTTTGGGATCCAATCCTCTATCTGTCAAGAGGAGATCTGAGCCGTTCATTGATTTAATCTGAGCCACTCATCAAAAGTATATCTTAATCTCAGCCATAAATTAGTGATTTCGATTGTATGCATTCATTTCATGTTATCTAACATGTAGAAATCTAAATTTAGTGATATATATTCATGCTACATATAGTGACACACAGAAAGTGATACACTGAATCTCCTTTTCTCCCTAAAAAGTCCCACGCGGTTTCTCTTCCCCACGCGGTTTCAGCCGGTTTGGGATTCGGGCTGACTGAGGGGCAGTATTATTGGGCTTTGAGATTAGTGCAAAGTTAAAAATAACGGTCCAGATTAAGTAATTGTAAGAGATTCCCTATTACAGTACTGCACTGGATATGAATTCTTTTCTCCTTCCCCACGTGTCCCTCTCCTTTTTTTTTTTTTAAAGAGTTCAGCGGGCAGTATTATTTGGCTTTGAGATTAGTGCAAAGTTAAAAATAACGGTTCAGATTAAGTAATTGTAAAAGATTCCCTATTATAGTACTGCACTGGATATGAATTCTTTTCTCCTTCCCCACGCGTCCCTCTCCTTTCTTTTTTTTTTTGAAAGAGTTTAGCAGCAGAGGCTGCTGGATTGCAGCGTCCCTCTCATTTCTTCGATCTCTCCTCTTATTTCTTCGATCTCTCCTCTGAACAAAATATCGGTTCTTCGATCTCTCCCCCAAAAAGAAGTTCCTCTCCGCCGCGCAAATTCAAATTGAAAAGAAGAAAGATTCCGCGCAAATTCGAATTGGGAGGACATCGGTTCTTCGATCTCTCAATGAATTTGACAGGTAATTGTCCCGCCATTGCAATTTCAAATTCAACCGACTCTTTTATCTATATATATCATTCAAATTCGTAAATCTCAAATTGCAGACCTGATTTTACCCTTTCCTCAACTTGTATTCCGAAATCTCAAATTACACACAGACCTGATTTTACCACTGTACCGGTAAGTGAATTTGTATTCTGAAATCAGAGAGAGAGATAAAGAGAGGAAGAAGAAGATAATTTGTAAATGAATTTGTTAGTTTTAGGGTTTGTGTTTGGGGTACATATCTGTGTTTAGGGTTTGCTTCAGCTGGTCACAAATGAGAATTTATAAACAAGAACAAAAAGCATAAACAATGCTTTACTTTTCAGTACGCTGCTGTTGTAGCAACATTTTTTTTTAAATATTTTTGTGATTTTTACTGGCGTTTTGAATACTGTTGTAGATTGTAATTTTTTAATCTTTGAGGTGTTTGATTAAGACCAGTAGCAGATAACAGATTGTAACAGTATTGTTTTGGTTTAACTTACAATTTTGCAGAAATGGTATGATTTTTTAACTTACAAAATGGTATAATAAAAAAAATCATACACTGCAAAATTGTAATTTTTTAACCTGATTTGGTTTATACTTGATGCTGATACTGATTGGAACAGTATACAAACAAAAAAATTGGGGGAACTTAGATGTACAAGTTTGATGTAAGAGAACATTTCTTTCTTTGGCAAATGCATATAAAAAAAAAATTAATGTAGTTGTGAAACTTTTTTTTTTGCTGTGTATGATTTTTTCAATCCTTGTTAGTGATGTTTTGTCCAATACATTATATTGTAGCTTAGTATACAGAAAAGAAAACAAAAGGAATGTGCAAGGAAATTTCTTAAGATTAATGCTAAATACATATGTCGCCATGTGAAAATGTTAATATAGGAAATTTCTCATTTTACAAGAGTATAAGAGTTTATTAACAATTTCTGATACTTTTTTGTTGTTCGTGATAGAGGCACGTGGTGGATTGCAATTTGTCAGATTTCCAGTCGAGGCGACTGGCTGCCAGTGGGCTGTTGTTTCTCATCAGTTTTTAGGTACCGAATCTCCATCTTCGATTTAGAAATTCACCATCTCCATATTTGGTTATTGCATCATTGCATGCTATTTTTGTTTACTCAGTTTTTCGGGAATATTTTATCTCTTAATGGCGTATTATAATTTGTTTTATCTGTTATTGGTGTTTGATTAAGACCAGTAGCAGCCAATTTCTTTTCATTTAGTAAGTCTGATATATGTTGTACTGATTGGAACAGTATACAAACAAAAAAATTGGGGGAACTTAGATGTACAAGTTTGATGTAAGAGAACATTTCTTTCTTTGGCAAATGCATATAAAAAAAAAATTAATGTAGTTGTGGAACTTTTTTTTTTGCAGTGTATGATTTTTTCAATCCTTGTTAGTGATGTTTTGTCCAATACAATTATATTGTAGCTTAGTATACAGAAAAGAAAACAAAAGGAATGTGCAAGGAAATTTCTTAAGATTAATGCTAAATACATATGTCGCCATGTGAAAATGTATTGAAATGGTTGAAACTAAATTAAATTTTATTGTTTTATTCTTTGTTTTCATCCCTTCTAAAGGAAACATAATCTAGAAATGAGCATGGACATAATTTATGTAATGATTAATGTAGAAGAAATATCAGCTTCTTTGCTTGGTTTAATATGCATTAAAGAAAATTTTAAAGTTTATTTGTAAGAAAAAAAAAGTTGCATAAGTGCTGTTTTGTCATTTAACTTTTGTCAGATATCCATTGGTTTTCCAGACGATGGTGCTTGCAAGCGGTTTCACAAGCAACTTCAACCTGTGGTATTTTTTTATTCTCTTTTCACTTATCTTTAGTTCTTCTGAATTGCTTAGCTATTTGGAATGCTTATATAAATGATAAAAATATCAAGCTTGCTGTCTTAGTTGGAATGCTTATAAATGATAATAATATCAAGCTTGCTTAGCTATTTGGAATGCTTATTTTCTGAGTTTGAATTTATCAAGCTTCCTGTCTTAGTTGGGCTTTTGCTATACTAATTTCAGTACCAGGTGGTGGTAAATGTACCAGGGGCATCTCACATTTTCCTGTTTTAGTTGGGCTTTTACCTTGACCATCTGACATTTTTTATTATACTAGAATTATAAATATCTGGTCCTGTACTGACCAAGTATTACATAAGTGAAGTCAAACTTTCATGGATATCCATTAGTGGTTCGATACGACTAAAAAGTTAATATGCATAGCACTGTAGCCTCAATACAGAGATGCTTTTCTAACTCATACATATCTCTGTTTAGATGCTTTTCTAACTCAATTGCAAAATAAAGTAATATTGAGTTATATAAGTGATATTGAGTTATGTATAGCACGGTGCATATCTCTGATGGGAATAAGGGTGCTTTAGTTAGAAAAGCATCTATGCATATCTAAACAGAGATGCTTTTCTAACTCAATACCAGAGATATGTAGAAAAGCACGGTGCATACATATCTCTTATGCACCGTGTTTTTCTAACTCAATACCAGAGATATGTATGCACCGTGCTTTTCTAAACAGAGATATGTATGCTTTTCTAACTATAATATCACTTATATATCTAAACAGAGTTATGTATAGCACGGTACATATGCATAGATGCTTTTCTAACTAATTGCAAAAATAAAGTAATATTAAGTTATATAAGTGATATTGAGTAAGAAAATAAAGTACCAGCCACTGTAATTAACTCAATATGCATAGTGGCTGGTACATATGTTCCGAGAGCATCTGAGATATATAAGTACCACTGTACCAGTACCACTGTACCAGCCACTGTATCAGTACCACTGTACCAGCCACTGTACCAGTACCAGCCATTGTACGAGCAATATATCATGATGTCCCCAAATACCCTTGTACCTTAATTCTAGATTACTTACATGTGTGAACACTTTAAAGCAAGAATAGCTAGGCCAAAATCTAAAAATTTGAATTATTTACAGTTTGAACCTAATTATAATTAGGCAATAACTTTAATTATCATCCATATCAGATTCTGCTGGGAGTGAAGACACATCGAAGGGCAAGACACTTGAAGAAGGCTGTCACATCAACATAAACCATCTCACTTTCACAGAAGTTATAAGAAAGCTGAGGTACATATATAGTTATTATGAAATACCGATTGCTTCCTTGTTTGAATTCCTTTGCTTGTGAAATTGATAATTGAATTGCTTGATGGTCTGTAGTAGACACTAATCAGCATAAGACCGCGAAGGTCATCTATGTGTAATTGAATCTAATCGGCATATATGTGTAATTATATGGAGGTTATAGTAGACACTGTACAGCCACTTCCAAAAATGAGCAAGTGTCCTTATGTGCTTAAAGTTGGGGATTTTGATTTTACATAGGTCAATTATATAGAGCAAGTGTTGAAATAAGATTAATTAATCTACTGAGGGTCTACATGTCAATTATGTAATTATGTTCTCTATTTCTTATCTTTTAATATAGGTCAATTATGTTCTCTATTTCTATTTCATATAGAGCAAGTGTCCTTATGTTCTCTACATTCCCTAGAATTGAACTTAGGTTTTAATATGACAAACGTGAACCCTAAACCCTAAACTCATTTACTTTATCAGTAGTATTATTGGTGCTGTGTTAACTTACTTTTCAAAAGTATATGTTTTGGCTTCATGCAGTGCACAATCCTAAATGATTCAGACTCACCTAGGGCCGGTAAATATGCAAATGAGTCTGTATCCTTTGCAATAACGCACCATTTGAGTTAACTTACTTTGAGACCAGTATACCTCACAAGTCACAAGTGTAACAGTACCTTATCTTAACTAGAGTGTCACTTCTTTAATTTTGGCAATTAACCCGATTTAGAACTGAAAAAGGTGCTTTAACAAATTTCAGCAATCGTAACTGAAAAGGTTAGCTTTAACAAATTTTGCCAATTAACCCTATTTGTCTCTTTAATTTCTCTATATATACAGTTGCAATACTGGCTTTGTTTCCATATACAGTTGCAATACTCAGGGCCGGTCCTGAGGATTTTGGGGCCCGGGGCGAGAGAAAATTTTGAACCTCTTATGTAAACAATTTTTTTTATTAATAGACCATATTATACAAAATAGGGGGGACATAAAACCAATACCCCTCAAAATAAAACATATACAATGATGAACATACCCACACCATGCTTCTTGCTTGCTTCTTGATAAACCAATTTTGAACAAATGTTGTACCTGCACAAAAAACACATCTAAATCACATCGCATCTGAAATGACTCCTCCTTGCATTTTTAGAAGCAAAATCATCAATTATATGTTCAACATCAATAGTTTTCAACATATTTGAATCTAAACCATCCCACACTCTAGGATCATATATATTTATAGATAACGAAGAATCTAAGCACTCAGACACATGATTAATTTCTTCAATATTTTCACTAGTCTCATTTTCAAGCACATTTGTTATTTCTTCATTTACCTCATTTTCATCTTCAGACACATTTGTTGTTTGTTCGTGCACCTGACTTTCAACTTGGTTTTCCAAAGACTCATTTTGCGGTTTAATTTTCTTCCAAAGTTTTTGAATAGAACCTTTTTGAGATTTTAATTTTTCTTCTCTCTCTCTTTTTCTATTTCTTTTTTCGCTACCTGATGCAAATTTTCTAGGAAACATTGTTTTAAATTAAAAAAAAAAACAAAGTATAGAACCTGGGTAATGAGGCACATAGGACCCAACTATGAGTTACTCAAATCTGTCGCAAAATCTAAGTTAAAATTACCTCTGTGCAGTAAAATTCATCTCTAATTTGCATCTGTGAATATGGAAAAATGATTTCAGTATTGAAATAAATTGTACAAAATTGTTGGTACGAAATTGAGAAATGAGAAATGAGAAAAGGCAGAACAAGCACACACATAATTCATAATACCAGTACTGGTACAGTACTGGTAAAGGGTACCAGTACCGATAGGCCAACTAGCAACAGGAACAAGCAAAACAGACAGGCCCGGTACCAGGCTCAAAGGGTTACCAGCAAAAAAGTGTCGACTTCCTGTATATTTTAGCAAAATAATCACAAATACTTATTTTCAGATTTTAGCAACTGTCGACTTCCCGTATATATAGCATCAGAAGCACAAAAAATGATAATTCTTGACTTTAAGGTTCTCTCTCTCACTGTGGCAGAAACTTTTATCAGCCAAAAGGGGGAAAAATTAACAGAGATTAAAATTAACCAAAAGTCACAACCATAGATCAAAATTACAATTGATTTCTCCAATGTTAGGCCTTTGACTTCCTGAAAAACACATATATGATTTTGATTTGACCATAGAAAACTTACAAATTACAATTGTGGCGGAGATCAAAGTTTAGGCGGACTGGCGGAACCACTAGAGAGTAGAGGCGGAGATCAAGGTTGGAGCCTGGAGGCGGAGCGGCGGAGATAAAGCCTAAAGGTTCAGCGGACAACGATTCAGGCGGAGATCTGGAAGCGGAGATTTTTGGAAAGAATTAGAAATGACAGAGGTTTGGAAAGAATTAGAAACGACAGAGGCATAGCTGGATTTTTGGAAATTGGAAGCGGAGATCAGGTTTAACCATATACCAATAATTTTTTTTTTTTCGGCCCCCTGGAATTTTGGGCCCGGGGCCATCGCCCTGGGTACCCTGGGCCAGGGCCGGGCCTGGCAATACTGGCTTAATTTTCTTTCTATAAATACAGCAAAGATGTAAAACCCTTTGTTTTTCATTACTTACAATGAGTAGCAGAGTTCAGGGGTATGTCTAGGTACAAGAATTTCTTCTTTGAATGCAATTTTTTAGGAGTCATTAAAGTATTTTGAACTACAAGGACTGTAAAAATGTAGGCTTTCTTTCCAGATATGGTTTCAACTCCAAAGAGATATTTCTCTTATTAATATTGTATCATTTAAGAGTACCTATTGTATATTTTTTTCAGATGAGGACATATATGTCTACTGATTGATTATATAATTCTTTATTGCATCCATTATTTTCAGGTCAAACATGTTTTTCTTTAGTTTCCTTCACTAGCAAAATCACTTGGATATGTAGAGCAAACATCATTCATCTGTGCAGGCAGCAATACGCAAAGGTACTTTTGTAGATGTTTTTTTGCAATTGATCAAAACAAAAATTTACTTTGTCCTTTGTTGTTTCTATTGACTCCCTTTATTTCTTCTTCATATTTTGCCTTACAGACTAACTATTTATTTGCCAATTGCTTTTGAATTAGTCTGAACTTTAGCATATGTTTAGATCAAACAAGAATTCTTAAATCAATGTTTTGCAAATTGAATTTGCTTTTTCAAGTTGTGGGGAAAGAGTTTTCCAAACTTATATAAAGAAGTAATCTGAAGTTGTGTTACTAAAACAACAGAACATCAGGTATTGAAATCAACAGTAAAAAAAAATTAAATTAAATAATAGATAAATGACAGTGACAACAATGGCCCTGTCAAGTTTGATTGGAATCAATTCAGATTTTGAATCTATCATGATAGTAGCTCATACTAAGGCATATAATGATTTTTGAATTTATTGACCCCTAAATTGTTACACTTTGTTTAATTTACCACCTAAACTATCAGACCTTTGAACATTCTTTTGATTCAGTTTAGCTTAAACCATTGCATTTTCCCATGATCCATCAATAAGCACGACCATCTCATCCTTCTTTATTAGTTTTTTTTTCCCTCGGCACCAGTAGTTGTTGCTCAGTAGGTTGGTGTTGCATTACTGTCATGTTGGTTGCCTGTCTCAACACTGCTTGCCAGTACATACTCATAAATTGCAAATGTTCTCTTTATAGGTCTGACATACTTAAACATAGTACATACTCATAAAGAAAAGGGAAAAGGGAAAAGCAAATTTTGACATGAGTAAAAAGTAAAGTATAAAAAACAGAAATGTAAATTTTGCAATAACAGTATGTAACTATATTTAAGTTTGTGTCTCTGCCTCAGTATGGTTCTCTTCCAAACCAACTTCTGACTTCATTTGTGACCTCCTGAGCCAATGTTCTTGGGTCCTTTGACTTATCTCTGAAAATCCTTGTGCATCTTTCCCTCCAAATAACAAAGCATGTTGTAATTTGCAACCTAGCCACTCTTCTTGCCCCTTCCCTTAGTATGCACTGTCTGTACTTTCTTCTTGCAAATTCCCCATGCACAGTTAGGTACTGATAATTTTGCACCAGATTATGTACCACCTCCCTTGTATATGCACAATGACTGTACATATGTTCCACTGAATTCATGAGAAATCAGATCAAAAGGCCTGAAAAATATGCATATGACCTGTTCTGGCCGCATTGCTCATTTGAAACCCTTAAAGGGACCAAACTGCAAAACAAATTGCACAGATGGATAGATGATTCTAAGCCAATCAAGATGGACATCAATTTCATATTATTTGGATTGTATTTCAATTAGTTATGAATTTTGGAAGTCCAGTCTTTGAAATGATAAAAACATCAAATACTAGTACAGTTTATATCTGTCTCTGTGTTCAACCCCCTGTCTGGTATAGCTAGGTAGCTCCAAAAGTCATGAAATTTTACCAGCATATAGAGCACTCTGTCATGAGAATGGTTGATATAAAGAACATGAAATTTGGTTTAGCAGAACTCTTGGGATTAATTTTTAAAGTTGGCTACCAGAATGGTGACAGTACCATTTACCAGCAGAGTTCCCTGTACAAAAAACAGATGTTTTATATGCCTCTGGATTGAGTTTGATAAAACTGTTTTATGTGCATACAGATCATGACTCAAGGAGGGCTTTAATATGAAGAACATGAGATTTGGTGTAGCCAATTGAGGGGAATTGATCTCTCAAGCTTAGCTACTAAAAAAATGCTGTTGTCAGAAAGTGGATATTTGACCCCTGACAGCTGTATTGCCAATTTGAGACCCCTAAAAGGGTTGAAATGTTAAATAAATTATATATTCAGAAACTAGACTAAAATTACACTACACCAGAATCCACTACACCAGGTTTTCAAGGGGTTTTATGACCACAGCCCTGGTATGGTGCCGTGGGTCCTGTCACTAAAGAGGAAACTGCAAAGATCTTATTTAAACTAAATAATTAATGGATGTATTTGAGTTGCCGCAATAACTTTTTCTTTTTGGGAGGAGTATAGATATTTAGTTCTCACAAGTTTATAAATAAGATTGTGCTTACAAGTGATCTGGGGAACTAACTGAGGTTTAACACCAAATGACAATAGGATTGGATATTTTGATGTCATTGTGCTGACTTTATGCAAAATTATTTTTTAGAGGTTCTTTTTCAAGTCGCAAGTAATTGGTACCAATAAACTTGACATCAACTATGCATGGGTTACAAAGGAAGAATTGCTCGAGTATTTTTCTGAGCATGCCCTCTTTGATAAGATGCTTATTAACATCAAGTAGTTGTTGTTTTGTTTCCTTGTGATAGTAGCTAGGGAGCTCCTATTTAGCATTGTAATAATACGATTGGGAGGCAACAAGAGAGCTCATCTATTGTTGTGATTTTGATAGAATTCTATGTTATTTTAATTTATTTTGATTCTTTTTACTTGAGTATTACATCAGCTTCAAACTGTGACTTATTTGAACATTTTTGAAGCTTATCTACTTTTAGTCGTTCTTCAATTTCTTGGTTGATAAATTATTGCCTTCATTCTTTATGACTTGTTTGAATTAAAACTGGTCTTTTACTTTTCGTTAAGGGCTTTTCAGAGCAATTTTTTTTTTTGGATCATTTTTGTGAAGATGGACATCGTAGAGAGAGAGAAAGGGCGCAGATGTGGAGCGGAGACTAGCTTTATTAAATCTCTCGGGTCGCGGAGAAAGGAAGGGGTCAATTCGGGTCAAAGAAAAATATTCTTTGACGTGGCGTTGAAAAAAATTGATTTGCAATTGCATTAATGCGGGAGTTTTGCAATTAAGAAATGAAATTGATTTCAATTACTCCATGACAGCTGTTTGCAATTGCAAATCAATTGCATCAATGGACATGCTCTAATATAGTATTAAGCTCTAAGGTGGTGTTTGGTTGTGGACTAAAGTTAAGGTGGCCTAAGTTGTTATTCTAACTTAGGCCGGCCTAAATTATTTATGTTTGATTGAGGTCTAAAATTAGACCACGGCTTAAAGTATTCCTTGTTTGGTTAGAGTTGGTGGAGGACTAAAGTTTTGGAAGCCTAAGTTAGTTAATTATTAATAACAAGATACTAATTATATAATATTAATTATTAATTATAACTATAATATATTATAACATTTTTATAATAATTATTTAATATATTAACAATATAAGATATTAATTATATAATTATATATTAATAATAAGATACTAATTATATAATATTAATATATTAATAATATAAGATATTAATTATATAATTATATATTAATAATAAGATACTAATTATATAACATTAATATATTAATAATCACTATAATATATTGTAATATTATTATAATAATTATTTAATATATTAACAATATATGATATTAATTATATAATTATATAATTAATAATAATTATTAATAATAAGATACTAATTATGTAATATTAATATATTAATGATAACTATAATATATTATAATATTATTGTTAATAATTATTTAATATATTAACAATATAGCATATTAATTATATAATTATATATTAATAATAATTAGTAATAAAAAGATACTAATTATATAATATTAATATATTAATAATAACTATAATATATTATAATATTATTGTTAATAATTATTTAATATATTAACAATATAACATATTAATTATATAATTATATATTAATAATAATTAGTAATAAAAAGATACTAATTATATAATATTAATATATTAATAATAACTATAATTGTCACGTTAAGAAAATTTTATAATAAAATTTTCAATCATTTATTTATTTAGAATGTTTAAAACGGAATCGAAATTTGACCGACGAGCGAGGAATGAGAAATTAAAACACGTTAAATGGGTTTATATTGAATTTTAGAATTCTCGGACCATTGATTCATCCTAGCACGGATCGCGAAGCACCCTCTTTAATAAGCCCTAACCTTGATTCATCCTAGCACGGATAGCGAAGCAACCCCTTTCATAAACCCTAACCCCTCTCTCTTCTCCCTCTCCCTTGTGTGTGGCCGGCCAAAGAGAAAGAAAGAGAAAGAAAGAGAGAGAGAGAAAAGAAAAGAGAGGGAGAGCTCCGAAATCCCGTCGGATTGCGCCACCGTCCGGGAAATCGAGGTTGAAACCGAGAAGGCAGCTGTAAATCTCTCCTAGCCATCCCGTCGGTAATTTCTCTTTTCCCTTCTTCGTTTGAAAATCCGAGATTTCTCGAATCCGCGAGTTGTTCGTTTTAAAACCGAGATTAGTGTTAGAATTGATTGAACTCTAACTCATTTGAGCTTCTTATCTCTCGTTTGCCTATTTTCTACGTGATTTCGTCTTCCATTTTGGATTTTCCCATTCTAGGGTTTTGATGCCAAATCCCGAATTGACACGCGGCATTGATTGATTAGGTTAGTCCGACCAACTAGACTCGTTGTCGGTAGGGTTATCTCTTGATCGGGAAAGGTTAGAACATGTAATGGTTAAATCGAGGTTTCGACCAAATTAGGGTTACACCAACCGGCCAATCGAATTGATGCGTAAACCAGAATAGCAAACCAGTACAGGAATGAGACCTAATTGAGATGGTATACGTGGAATGTAGGTGTAGGCTCGGTTGAGCAAAGGTTTGCGGGACACTCCGAGACGCCTGGTCTGTAGTCGCGCGGTACGTCTATTGCCAACAGGTGCGGGATTCTTGGACTTGTTTGATAATTTATATTCATGAATTAAACTGCTTCCAATTGTCATGTTGAACTGCTTGATTGATTGCATAATCGTATTGTTTGAATCATATGCATAATTGTATTAACTTAGAACTGATCTGTACTGATATCGCCTTATTGCGGGCCGCAACAACTCCCATTACGGGCCGCAATCAATAGCGTAGCCCAAAACATAAACTGAAAAATTCTCTGACTACTTGGCTGCGGGCCGCAATAATCTCATTACGGGCCGCAATAAACTCATTGCGGGCCGCAATGAAAGTAGCAGAAGAAATGCTCTTTGGTTGAAAATGGAGGGTTTGTCTGCGGGCCGCAACCACACTCATTGCGGGCCGCAATAAGGGCCTGGAAAATGCCAAATCAGAGTTGGAAACTTGGGGAATTTAAGTCGCGAGCCGCAATAACCCCATTTCAATCTGAAATGAATATCATGGTTGTATATGCATGTTGAATGGTATATCGCTTGTTTGTGTTCTGTTGTTTTGAGAACTACGGTCGAAAGTCCCCAACAATTTATGACTATCTAGGATGGTCGGTAACGTTTCGAAATCAACGTTGGGCGATGACTCGAAACCATGTGCGCATATGAGGATAATTAATCACTGCTGGGCAGTGATTGATTAAGATCAGTCAATGCTGGGCAATGACTGATCGTGACGGAGACTTTGGGTGACTGTGAGGAAACGATGAAATGGTGTCATATCCAGTCTGGGACAGGAATGACAGTTTGGTTTGACGTGTTGTGAATGGACGATTATGAGCTTATTGCATACGAATTTTCTTTTATCTGATTATGAACCAGACCTTAGTTAATGGTTAAGCCAAAGCACTGCGGATGAGTGTCAGATAAAGGGGTCCAGCTGGTGGGCCATCTGTAGGTGTCAGTGACACTGCAGATGTGGGTTGGATAAAGGGTCCAGCTCGGTGGGACATCCGTAGGTGCTACCAGCTGTAATAAACTGAGTTAAGCCAAAAACGCGTGTGTTTGAGATTCATCTTGGAAATTCCGTAACTTGTATTTCATTTGGAAAATTGTTGTCGATCATATGTACTCGCTTTATTTATGAATATGCACATGTCTGAACTGCTTTTGTATGGTTTCATTTCTGAATATAGATTTTGATTGCAAGTCCAATAATCTAAACTGTGGCAAATTTCGCACTGAGAATTCGTTCTCACCCCCACTCTTGGGTTATTTTACAGGATTTGAGGCGTCGGGTTCTAGAGAGGCACGCGAGTTGTAGACCCTTGGTAGTTACTTCTGCATGGCCTAATCTACCTTTTGTTGTATAGTTTAGGGTTAGGCCTGATGGTTAGTATCTGTATGAGATACTTTTATTGTATTATACTTTGACTAGACCGTGTACCCTTATCTATGGATTGATATATATATATATATATATACATAGGGATGTGCTTGATAGTAGTTAGTGATGCATATTTAGATTTAACGGGTAATAGCCTTGTGAACATACACGGTTTGTATGTTTACGGCAGGGAACTGTTACGAGCCGTGGCTGCGGGGTGTGACAATAATATATTATAATAATTATTTAATATATTAATAATATAATTATATATTAATAATAATTATTAATAAAAAATACTAATTATATAATATTATTATAATAATGATTTAATATATTAACAATATAAGATATTAATTATATAATTATATACTAATAATAATTATTAATAATAATATACTAATTATATACTAATAATATATTATTACTAATTAATGAGGAGAGGAGTGAAATAGTTGAAGGTGAATGACAGTGGGCCCCAGTGGCGTAAAATTGAAGCCTAAATTTAAGGCACCTCAAGAGGTGGTTTAATTTAGGCCCGTTTAGGCCGGCCTAACTTTTAGGCTATTCTATGTTAGGCCAATTAGTTTAAATCGTGTTTGGTGGAATAAGAGTGGCCTAAAGCCTTTAAGCCACCTTTAGGCCACAACCAAACATGGGGTAAGGTTATCATTTGCTTTTATTATTAATGAACACATAATGAATAAATTATTTAAAGAAAATGATCAAAATAATATTTCAATCCCCGTTGCAACGCACGGGCACTTGACTAGTATGTTAGAAAATAACGGATTCATTTCCGATTCCGGTACTTTTCTTCCACTCCTTTTTCCTTTCATGTATCTTCAATTATGATTATAAAGAATGGTTGTATATATCTGCAGAATAATCGTTTTGCTTTTATATATTATTATGCTAAATTATAATTGCTATTAAACCAACACTGGCAGTCTGGAACAAGTACATTCACATCTAACAGGTTAATTTACAGATGCATCATTTTCAACACGTTAGGCTACCTAATTATTCACTTGTATCATCACATTATAATTTAGAAAACAGTAAAATAAATATGAGCATATTTTTAAAAAATATTCTTGATTTACAAAAAACTTAATTATATATCATAGTTTTTTTAGTTATTAGAATATTAATTTTTCCAAATTTTTTTTATTTTAATATAAGACAAGTTACAATTAATAAAAAAAACAATAAGCTAATCATTTTCACGCATATAGTCAGATTAGTTGATCCTTTTTATCGAATTCGCAGCATGAAATTCTGTCTTTATCTCTCTTGATTATCTCCTATATCTTATATTTTTAATTATAGCATGTTCAAATTTTAATTAGTCTACAAATGTTATAATAATTCATTATTTTCCTTGTTAATTTATAAAATAGAATTGAACTAGTAAGAAGAAAAAAAAAATTAAAAATTGCATTTATTTATAGCCTGTCACTTGATCCTCCACAAAATGATTGGACAAGAGGAGGCATTTTCATACGGAGCAACCAACTCAACAAAGACAGCTTGAATTAATTAAAAATATCATGATTGGTCATATATAGTGCATTACACATCACACTCATATGTAAAGCATAAAATTAAAGTTACTATATATAAGTTCAAAAGTTTGGAGCATGGATACTAGAAGTATTATTTTCCTTAATTACTTCAAATATTAATCATAAAAATTATATTTATCAAATCAATTTTGTTGCATTTAAAAGAATTACAGTTTAAAAAAATTATATTTTCCTTATACTTTGTTATTTTATAAAAACAAAACAAGTTGAAATCAATGAGAGATTGAAATTTATTAACTCGGTTGCTCATGATATTGCTTCAATAAAAAACCTAAACCTATAGCAAATGGCTAAAAAGCTAGTTCACCATGCAAAGTTCATCTTTAAATCCAAAAACCTATATCTCAAGGAAGTTCAACATGCCAAAGTACTGAACACAAACGATCCATTTTTCCTGTATTCAGTCATTTTTCCAAACAAATTTCATTCAAACCCATGCAAAATTACTATTAATAACATATATCAAGGCCGCAATGTCTTCTATATCTCTGTTTCACTCAAGTTCTCAAGCAAGTTCAACATGCAAAAAATCTACTTATATAACAAAGTCCAGAACGCATAGCTCCTGTTGTTTCTGTGTTCAGTCATTTTTCCAAGCAAATTCCATTCAAATCCATGCAAAATCTATCGTTAAACTCATGATTCATTTTTCCAAACAACATCCATCTCCATTTATTACAATTGCAAACAGGCAACATCACACAATTCAAGTATTGATACCACAAAACTTTTTGTACCATAATGCCATAACTATCTTTTTTCATCATTCTTGAGTGATCAGCCTTCTGGGATCTCTTATAGGTCCCATACTAGCCACATTTGTTGGGCCTCTCAAATTTCCTAATTATTCTAAACATCATTAAACCCTAGGTTGTTACAAAATCAATGCAAGATATGAACTACATTAATTTTATACCCTAAAAATCATTACATAACAAGATCTGGACTGTTACCTATAGATTCAAGTATATATGTCTTCGCTAGAGAAAATGAAGAGACAGCGTCCAAGAGCTGCTCGTCGACGTTCACGCGGGACAGGAGAGAGAAAATTTAGATAAAATTTAGGCATTTGTCGTTATCTCTTGATTTTCTCCTATATCTTATATTTTAATTATAGCAATTCCATAATTCAATGTCTTCAAATTTTAGAATAATTTTTTTTATTTTTCAATTCATAAGATATGATTGAATTCTGAATAAGAAAAAAAAAATGAAAAAGTGCAAATATATAGGCATGCCACATAGTCCTCTAGAAAATGAATTGGACATGAGGAGGCATTTTAATACTGAGAAACTAACTCAACAAAAACAGCTTTGAATTAAAAATATCATGATTTACCATATATCGTACACATCACACTCATATGTAAAGCATGAAATAATAGTAAGCATATGTTCAAATGTTTGGAGCATGGAAACTAGAAGTATTATTTTCCTTTCTTAAAATATTAATAATGAAAATTCCTATAGATCAGATCAACTTTTTTTCCCAAAAAGAAAGAAGGAAAAAAGTTTCATTTGGTACTAGCTAAATTATAAGCTGTCAATTATTAATCTTGATGTATATCAATATTGGATAGATTGATCTGTATAATGGTGTACTACCCAATAATTATACAATTTTTTTATTTCAAGGGCTTAAAAACAAAATATGACTTACTGTAATGGAATCTTATCCACACAAGATAAAAATAAATCTAGCAAAATAATAAAAGAAAATTCTTACTAACAAATTAATATTAAAGATATTTTGTGAATTTTACTGAACAATAAAATTCTTACTAAAAAATTTAGCAAAGAGATATGGCAAGGAAATTAAACTTGTGAGATGTGTTCTAATGTAAAAGATAAATTTCATTTGTTCCTAACTTGTGAATGTGATTATGTTTGAAATTGTGTGGTTCCTGTGCTCTGACTACTACAAAAACTGGCTTTGTACACTGCACATTGTACACGGATTTGGCAATTATATTAAAAACAGTGTACAAAATATGATTTTTTACTTGTTGAAAAGATCTGCACGATTTCTACACAGATAATTAGTTAATAATCAGTGTAGAATTATTAGAGAGAGCTACACGGTTTATTAGAAACAAAATATCCGTGTGTAAATAGGTCCGTGTGCAAATAATTGAGAGAGCTACACGGACTTTTAATACAAAGCCGTGTAGGAATATTACACACGGTTTTTTGATAATATATCCGTGTATAAATAGTATAATTGTACACGGATTAATAACAAAAGAGCCGTGTATGTTTAGTTGGAGAGCTACACGGCTTTATAACTAAATAGCCGTGTATAATAGTGTAGGGTTTTAATGTCTTCCCCTTCCAGCGCCGTTTTGATCAAGTCTTTTAGTTTATACATCTCTCTGAACTGAGCTTTTTCCTATCAGATTTCTGCGAATTGATTGAGGCCAGCAGCTGAGATCTGAGATCTTTGAATTAAGTTTGTATTTTCTCCTCTCCATCTTTCTAAGGTTAGTAATATGTATTTAAATCATTTTCTTCCTCTAATTTTCTGTTATTTAGACTTATTTAGGTCATTTCATGCATGCTTGATTTCTTAATTTTAGATGTAATTAATTAGTGTATTGTGGTCCAATAACCGACCTTTAGATGCTTTTAGGTCCATGTCCGTTCAAAATTAATCCAATAGGGATTAATTTTGGATAGTCCCCGTTTTGGGACTGCTCTTTGAATATTATGTCTCATTTAGGATGTGAACACATATTAGCGGGATTTAATTAGTATTTGAGGAAAGTTCGACAGTATTTTCCCTTATTGCTCCTACGAGTATGTGGTTCGTACGCATACTTGGGGAGTTAAGGGGAAATGCTGCCGAATTTTTCTCAAATGCTAATTAAATCTCGCTAATATGTGTTCACATATGAGACATAATATTCAAAGAGTGGGTTAGGATTGTAAATCGGCCCTTTGTAAGCCCAAAATTTTGTACACGAAGGAGAATGTTGACCATGCATGATTAATTGATCAAATCATTTTTTTAATTTAATTTACAGATGGATCGAAGCTGGATGTATGAAATGCGACGTGACAGTGAAGAATATTTGGTTCGCGTTGATGAGTTTATAAAATTTGCTGAGAGTTATAGAGTGAAGAAAAAAGAAGAAGACATTTTATGTCCTTGTAAAGATTGTAAAAATTTATTAAGATTTTTGGACATCGAAGAAATTAGAGCTCAATTGATTTGTCGGGGATTTAAGAAGAGATATACATGTTGGTTCATGCATGGTGAGAAATTTGGGGAAAGTAGTAGTACCAATAAAGATTGTAATCGTGAATTGAATGATGAGAATGTTGGAATTTCTGATAATTTTGAACTTGATTGGAACGAGGATTATGAGAGTGCCGAATATTCTGATAATGTCGAACCCGAAAATGACGATGATGAGATGGAGAGGAATTTTGATGAAAATGTAGAACACGAGTTTACTGAAAATTTGGAGGATATGTTACGTGATGTGGAAGATGAAATTAGTGATAAAAATTATGATAAATTTCAAAATTTGTCTAATGAATCCAAGAAGCCGTTGTATCCCGGGTGTACCAATTTTACAAAACTGTCAGCTGTGTTGAAATTATTAAACTTAAAAGCAGACAATGGTTGGAGCGATAAGAGTTTCACGTCCTTATTACAGCTTTTAGGAGAAATGCTCCCAGATAACAACGAGTTACCCGGTACAATATATCAGGCAAAGAAGTTGATATGTCCAATGGGGTTGAAGATCGAAAGAATACATGCATGTCCGAATGACTATGTATTGTATCGTAACGAGTACGAGGCCATGCATGTCTGTCCTAAATGCGGTGTTTCACGATATAAACATCGTAAGGACCAGGACACTGATGATTGTAACGAGGACACAAATGGCCGACCTCCGGCTAAGGTGTTGTGGTATTTGCCGATAATACCGAGATTCAAACGGTTGTTTGCGAATCCCAAAGATGCAAAATTATTGCGCTGCCAAGAAGAAGAGCGCAAAAATGACGGTAAACTAAGGCACCCGACTGATTATCCTCAATGGAGAAACATTGACAGACATTTCAAAGAATTTGGTTCTGAAACGAGGAACCTTAGAATTGTGGTGAGCTCAGATGGAATGAGTCCGTTTGGAAGTATGAGCAGTCGGCACAGTACTTGGCCAGTTCTTTTATGCATCTACAATCTTCCTCCTTGGTTGTGCATGAAACGCAGATATATAATGATGTCATTACTAATCCAAGGACCCAGACAACCCGGAAATGACATAGATGTATATCTCGCACCATTAATCGAGGACCTCCAAAAATTGTGGCGTGATGGCGTCCCGGTGTGGGATGCGTATATGAAAGAGACCTTTAACTTGCGGGCCATGGTGTTTTGCACCGTAAATGATTTCCCCGCGTACGGGAATTTGTCGGGTTACACTTGTAAAGGAGCAAAAGCGTGCCCGATCTGTGAAGATGACACGCAGGTGCTGAGGTTGAAAAATTGTCAAAAGAATGTATTCATGGAGCATCGTAGGTTTCTTCCTAATAATCACCCATATCGTAAGAAGAAGATGGCATTGAACGGGAAAATTGAGCTTGGAGTGGCTCGTCATCCATTAGACGGGGAGAGTGTCTTCGAACGGGTAAAAAACATTGATGTTGTTTTTGGAAAATGCGCCAAAGCACAACCGAAGAATATTTGGAAAAAGAGGTCCATATTTTGGGAGCTACCGTACTGGAAATATTTAGAAGTGAGGCATTGCCTAGATGTCATGCATGTCGAAAAAAAATGTCTGTGACAGTTTAATTGGTTTATTATTGAACATTCCGGGGAAGACTAAGGATGGTATTAAAGTGATAAAAGACATGGTAGAGATGGGAATACGACACGAGCTCGCACCGCAGGAGAAAGGGAAGCGCACATACCTACCCCCCGCACTATGCACAATGTCAAAGAAAGAGAAAACAAGCTTTTGTGAATGCCTCAATGGTATAAAAGTTCCATCAGGATATTCTTCGAATATTAAGAAGTTGGTGTCGATGAAGGACTTAAAACTGGTCGGTCTGAAATCTCACGACTGTCATGTTTTATTGACACACATAATTTCCGTTGCAATACGGGGAATTTTACCAAAGCATGTTCGTCAAACCATTACGAAGCTTTGTTCTTTCTTCAATGCAATAAATTCCAAAGTGATAGACCCTCTAAAATTGGACTCTTTGCAAAAGGAGGTCGTCGTGACTCTTTGCCAACTTGAGATGTATTTTCCGCCATCTTTTTTCGATGTCATGGTTCACCTTGTTGTTCATCTTGTGAGAGAAATTAAGATTTGTGGTCCCGTGTTTCTTCGGTATATGTATCCATTCGAGAGATACATGGGCATCTTGAAAAAATACGTAAGGAACCGACATCGACCCGAAGGCAGCATTATAGAAGGATATTCTACGGAGGAGGTGATTGATTTTTGCACCAACTACTTGACCGGTGTGGATCCTATTGGCGTTCCAAAATCTCGATACGAGGGAAGGCTCCAAGGAGTCGGGACAATTGGGTTGAGAGTCGTAGTTGCTGATCTAAATGAACTACAAAAGGCACATTTTATTGTACTACAACACATGACAGATGTTGCTCCCTATATAGATGAGCACATGACAATCCTTCAACAACAAAACTACACGAGGAGTCAGAAAGTGGCTTACTAACGAGCATAATCGTTCTTTTATAGGATTGCTGAAAGAAAGAGTGCAGTCACACCCCGTACCTGAAATTGTTAAACTGCTTGGCGAAGGACCCCAAATTGTTGTTAGAACATTCCAAGGATACGAGATTAATGGATATACATTTTACACTAAATCCCAGAGTGATAAGAGCACGATGCAAAACAGTGGGGTGACGTTGGTGGCGACCTCTCAAGAATTCAGTAGATCCGGAGATGGCCGGGCTGTAATAGCATCAAAGTCATATTATGGCGTTATTCAAGAAATTTGGGAGCTCATTTACAGTCCTCGCCTGAGCATTCCCGTGTTTCGGTGTCAATGGGTCGAAGACCGAGGTGTTAAAGTTGACAACGACGGGTTCACACTCGTTGATTTAAACAGGGTTGGGCATGTTGATGATCCGTTTATACTCGCCAAGCAAGCCACCCAAGTCTTTTATGCCACTGATTCGAGTGATGCTAGGTTGAGCGTCGTCCTATCTGGAAAAAGAAGGATTGTCGGGGTAGAAAATGTCATCGATGAAGAAGAGTACGACCAGTTCGACGAAGTACCTCCATTTTGTACCGATGTGCAAACTGAGGTAGCAACACTTGAAGGGGTAGACGAAGCTGACTACATGCGGTCCGACCACAATGAAGGATTATGGGCCGAGGGTACTGTTCAAATAGTGGAAAAAAGAAGAAAAAGGAAAAAAAAGCATAATGTATAATATTTATTTTGTTTAAGACCGTGTAGCTTTTAATATATCAAATAAAAAAGGAAAAAGGAAAAAAAGAGGGAAATATATCAAATAAAAAAGGAAAAAAAGAGGGAAATAAGGAAAAAAGCATAAATTAGTATTATCAAATATTAGTATTAGTTTTTGAAACAATGAAGGATTATGTTTAATGAAGGATTATCAAATATTATCAAATATTGCAACAATGAAGGATTATGTTTAATGCTTATAATATTATCAAATATTAGTATTAGTTTTTGAAAATATTAGTTAAAACATTTAATAATAAAATAAAATAAATAAAATTTCATTATTAGATTTTAATATTAGTTGCTTGGTACAAATATCGGTATAAGTTTTTAAATATTAGAAATCTGAAATTTTACTTAATTTATTATTACTTTAGAAATATTAGAAATCTGAAATTTTACTTAATTTATTATTACTTTATAAATATTCACCTCCTGAAATTTTACTGAACCTGGGACCCGCCTGTCGGACCTATTTATACACGGACATTTAGCTAATAGTCCGTGTAGAAATGGAAGAGAGCTACACGGACTATTAGCTAGATGTCCGTGTAGAAAGGGTATTTGCACACGGACTTTAGAGTTATGTCCGTGTAGAAAGCTCTTTGTACACGGTCTTTTAAGTTAAAAGTCCGTGTATAATGAGGAAAACACTATTATTTCGAAATCCTTCTCTGCCAAAATTTTCACAAGTCCGAAAACCCTCACAGCGAATATTAAGCGGTTCAGTTCCAAAAACCCTCACAGCGAATTTCGAAAGCCTTCTCCGAGCTCTTCACCGCCTCGCCGCCTCACCGCCTCACCACCTCGGTCTCTCTCACCCGTGGTCTCTCTCTCTCTAACCCGCGGTCTCTCTCACCCGTGGTTGGCGTCTCTCTCTCTCTCTCGTTATTTTTCTTATTGGGTTTGAACCCGTTAGCCATGGTTGATTAATCTAGGTTAATTTGATATAGGGTATTTTAGGGTATTTTAGGTTAATTGATTAATCTAGGTTATATGTCAAAAATTGTGCATGCTACATATTCTTATTAGACTATAAGTTAATGAAACAACCAATTATTGGTACAAGAATATCAATTTTTGTACAAGAATATCAATTTTTGTACAAGAATATCAATTATTGGTCACTTATGATTTGATCTTTAATTTCATGCAGAACCATGTCGGATGAGGATGAGTACGTCGATATGATGGCAGAAGAGGAGCAGCAAGCTACTGCCTCATCAGAAAGAAGGAGAAGAGGGCCGACAATGTGCATGAGCATGTCCGAGCAGACCCATCAAGAAATCTGGTTCACAGAAGACGGGCGTGCGCAGGGAGAAAAACGGCAGAAATACTCAAATTGGTGTACGAGTTTGGTGAGGCAAAAAGCGAGTATCCTTGTTGAGAGATGGGATCATTTTGAGGATGCGGTGAAGGACGAGTGGTGGAACATGGTGAAGGTAAAGTGCCTAACAACTCATTGCTTTATTTTCACTTATGTATGATCTATACTTAAATACACTAAATTTTGGTGTTAATCAGGCTCAGTGGAACATCGAGAATGATGTTCCAAAGGATAAGACTTTGAAGATTATGAACAATGGTTTGAAGCAATTCAAGAGCACGTTGAAGACAGAGTTCATGGAGAAAGGGAGAACTCCGATCGGCTACTACAAATGGCTAAAACAAGAGGACTGGGATGCGTTTCAAGCTTTGAAGTCTACCAAAGAGTTCCAGGTATCTAACTCGTGCCTCTTTTGTGCTTATTCTTTCTCAATATGTACTTATCTTTCTAAAACTAGCTGATCGTTATTGTCTTGTTTCTGTGAAGGCAAAAAGTAATAAAGGCAGGAGGACCGTTGCCTTTAACAAGTATCCACACCATCTAGAGTCAGCTGGTTACGAGGGTAAGTCGGCAGAATGGAGGAAAGTCCTGGAGCAAAACAAGGATTCTGACTCACCCGTGGTTAGAATTCAAAATCCTAGGGGCAAAGATTGGGTCATGGGTAGAGCCGAGGTAACCGCTGACGGGAGGATAGTACTCCCAAAGGATTTGCAACCCGTGGCTCAAAGAATGGTAAGAGTCCTTTATACTTACTTTGTGACATTCATCCGAAAATTATAACTCCGAAAGTACATCAATTGTTCTTTTGCTTTAACTAATTCTTCTACTTGAACAGTTGGAAGTGGAGGAGGAGGTCAACTCGGGTGCCCGGAGTGTCGAACGACAAAATGATTCCTTGTCCGCAGCGCTCGAGAATCCAGAACACCCGGGTCGAGTAAGGGGTGTAGGGGTCTACAGGTCCAGGAGGTGTTCCGAGTGGAGGGACAAAAACCTCGAAGAAAATCTCGTGCCAAGGTAAACAAAGACGAGATAGTTGCGCAGATACGCGCGGAGGTGAGCAAAGAGTACGACGCAAGGTTTGCTGAGATGGAAGCAATGTTGACACAAATTAGATCAGCAACTACGCAGCCATCCGAGCAACCACCTCCTATTTCGCCAGGAATTCGGCGAAGTAGTCAAGCATCCGGCACGTGGGCCTTAGACGATTTGAATAATCTCAAGGTAATCAATACTTGTTCATAATATAAAGGTAATTAAAACCTGTTTGTAACCTTGTTAGACAATATCGCACCATCAAAATAAACAACTTTCTGATAATTGCAGGACCCCAGAGCATGCGACCTCGTCCTGTGGCCTGATAGTGTTCCTCTGACCGTTGCTAAGGGTGTTGTACATCCAGGAGCCAAGAGTGTACACTTTGGTAAGCTAAGGCCCGACCATGCATGCGTGCAGGTTGAGTTAGTCGTGGATGGATGGCAGCGCGTACCCCTTCCTGTCCCTACCGACGACATGCTTGTGCTTGATGAGGCACGGATGTCATTTGTCCAATGGCCCAAGAGTCAGATTATTTTGGATCAGGTAATCCATAAAAAAATCCATTTATTTGTTACATTCAACTCATTCTTTTTGAAATACTAGAATAATCCATTTATAATTTGATACAGACACGAGGAGATGATGTCACCGGTACGGCGATGTCACCGGTACGTCAGGAGGTGGCTTGCGACGTCGGGGTTGACGCGCCACATTCACCGCCCCGTCCTATGGTCACCGAAGAAGAATACAGCCGTTTGCCTAGTGATTTGCGCCTTCTCCACGACTACTTGATGACGGAGCCCGAAGGCATGGAGGCTATCATCATCCCTGTCCCACCTGGGATGTTTCTACACGAAGGCAGGGATCTCCTGTTGTCGTTCAAAGACTTCAAGGACCTCTTCCACCACTCGTCATCCGACAAATGGCTCGATGTGTCACACATCACCATTTTCCTCATGTTAGTGATCAAAAATTATTTTCATTATTGTATAGAACTCAAATATATATTCTAATTACAATATGATGAGTTTTCAGGAAGCTAGTCCGAAACTGTGATGAGATGGTTGAAAAGAAGAACTTGTGCATGTTTCTGGACCCGGAGAAAGTGAGTTCTACGGCAGTGACATATTATCCGGATATGGCTATCGAGTACATGTGTTCTGCGATGCATCGTGCTAAGGCGGAGGAGAAGAAATTCATTCTCATGCCATACCACGAGAGATTAGTTCTAATCTTAACTTATGTGTTGTTTATATTTTAAATTAAAGAATTGTATAAAGGAAATAAAAGTTAAACATAAAAAAATGAAATCACACCATCAATTATAGCAAACACTTGTGTCACTTTTATATGCTAAAGTACTATAATTCTTCTCCTCGATCCCACAGCAAACATTGGTGTTCGATTCTCATTGTGCCGTACCTAAATGTGGGCATAATTGTTGATTCTTGTAAGCCCAAAGGAAGGATCGCGCTTGACAAGTGCAAAGTTATCTTCCCTTTTGTGAATAAGTAAGCAATAATAATTCTATAGGTTTGCATTTCTTTCAATGATATCAAATTATAAAATTGCTAATTACATTCACTCAATTTTGTAAGGGCTTTTGCGAAATATATTAAAGAGGGAGGATCAGATAGCACGGGCACACGCAAGAAAAGCAAGTTGAATTGGAAGTGGATGTTGGTGAGAACACTTTATGAGTTAGAAATTTCATATCTTGTTAAAAAAATTATTGTCATTCTAACAAATGCCGCTAAATGTAAATTTCAGAGCCCGCAACAGGAGGAGGGATGGGAATGCGCTTATTACACGATGATATTCATGTTTGACTTTGTCGAAAGAATACAATTCGATTTCCCAAAAGCGGTATGTACTTCATATTAATTTCCTATATAATAAGCAATTGATATCTACCTTTTCTGAAGTACTAACTATTATCAAATTATAATTTTGTAGAATGTGACAAAGCAAGCGCATTACACCAAGGATCAGATCGACGATGTGCGGTGCATGTGGGCAAGGTGGTTTTCCATGGAATTTTGTAATCCTCGATATGGATTTGCATAGATTTGTAATAAAAATATGTTTCGAATGAATTTATTGCTATATGAATTTTGTATAAATTTAGTAATTTCTTGCTAATTAATCTGTTTCGAATGAATATTTGTATTTCTGTTGCAAAAAATTGGCTAGCAGAGCTGGAGGCTAGCCCAAAAACAAAATATACAAAAAAAAAGGTATTTATACACGGATATTTCACAATTGTGCGTGTACGATAGAAAAAACAAAATCAAAAATTAGCTATTGCACACGGTTATTTAACAGTTGTCCGTGTACAATAGCATAGAGCTACACGGACATTTTATAAAAAACCGTGTGCAATAATAATCATACACGGATATTTTAGAAAAATCCGTGTATGATAGCCTTGCTGGAGGCGAAATACAAAAAATCTTCAACTATTTGTACACGAATATTTACCAAAAGTCCGTGTATAATAGCTAAGAGAGCTACACGGACTTTTAATACAAAGCCGTGTAGAAAGAGGAATCGTACATGGTTAATTAGGGGATATCCGTGTAGCTCGGTAACTTGTAGAGCGACACCCCAGGTCTTTGTACACGGCAGTTTACAAAGTAATCCGTGTAGAAATTGTTATAATCTAACACGGTTAAATATCCGTGTGTAGTCTGACCTATTCATACGCCCTGGCTTTAAACACAGCAGGAAATCCGTGTAGCTCTTCCATTAATGTCCGTGTGCAATCTGTTTTTCTGTAGTAGTGTCTGTGTTAAGTGAAGTGTATTTTTCTTATTTAATTATTGGTCGATAAAACACTCATTTTTATTTTAAATGTTGTCATATCTAATGATTGTTCCTGTGCTTTGTGTTAATTTTATTATTATTTTTCTCTGTATCTTCAATTATGCTTATAAAACAATGTATATATGTCGTGTGATTATAATTGTGTCAAAATTGTTGTTATGCTTATTAATTTCTGTTAAAGTAAAAATTTGTTATATCAGCAGAATAATTGTTTTGCTTATATATAATGTTGTGCTTAATTATATATGCAAAATTAATGCACAATCCCCATAGCTGTAAACCAACACTGACAGTCTGGCATGCACAAGTACATTCACATCTAACAGGTTAATTTACAGATGCGTCGTTTTCAACACGCTAGGCTACCTAATTATTCACTTGTATCATGAGTAGAACTAGGGTGCTCCTAAGCTCACCAAGCCCTTCGTGAGCGCGACTCTAAAACCTATCAAATTGACTTCAAACGACATTTTCAAACCGTTAGATGTTCAATCTATATTAAAATGTGCTTGGAGACCAAATTTTACATTTTTTAGAATTATTTTACTATTTATTAAGATGGTTTGAAAATCGCTGTTTTTATTAAAATTCTGCACCATTGGAAAACAGTGATTTTCAAGCCATCTTAATAAATAGTAAAAAAATTCAAAAAAATGTAAAATTTGGTCTCCAAGCACATTTTAATATAGATTGAACATCTAACGGCTTGGAAATGTCGTTTGAAGTTAATTTGATAGGTTTTAGAGTCGCGCTCACGGAAGGACTTGGTGAGCTTAGGAGCACCCTAGTTCTACTCCTTGTATCATCACATTATAACGAGGAGGGTTCAAACGCACCATTATTTGTGTGCTCCAATATGCTCTACATTCTTTATCTTCATTTTCAAAGTCCGAACAGTCAATCTGAACCGCTCAACATGATCTTCATAATAAAATATGCTTGGATATCAAATTTTATATTTTTTAGAATTTTTTACTATTTTTTAGATAGGTACAAAATTATTTTTTTAAGGAGATTATGGACCATCCGAAAAAGTGATATTGTACTTATCTAAAAAAATAGTAAAAAAATTCTAAAAAATATAAAATTTAGTCTCCAAACATATTTTATTATGAAGATCATGTTGAACGGTTCGGATCGACTGTTCGGACTTTAGAAATAGAGATAAAGGATGTGGAGCATATTGGCGCACAAAAATTATGGTGCATTTGAACCCTCCATTATAATTTAGAAAACAGTAAAATAAATATGAGCATACATTACATTACATTACATTACATTACATTACATTACATTACATTACATTACATTAAATTGTTGGATTTTATTTTGCAACATCTACGTACCATTCTTTGTAAAAAAAAAGGTTGTAAATTATCCATTAAAAAAAAAGCCAAAAAATGGAGATAGCCGAAAACAACATTAACTTTCTAGGAAATAATTCATCATTAATGATATAATTTTATCATATAGATAGCCAAAAACAATCTTTCTCTATATAAATATCATTTACATAATTTTTTTAGAACCTTTTTAGACGTTTCAAGATTACATATTAAACCCTCCATTTAACATTACTATACCAACTATGAGTAATATGTTGAAGTCATAATTTTTGTTACTAGAAATACATGTGTTTAAGATTTGATTTTTATTAACAAAATCTTTAATTCTTCAAAAGCAACGTAAATACACAAATCATTAGTGTAACTTTTCATATCATTTGCATTATTAAATTAAAATTATAACAAAATTAAACTAAATAAATAGTGTATTATATTGATTCTTGTTACAAGTAATAATTATATGCTACTGCTCACTACTAGAATCTCCGGTAATAGCAACGGCAGGAAACACCCCATTAGCAAGCGCTACGCTTGCTACAAGCCTGAAAAACCCCATTAGCAACGGCTACGCTTGCAAATACTACCGTTGTAGTAAGCCCCAATGCAAATACTCAGTTTCAGACTTACTGCAAGGGCTACGCTTGCTAATACGCTGCCCTCGACTATCCGCAAGGGCAGTGGTTGCAAATAGCACGCTTGCAAATACCTTGGTTTTTGGCGCCCAAACTGAGTATTAGCAAGGTTATGCAGCGTAGGCCCCACCGAATATTAGCAAGGATATGTAGCGTAGGCCCCACTGAGTATTAGCAAGGATATCATTTGTGGGCCCCACTTATTATTGGCAAGCATGTCCCAACTGATTATTAGCAAGCGTATCTGGCGTGGGTCCCATCGGGTTATTAGCAAGGCTAGCCCAAGTGGGTCCCATCGGGTTATTAGCAAGGCTAGCGTTAGTGGACCCCACCTGAGTATTTGCAAGGTTAGCCCGCATGGGCCCCAGCGTGTTATTAGCAAGGTTAGCGTTGGTGGACCCCACCTTACTAATTGCAAGGCAAACCAGCGTGGGTCCCACCTGATATTTTGCAAGGGTAGGGATAGTGGGCCCCATATTTTTTTTGCAAGGGTAGGTATTGTGGGTCCCACCCGATTATTTGCATGCTTATTTTGATCATATTTCAATTGATATTCCGATGCAATTAATTAATGCCAACATATCAGCAGCCCTTTTTCCAAAATTATCCCATTTCCTTCCCGGTACAAACCCGGTACCATCCCAGTAATCTGATACATTTCCCATTGAAAGAAATAGCCAGAACATAGAATAGAATTTTCAAATAAACATAACATAACATAATACATTAACATAACATAACACCTTCAAATTAACAATGACAGTATTAAAATCAAGCATGTACCAAGCATGCATTGTACCAAAAGACCAACTGTATTATAACATTACAGCCATAGATATATAAACATGTACCTATACCCCAAAATATAAGACCCATCAACAAAAATTTACAGTAATAGCTACATCCCCTATGCTGTTCTTGTGGAAATCCAAAATCTATAGTTGTATGTAAAAGGTTGGCAATACCCCAGACTATTAATGCGGGTTGTTGTTCGAGTTGCCTTGCCCGAACCATTCACTCATTGACGCTTCGGCCCCTAAAAGGTTGGCCACCTCTTGTCCAGAATTTGCTTTTAGTAGTGCTTGGAATCCCCCCGCCTGATTTGATGTTGGCAGCAAAGATGGTAGACCCTATGTATACCACATTTCCATGGGCACCAAGTTAGTAGTGTTCTTACATTATAAGCATTGAAACAAACCTCACATGAAATTGATTTTGCACACATGTTTAGTGTATTCACCCAAATCAATAAAAAATACAGCAAAACAGATAGTTTGCACAATAATCTCAGTACCTGAGAGTGGGCCATCTCCATCAGAGGGGCTCCGTCCTGAGATTGAGGTAGAGAAGTGGGATCCTGACCCTAGTCATTAAATATGCAAGCGCAATGTTAGCATTTGGAGAGCACAACATTTGATCAGAGATTAACATTAGAATGATTAAGTTTTTAAATTGAAATATGTCACCTGCAGAGTTTGCATATTCCCCATCACCCCCTCATACAGTGCCTGAGAGCTGTAAACTTGTGACTATGTTAAAAATGTGCAAGAAGATAGGTTAGGACTAGGATGTAGAATGGTATCAGATCAGTGTTAAAATTGCACAATTTTTAATTTACATCGTACAAATCTAATAAGAGAGAACTATCAAAGTTCAACAGTTAGCATCATGGTCATTTTGCCCCCAATTATCCCTTCCTTTTTACCAAATCATCAACTTCTTATATACACTGATCCACAAATATCCCTTCCTTTTTACCAAATTATGATATGCATTTTGCATTTTATGCACATTATATGGTCAATTGGTCAGGGATGTTTGGGGTGGTTGACTAGAAGTCTTGTAGATAACAAATTTGGTTTGTAATAGACAGAACCATTAGGAAAAAAAATAACTGCAATTTGCTATCATGAAAGGCAAGCCCATTTCAGCAACTTTTTCCAAGTTGATTATCTTTGCCCCCAATTTTGGTCAAAGTTAGAGTGAGACCCCTATGAGCTCTATACCCGTGTTGGACCTGTTTAAACATCGGTGTACAGTCCACAAGTTCCTTTCGTATTTGAATCTCACTCATTCAAATACCAATGAAAATAAAGGCAATAGCAAGTTATGCTATGCAGATTTTATACCCAATAGCAAAGAAAAAAGAAGATTTTGCCATTTGTTCTATTCTCTTATGGAGCTCTTGTTACATCAATTGCCCCAATATATATCTTGTCAGGTAGCAAGAACATTAGTAAAATTACCAATTAAATCAAGTCTCCACACAGCACAGCATAAGGAAAAAAAGGGAGGTAAATTTCCAAGCACAGCAAGCACAGCAATGTGTGCCCAAAATAATGTAGTATTAGGGTTTTATACTGAAAAAACATAATGTAGCAAGCACAGCAAAGGGAGGAACCATAATTTTGGATCAAGTAGGATTAATAGATGATCTCATGTTTGCATGGTCCTTTTCAATTAAACCTATCAGTTGCTTAGTATTAACTCTTTGCATCAGCATTTAATTAGTTGTCAGATGTGGTCCAATCAAAGGGAGGAACCATAATTTTGGACCAAGTATTAATTGAAATACCAGTATGCATTTCAAGCATGCATTTGCAAGTATTCATTGACCTACCAGTATGCATTCAAGCATGCATTTGCAAGTAAACCAAAAGAAAAAAATAATACATTGCTAAGCAAGCAAAATGGCCAGAGGCTGTGCCAACTGGTGTATTCAAATTTAGTGATATTTATTAATGATATTTTTCTTCATGTCAGGGGCTGTGCCAATCTGATGCATATATACGCGATCGGGTTTCGGCTTGTATGTGAGGTCAGCGCATTTTCTTAGTTTCTTGTTCTTTTTTTTCTGTCATTAAGTTTTCAGTTCCTATATATATCTTGTCAGTCCCATGAATGTAATTATGCCTTTTAGTCCTTATTATGTCAAAATTAACATTTTTATAATTGAATCTAATTTGCTCATAACAGTGGGCTTGCAGTAGGGAACCAAATACATTTAAAAACAATTGTAGATTAACAAACCAACAAACAAAAACCTCACAAACATCATTCAACAGATATGGAACGGTTACATGGATAAAACAGCATACAACATAGAGTAACAACATAAACAACTAATATATAAAAACAGTCACAGTTATGAAAACCAAAATCATCAAATACTAACAAAGAAATTACCCCATCCCTAGGGTTATAATAGTAAAAAAGGTTAATTTCAAACCAAACTAGTCCTCTTGACCCTCTCGTGGGCGTCTCTTCTTCTTATCAGGGAAGTATCTGACCCGGTGCCCGTTATTCTTTTTGTCCACATTTTTCCAAACCCTCTTGCTTCTCCTCAGTGCCAAACTCACGGGCTCTCCTGGTGGGCCATAAGGGTAACCGGGAGGGCTCTCTTTATACCAATCCACTTCTTCGTCCGAAGAGCCAATTTCATGCACTGGAGGATCTGGTACTCGCCATTCAGAGCCATCTCCGGGCTCCTTCACCACTGGCCTATTATAGATTATGACCTCTTCATCGCTTTCCGCATTATTAGGATTTACATGATTCGGATTTGGAGGATTAGGATTATTGTTTGAAGGGTTAGGATTAGGATTAGCATTTTCCATTCTATTAATCGTTTTTTTTAATTCTGATCACACTTTTTATTTTGTGTTTGTTGCAGAATGGAAGATTATGGTGGAGAAGACAGCCAACAGTGCAGCAATTAAATAGTAGAAACCATAAACCCTTCATTGCCCAAAGAATTTGCACAGCCACCCCTTCACATGCCCTTGCCATGCACCTCTTCGCCAGAAATGCTCTTTTGTGTTAAGCCAACCAAAGTGAACTGAATTAATGCTTCTCTTTTGTAATTATTAATGAGTACACATTAAATTTTTGGTTTCACATTAATGAATTAGTTTCATTTATGTAATATCAGATACCTTCTCTTTAATATGGTTACATATCAGATTCCTTCTCTTTAAATTTCGGGTTTCATTAAAGCAACTTGACTGTTGTCATTTATATTACTATTTCGCATTTAAGGGAATATCAAATATAATATATGGGGCTATATTCTTATTGTTGCACATGGTACATAATTTTTCAGCATATGTTACAAAAAAAACAAAAATCATCCAAAGGGCGGTTTTGAACTAGTGACCACTGAGATATGGACCCCCTTGAACAATTTTACAAATATTGTCTCATAATATAACAAAAATATATAAACCGAAACTTAAAAAACATTAGCAACGGTGCCTCATGCAAATGGTTAGGACTTTTACAATAAAAAAATATAAAATGAAACTGAACAACAATTGCAACGGTGTCTCTTGCAAATAGTTAGGACTGTTACATTGAAATAAATAAACCAAACCTAAAACAACATTAGCAACGGTGACTCATGCAAATAGTTTTCACCTTTATAATTAAAAATTACAAACTACAACTTAAAAATATTAGCAACGGTGACTCTTGCTAATAGTTAGGCATTTTACATTAAATTAATATAAACTGCAACTTAAAAACAATTGCAACGGTACCGCTTGCAAATAGTTTGAGCTTTTGAAATATAATAATATAAGAAATAAACTTTGAATTATTTGCAACGGTGACTCTTGCAAATAGTTAGGGCCTTCACAATAAAATTAAAAAAACAGCATCTTAAAAACATTTGCAACGGTGCCTCTTGCAAATAGTAATGTCTTTAGAATATAATAATATAAAAAAGAAATCCAAAAACAATTGCAACGGTGCCGCTTGCAAATAGTAACACAATTCACAATAAAATAATATCAGCCGTGTTTGGGGTGGGTATTATTATTTGCAAGGGCCAATAGGAGACATTAGCAAGGGGATTCATCACATATTTGCAAGCGTGATTACTTGCAAGGGCCTCCCGTTGCAGTTATATTAATTTAATCAGAAAACCAAAATCTTTTGCAACGACCCTTCATATGCTTGCAACAAACACTTGCTCCCCTTGCAGTTACCGGAGATTCTAGTAGTGGCTTCTAGTTATCAGAATATTGATTTTTCATTTTTTTTAGTTTTAAATCAAAACAAGTTGAAATTGAGATAATTAATAAGCCAATAATCAATACTTTTTTACATATAATAATATGAATGAATTGCTTGATCCATTGTTATTCGACATCATGCGTTGTCAATGATGAATCGTAAAAGATTCGATAAAATTTGTTTTTATTTCTCTTGATTCTCTCCTATATCTTATATTTTAATTCTAACATTTTCATATTTTAATTAGTCTTCAAATATTAGAATAATTCGTTATTTTCTATTTTTATATATATAAAATAGAATTGAACTAAAAAAGAAGAAATGGAAAATTACATTTATATATAGGCCTGCCACATGGTCCTCTAGAAAATGAAATGGACATGAGCGGGCATTTTCATAGTGAGCAACCAATTCAGGAAATTAAGACAGCTTGAATTAAAATGTCATGATTGATCATACATCGTGCATTAATTACACGTCGCACTCATATGTAATGCATGAAATAATAGTAACTATATATCTATATATATATATATATATATAAAGTTGTGCTATTATACATTGCAATGTATTGACCCCTCCGTGCATTGGACTAAAATCGTTGGATTCAAAGTCCAAACAGTCGATCCGAACCGTTCATCTTGTTCTCCATATTAATATGTACTTGGAGACCAAATTTTATATTTTTTGGAATTGTTTTACTATTTATTAAGCCACTTTGAAAATTGCTGATCACATGGTCCAGAATTTAGTTGCACTGTTTTTACTGTTCACCCGGATCAGCAATTTTCAAAGTAGCTTAATAAATAGCAAACAAATTCCAAAAAATGTAAAATTTGGTCTCCAAGCACATATTAATATGGAGAACAAGATGAACGGTTTGGATCGGTCATTTGGACTTTGAATCGGTGATTTATGGTCCAATGCACAAGGGTGCCTATGCATTGCAATGCACAAGGGTGCCTATGCATTGCAATGCACCATAGCCCATCTATATATATATATATATATATATATATATATATAGAGTAAGGCTACGGTGCTTTGCAAAGTAAACCGGGTTCGAGCCACTTTTTGAATTTTGAAAATCCAAACAACCGATCCGAACCATTCAACATGTTCTAAATATTGAAATGTGCTTGGAGACCAAATTTTACATTTTGGAATTTTTTTTACTATTTATTAAGCCACTTTGAATGTTTCTGATCCGGTGGTTCAGAAAATTTTACTGTTTTTTACTGTTCACCATCGGATCAGCGATTTTCAAAGTGGCTTAATAAATAGTAAAAAAATTCCAAAAAATGTAAAATTTGGTCTCCAAGCACATTTCAATATTTAGAACATGTTGAACGGTTCGGATCGGTTGTTTGGATTTCCAAAATCCAAAAAGTGGCCCGAAGTAAACGGGGGGTTTACTTTGCAAAGCACCATAGCCTTAATCTATATATATATATATATATATATATATATAGAGTATGGCTAAATTGCTGCCGGCAGCATTGTGGCCAGCTGCTGCCGGGGGCAATTCGGTCATTTCCGGTGTTCAAACAACAAATGTTTTTATACAGATATGTTCTAAATATTAAAATCTACTTGGAGACCAAATTTTACATTTTTTGGAATTTTTTAGCTATTTATTAGGCCACTTTGAAATTGGCTGATCCGGGTGAACAGTGCACCAAAATTCTGGACCATGTGATCTGGAATTTTCAAAGTGGCTTAATAAATAGTAAACAAATTCCAAAAAATTTAAAATTTGGTCTCCAAGTAGATTTTAATATTTAGAACACGTTGAACGGTTCAGATTTGTTGTTTGAACACCGGAAATGACCGAATTGCCCCCGGCAGCAGCTGGCCAGAATGCTGCCGGCAGCAATTTAGCCATACTCTATATATATATATAGATGAGCTATGGTGAGACATGGAGTAAAACAAGTTTGCACTCCACGCCATATTTTCATTTTAAAAATCCAAACAACCGATCCGAACCGCTCAACATGTTCTAAATATTGAAATGTGCTTGGAGACTAAATTTTACATTTTTTGAAATTTTTCTACTATTTATTAAGCCACTTTGAAAATCGCTGATCCACTGTGAACAGTAAAAAACAGTAAAAATTTCTGGACCACCGGATCAGCGATTTTCAATGTGGCTTAATAAATAGTAAAAAAATTCCAAAAAATGTAAAATTTAGTCTCCCAGCACATTTCAATATTTAGAACATGTTGAACGGTTCGGATCAGTTGTTTAGATTTTCAAAATGAAATATAGTGCCATGGAGTAAAAACTTGGTTTTACTCCACGTCTCACCATAGCTCATATATATATATATATATATATATATATGAGTGAGGCTACGGTGCTATGCATAGCACCAATTGGGTCCGTACTACGGCTCAAAATTTGACTTTTCAAAATTCTAATGATCGATCCTAACCGTTCAACATGATTATAAAATGAATATGTACTTGCAAACCAAATTTTACATTTTTTCAAACTTTTTTTACTATTTTTTCGAAAATCACTTGATCTGAACATTCTGGACCATCCAAAAACAGCATATCTAAAAAAATAGTAAAAAAATTTGAAAAAATATAAAATTTGGTTTGCAAGTACATATTCATTTTATAATCATGTTGAACGGTTCGGATCGACCGTTAGGATTTTGAAAAGTCAAATTTTGAGCCGTAGCACGGACCTAATCCGTGGTATGCATAGCACCGTAGCCTCACTCTATATATATATATATATATATAGTATGGATAATTTGCTTCCGGAAGCATTTCGGACGAGGTGCTTACGGGGGCATATCTTAGTATTTGATGTTCAAAC
Organism: Carex myosuroides; assembly: GCA_028015225.1. Classification (NCBI taxonomy): domain Eukaryota; kingdom Viridiplantae; phylum Streptophyta; class Magnoliopsida; order Poales; family Cyperaceae; genus Carex; species Carex myosuroides. The sequence goes on from CM051465.1 coordinate 6,712,431, forward strand.
AACAAATCCAAACCGTTAGATGTTCAATCTATATTAAAATGTACTTGGAGACCAAATTTTACATTTTTTGGAATTTGTTTACTATTTATTAAGCTGGTTTGAAAACCGCTGTTTTCAATGGTGCAGAAATTTAATAAAAACAGCGGTTTTCAAACCAGCTTAATAAATAGTAAAAAAATTCCTAAAAATGTAAAATTTGGTCTCCAAGTACATTTTAATATAGATTGAACATCTAACAGTTTGGATTTGTTGTTTGAACATCAAATACTAAGATATGCCCCCGTAAGCACTTCGGTCGAAATGCTTCCGGAAGCAAATTAGCCATACTCATATATATATATATATATATATATATATGAGGAGGGTTCAAATGCCTCCATTTTTTGTGCCTCCACCATGCCTCCATTTTTAAAAACTTTAATAACTCAAAAATTTAAAACTTAAAAGTCAAAATAAAACCGTTGGATATGATCTACATCATTTTATCTATGTGCTCATAAAAAATTATAACATTTTGATTTTTTATGTGAATCAATAAGTTGAAAAATTAACGTCTAGAAATTATCCACATTAGTACGTTTTTTATAAGCTCTTGATGACAACCAAAATAAAATTGAAATGTCATAATTTTTTACATGTGCATAGATAAAATGATGTAGATCATATCCAACGGTTTTATTTTGACTTTTAAGTTTTAAATTTTGAATTATTAAAGTTTTTAAAAATGGAGGCATGGTGGAGGCATGAAAAATGAAGACATTTGAACCCTCCTCTATATATATATATATATATATATATATATATATATATATATATATATATATATATAAGTTCAAAAGTTTGTAGCATGGATACTTGAAGTATTATTTTCCTTGCTTAAAATATTAATCATGAAAATTCTATTTATCAATCAATTTTTTTTTGCAAATAAAAGAAAGTAAGTTTTTAAAATTGTAATCGACTCGTCACTTCTAAAATTAGCTGATCAAACAGCTCTCAAGGGTTTATAAATTGTATAGTTTTATATGTGTGATGATGTAATATAAATTGTATAGTTTTATCTGTGTGATGATGTAATTAATGCAATGAGATGATTTATACTACCCAATCATTATACATTTTTTTTTAATCTCAAGGGTATAATAACAAAACATGCCCTACTATAATGGAAAACTATTGCACATGATGAAAATAAATCTACAAAATAAGAAAATAAATTCTTACTAAAACTATTATTATTAATGTGAAGTTTATAGAAAAATTCTACTTAAAAATATAGCAAGGATAGATGGCAAGGAAATTGAACTTGTCAGATGTTTTCCAAGGAAATTAAACTGTGAATGCGATTATGTTAGAAAAGTGTGGTTCTGGATGGAGGTTGTTAGAATGATTTCATTATGGAATATGCAATGCTTAGTAAGCCAAGCCCTTTTGATAATTATCAGTACTAGTGATTGTTGGAGCATATAGAGGCATAGAAATACAATATGTCTTAATAATGCTCCACATAAATCTATTAGAAACATCATGTAAACTGTTGAAATTTCATAGTTTAAGAGGGAATTACAAAAAAACATGTTCTTGTAAACTGATTTATGTGGTTTACTAGTTTAAATGTGATTCTCGTGCAAGAATACACCACAAGTATATTTTTTTTATTAATTATCGGTCGATAAAATACTCATTTTCTTTATTTATGCAAATGTTGTCATATCTAAGTAATGATTATTCCTGTGATTTGTGGTTGATGCCTTTTCTTCTCCTTTTTCATGTATTTTCAATTATGCTTAAGGATGTATGTTGTATGATTATAATTGTGTTATCACATTTATAATTAAGAAATAGTAAAATAAAGAGATAATTTTTCATGTATGTTGAAATTTTTTATGATTTCTTATTTACCCCTTAAGTTTTTAATTTATCTTATTTAAATATTAATATTTTAAATTGTATCTTATTTACATCTCAATTTTTTAATTATGAAACTACTTAATTTATCTTTGTTTTGAAAATAAAAGATAAAATCATCATTTGTTCTTCGTCTTGAAACACCAAAATAATTTTTCCTCTCTCCTTTCTCTTTTTTGTTGCCCTTGCATTGATATGCACCTTCGATTACAACCGTACAATGATAAAACTTCATATATAGCAAGAGATACCCTAGACTTTATTTTTATTTCTCTTGATTTTCTCTTATATCTTATATTTTTAATTCTAACATATTCATATTTCAATTAGTCTTCAAATGTTAGAATAATTCGTTTTTTTATACTTTTGAATTTATAAGAAAGGATTGAACTCTAAAAATGAAAAGTGTATTTATATAGGCCTGCTACAGGGTCCTCTACAAAATGAATTGGAGATGAAGATGCATGCAAATTCATACGGAGCAACCAAATCAGCAAAATCAGCTAGAATTAAAAATATCATGATTGATCGTTTATCGGACACATCACACTCATATGTAAACCATGAAATAATAGTAACTGTGAGTTGGGGTGTTTATCGGTCTGATTTAATCTGTTTTAAACCGAACCGAGAGAGTTCAGTTTAAACGTATTGGTTTTCCGGTTAAATGGATTGGTTCGGTTCATTTTTTAAAACTGGTTAAATAGTTCAGTTCAATTCAGTTTAGAAATTTTAAACACGGTTAGACCAAACCGACCGATATTTTTAAAAATATTAATCATCAAAATTATATTTATTATATCAATTTTTTTGCAAATAAAAGAAGTAAGTTTTAAAGTTGTAATTGAGTCGTCTCTTCTAATACTAGCTGAAACAGCTCTCAATTATTAATGTTGATGTATATAGATTGGATAGTTTCATCTGTGTAGTGGTGTAATGCAATGAAATTTATACTACCCAATCAATATACAATTTTTTAATCTCAAGGGCTAATCACAAAACATGTCTTACTGTAATGAAAAACTATTCACCCAAGATAATACATATCTAGCATAATAATAAAATAAAATTCTTACTAAAAAAATTAAATATTAAAGATATTATAATCAATGTGAATTGTTACAGAAAAAAAAAAATTTATGAAGATAACATAGCAAAGAGAGATGTGCCTCTCATTTATTCCTAAGTTCTAACATGTGAATGTGATTATTCTAGACAAGTGTAATATTCTGAATGGAGGTTATCAGAATGATTTTAATAATATTCAATTATGCAATGGCTAGTAAGGCGAAGAAATGATATATAGTTCAATAATACACCACATAAATTTATTAAAAATATCATGTGAACTCTTCAACTTTCATAGTTCTAAAGAAGAAATTACAAGAAAACATGTTCTTGTAAACTGATTTATGCGGCTAATTACCAGTTCAATGTTCTTGTAAACCGATTTTCAACAGGAACTGTTTTTGTAAGGATGTTCACATGTGTTCTAATAGTGGTTAACCAGAAACGCAATGCATATCCTAAACTAGTTTTAAGGATGGGTTGAAACAGTTACCTAAAACAACTATCTTATGCATTATAATGTGAAAAAATTAATACAATCCTGGCCGTTGAAGATTTTTTAGATCACACCAACAAAAGGAAGAAGGAGAGAAGATTGAAGAAATTCAGGAAAAAAATTTAATTGAAATTTAAGACTTTAAACAGACATAATTTTTTATGCAAAAATTTGATTTTTTTTTTATTACAATGAAGTTGAAATATTTCTTGAGACTATAATTTTAACAATTGAAAATATTAAGAGGGCTCAAATGCCCCCATTACTTCATGCCTCAATTATTCTCCAACATCTTTATCTTCAATTTTCAAGTTTAAACAGACGATCCTGACATCTCAACATGATATTCACATTAAAATATGACTATAGACCAAATTATATATTTTTTTTGAATTTTTTTTACTGTTTTTTAAGATAAGGTACAAAATCACTATTTTTCAGAAAATTGTGGACCATCTAAAAATAATTATTTTGTGCCTATCTTAAAAAATAGTAAAAAAATTTCAAAAAATATAAAATTTGGTCTCCCATCATATTTTAACGTGGATATCATGTTGAGCAGTTCGGATCGTCTGTTTGAACTTTGAAATTGAAGATAAAGATGTTGGGTACAATTAGAGAATGAAGCAATGGGCATTTGAGCCCTCCTCAAATATTAAACCTAGTTTTTTCTATTGTGTACATTCTTTACGAAAGAAATTAGCACTATTTGTTGCGTCATCCTTGCGCATTAATACACCACACAACTTATGGAAAATATATTTTGCATACTTAATTAATTACTTATATATATTTGAAGACAGAATGTGCTTTTGAAAATTTGCCTTAATTTTAAGTAATCGAATTAAAGTGTGAATGTGGTTAACTAGTTATAGTCACATTTATATTTTTATATATTGTTAATTAATTATTTTACAAGTTGCTGAGGTCAATAATACACCTGTTACAAGTTACAGTGTGAAGGAACTTTTTTTTTTTTAAGAGAGGTGGGCTACCAAGCTATTCAAAATAGTTGTTGGAGCAAGAAAATATGTAATATATTAAATAATTCAAATCACAGCACAAAAATTATAAGTTCACAACAACAAAATATATCTAAATATATATATTACTAAGGATCAAATGCCCAAAATCCAGACCCAAGCACTGGTACCCCAATTGTACCACCTATATATGATATTTTGTTTGTAACATGTACCTGCAATGACAAATCTTTAACACACCAAAGCATCAAAGTAAATTTAAATTTTGAGAGCATCAACATTTGCAATTTCATACCAATTGCAAATTTACCATGATATTTTTTTTTTTTACAGTTTCTTAGATATATGAAAATTTCATAAATTACAAGTTTTCTTTTCAATGAAATTATGTTCAGAATGCCACACTGGCAAAATAATCAATTCCAATTCGTTCAACCATCTCAAAAAATATTTCTTTAAATGTATAAGAATTTATTTTTCATTTTCTGAACGATAAAATAATTAAAGTTAATTGTACAAGCATGTCCCTTTTGAAATTATCTCTATGTTAATTTCAGTTATATTCAAATTAATTTTATTTTAATTTCATTAATGCAGATGCTCCGAGTCTTCTCCTTTTACTTTGCACCATAAAGTACGTAGCTAGTGAAATAATATAAGCTGGTAATTAATTGACCTAATATTTTTTCATTTTAATTATTGAAAAAATATTTTGTCTCTCATGCTAGATTGACCAAAACATTGTCTTTCTAATTAACTAAAATAAAATTTATTTTTTAAAGTAATTAATACAACAATATATTTGCCACACAATTATTCAATAAAACTAATTTGAACTAAAATTATTGTGTTTTGTTATTTATTTCCAAATTAATTTTGTCCTGGAAAAACTGTCATAGTTGCATTCCCTACATTTCTAACTTCTAAAATAGCATCCTACTATTTCAAATTGACAGTATATTAAAACAAACATGTCAGATTTATATAAAAGAGCCATACAGAAATGAAATTAATTCAGTCAATTCATTTAAATTGTGCAGTCAAAATTGGAATATTATGATTCTATTTTTGTAGTAGTTATATATAAAGACTTCTCCTAGTTAGGTAGATGGTACACATTATTGTATTATTAGAGTTGATCTCTTGTCTTTATGAATATTTTTTTGAAAACTTATTTTTCTTGTAAGAGCTGTGATCTTTCACATCGAGAACCCGGGTTCTTCGTGAAAGCATTTTTAACTCCTGTGTACAAAAATAATGTAGATTAAATGCTAGTTAATTAGATTGCTACCATGGTAATTATATAATTAATCGAATGCTAGTCAGGTTGCTACCATAGTATTGATGATGGGAAAGAAAAGGAAAACGTAAATCGATTTTTACAAAATTATCAACACTGTTTTACTTGTGATACAATTCGGAATACCATAAAGATTTACCATGCTCAATAGTAAAAGGTGTGAAAGGAGAAAAACTACAAATTAACACTACCTGAATATTACAAACCAAATTTGTCTTTATTGCTTTTGATTTTCTCCATTATCTTATATTATTAATTCTAACATTTTCATATTTCAATTAATCAGTCTTCAAATGTTAGAACAATTCATAATTTTTTTTTAATTTATAAGATTGAATTGAACTCTGAGGAAGAAAACAAAATGAAAAAGTGCATTTATATTTAAGCCTGACACATGATTCTCTACAAAATGAATTAGACATGAGGAGGTATTCTCTACAAAATGAATTAGACAGCTTGAATTAAAAATGTCATGATTGATCATATATATATCGTGCATTAATTACTTAGTAATTGTACCAATATGGTGGCACCTCACACTCATATGTCAAGCATGAAATAATATTAACTATAAGTTCAAAAATTGTAATGAGTTCTCTCTTATGGTAATATCTGATCAATAATTAATTAAGCTCTCAATTATTAGTTTTGATGAAATATCAATTGGATAGTTTGATCTGTATGGTGGTGCATGCAGTGCAATGGGATTTATACTGCCCAGTAATTATACCACTTTTTTTATTTTTCAAGGGAAAACTATTCACACAAGATAAAATATATAAATTCAGCAAAATAATAAAATATAGAGCCGATAGAAGCTATGTACGTTCTTCTATTGTGTTGGTTTCTAAAAATAGAAATTCTATTGTCATGGTCTCTAGAAATAGAAATAGAAATAGAAATTATATTTATTAATTTTTGTCTGCAGTTCTGTTGTTATCGTTTTTTTTATTATTGGTTCTCTATGTTTGCGGACTTTGGTCATTGCTTAAATCATTGATCCAATTCACACAAAATTTTATGAGTTGTAACAGCAATTGTTCCTTTTAAGTTTTTCTATACAATTATTTGTAACTTAAAGAAAAAGAACAAAAAAAAAAACGAGAAATGAGAAGAAAAGAAATACACGAGGGTATAATTGAAATATAAATTTTGAAGTGTATGAGCTAATCAGCTAATTATAAGGATAATAAAAAAAAATGAGCTGAGAAATAAATATAATATATTAATTAAAGTCTTGAAAGATAAATAAGAAATTTAGAAAAAAAATTAGAGGGCACACAAAAATTAATCCTAAATTAAATAGTAGCATACATTAAATTGTTGGATTTTATTTTTGCATCAGCTATAATATAATTGTTGGATTTTATTTTGCATCAGCCTGCAATTCATTCAGAAAATTTCAAAAAACTGGAGATAGTCAACAATAACATGGCATGCAAACATTTAGAACAAATCAACAACATGATTTTTTTTTAAGAAATAATCAACAATTCAACATTAATAATACAATTATATACATAACCAAACAATTTTTTCTTTATAAATATCTTTCACTGATTTTTTTCAGAACCATTATTAGACTGTCATAATTAATGTTAACCTCTTAATTCAAGCTACTTGATCAATTTGTTTTTTTGAAATGCTTGATAGTGACTACTTAATCAAAATTGCTAGACCAAATATCATTAATCTATCTACCATATATAAAAGTATTTTTCGAGGTTGTAATTTTTGTTACTAGAAATATATGACTTTAATTAAATGGTCTGATAGTTTCTTTTTATTGATAAAATTTTCTTCTACAATATCAACGGAAATAATGCACCAATAATTACTTTATTTTTCATTTTCTTCTCTCATCTCCTCATCATATATCAAATTAAAATTATAGAAAAATTAAAACAAATATAATATAAATTATATTGTATCTAGTTACAAATATTAAATATATGTTATAATACGTGTTTCTAGTTACAAATAATATTTATTAATTTTGTCATTCAAAAGAACTTGAAATCAATTAGAAACAATAAACCAAAAGTACTGTTTTACATATAACAAGATCAACAACTAATTTGATCCAATAATTATTAATGTCATGTTTTTTCAAATGATAAATACACCTCGCATGTTGTTCCAAATGATAATAGCAAGAGATATGGTACAATTGTTTTTATTTCTCTTGATTTTCTCCTATATCGTATACTTTTATTTCTAACATATTAATATTTCAATTAGTCTTCAAACGTTAGAATAATTTGTTTTTTTTTTTACTTTTGAATTTATAAGAAATGATTGAACTCTAAAATGAAAAATGTATTTATATAGGCCTCCACGTGGTCCTCTACAAAATGAATTGGTGATGAAGAAGCATTTTCATACGGAGCAATTAACCAACTCAGCAAAAACAGCTTGAATTAAAAAAACCATGATTGATCGTTTATCGGACACATCACACCCATGAGAGCAGGTTGGGTCCGATGGGTTTCGGAACCGTCCGATCTGCTTTAAGATTCATGCGCACAAATTTTAAAGCATACGCAAAAATTGCGGGTGTGAATCTTAAAGCAGATCGGACGGTCATCGAACCCATCGAACTCACTTTGAGTCCGATGGGCATGAGACCCAAATTGACCTCCACACCATATGTAAAGCATGAAATAATAGTAACTATGAGTTCAAAAGTTAATTTGGAGCATGGATTAAATAATTTTCCTTAAAATATTAATCATTCATCAAACTTCTTTATCAAATAATTTTTTTTTTTTCAAATAAAAGAAAGAAAGCTTTAAATTTGGAATTGAGTCGTCGTCTCTCAATTATTAATGTTGATGTGCATGGATTATAAAAGGGCTAATAACAAAACATGTCTTACTGTAATGGAAAACTATCCAATACACAAGATAAAATAAATCTAGCAAAATAATAAAATAAAATTCTTACTAAAAATTTATATTAATGATATTATAATCAATGTGAATTATTACAGAAAAATAAATTCTTACTAAAGAAAATATATCAGAATATAGCAAAGGAAATTAAACTTGTCAGATGTGTTACAATGTAAAAGATGCCTCTCATTTATTCCTAATTTGTAATTTCTAACCTGTGAATGGGATTATGTTGTCAGAATAATTTCAAAAGGGACATATATTCAACACAGGATATAATATACAATATCCAATGTCTAGTAAGGCAAAGAAAGTCTTTTGATAATTATTAGTGCTGTTAGTTAGAGTATATAGAGACATAGAAATGGCATATGCTGTAATAATATTCCACACAAATCTGTTAGAAAATATGATTTTGCTGATATGTACCTTGGTTATCTACTGGACAGGTCATGTTTATAATGAGACAGAATATGGTGATAAGATGGATGCCAAATTTGCCAATTAATGGATTTTGATAAAGTTGCTCCATGCACTGTATGAAAGGGCATAGATTGAAGAGATATATACAATGATACCAACTAATATTTTTTTTTTATGTTTCTTTGCATGCATGCTTAAAAATCCAATTCATGGTCTCAATTCTCAACTTAATTTATAATCACATATAACCATTTCAAATCATTTCATTTATCTATGATTTCTAGTGGATATTTGTAATGGATAGCCCATTTTGGATGAAATAGAACAGATGAATAGAGCATTACTTGACAGCTATATATGAATTGTTGAAAATATGTCCATCATGAGAGGATAGGTCATACATGCAAACATGCAAACAGGTGGGAGGGGGGGGGGGGGGGGGGGGGGGGGTAACCCACAAGCAATAATTAAGTTTGTAATTATTATAAAAGTTCAACTAGCTAGTATGCATGAAAGTTCAAAGGTTTCCCATGTATTCCTCATTAATTAGAGCAATAGGTACAAGTATAATAAGCTTGAATATGAAATTTGCACGAATCTTAAAGTGAACCTCATTTATTCTAAAGAGACTCCAAGTCTTTATGGATCGCTAGGACTACTCTAATTCTTTTTTAAAAGTCGCTTCTCTCTCATATATTATTATAGGATTTTCTTTCCTAAACTTTATAATATAATTTACTATGTTTAAAAGTTGTTTCTCTCTAATATATTATTATGATTTATTTTCCTGAAAAGTTAGGTTTATAAAATAAACTAATATTATGATGTGTACATATATTTCATCATATCTTTAGTATTTTTATTGATATTATAAGAATAAAATATTTTATTACATTATTAAAAATCTATCAATATTGTATATATCGATGTATTTTATTTATCTTCACAAATTTTATAAAAAACCTACCTTAATAAAACTACCTTTTGCAATTAATATTTTATTTTTATTTTCACAGAAGTCCTAACATGTGAACTATTATTATTATTTAATAATTATCAGTGCTACATATAAAAACATAAAAAAAATAATATATGCTTTAATAATACTCCACATAAAATTTTCTTTCAAAAAAATACCCCACATAAAATCTACTAGAAACATCATGTGAACTGTTGAACTATTATAGTTCTAAAGAGAAAATTACAAGAAAACATGTTCTTGTAACTGATTTATGGGGTTAACCAGTTCTTGTATATATTTCTTATTTAATTACTTCTATATATTTGAAGGCAGAATGTGCTTTTGAATTTTTTTCCTTTAATTATCGAAATAACTTGTACATGTGGTCAACTATTTATAGTCATATATATATATTATATTGTTAATTAATTATTATACAAGTTGCAGAGAAATCAGTACCGCCAAACTGTGAAGGAATTAATTTTTTTCAAGAGAGGTGTGCTACTAAGCTATTCATATTAGTTGTTACAACCCACCCCCCCCCCCCCCCCCCCCCCCAAAAAAAAAAATCTAAGGTTTTTGGGATATAGGATAAGATGCCCCAACCACCTCCCTTAAACTTGCACTATATCTTCGTTGACTATCAACTTCCAATCCAATTTTCCAACTTTATCAAAGAATAATGTGCATATATTTTTCATTTTTATTTTGGTAAAAAACAAAGACTGGTATGCAATATAAAACAAAAGATTCTGATAAATTTGGTGTCCTTTTCTTTCTAATTGGTAGGGTCCATGTAATCCAATTGGAGCAAGAAAGTTTTTGATATATTAAATAATTCTATCATGCTTTGTATAATTGTATGTTCGATTATCATGTTTTGTGAATTAAATTGTCAATTTCACTTCTTGCTCATATTTTTATTTTCAAAATTCAAATATTCGATCCGAAAAATACAACATAGTTTTCATATTAAATTTTCTTGGGAACCAAATTTAACATTTTTTTTTTAAGTTTTCACTAATTTTTTAGAATTTTTTAAAATTGATGATTTAATATGGTAAAAAATAGTAAGAAATTATTAAAAAAAAAATTTTAAAAAATGTCAAATTTGATTTCCATGGACATTTTAATATGAAGAATATTTTATAATTTTCGGATCAAATGTTTAAACTTTAAAATAAAAATAAGTGCAGAAAGAAAGTCCAACTCTCTCTCTCTCTCTAAAAATTCTAATGCCCCAAATCCAGACCCAAGCACTGGTACCACAATTGTACCACCTCTGATATTTTGTTTGTAACATTTACTTGTAACGACAAATCTTTTACATCACACGAAAGATCAAAGTAAATTAAAATTTTGAGAGCATATACATTGGCAACTTTATTCCAAATACAAATTTACCATGATAATTTTTTTTGAGGTTCTAAAATGTATGATAATTTCACAAATAACAAGTTTTTTTTATAATGAAATCATGTTCAGAATGTCATACTGGCAAAATAATAAATTCTAATTTGTTCATCCATTCAAAAAAATAATTTTTGGAATGTTTAGAATATTTTTTTCAGTTTCGGGACACTAAATTAAATAATTAAAGTTAATTGCATACATCACTTGTTTCACTTATTTATAAATTAATTTCATATTAATTTTATCAATATAATACAGGGATTTTTCTAACTTTAATTTTCACCAAAAGTAGCTAGTGAAATAATATAAGTTGCTAACAGCCCAATACTTTTACATTTTAATTCTTGAAAAATTACTTTATTTCTCTCAAACCAGATTGACCAAAACACCGCCTCCCTAATCAATTCAAATTTTTTTTTAAAGGAATACAACACATCAATCTAGCTATTTGCCACACAATTCCTGAATAATAAATTTGAAACTAAAATTATTAATATTTTTTTAATAATCCCAAATTGATTTTGCTAAGAAAAAATAGTCATAGCTGTAATCCCCTACTTTCTTTTTTAGCAATTGTCGCGCATCCCAACAATTAAAATAAAATCTAACACGTTCGATTTGAATTTGAATCTGGATCATTCATTATAAATTAACAAAAATATAAAAGTAGTCATATAAAATTTTAAATTGGTCGGAAATTAGTTCATATTCAGACCAGATGACCCGAATTTCAAACTCAAGCTTTAGATGATTCACACTTTAGAAACAAAAAAAACAAAAAAATTAAGCCTAAAAAAAAGAAGAAATGATGATGTATGGCTGACGTCAGCGAGGAGATGGGGTCCACCGGTCCAACGTGGCTGAGTGTTCTTATTAGGCGTTTAATAATTGGGTAGTGAACCCGGTCATGATCACTAAATGTTAATTATTATTAGGCTCTTAATGATTAATTAGTGGGTCAATTAATGCCCAAATTGGTAATACTTGTACGAATGTGTCAAGTGGGCAACACTTTCCTCATTTGGAAAGTTAATGAATGAATGGACAAAAACATGTTGTTTTCTTTTTTTTTTTAAGAGATTGTTGTTCAAATTCTTGCTTGGATATGACAAAGATACAATCTTAGAATATGTTTTTTATATATAAAGCATGAAAGAAATGTATGGTAATTTTATATTAATTATAGTTATAATAACTAACATATGATTATATAAATTATAACACTACAACAGAACAATCCTTCTGCGACCGGCCAAATCAGTCACAGAAGGTATTGTCGCCGGTCGCAGAAGATTTGGACGCAGTTGCTCCGTCGCTGATAACCACCCCGCTGACATCACCGGTCGCAGATGACCCTATAGCGACCGATGAAATATGTTGCTGATGCTGTATGCTAACATGGCGGAAGACCATTAGAGACCGTTTGACCGGTCGCTGATGGGCCCAGAATCGGTCGCAGAAGGTTGTTTTTTTTATATTTTTTTATATTTTTCTTTTCCCAATTAGATACGAAACGTACCAAGCACCAAACAATTTAAAAGGAATTCACAAGCAAATATACAATTCACCGTCGTCGTTCTCGACAAATATACAATTCACAAACAATTCACACGTAATTCACAAACAATTCAACAATATAAAATACTGGTACGAAACGTACCAAGCACCAAGCAATTTAAAAAGAATTAAAAAACAATTTCAATTGGTACATATGAAGCAGTTCACAAAACGACATAAACAATAAATATGTTAAGTACTACATAAACATCAAATATCAAATATCTAAAGTACGACATAAAAATAAAATAAAATATCTAAAGTACGACATACAAATCAAAACATCCTCAAACTAGTCATCTCCTAAATCATCTCCGCTGTCATCCTGAGTATCGGGATGGTGCGAGCTAGAACCTCCCTGTGAGAATATAACTAAAAATTTTTAGGGTTTACTATTTAAGGTTTACAATTTTTAGGAGTTTACTGTTCCGTTGATTGATTTGTCATACTTGGTGTTCTTATTGAATTGAAACATACCCAAAATCGGATTTCGTACCTGATGAGATGAAGAACGTCCACATTACACCTCATCTCCTCCATGAATTGGTTGAGCTGTGGTTGAATCACGCCCAACACCTGACTTGAAATCACATTTATATCTTCTTGCCTGAGAGGAGGCGGCGCCGAAGAATATGATTGTGCTTGCGATTGCGATTGCGATTGCGATTGCGACGAAGACGTCTGCGACCCACCTAGACGATACATTGATCTCGTCTTGCCTGAAATATTAAATCGAAGATAATTAATATTATGTTACAGAATTTAAATACAAATTTACAATTTTAAGTATGTGTATTTTACCTAGAGCACCGATACCATAGTTATCGCCGTGAGCATTATTGTCTGTGTTGGTGTACCAGAAGTCTGCGTCAAAAGCGAGCCAAAGGGCTCGATCAGACCCATATTTTGCGCTCATATCCCGATCGTAGTCTTCCTGCAAAATTTATAAAATAAAACAAAAATAAAGTAAGTACAACAAGATAAAAATATATATATAAGATTGTTATGTTCTATTACCTGTGCCTTTTTTGCCCTTGTGGATATGAATTGCCATGTCTTCTTGCTGGTATGCATCGGCGTGAACAGCTCGTCAGACCACCTGGGCTCGCGCTAGTTTTCAATTTACTCAAAATAACTTTGATAATTTTATTTGAATTGAAATTAATTATTTTGATGAAATAAAACATCTTACGAATCTTTGTTTCTAAACCAGCATGTTCACTGAGCCCGTGGTTGCAAAAGAACCCTCTCTAGATGAGGCCCTATTTTGTTGATTTTGCTCGCTCCGCCTAGCAAACTCTTCGGTGCACCAATAGTCGCACAATTTGGGCCAGTTACCCACTGTTATCCAATCATATGTGCTTGGCACCCCTTGGTCCTTCCACTCTAGAATGCTATCTCCATACCTATCTTTCGCTTCGTCCCTGCACTTGTGAAGCAGGTTTTGAAGAGCTTTGTTGGCTATGCTGGCGAAGGTCTTCCATGCCGAATCCATGTCTTCACCTGACGAAAACTGAAAGTGCATCTGCATGCATCATTAAAAAATTGTTGGTTAGCTTAAAAAGAGAAACGGTAGGTTGCCAAATTTAAAAAAGAGATTTTACTCACCAAAAACTCGGCCTTGACCATTTTTTGTACATCGTCAGGATAGTCATCAAATTTCGTGCACACGAAAATAGTGGGTAATCTAGTTTCCAGAGGATAGTGAAAACGTGCGCATTGAGAGATTATAATTTGTTGACATTTTTTGTCGCTTCCAACACATCTCCAGCAAAAAATCTGCAAATAAAATTAGTTTTGAAACAACTACAAATGGATATTGCTACATACTCAGAAATGCACAAAAAATGAATGTACTTATAACCGACCTGACGAATCACTGGTCTGTCCTCCGGCCTTTGCGGCGGCTGAATGTATGCATTTCGGCCGCGCGGAGGGTGCTTGGATCCACTGGATGATGCCTTCTTCTCCTTACCCTTTCTGCTCGGCATACCTGCAATTCCAACAAAATACCGGATTGACCTTCTTGTTCATGTAACGAGGACCGTACATCCAACTACGATCAACCTCCATTCCTCCTAATTATGACCTTAGTTCATTCAATTTAATGACAAATTCAATTTAGGTAAAGCAAGTAAAACAAAAAATTCAAATCTATACTTTAGACCCTCCATATATCATCAATTGATAACGGACCTCTAAAGCAAGTCATGGAAGAAACACAAAATCAAATCAAGTGTTGCATCATCCATGCAACAGGACTTGTATACAGCCATACAAGCGGCATCTACATAAGCTATGAATTTAAACGCAAGTACCAGAGAGAGAGATGACGCTTCCCTTCCCTTGCCTTGCCTTGATTAGTTCTAAATAAAATAAAATACACATGAGGTCAAAACTAAACTTAAAGTTATGCCTTACTTACATACTTACATTAGATATTAAAATAATGCAATAATGTCATTAAATATTAATAAGTCATGAATGTCAATAACTTAATAGTATGTATAACACAAACAATGAGTTGAACATATTTGCTCACCAAGTATTTCCAGTATATATTGCTTTATCAAAGATGAAACCACTAATACCATAATAATTGAAACAAGCTTTTCACATAAATGTCTATTGGTTGGGCAACTACACAAATAGCAACTGCATAAGCCTAGTATAAATACCAAGAACAATTACATTTTAGGGAGGGATCATGCATTTTAGGAGTACATGCATGGTCTGTATTATTAGAAGGACAAATTAATGTTAATTAGCTGATGCGTTTCTAGATAGTACAAAGATTAATTAATTGCGGTGAGTTGGAATTGATGGCAGCCTGTTATAAGAATATTGTTCTGATCAAGTTAAGTCTCTCGGTCTCTGACAGAATTCTTATTGCAATTAATTAAGATTATTTGGGTAATTATCAATTAGGTCCATTAAATTATTCGATCTTGTATTAAAACTAACTATTATTATTGCAACATATTAAATTGTTTAACAGAGAATCTTGACAGCAACAATGTGCTTTTAAATTTACATTGTTTTCAATAATATTTCTTAATCTCTATTAAACTAAAGCTATCGTGCATAACCAAACAAAAAGCATAACGTGTCTCATCCTGTAATTTCTTCAAAAAGAAAAATGATTGTCATTATTTCCTTATGTCCTATTTGCAGGTACAGAAAATATATAACCAAACGCCACTGTTTCGGGATTGAGCAAAAACGCCACTGTTTTTTTTTTTCCATTATTGAGCAAAAAGCAAAATCAAGTAGATGTGGCAAATACTTACGAGAACAAATCGATGCCTGCGAAGTTCGGGATCGGAGTCGGCGTCTTCCAGTGGCGGGGTCGGAGTCAGCGAGGTCAGAGAACGGCTTCTCAGCGAGGTCGGAGTCGGCGTCTTCCTGCGGGGTCGGAATCGGTAGGTGTCGGGGGGTCGGGATCGGGGTCGGAGGTCACAGAGGAGGCGGAGTTCGGGTGCGAAGGGATCGACGTGTTTTTTTTTTATTTTGACTAACCTAAAACGAAAACCCAGGATACGGTGGAGACAGAGAGAAGGATTGGCAGCTTTTTTACGGAGACCCTTCAGCGACCGTGTTACGTTACCAAAAAAAAAAAAATTGTGCTGCTGGACCCTAAAACGTCCCAGACGTTTGTTAAAACGTTCCAGACGTTTTCAAAATTCAAACTCGATTTTCCAATTCCTGCGAGTTTAGTTAAATCGTTACCAACGATTATAAAGCGTTCCCAACGTTTTAAAACGTTTCAAAACGATTGGCTCTGTAAAAATTTGATCAAAAACAAGATTTCTACATCCTATAATTTAATTAAAACGTTACAACAGTTACGAAAACGTCCAAAACGTTTTATGGTATTTCCTGCTCGATCAGGGTCTATTTTGCAAAATTCTCTCTCTCCCTTCATTTCTCCCTGCGTGGTCCGATCCCCTTGTGCTTGTGCGTGTGTGTGTCCGCCAAAACAAAGAGAAAGGAGAGGGATCTCCCTTCTCCTTCCAAAAATCCATCAAAAGCTTTGAGAAATTGAAGAAAGAAGTGGAAAATCTTGATTATCTCTCTCTCTAGTGCTCCATTGGTATTTCCCTTTCCCTCATCTCTTCTCAAAATTCGAATTTTTCTTAGGGTTTTGTCCTAAATCCAAAATTTGTGTATAAATTGTGAGTAATCCCTCCCCATTAAACTTCTATGTTGTTCATTTGGTAATTTATTTCCCAAATCGTGCTAAATCTCGATTTTCTATCTAGGGTTTGGTTCAAACCCGAAAATTGAGAAGAATTGTGATTAATCTAGTTTAATCCAACCAATAGAGGTGTTAATTGGTGTAGGCTCGGTTGAGCAAGATTTTGCGGGACCTTTCGAGACGTCCGAACCATAAGTGCGAGATACGCTCTTCGTAATCAGGTGCGGGGTTCTTGGACTTGTTTGATGTTTCATTTTCAGAAATTAAATTGTTTCCGATTGTCATGTTGAATGCTTGATTGTTGCATGTTGATTGTTGCATGTTTGTAATTGTGTGAATTGTTTGCATAAACCAATATGGTTAAAACCGAATTGTGAGTTGGTTGATGGAATTCATGTGAAATGTTTGATGGTTGCATGTTTGTAATTGTGTGAATTGTTTGCATAAACCAATATGGTTAAAACCGAATTGTGAGTTGGTTGATGGAATTCATGTGAAATGTTTGATTGTTGCATAATTAGAATTGTGTGAATCATGTGCATAAACCAATCTGGTTAAAACTGAATTGTGGTAAAAAGGTAGATTTACATATTCATATGGTTGTCGATTGATGTGTTCTTTTATTGTTCGATATGTGAACTGAATTGGCCAGGCTGACCCATAGAGGTAGCTGGATAAGGTGACGGTGACCTATCCGTTGACTTGTTTCTGAATTTGCCAGGCTGACCCAGAGAGGTAGCTGGATAAGGTGACGGTGACCTATCCGTTGACCTGTTTATGAATTTGCCAGGCTGACCCATAGAGGTAGCTGGATAAGGTGACGGTGAATTTTCCAGGCTGACCCATAGAGGTAGCTGGATAAGGTGACGGTGACCTATCCGTTGACCTGTTTCTGAATTTGCCATGCTGACCCGTCGTGGTAGCTTGGATAAGGTGACGGTGACCTATCCGTTGACCTGTTTATGAATTGTTGCAAGGCTTTGAGATTATTTTGATCCTATGTCAAGGTTGAGCCGTATGGCTGACCTTGATTCCGTGTGAATGCATTTGTAAAGTTGAGCTGCATAGCTGACTTAGAACCAGACTGTAGTAAACAGTTAAGCCAAAGCACTGCAGATGGGTGTCAGATAAAGGGTCCAGCTTGGTGGAACATCTGTAGGTGTCAGTAACCCTACAGATGAGGGTTTGATAAAGGGTCCAGCTCGAGAGAACATCTGTAGGTGCTACCAGCCTTAATAAAATGAGTTAAGCCAAATGTGTGTTTGTTTGAACTCCGTCTTGAAAAATTTCGTGAGTTGTGATTCATTTGATTATTGTTGTCGAGCATACGCATTCCTTTATACACTGATATAGAACTGTTAATATACTTTTGTATGAGTTTCATTTTTGGACATGGATTCTGATTGCAAGTCCAATAACGTGATTGTGGCAAATTCGCACTGAGAAATTATTCTCACCCCCACCCTTTGGGTTCTTTTTACAGGTTGCGATACGACTGATTCTGGAGAGGCACACGAGTAGTAGGCCTTTGGTATATGTCCCCATATTACCTTAGTGGTTGTTTTTGTTATTTGACTAGAGATGTATATGTATTTTTGTTGGATAGTTCTCTAGGTCATACCCTATGGTCGGTATCCGTATGAGATACGTTTTGTATATGCCACTATTACCAGATGTTGGGTACTTGGATTGTTATATATATATAAACTTGTTTTATTCTTTTATTGTGCTACGATGAGCTATATCGTAATTGCCTTGTAAGCATACATGAAGTTGTATGCTTACGGCGGGGCTCTGTCACTACTAATGGCTGCGGGGTGTGACAGACCGGGCCAAATCGGTCGCTAAAAGATGTGGGCGCCGGTCTCTGAAGGGGTCGTCGCCGAAACAAATTTGTTTTATTTTTTAATGGAGAGAGAGGGGTCTTCAGCGACCGGCGACCAAATCGGTCGCTGAAGACCTGTTTTGTTGTAGTGTAACAAGTAGAATTATACATGTGTTTTATGTAATTTAGATGGATATTGTATTAAATTTATTACTATTTGGATATTATAAATTAATTTAAACCAATGTTCTAAATAGCGATTATTGCGTCATGGCGGAAATACTACAACAACAGCTATAGGCTATTGCGCAACTATAGCTAGTTATTTATAACTCTAAAAAAAAAAGCGGATAATAACGTTATAGCTTTAAAATTCCGAAAATTAATTTTTATTGCACTATATTTAATATACAATATATCTAAAATAGAAATATTTATAATTTTTTTTTATTTTTTTTAAGCAATGATTAGAGATCAAGCTACCTAACTATTTAGTATTCTGAGATTTTTCATCCGAATTTTAAATCTGTGACCTCCACATGAAGAAATTCATATCCTCCGAGATAACTTAAAAATTGAATTTAAATCTGGACCGTCCAGTACAAATTAGTATAAATATTAAAGCTACCCTTTCCTATTAAAACTGTCCTTTCAGGCAATCTAAAAAGAGTGGTATTTTAGAGGATTCAGACTTCACAGGAAACATTATCTTTTTGTCACTGGGAGTAGAACTAGGGTGCTCCTAAGCTCACCAAGTTCTTCGTGAGCGCGACTCTAAAACCTATCAAATTGACTTCAAACGACATTTTCAAACCGTTAGATGTTCAATCTATATTAAAATGTGCTTGGAGACCAAATTTTATATTTTTTGGAATTTTTTTACTATTTATTAAGATGGTTTGAAAATCGTTGTTTTTATTAAAATTCTGCACCATTGGAAAACAGCGATTTTCAAACCATCTTAATAAATAGTAAAAAAATTCCAAAAAATGTAAAATTTGGTCTCCAAGCACATTTTAATATAGATTGAACATCTAACGGTTTGAAAATGTCGTTTGAAGTCAATTTGATAGGTTTTAGAGTCGCGCTCACGGAAGGGCTTGGTGAGCTTAGGAGCACCCTAGTTCTACTCTTGTCACTAGATCAAAAGTTGCTTTTATAAACTTACTTTTTAAAATTGAATTGCCAAAAAAATTTGTCTTCAATATCACTTTATCCTTGAGAATATATATAGTACCTTCCCTGCACAGAAATTAAATGAAAAATAAAAACAAAATATAAAAGTTTAATTATTGGATGATCTTCTCTGTAAAAATAAATTATATTAGTTAAGTCCAATAAATGCAAATTGGTAGTTTTAAAAGGTGGTTGCAACTTGCAAACTATAATATTTAATTTAGAAATTATAGAGCTCCTGAAGTGATGATGTGTTGCTACTTTTTGAGTGTGTGACTGGTCTTTAATTCATGTGATTAAAATCTTTTTTTAAGATTTGATTGTATTTCCGAACACATAATAAGTATGGGTTCGCCTAGCTCTCCCCCGTGAACAATCTCCCGTTTTATCCCCCGTCAGTTGCATTACTTAAGTTAGTTAGTTAGTTAGTTAGAATTTATAACTGTCAGTGTATTTTAGGAATTTGCAGAAGTATTCATATGTAGCACAACTAGTATTCATCCATCTATATGAAGGTATTCACATTTGCAATAGAAACATATTTGGATATATTACAACAAGAAAGTAGGGGACAAACAACATGTGTGGGGGACCGCACAATTGTCAGAGCATTAATTAAGTGGGGGACCGCATAACCGTCAGCGCATTAATTAAGTGGGGGACTTCTAACTACCTTGAGCTCATTTTAGAAATTTGCAAAAAAAGTATTCATCTGTAACACAACTAGCATTCATCTATCTATATAAATGTATTCATCTTTGCAATAGAAGCATATTTGGACACATCAATCACTCATCTTTTACACGTTTTTAGAGATGGGTTATTTTTTCTCCGTTCAATCTAACAAATATTTCTGACGATCTGTGAGGAATTTTGCAAATCTAAAACCACGAATGTCTTCTACACAATTTTCTCTTTCAAATGAGATCCATGATGACATACTTTCGAGTTGTCCGTTGCACAAGTATTCACACCTCGTCATGCAAGTATTCATTCCGCATTAAGCAAGTATTCATCCTCATCGTGTAAGTGTAAATAGTTAATGTACCAAGAGTATTACATGTTTTTAGAGATGGGTTTTTTTTTGTCCGTTTAATCTAACCAATATTTCTGACGATCTGTGAGGAATTTTGCAAATCTAAAACCACGAATGTCTTCTACACAATTTTCTCTTTCAAATGAGATCCATGATGACATACTTTCGAGTTGTCCGTTGCACAAGTATTCACACCTCGTCATGCAAGTATTCATCCCGCATTAAGCAAGTATTTATCCTCATCGTGTAAGTGTAAATAGTTAATGTACCAAGAGTATTACAAACATATGTGCATATCAAACAAATAAAATGTATTCATCCATAAGATATCAAGTATTCATACATATAAGTTAAAGTATTTATGCCTAAGATATTAAGTATTCATCCATAAACGTTGAAGTATTCATCTCTAAAACATTAAGTATTCATCCATATGTACTTAGTACGCACTGTTCTAATTCACCATTAATGAAGCTTTGTTCTTTGCAAATAACTCGGATCTGACCCGGCGGAGGCGGATCTGACCCGGCGATCGACAGTGATGGATCTACTCCGGCGGAGGCGGAGGCGGAGGTGGGAGAGAGAGGAGGTGGAGGTGGGAGGTGGGAGAGAGAGGAGGTGGAGGTGGGAGGTGGGAGACGGATGTGAGAGGTGGGAGACGGAGGTGAGAGACGGAGGTGGAGGTGGGAGAGGGAGGCCGAGAGGGAGAGGTGGGAGAGGTGGGAGAGGCGGGCGGAGGCGCAGAGGGAGAGGTGGGAGAGGCGAGCAGAGGTGGAGGCGGAGGTGGAGAGGGAGAGGTGGGAGAGGTGGGAGAGGGAGGGAGAAAGAGGAAAGAAATAAATGGAGAAAATTGGGTAATTAATTTGTAGGGCCATTAGGTAGTTAGAATTTTGAATTATAGTTAGAAAATGTAGTTAGTTAGTTGGGGGATGAAATGGGGGATGGATAGATGGGGGAAGATATAATTACCCAATAAGTATTGTTAAACTAGTGGCCATGTAAACAATTATATGGTATATTAAAAAAGATATTGCAATCTAGCATATTATTTTATCCAATATATTATCATATTAAATTTATATTTTTCTAAATTGAGTTATTTTGGATAAGAAGTACATCTTACTGATTTATAAGCGCGCGCGCACACTAATTTGCTTCCGGAAGCATTTCGACCGAAGTGCTTATGGGGGCATATCTTAGCATTTGATGTTCAAACAACAAATCCAAACCGTTAGATGTTCAATCTATATTAAAATGTACTTGGAGACCAAATTTTACATTTTTTGGAATTTTTTTATTATTTATTAAGCTGGTTTGAAAACCGCTGTTTTTTAATGCTGCAGAATTTTAATAAAAATAGCGGTTTTCAAACCAGCTTAATAAATAGTAAAAAATTCAGAAAAATGTAAAATTTGGTCTCCAAGTACATTTTAATATAGATTGAACATCTAACGGTTTGAATTTGTTGTTTGAACATCAAATATTAAGATATGCCCCCGTAAGCACTTCGTCGAAATGCTTCCGGAAGCAAATTAGCCATACTCTCTCTCTCTATATATATATATAGGGAGAGAGAGAGAAGTGGGGCTAATCTTCAAGCGCATGGATAGAGGCCTTCGTCCAATCAAGTGATTTTGGCGATTTCAAAGATTAAAATTCAAATAGTCGATCTGAAGTGATCAACATGTTCACCATATTAAAATATGGTTGGAGAACGAATTTTACATTTTTTTTAATTTTTTGTTGCTATTTTCTTAAATTTTTTGAAAATCACTTATTTAAGATAAAACAGTGATTCTTCAAAAATCTTAAAAATAGTAAAAAGTTTCTCATTTATTATGTACACATGAGTGTAAGAAAAAATTAGGTCATGACTGGACATACTACGGTATGACATGGAACGCCTGCTGATCACATGCTGTCACTCCCCGTGTTGTGTCCATTCGTGTGTTGTGACAATCTTTTGAGAAAAATGACAAAACACGTAAACCAACTCGGTCACAACACGACATGACACATATAATTAAATTTTAATTTAGATGAATGATAAAAAAAAAAAAACTTTATTGCACTACATAAATTTAATTTTTACTTGAATACAAATTTCATCTGTATTTATTTGTACTAGCCAAGCAGCATGTGCATGTAGCTAGGGCTGCAAACGAACCGAACCGAATCGAACTTACCTTCAGTTTGAGTTTGGTTTGGAATTAATTCCGAACTAAGTTTGGTTTAAATTAATTTTGAACGAACTCAATTTCGAATCGAACTTTTTACGAACTCAATTTCGAACTTTTACGAACTTTGTTACGACTTACGAGTTATGACTTGTGGCTGGGCCATAGTTCGAAATTACAGCACTTCAATAAAAACTCAGGCATTCTGAATTCTAATTACACAGTACACCAAAGTTTATATCAAAGTTCATTACAAATACCAAAATTTATATCAAACACCAAATTTTAGTACAATCATTCAAAGTTCAGTACAATCACAGAATCCAAAGTTTTCCAAATAGCCAACAGGAGCAACATCACCAAAGTTTTCAAATATTCAAAGTATTCAAAGTACAATTTAAATATCAATAGAAGTACAGAACAATCACCAAAGTCTTAGAATTATTACAAACCCAAATATTATCCTAAATAAAACATTAAAGTTCATTATCAGCGGAAATTAACGGTTCACGTTTGAGTTAATTTCGAACTAAGTTTGGTTTGCGAACCTATTTCGAACGAACTAGGTCTAGTTTGAATTTGGTTTGAATTAATTTCGAACGAATTCAATTTCGAATCGAACTTTTTACAAACTTTTTTGAATCAAACTCGAATCGAATTACGAACTACGAATTTTTTGTGCAGCCCTACATGTAGCTATATATCTGCTCCTACCTTTTATTAATGCTCTGTTGTATAACTACATTACCTAATTCATTTCTTCTACTTCTAGATGCCTCTATCTTTATTCTTTTATTTCTTTTAATATACAAAAATCCCGGATAAAGATGTTACTTTATAATCAACTCATCCCCATCCAACCGCTCATTGAATAGCGCCAAAGTAATCTGAGTCGTTGATTCTGAGTTACTAAAAATTAATAAAAGAGTAAATTTCATGTATATCCTTCAAAAGCTCATGATATCATATTTATCCTTCGACTTTTCAATTAAAACTCATTTTAAATTTATAAAGTATCTATTTTATCCTTTATTAAAAAATTAGGGTTCTAAAAGCTTGTTATAACTATGAAATAGTTGCGCTATAATTTTTTTCGGACCTGAAATGCTATAGCGCTATCAGCCGCTTTTCCATTGTTAGGATTGTAAATAACTAGCTATAACTGTTTTTTTAGCCTTTCCGTAATGGCGCGATAATCGCTTTCATTTTCTTTAGTTGTGATGTATACACAGTAGCATTTAGATATATGCTTGTGGGTGCATCACACGTGATAAAAATGAACCATTTGCTCTAATAACTAACTAATTAGAAGACTAAATAGATATATTTTATTTTGAGCAAAACTAGGGTGTGACGTGCTTACCAAGAGGGGTTGATGAGCACACCTCCGAATGGCTATCGGATTGACTTCGAACTACGAATCCAAACTGTTGAAATCTATGTACTTCGTGAGTGATTCATGTACATGCAAAAAATTTTAAAGTTTCGAATTCATTTAGTACATGATCAAGCAGTAAAAATAAATAAGAGTTTTTCTCTTTTATTTTTAAATAAAAGTAAAATGAATATTTTATAAATTTAAAACGACTATTAATAGAAAAAACATTAAAATAGATCAATTTGTGAGTTTTGAAATTTGGAAGGGTTCTAATATTACGAACTTTAGAGAGAGAAACACATAATTTTGAAGTTTTTGAAGGATAATATATGAAGTTTCCCTTACCAAAAAAGACAAGGAGGATAATAAAAAATTAGCAAGTTGGGAGTAAAGATTTTAACAGAGTAGTTGTGACTTATGCACCGCACGAACTATATACAATTCTATTGTTAGTGCGCTGCATAAGTCAAAACTGCTCTGTTAAACTCTTTACCCGTAAGTTGTAAGTCCTTTCTCTGTGGGGAGACCTTGCAAATTAAGTAAACATCAATTTAAACAAAACAAAATAAAAAAAGTAGATACCTTTTGGTTCATCCCCCCTTGCCCTTGGCATTCTCTTCTCTTCTTCTCCACTAAAGCACCAATCTTTTCCTTATTTTTATTTTTGTTGGTTTTTGTTTATTCCTCATCTCCTTCCTTCCTTCCTCTGTTCGTTCGATCTCTAAGCAAGCGACTACAGCGCCAGGAGAGAGACACCACCACTGACATCTGTAAAATCCCTTTCTTTGACTTGTTCTTTTGTTATTTGGTTTTGGGTTTTTGTTGGTACTTGATCGGGTTCTGATGGTGGTTAAAGATGATACCTTTTGTTGAATTTTTGATGGATTGGAAGTAGAGTTGGTTAGAACAGTGGAGTAGAGAGAGTTAATTTTGGGCTGTTTAACGAATTAGGGTTCATTTTGTTTGATTAATTTGAGCAATTTGAAGGCACTAAACAGTTGAATGGAGTTTTAAAGTTAGCTCCTTTATGATTTTTGTATTGTTTTTAAGTGTAAAAGGTTACTTTTAGGGGCATGTGTCCTTTGATTGTGGCAAATTAGAACTAAGGTTACATTTTGTTCAATTAATTTGGGCAATTTGAAGGCATGGCAGTTGAATGGAGCTATAAAGTTAGCTCCTTTATGATTTTTGTATTCTTTTTAAGTGTAAAAGGATACTTTTAGGGGCAAATTGGAACTAAGGTTAGTATGGCATGAGTATAGAAACCTTAAATTGGGGATTTTTCTTGAATTTGAGGTAGTTGGAAGTTAACCTAGGCTCTGGAAACTTGATATGTAGGTGGTGATAACTTTGATTGATTGAAGACAAGTTGTTGATGGTACCAATCCATGGTTGTTAAGATATTTGAATTCAGTTCGTGTGAGTGCTTTGCCTTCTTTTATTTATTAATTTAGTTTATTTGAGAAAATAGTATGGGAATTTTTCTCGAAAAGAAACATTACTCATAGGAAGCAAAATCAACAAAAAACCCCAAAAACTTTGCAAATTGAAAGCGATTGAGTCTTTTGGATCATAGAATTTTACTTTACCATCTTAAATTTTATTTATAGTTTGTTTTATAATATGCTCTTTCAACTGAACAGCCTCAAATTTTTATTGTTGAATAGGGATATGTAAATAACCTCTATAAAAACCACGACTCCTTTTGAAATGGAGGGCTGTGATTGTGTAGAACCATTGTGGTCTCAGGATGAACTCCTCGGGAGATACCAGTACATCTCCGATTTCTTCATTGCTCTTGCCTACTTCTCTATCCCCCTAGAACTAATCTACTTCGTCAAGAAATCCTCCTTCTTCCCTTACAGGTGGGTCCTGATCCAATTCGGCGCTTTCATAGTACTCTGTGGGGCCACACATTTGATCAATTTATGGACCTTTTCGACGCATTCTAAAACCGTAGCGGTAGTCATGACTGTTGCCAAGGTATCTACAGCTGTTGTCTCTTGCGCCACTGCTTTAATGCTTGTGCATATAATACCAGATTTGTTGAGTGTTAAAACGAGAGAGGTTTTTTTGAAAAACAAGGCCGAGGAGTTGGATCGGGAAATGGGTTTAATTCGGACTCAGGAGGAAACGGGTCGGCACGTGCGCATGTTGACACATGAAATCCGAAGCACTCTTGATCGGCACACAATTTTAAAAACAACTCTTGTTGAGTTAGGGAGGACATTAGGGTTGGAGGAGTGTGCATTGTGGATGCCTTCGCGAAACGGGTTGACCCTCCAGCTGTCACACACATTGAGACATCAGATACCAGTGGGGACCATGGTGCAGACAAACCTGCCAGTGGTGAATCAGGTGTTTAGTAGTAATCGTGCAATTATTATACCGCACACGTCTCCTTTGGCGAGGATTCGGCCTATGACAGGGAGATATGTGCCGCCTGAAGTAGTTGCTGTGCGGGTCCCGCTTTTGCATCTTTCCAATTTTCAGATAAATGATTGGCCGGAGCTATCGGCCAAGAGTTACGCAATTATGGTTCTCATGCTGCCGTCAGATAGTGCTAGGAAATGGCACATGCATGAGTTGGAGCTAATAGAGGTCGTTGCTGATCAGGTTAGTATTTTGTTTGGGATTGAGGCTAAATTTTATATTTTTTTAGAATTTTTTTACTATTTTTTTAGATAGGTAGAAAATCACTATTCTTTGAATGGTCTAGAATTTTTATATCATGTGATTTTCTACCTATCTAAAAAAAAATTTCTAAAAAATGTAAAATTTGATCTACAAGTACATTTTTATGTGGAGATCATGTAGAACTGTTCAGATCGATCCATAGTACGGACCATTATGCGCTATGCATAGTACCAAGCCTCATTCTTTTGTTTGGTGAAATTACCATTTTGGTTCTTGATTTTGTAATATTTTAGTTAATTTTTATAATTCTTCAAGCTCTTGTTGCAAGTCCTATTTGAATTTGTAATAATATGTAATGCAATTTAAGCACCTTTTGTGGTTTAGAACAGACTAAATTTTGTTAGCGTGGTTTTTGTAACTTTTGGGAAGAATTTTTTTAAACCATAGTAAGAGGTACACGTGCAATTTACCCCCACCACCTTTTGCCAAGACGGTTTTTCATTTAAAATATGAACTAATTTTCTTTTAGTGGCACTTTCTAATTTCATTGTTTTATTCAGGTGGCAGTTGCTCTCTCACATGCAGCCATCCTCGAAGAATCAATGCGGGCCCGAGACCTCCTAATCGAGCAAAATGTGGCCCTGGACCTGGCACGCAGAGAGGCTGAGATGGCGATCCGGGCCCGCAACGATTTCCTGGCTGTGATGAACCATGAAATGCGGACCCCAATGCACGCCATCATAGCCCTCTCCTCTCTGCTTCTAGAAACCGAGTTGACCCCTGAGCAGAGAATCATGGTTGAAACTGTGCTAAAGAGTAGTAACCTCCTTGCAACTCTTATAAATGATGTTTTAGATTTGTCGAAGCTAGAGGATGGAAGTCTAGAGCTTGAGATCAGCGCTTTTAATCTCCATGCTGTTGTCAAGGAGGTGTGTCTCACTTTTTATTTATTTTTACTTACTCTACTTATTACTCGCTATAATATCTCAAGTTTTTTAGTTTTCTTTTCTTGGCTGTTTTTTGGATTTTTGATTGCATAATTGGAGGTATATGGACATATGCTTATAGGTCATATATCCGTTTTCAAAGTCCAAACAAAACGATTCAAACCGATCTCCTTTATGAGAGCTTTATTTAGAAAATTTAAAAATTTATTTAGTATCAAGTCTATTAAAAAAATGAAGATTTTTTAGATAATCTTGATGTAATATTTTCTGAAAAATCCTCATTTTCAAAATTCTAAACAAATAGTAAAAAATAAAAAAAAATGTAAAATTTGGTCTCGAAGCACATTTTAATATGGAGATCATGTTGAACTGTTTGGATTTGTCCTTTGGACTTGGAAAATGGATATATGACTTATAAGCAAATGTTCTGATATGCTTCTAAAGCAGAACAAAAAAAATTATACTTCATTACAATTATTTCAATACAACAACTTCATTTGTTTTTTCTTTGGTGTGGTATAACTATAAATCAGGTGGTGGGTTTCATCAAACCAATAGCAGCTGTGAAGAAAGTATCAGTATCAGTCTTACTGGCACCAGACTTGCCTGTGTGCGCAGTTGGGGATGAGAAGAGGCTGATGCAAATTATTTTGAACATCTCTGGCAACGCAGTGAAGTTTACAAGGGAGGGGCACATTTCAATCGTGGCCTCAGTTGTGCGATCTGACTCTTTGAGAGAGTTCAGATTCCCCGATTTCCATCCCGTTGCAACTGACGGGCATTTCTACCTCAGAGTGCAGGTACATATATTGATGAACACTGACGAGCATTTGTTGGGCCTTTTTGGGCTTTTCAGGGCTTTTTTGGGTATGGTTTCACCTTATGTAGTTACAGTCTGCATCCTCTGAGGTAACAGAATATTTGAGTGTAGATCCAGACTGTCTGATCAGAACCTGGGCCAATCCGGCCCGAGGTGGAATGCATGGGCCCCCTTTATATTCATGCCGAAATAGATCGGATGGTCCGGATCTAAACTCAAAACTTTCTAATACCTCAGGTGATATGAATTCCTCTAGTTATGAGGTCTCTTCGTTTCTGGTTAGAATTTGTGCAGTCTTGTGTAGGGCAGTGTGGTCAGGTTAAATTTTACCAGTTTCAGTGAGCACTCTACCAAAGGGTCAGGTTTTAACGGGGAATCACTACTTTTGTTGGTACGCAGTGTATACTGACTAACTGGCACTTGTATGATTGAGGTACCATGTACTGAGATTCTTGAGGTACCATGATAATATTGCTTAATAACATTTTTAGAATGAATTCTGTTGACTTTTTTCTGTAGGTTAAGGATACAGGTTGTGGGATAAGCCCACAAGATATACCACATGTTTTTACGAAATTTGCGCACACACAAAGTGGAGGCAACCGAGGCTATAGTGGAAGCGGTCTAGGTCTTGCCATTTGTAAGAGGTATAAACTATTTTTTTTATCTTATATATCAAAGATTTGTTGATGCTGTATAGTTACACTTATTTGTTTTTACCAGATTTGCGACTCTAATGGAAGGGCACATATGGTTGGAGAGTGAAGGCCTCGGGAAAGGCTGCACAGCTTCGTTCATAGTTAAACTCGGGTTGTGTGACAACAACCCATGTCTATACCAGCAACAGCAGATTTTGCCTGTAGTCTGGTCTAACCAATCTGCTACAGACGGCTCTGCCATGTGGGCCCCACCGCCCCCGCCTTCAAAGGATGAGAAATTGATAGTCCCGGCAAAAAACCGCTACCAGAGAAGTATATGATGAGTTAATATAATTTGATTGGGTAGGATTTTGTCAGTTTTGGTATTTTTGATTTGATGGCTGTTGTAATTGGGCAGTAAATTTAAGAGATTATTGTGCAAATAATGTAAAGTCGGAGGGCCTCTAATTAAGTTAGCTGAATTGTATGACAAAACAAGAAGTTATGATTTCATATAAGCGGAGCATGAACAAATTTGCCTTGCTATACTCTCTTTTTATTTACCAACTTATGATCGATCCGATGCTCTTCAGATGCTTGGATTAATTTCGGTCTGGTTTGAACGCTTGATCTACTTTAAGATTCGTGCTAATCAAGTTGGAACATTCTCTTTTCTTGCTAACATATCACCTAAGGTAATGTAATATTTCTGTTTAGATCCGGATCGTCCGATCAGAATCCACACGAATATTAAAGGGATCGGATTCTGATCGTATAGTCAGGACCTAGAGAGGAATTATTATGTTACCCCAGAGGATATGGACTCTATTATGTGTGCTAGTTGTATCAAAAGGTGAGGTTCAATAGGGCCTGCTGGCTATTATTCTTTTCCAAGCTGAGAACTTGGTTTATCCTTTCGCTTCTCTCTTTTTTTCTCTTTGTCGCGTTTTCTAACCATGGGGAAGAAGAAAGAGTTGATGTCGTCAGCGCCATGGCGCGGAGACGAAGACGAATCCGACATATTCGAGGATGCAAAGATGAAGATAACCAGGCAACCCGGATCCGACCCCACCTTGCACGTACCCGCTAAGAAATCCGCGAAGAAATCGGGTTCGGATTACGACGATGACGAGCCCGTTTTCGATCCTGAACTTCGCTACAGTTTCCAGCGCAATATGCAGGTATATCCATCAGGAAGGGAACAGTGCGTTTCACATTCAGTACCAGAAAATACCAGTACTCTACAATTTCTTACCGTTTTGCCCTTGTGAAACTTGTAATTTGTGTAAATACCCCCCTTAAACTTACTATCAGGAAGGGAACAGTGCGTTTCACATTCAGTACCAGAAAATACCAGTACTCATTTACTGACATTTTGTGTTTAAGTTATGGTTTGTTGGTACACTAACTGGTGATGTTTTGTGGAAAGCAGTTCCTGGGACGGGTTTTCACTGTGGATACGCTGGTGAAGCCTCTGCCACCTGTCATGGCATATAATGTTTCCCGCAACATCAACTTCTTCTTACGCATTTTCACGCAATTTTGGGGTATGTTTCTGCTGTCTCTTTGTAATTCTAAGATTAATTTCAATTGGTTTGTAAATTTACTGACATGCCCCAACTTGAAAATGAATTGACAGAAGAATTGGGTTTGAGTTTATTGACAACAGATTAATTGGACAATTTTTACAATTGTCAAAAATGATTTCTAATTTGAAATATAATCTATACTTTATGCACATCATGCACATGAAAAAAAAATATGAAATCTGATGCAAGTTTCACCATTTTTCTAATGTCATTCAAATACATGAAAATTGATGCACAATCTAGAAGGTTTACAACATCTCTATAAATTTTTTCAATATATAAAAATCTTTTTGAGTTGATTTGAAATAGAGTTGCCAAGTTAATAAGCTGTTGTTAGTGGATATCAACCCTTCACATTTTAGGCTTTTTGGTATAAACAAAAAATGGTGTAAAGCAGGTCAATAAATCGATATGAAAATTATACGAATTTGAGTAATCAGGCTGTCAGGTAATTGTTGCAGATCAACGATCTCTAAATTTGAGGAATTCCTTAGTCTAAAGTGGTATCGAGTATTTGATAATAGATTAGTATGCTTAAATGTTACTGGTACATGACTTGGCACTTCTCTCAAATCAGATGATAGTGCAGCTAGTGCATGACTGGTATTGCTATTATACTTGACATTTTCAAGAGATACATGTTAGTACATACTTCAATTTGTATACTTTATGTAAGGGAGGAATTATCTCTTGCAACTTATAACAAATGTACTGTGGGGCATTTTTTTTATTAAACCCTTGTGAAATTTACATTTCTCAGACGAGGAGGGGATTGCAAATGCGCAGAAATCACTGGGGTTAGGTCAAGAAGACCGGGATCACCGGGTCCGTTAGGGCATTTAAAACCATTTGTGCCTTTTAGCATTTTGTTCTATTTATGGTTTATGTTTTTTTTTTTGCCTTCAAATCATGGATGATTGATAACTTTTCTGGATTTGTTTTTAGTGTAAAATAGTTTGTTAATTAATTAGTGTTGTATTTTTATGATTATGCAAGTACCTTAATTTGAGACGCATATAATTTGGTCTCACAGATTTAATGTTCATATATATCAAGTCCTGGGTGATTTATCAGTTGGAGTTAATTGGGTACCAGATTTTTGATATTACAAAATTCTAACTGCATCTGATTAGATCGGGTTGCAGATGTTCGATCCATGTCAAGGTTTGCATGGATCAAGTGCACACAAATCTTGACGCAAATTGAAATGCCTCCCAATTTGTTCCAATACCCATCATAACGCTCCAAAGAAAAACAAACTTTGTGAATCTGGAATTTGTTTAACTTGTTTGTTTGTATAGAAATGCATTCGAATTGTTTGCAAATTTTGTTACTATGCTAACCAGTAAATCTTGACACTGTTCTAGAATCAAAAGAAAACATTCATAACAAAATGACAAAAACACTAAAAGAGTAAATATACCATTTCATTTAAATGGAAACACCAAATTCATTGGTTTACTCAATGTAACACCAACATACATTATAATTAACACACCGATACATAAAACCTAACACACATTAAAACAGGAACATAAAAAACAAGGGACAAACATACAAAAAAAAAAAAAAAAAAAAGTCGAACTGAATAAAAGGAAGAGACTGAAAGCAGCATTTCAATCTATAACTTTATCAGTAACATGGTTGAGATTAGGATGGTTGCCGATGTTGTTTCGGCATTGGTTAACACGCAGCTTGCTAAGCTCTTTCATAGCCCCCGGTTCCACCTCCCAATTCTCCAAGTTCACCATTTTCTTAAGTTCTAACGACTGCAACTTTGGAAACCCCTTTGCGGAGCAAACCATTTGCTTCCCTGTGTATGCCCCATCTTGTAAACACAGAAATTTTAGGGCTTGTAGTCTTTCTAGGGTTGGCATGGGATCTTCCTTCAAACCGGATTTGGTTAGGGTGAGCTTTGAAAGATTTGGTGGAAATTCAACATTATCTATGAGAAGTTTCCTACAAATCCATTCTCCCTCTAGTTTAATTGATTTCACCGTCTTGAGTTTAGGAAATGCCCTTGTGTCAATAGCCTCTGACGGTATAATGTTTCCCATAATTGCTATTGAGATGAGTTTATCCATGTGACTCAATAGGTTAGAAATAGATTTCAAGTCTAGATTGTTCCAATTTGAAAATGCTAATTTTCTAACATGGATGAGGAAGTGGGGAAACTTTTTTAGCCACGACTCATGAGCCGCAACTGTTTTCAGGGTATGTAGGTTGTATATATGTGCTTCAGAGGGTGGGCCTTTAATTTGGGGGCTTGGTTTCACATAAACATGGCGAAGTGTTTTGATGTTCCATAGAGATTCAGGTAGGGTTTCTATGTTTGTATCTCTAACATCCAACGTTTGAAGATTTTCCATGTCTCCTATATTTTCAGGAAGCTTAGATATGTTACTACCCCTCAAGCTTAGATATCGTAGGTAAATCATATTCGGTAAAGTTGTTATTGGGATTGCAGAGTTCCTCAGTGCCAACACTTTGAGGAGCATGTCACTTCCAAGAACATTTCTATCAAAATTAAAAGCTAAAAAAGAGCGTATATGATTGTTTTTCACCTCCGTGCATTGTTTCTTGTTGTCCTCATAGATTGCTAAGCGTAAGACGGATTCAATTTCTTCCTGATTTGGATTGACAACCGAAAACCCTTCCATGTATGATTGTTGGATGACAAATTCGTGAAGAGAACGAGGTAATTGACAACTTTTTATTGTGCCATGGAATGATCTCTTTGAAACAAAAACCAATGACCTGCACGCAACAAGGAAAATAAATAAACATGAAATACATGTTTATAAAAGAAAAAAATTCTCAGTTTAATTAAAGAACAAAAAAATAATGCTTAGACCAGAGAGAATTATCTACTCTTACTATAATAAAACATACAAAATTCATTTTTATTGATGAATACCTTTGGACTAGTTCGTCGAGGTACTTATTTGCAGTCGTCTCCAGAGACGTCTGTTTATCCTCTTCTTCGACAAATCCTTCAGCAATCCATATCTGAGTTAGAGAGGTTGCAGGAATCCCGAAACCAACAGGGTAACATGCAAAATAAAGGAAGCACGGCTGAAGATAGTAAGGTAAATCATTATAGCAGTAGGTAAAAATTTGCCTCATATGATCGGTCGTAACACTATTATTATCAGGCCCTTTCATCTTGTCCACATCTTGATACACCTTGTCCCAGATGTTGTAGGCCATTGGTTTAAGCGAAAGGAGACCCCCTATAAGGGCAAGAGCCAAAGGCTGTTTATGCCATGCATCAAAAATCAGATAAGGGAGTACTCCCAGTTCGTTAAGAAGCTCAAAAATGAACGACGTGCGCCTTTCATTATCATTCTGCATGTTATCAAAAGTGGGAATCGCTTTCTTATAGAAGAGTGCTCTGCTCTCGTTCTGGTTCAGTTCTATGCAGTTTGAAATATCTGCCCCCTCAAGAAGCATGTTAACAATGTTTTCAACTTTAGTACTCATTGTTGTATCTATGCCGTCAATGTCACCTTTAAAATTTTCTCTGTCATAGGAAGGAACCAGAGTTATTGAGAATCTTTGTTCACCCGCATACTGGCGGGCCTCAACCCACATACCTCTGATTAAATTACGGATTTTCTCCCTATATTCTTTCACCAAATCATTCCCCGTACCGGAGCTGGAGGACTGCTTTCTAGAAGCATGTCCAACAAACTCACTTATTAACATTCCAACTTTTGGAGCTGTTAGTCGGAAACTCTTAATTATAGCCTGCTGTTTGTCCACAGAGAGACCCTTGAAATATCTGCTCTTTATGAATTCACGAAGTTTTATTAACCATATGTTACATATATGTGGCAAAGAAATTAGTTCTCCCTTGTCTGATACAATATCATACATGTAAAATAAGGCATCCATCTGTTGTTTGGTTAATTGAAACAGTTAATTTGATTGCAGAATATACCCTCCAAGCTCCACCAAGTAACTGCAATGCAAAATAAACATTTAAAATAAAATACCATAAATGATGAGTGAAAATTCAAGTTATTGCCTAGCACTGAGAAACTGGCTCGTTACAACTTAATTTCTCTCCTTATTAAGAAACCAATTACATCTATCACATATGTCTTTCAAAGATTATGAGTCAGTTTCTGAAAGTTATATGATAAAGGCTTCTCAAAATAACTCTGTCTATGTTTTTATTAAAACATTTTTATATAGTTGAGTTAGTTATGTACGTAGGTAGATCTTTTACATATCGCTCCTAACTCTTATTATTATTAGTAAGTTTTAATATGTCATTAATAAACTATACAACTAAATCAAATTTTTGGACTCTAAAATATAATATCACATATCAAATATGTAAATTAATAGATAATATAATAATTAAGAAACTAGAGAATATATAATTTTTTTCTTGTTTTTCCAAAAACTTGTCATTTTTAAAAATTTCAATCTCCCATATCAATTTTGGACGCAACACAATCTTATGGTACGAGAAAGATCTCAAGAATTGATGGTCCACAAACCAATACACCATATAGACAAATTCCCGGCAGTCCACAGCCAATTAATACAACAATATAGTCAAATTTTCAGGTCATGAATGTTACTTTCCCATTAAATGTACCTAATTAAATACTGAGATTAACTGATAAATTTTAACAAAATTGATAGTTATGCATCATATTTTATCTAATACTTACATAATTCAAAACAGCGATGCCGTACTAATTTTCAGATTAAACTAAACCAAGGGAGATTCAAAGAGCGGAGTGTGAGATAACACAGTGCATAGCACAGTGAATACGAGATAACGTACAGTGCATATATAGCATACAATAACGTATAGGAAATACAATGCAGATGATTAGCAAACACAAAACATGGTGCATATCATACAATATATATTTTTTTGTAATATAACAATGTCAAGTAAAATTCACGAGAAAATTTCAGGTGCCAATGTCTAATTACCAAGAAATTGAAAAATTAGTACTACATATCAGGATTAACAAGAAATTGTAATTATATAAAATATGTATATATAAATACATTTAATAAATTGAACATCTACACAAGATTTTCGAATATAAATTGAGCATGCACATCATATTTCAGAATATAATCTTATGAAATAAAAAAAATATGAGAGGAATACCTCGACACGGCACGTATAGAAAAAGTAAGTCACCGAATGCAGATATGTGAGGAGAAATGTTATTCTCGATTCCTATTGTTAAGAGCAATTGAATTAATAAACAACAACTGGATAGCATATATATTATCAGTCGAGTAGTTATTAAAAAAAATAGTAATATACCTCTGTGCAGATAAAGACAGGCAGAGAGAGGCTCAAGTACACAACTGAAAATCAAAGGTTTACTAGTGGCGACTTTCGCACTAAACTGGAAAATGAGATGAAATTTGGCATTAGATTCTAACTTTTTTTTAGCAAAATCAGTAAAACCATAACGCCTAAAATTAGGATTGAACCTAACATCATGAATTACAACACCTTTATAGATGGGCTGTGTAAGAAAGGTGAAGTTGAGAAGACACCGAATTTTGTAGATCTTAATTATTTCTAAAGGGCAGTTGCCTGACGTGACTATACATGGGCTATGCAAGGTGTAATTGAATAGTCATTGGATTTTCTAGAAGTCATGATTTTCAAAGAGTAATGAGTCTATTGTCGTGTCCTACAGCTCTCTTATACATGGCATGTGCAAGAAAGGTGAAATTTCCTCACCTAACGAGTCTAGTTCTCGATAAATTGAGCATGTACATCAGATTTCAGAATATATTTTTGTGAAACCTAGAGAGAGGTGACAGCAGCCGCTTACCCGATACTGTTGCTCTATCAGGACAGGTGGTTTGTTCTGATGCTGTCGACAGAAGAAGAGAGAGGAAGGAGAGGGTAACTGAGGGAAGGGGGAGGAAATATATATATATATAGGGGTAGATTGACACAAATTTTCAGTACAGTGATGAGATACTTTGGATAGTGTCTAAGTTTAGGAATAAAGAAAGATCAACTTTGGAATTTTTTGTATGTTCCCCACATGAGGATATAGGTAACGGCTGGAAAACAATTATTCTCTTATCATTGTAACTTCTTGGTAGGAAATTCATATTCGTTGCCCGTGTTTAGGTAGTTGATAGCGAATTTTTCTTTCATATATATATATATATATATATTAATCGCCTTCAAACTAAAACAATTATAATTAATGAAGAGAAGCTAGCTGGTCATGCGCTTGTAAGCTACATTTTTGTATTATTTTGTATTCGTGACCCAAGATGTCTTCCCATGCATAGAAACGATTTTTTGTATTATCTTGGCTTAGACCTCCAAATGCACTTTCAATTTATATCTGCAACTTCTTGTGTTTGTGTTGTAGTTCTAAAAAAATCTTAAACTTAATAAAATGTATTATGCAAATTTTGCCGAAAATTTTATTCATAAGAAAATGGAAAAAAAATATTAAAAATAAGAAACGTTGTTCGGAAATTTTAAAAATGGGAACATAGTTAAAAAAAATGAAAAAAAAAATTTTAAGTGGGACACCATGGCACATCTCAACACCGGAAAAAAGAAAAAGAATAGGCCGCCATGGCACCAGCCCAATCAAAGAAACGAAAAAAACATGCGATGTATCCCAACCTTAGCTTATTTATTTATTTTTATTTCTTTGGTTGGACTGGTGCTATGGCGGCCCACTTTTTTTTTCGGTGTTGAGATGTGCCATGACGTCCAACTTAAATTTTTTTTTTTTTTCATTTTTTTCATAGTGTTGGGATGTGCCATGGCGTCCCACAAGGATGCCATGGCTCGTTACTGCCTTCTCATTTTTAAATTTTCTACGCACCAATTTCTATTTTTAATATATTTTTTTTATTTTCTTATGAATAAAAATTTCGGCAAATTATGAGCTTGACAAAAAATTCATTATTTTGCATTTCGATGCTAATTGTACAAAAAATCAATTTATTTTATTTATCGGTTTTCCTTTTTCTTGAGGGCCATGGGATGCCGACTACATGATCAAAATTGTATAGAAAAAGAATTTTTCCCATGGGAAAAATAATTATGTTTAAATCATGTCCAACTCACTAGACTTTTTCTAGCAATTCGGAACAAGAAAAAGGTGATAAAGAGCACAGTGCAAACTTATGACAAGTTCACTTCCCAAAAATAAGCAGAGTGCAAACTTATATATATATATATATATATATATATATATATATATATATATATAAGGATAGATGATCATCTCTCCCATAAAGGTTGATTAATTAACAGTTTTTTCAGAATAATACCTAATAATTTGCCATTTATAAATTAATAAGCTCCTCTACATTATTCGAAACAGGTAACGTATCCTGTACACTAATTTTCTGAGTAAACTAAAACTACGGAGATTCAAAGAGTGTGCGCAAAGTAAGATACTTTAGATAGTGTGTAAGATTAGGAATAAAGAAAGACCAACATGAGGAATTGAGGATAAATAGGTAATAAGCTGGAAAGCAATTATTCTCTTGTTGGTAGCAATTTTGCTTTTTCCTTTGCATGTTACTTCCTAGCACTTTGAGACACCGGCTTGTTACAACTTTCTCTTTTATTAAGAGACCAATTACACATCTATCACATGCGCTTTTCAAAAATTATGAGACAGTTTCTAATGTGAGAACAAAATTATGGAATACAATTAATTTGTAATCTTATATTGTACCTGCACTTGTTATGGAACAAAATTAAGGTATTACCTTTCCATCTTTCTTGTTATATATTAGCGTTAATTTTTTTCGTCATAGTACTTAGGTGAAACTTAATAGAGTAGCATTGCATAAATAATATAAAGATTCCAAACTGTAACAGGTAATTATCACAGGGAGGCTTTCTGCATTGCAATAAAACTTTTGGTTGAAACACCATCAAAATTACCTCCTCTGAATTCTTGGTATATTAATCTAACGTAATACCATGAATATATATATAATGTCTCCATTTATTTTAAAAATTATATGAAATCAGTAAAGGACAAGGAAATGAAGGACAGACACTGAAGAATTACAAAACTGGCATTAATGGGGTGGGTCAAATAATTTTTTAATACTGACAATTGTTACAATGTTTATGCAATAAAAATATATATAATTTTCCAATCTATTGGATCTGCCTCCTTCCCTCTGCCCTAGATTCGGCAATCACACAAATATCAAACAGATCTAGATTTGAATTGTTACAAATGTAAGAGGAGCAACATATATAATTATATAACAATTAATTAGACGGATCCAGATTGGAATTGCTGCATCTTGTGCTCCTTGACAACTCCCAATTGAGCCATCAGCAATTCCCCACCCCTGCTCACGGACTAGGTATGCTGGTATGAATCGCAAAGATCTTCCCGTCAGGTTCTAGCTTCTGTACTGAAGCTACTGGATATGGACTGGTGCGTTAATTTTTTTTCTGTTCCGGATTTAGCAGGTGTTGTAGGATCTAAATTTTATCTAAGTGAATTTCATGAGATGTGTAAATTTTCCAAAATGTTTTGCCTCAATATTGTTCTCTCAAATACTCATTATTAATATTTTGATTGTTCATCTAATTAGGTATCTGATTGCGAAGGCTATCTTGAATGTACTTAAATGTTGCATCTGATGATTGGTGCTAATGGCAGATTTCAGAATTATGCAACTAATTTCTTCACTGTAAACTATTTTGTAAATTTCTGTTAATGGGTGGTAGATATAATTTTGGTATATTTAGAAGTTCATTTTAGTACTGTTGTTGTAATTTTTTTTGGTATTTTTGTACAATGTATGATAATTGTACTATGTTGATTAATGCTTATTAAATGTTATCTCTATATTTTATTGTGTTTATGTAAATCTAGTTTAATGGGAAATATAACAAATTACTGGGTTGTTATTGGGTTGGTACTAGATTGATATTAATGATATTGGATTTGTATTGGGTTGGTACTAGATTGGTATTACTGGAGCATGCAAAAAGTATTAATGATATTCTTGCAAATAATCAGGGGGGGGGCCCACGCTCATTAGCCTTGCAAATAGTTAGGTGGGGTCCACATTCGTTAGCCTTGCAAATAGTCAGGTGGGGTCCACGTTCACTAGCCTTGCAAATAACCAGATGGCCCATGTTCGTTATCCTTGCAAATACTCAGTGGGGCCTATGCTTGATATCCTTGCAAATACTCAGGTGGGCGCCAACTATCAAAGTATTTGCCTGCGCGGTTTTTACATGCCTAGACTCATGCAAAAGTCTAGGAAAAAGTATTAGCAAGGGTAAGCCCTTGCAAAAAGTCCGAAACTAAGTATTTACATTGGGGCTTATACAACTGTAGTATTTGCATGCCTAGCGCGTGCAAATGGTGCTTTTCGGGCTTGTAGCAAGGATAAACTGTTGCAAAAAGTCAATGCCTGCCAGTGTCAATACTAGAAATTCTATTAGTGAGAGTATATATGGAGTTTACTCCTCTTACTTCACAATCAAATATGATCTCTGTCTTTTTGGTACGGTGGTATGCCCGTATTTATTTTATAATAAATGTAACGCCTTAGAAATTCAATGATTAGTGTTGTACAATCTGGCAATATCTCCAATTATTTATTCATTATTTGTAAAAAAATAGAAAATTTAAACTTGGGTCATTGCTTGTAAAATCTAAGCAATATATTAAGGATGGGGATCCGACAATCTTGACAACCATAAAATATAACTTGTAATTTAGAAATTTGGCAATTCAAATGTGATCTCTACATCATGCATTTCATACACATAAGAATAATGAAATTTGATACAACTTTTATCGTTCGTCATATGTTAAAATTTTACAAGCTCATGTCTAATGGCAAACATTATGTTTGTAAACTTTCTTTTTAAAAAAATTCTTTGACTTAATTTGAGTAAATGTTTAACAAAATTATTGAGCTAAACTGTTGACAATTGACCTCCATCCATTTATTTTTTTTGCTTCAAACACGCCCGTAGGCATGCATTTCCATTTAATCAAAGAGAGAGTCATTACACAAGGTTACAATTAAAAATAGAAAATGTATAACCCCTGTAATCTATCTTTTCCCTTCTACCCACTTTCGCCAGCATATCTGCAATCACATTTGTGCTTCTCGGTACATGATAGCATTGAAAACCCGGATTCCTTGTAAAAACCTCCCAAGCATCATAAATTTCTTTCGCGGCTCTCCAGTCCACATCCAACGGAGGACCAATACTTGTGACAAAAAAAACTAGATGAAAGACAAAAAAATAAAGGATCATGTATTTCTATCAAATAAAAAGCCAATATAAGCTAATATTTTTCATTTCAAAACAAAACTAATTTATATCTCTATTCTAAAACCCATATAGCCCAATTCAACGAATGGGCAAAAAAATAATTAACGGTCGATTTTCTGATCATCAATCACATCCGCCTTCCTTTTGAAGATATAACAATCAATCGGCTCTCAGCATAACTTCAGTTCATTAGTGTAAAATTTAGTTCAGATTTCAAGCTAGAACAATTTGGTGTTTGAAAAATTGCCCAATAATGCACTATTAATTGCTCATTTCCTTATGGTACCAACGTCCCAATTCTTGGTGTTCTACACACTTAAAAAAAAATGTAACATTCTCTAAAACACATACAAGAAATTAATAGTTTAAAACGAACATACAAGACGACTGAGTGAATTTTTCAAGAGAAACACAAAATGTGTAAATAACAAATAAAATATGAATAATAATAAATTGGAGTTTCTAATATATTCGAAGACTAATTTGTAATATCAAGTATGTTGAGAGCATAAATTAAAAAAAATCCAAAATTATTTCCAAGATATTCGATTTTCATGGTAAGTGGTATAATTCAAGATATTCGATTTTTTGTCTATTTATATTACAAACCTTCATGAAATTCAAATCTGATCACGTAGTTCAAATCCTTGACTGAATTCAAAGCGACGTGTATCTTCATTTTGAAAGAAATTTCCTCTTTTGAAATTTATGCGGTTTTTGGTCAAATTCCATCAATTCGGCAATATCGCATAAAACACGGTTAAACCTGAATTTTAACCCTATATGTCAAGTTGTTTAGTTGCAATAAAGTATCATTTCGTATGATTACGAAATTTTTTAAGATATAATGTACTTTGAAAATTATGGTAAAATCCGGGTTAAAATCGGAAAAAAAAAAAAAACTTTTGATTTTTGTATGTTTTAAGCTTGCATTTTATAACTTTGAAGCATCATCATATAGCATAGGTAATTAGAACGAAGCATTCTTGCAAGAATATGCCTTTGTTTGAGTGGCTGGCAAGGGGCAAAGATACCCTTAAAATTTGATTGTAACTATTTTTAATTGATGACCACGTGAGAAAAAATATAATACTTGACAGAAAAGAATGTCCAATAAGGCATGGTAGTGCACTAGTATATTGTTACAATACCAGCTTTCATCATACAAGGATGCTTGAGTTTTATTGATCACGCCTTATCGCTTCTCTCTGCCTGGTTTTTCCTCTGCTAATACCTGGTTTTTCATCATACCTGGTTTTTGGGTTTTATAGATAAATTGGGGATGAGGTGGTTTACTGGTACACTAACTGGTGATGTTTTGCAAAAAGCATTTCCTGGGACAGGCTTTTACTGTGGATACTCTGGTGAAGCCTCTGCCATCCGTCATGGCATGTAATGTTTCCTGCAACTTCAACTTCTTCTTGCGCATTTTCACGCAATTTTGGGGTACATTTTCTGGTGTCTCTTAGTAATTGTATGATTGGTTTCAATCGGCCTGCCCCGACCTGAAAATGAATTGTCAACATATGATTGAAAAGTAATTTTGGTTTGGGTTTATTGACAACAGTTAATTGGACGATCTTTACAATGTCAAAAATGATTTGCAATTTTGAAATCCGTTAATTGAAATATAATCTATACTTTATGCGCATCATGCACATGAAAAATGATGAAATCTGATGCAAGTTTCACCATTTGTCAAATGACTTGACAACATATGATTGAATATCTAATGTTATTCAAATTCATGAAAATTGATGCACAGCCAATCTAGAAGGTTAACAACATCTCTCTAAATTTTTCAATATATAAAAATCTTTTTGAGTTGATTTTAAAAAGAGTTGCCAATTTAAGCTGTTGTTAGTGGATATATATCAACCCTTCACATTTTAGGCTTTTTAGTATAAAAAAAAAATGGTGTAAAGCACGTCAATAAATCGTTACGAAAATTATACAAATTTGAGTAATCAGGCTATTAGGGCATGTTTGTTTTAGCCATTGTTGCAGATCAACGATCTATA
This sequence comes from Carex myosuroides, assembly GCA_028015225.1. Classification (NCBI taxonomy): domain Eukaryota; kingdom Viridiplantae; phylum Streptophyta; class Magnoliopsida; order Poales; family Cyperaceae; genus Carex; species Carex myosuroides. The sequence goes on from CM051465.1 coordinate 6,756,185, forward strand.
AATTTGAGGAATTCCATACTGGAAAATGTATCGAGTATTTGATAATAGATTAGTATGCTCAAATGTTACTGGTACACTACTTGGCACTTTTGTCAAATCAGATGGTAGTGCAGCTAGTGCATGATTGGTATTGCTATTATACTTTGACATTTTGGAGAGATACATGTGAGTACAAACGTGAATTTGTATACTTTATGTAAGGGAGGAATTATCTCTTGCAACTTACAACAAATGCTTACATTTCTCAGATGAGGAGGGGATTGCAAATGCACATAAATCATTGTGGTTAGGTCAAGAAGACCGGGATTGCCGGGTCCATTAGGGCATTTAAAAATGTTTTTTGTTCTATTTATGGTTTATATATTTTTTGCCTTAAAATCATGGATGATTGATAGCTTTTCTGGAATATTTTAGTGTAAAATAGTTTGTTGATTAATTAGTGTTGTATTTTTATGATTATGCAAGTACCTTAATTTGAGACGCATGTAATTTGGCCTCACAGATTTAATGCTTATATATACCAAGTTCTGGGTGATTTCTCAGTTGCTGTTAATTGGGTACCAGATTTTTGTTATTACATATCCAGGTGTTTGGTACTTGCAAAATTCTAACTGCATCTGATAAGAATTTGCTAACATCCAGTACTGAATTGCATGATTAAGGACTAAAAGATAATATAATGTTATGCTTAAATGTCTAATATCAGAAGGAACATTTTAAATATATACAGTACATATACTCTGCTACTTTAAAAATAAAATATATACAATGCAAACACTGCATGGCTTCCCCTAACTGAGGCATAAATTTTCCTTTTGCAAATATACTCATTGAGTGCTGCCAAAAAAACAAACCAAATAAAGTAGCCGAATTATTTATTCCTCAACTATTTCTTAGATCGGGTTGCAGATGTTCAATCCATGTCAAGGTTTGCGAGGATCAAGTGCGCACAAATCTTGAACTTTTTCCAGTTTGTTTTTATGCCCATCAGAATGCTCCAAAGAAAAACAAACTTTGTGAAAGTTTCAAGGATGATTCCGGAATCAGTTTAACTTGTTTGTTTGTATAGAAATGCATTTGAATTTTTTGCAAATTTTTTACTATGCTAACCAGTAAATCATGACACTGTTCTAGAATCAAAAGAAATCATGCATAATAAAAAGACAAAAACACTAAAAGAGTAAATATACCATTTATTTTAAATGGAAACACCAAATCCATTGGTTTACTCAATGTAACACCAACATACAATATAAATAACACACCGGTGCATAAAACATAACACATTGAAACAGGAACATAAAAAAACGAGGAACACACATATGCAAAACAAAATAAAAAATAAAAGTTGAACTTAATAAAAGGAAGAGGCTGAAAGCAGCATTTCAATCTATAACTTTATCAGTAACATGGTTTAGATTATGATGGTTGCCTAGATCAGGATGGTTGCTGATGAGTTTTTGGCATTGAACAACACACAATGTGGCAAGCTGTGACATAGCCGCCGGTTTCACCTCCCAATTCTCCAATTGCTCCAATTTCTTAAGTTCTAAAAATTGCAACTGTGGAAACCCATTTGCAGAGCAAACCATTTTCTTTCCTTTGTATGCCCCATCTTGTAAACTCAGAAATTTCAGTGCTTGTAGTCTCTCTAGTGTCGGCATGGGGTCTTCCATCAAACCGGATTTGGTTAGGGTGAGCTTTGTAAGATTTGGTGGAAATTCAACATTATCTATGAGAAGTTTCCTACAAATCCATTCTCCCTCTAGTTTAATTGATTTCACTGTCTCGAGATTTGGAAATGCCCTTGTGTCAATTGCCTCTGACGGGATAATGTTGCCCATAATTGCCATCGAGATCAGATTATCCATGTGACTCAGTAGGTTAGAAATAGATTTGCAGTCTAGATTGTTCCAATTTAAAAGTGCTAATTTTCTAAGGTGGATGAGGAAGTGGGGAAACTTTTTTAGCCACGACTCATGAGCCGCAACTGTTTTCAGGGTATGCAGGTTGTATATATGTGCTTCAGAGGGTGGGCCTTTAATTTGGGGGCTTGGTTTCACATAAACATGGAGAAGTGTTTTGATGTTCCATAGAGATTCAGGTAGGATTTCTATGCTTGTATCTCTAACGTCCAACGTTAGAAGATTTTTCATGTCTCCTATATTTTCGGGAAGCTTAGATATGTTACTACCCCTCAAGCTCAGATACCCTAGGTAAATCATGTTCGGTAAAGTTGTTACTGGGATTGCGGAGTTCCACAGTACCAACACTTTGATGAGCATGGCACTTCCAAGAACATTTCTATCAAAATTAAAAGATAAAAAGGAACGTATATGATTGTTTGTCACCTCCGTGAATTGTTTCTTGTTGTCTTGATAGATTGCTAAGCGGATCACGGATTCAACTTCTTCCTGATTTGGATTGACAACCGAAAATCCTTCCATGTATGATTGTTGGATGGAAAATTCATGAATAGAACGAGGTAACCGACAACTTTTTATTGTGCCAAGGAATGATCTCTTTGAAACAAGAACCAATGACCTGCATGAAACAAGGAAAATAAATAAACATCAAATACATGTTTATAAAAGTAAAAAAACATCTCAGTTTAATTAAACAACAAAAAAATATTGCTTTTGTTTATCATCAAGTAGACCAGAGAGAATTATCTACTCGTACTATAATAAAACATACAAAATTCATTTTTATTGATGACTTCTTTATAGGAAATTGCAACCTAATGTTTGAAATAACAACCATCCTATGACTAATTATGATGTCATTTATGCCACAACAGGAAATACCATAGAACTAATAATGACCTATATATTATATGACCGAATGTCAATTTCCATAAATATTGAGAATACCTTTGGACTAGTTCGTCGAGGTACTTATTTGCAGTCGTCTCTAGAGACTTCTGTTTATCCTCTTCTTCGACAATTCCTTCAGCAATCCATATCTGAGTTAGAGAGGTTGCAGGAATCTCGAAACCAACAGGGTAACATGCAAAATAAAGAAAGCATGGCTGAAGAAAGTATGGTAAATCATTATAGCAGTAGGTAAAAATTTGCCCCATATGATCGGTCGTCACAATATTATTAGGCCCTTTGATCTTGTCCAGATCATCGTTCACCCTGTTCCAGATGTTGTAGGCCATTGGTTTAAGCGAAAGGAGACCCCCTATAAGGGAAAGAGCCAAAGGCTGTTTATGCAATGACAAGCAAATCAGATTAGGGAGATCTCCCAGTTTGAGAAACTCAAAAATGAACGACGTGCGCCTTTCATGATCATTTTGTATGTTATCAAAAGTGGGAAACGCTTTCTTATAGAAGAGCGCTCTGCTCTCGTCCTCATTCAGTTTTATGCTGTTTGAAATATCTGCCACCTCAAGAAGCATGTTTTCAATGTTTTCACCTTTAGAACTCATTATTGTATCTATGTGGTTGAGGAATTCTTCCATAAATTCTATGTCATAGGAAGGGACCAGAGTTATTCTGTATATTAGTTCACCAGCATACTGGCGGGCATGATCCCACATACGATGGATTAAATCAGGGATTTTCTCCGTATATTCTTTCACCAAATCATTCACGGAGCTGGAGGACTGCTTTCTAGAAGCATGTCCAACAAGCTCACCTATTAACTTTCCAACTTCTAGAGCTGTTCGTTGGAAAATCTTAATTAGAGCCTGCTGTTCGTCCACAGAGAGATCCCGGAATTTTGTGCTCTTCATGAATTGACGAAGTCTCATTAAATCTATGTGACATCTCTGTGGCAAAGAAATTAGTTTTCGCATGTCTGATATCATATCAAACATGTAAAGTAAGGCATCCATCTGTTGTTTGGTAAATTAAAACAGTTAATTTGATTGTGAAGAATATACCCTCCAAGCTCCACCAAGTAACTGCAATGCAAAATAAACATTTAAAAGAAAATACTATAAATGATGAGTGAAAATTCAAAATTCTAGACCTTAGAGCCATTGTACTATATATCTTCCCAAAGCCATCACCTTGCTAGCTACTAACCCCATACATACTCTCTCCCAAACAGAAAAGGTTTATTGACCGTTTTTTATATTAATATACCCAATAATTGATATTTATAAGAGGAGGGATCTAGTTACCACAATTTTGAGTTACAACAAAGTTACCACAACCATTTTCTACATTTTTAAATTCCAAATCGTCGATCCAAACGTTCAACATGATCTCCACAATAAAATGTGCTTCCAGATCAAATTTTATATTTTTTTTGAATTTTTTTACTATTTATTAAGTATTTTACAAAAACTAGTCAAATTCAGACCATTGAATTTTGTACCATCTTAATAAATAGTAAAAAAATTCAAAAAAATGTAAAATTTGATCTAAAAGCACATTTTATTGTGGAGATCATGTTGAACGGTTTGGATCGACGATTTGGAATTTGAAAATGTAGAAAATGGTTGGGGTAACTTTATTATAACTCAAAATTGTGGTAACTAGATCCCTCCTCTATTTGAAAATATAGAAAATAAGCTCCTATCCATCATTCAAAACACCGATCCCATAAAAAATTTCAGATTAAACTAAAACTATGGAGATTCAAAGAGTAAACCTTTCAGCAAAGTGAGATACTTTGGATAGTGTCCAAGTTTAGGAATAAATAAAGATCAACTCTTTGATTTTTGTATGTTCCCCACATCACATGAGGACATTGAGGTAACAGCTGGAAAGCAATTATTCTCTTTTATTGAAATTCATATTCCTTGTAATTTTGCTTTAAAATTTGCTTGTCAATTTCGTTGTTTTGATGTAATTTTCAAATTAGAATTAATGAAGAAGCTGGTGATGATCTTCTCAGCCGGACTTCAGCCCTAATTTCTATTTGTACTAATCAGTACGTTATTTTTAAAGTATGGTTAAACATATGTCAGATTGAGTCTGTTTTCTTATTCAAATAAGAACTGCACTAAAAAAAAGGAAATTTAATATCCACATTTTATATTAGGTTTCTGGTTAAGAATCAAGTCCGCATAAAGTGGATCCATACCACTAAGTTTTTAATAAATTATAAATTGTAGAATTCGGTTACAATATACTCTCTTATTAAGAAACCAGTTACATCTATGAGACGGTTTCTAAAAGTTGCATGAAAAAAGCTTCTCAAAATAACTCCATCCATATTCGATTTTAGTATATGTTTATATAGCTGAATATTAGTGATGTAAATCTTTTACATATCGTCCAAACTGATTTTATTATTAGTAATAAAAGATAATATAATAATAAACTTTGTTCTAAAATTTTTTTTTTCTCGTTTTTTCAAAAACTTCTCATTTTTACAAACGAGCTGTCGAAACAACTTGCTGCATTTTAGTACACTTTACTCAAAGTTCAATTTCAAATCTTTATGGATGGGCTCTGCAAGAAAGGTGAAGTTGAGAAGACATTGGATATTTTAGAAAGTCATGATTTTCAAGGGGCCGGTATGAGTCCAATGTTGTGTCCTATATCTCTCTTATTCATGGCCTATGCAAGAAAGGTGAAATTTCGAAACTAATGAGCCTAGGACTCGATAAATTGAGCTTGTACATCAGCCTATGTGAAATTCCTTGACACGTGTTAAAAAAGTAAGGCACAAAATTAATGCAGAAATCTTATCCTAGATTGCTGTTGGTGAGAGCAATTGAATTAATAAAGAATAAATAAACTGGATAAACTGGATAAACTGGATAACATTTACAAAATACTATTTGCTTGTTTTCTTATTGATATAAGATTATTGAAGTAAGATCTCAAGAATTGATTCTCCACACACCAATAAACCATGTGTTTCTTGTAAACTGTATATAGTCAAATTTCCGCATGATGCATGTTACTTTCTCATTAAATGTATCTAATTAGATACTGAGATCAACTGAGAAATTTAAAAAGAAATTGGTTGTTATGCATCAAATTTTATCTAGTAGTTACACAAGCAATTATTAGAGAAATTTTCGGAATAATTTATCAATTTTTATGCAAACAATTAAAGCTATAGGAATCCAGTTAACACAAATTACATGGCTATTAAATTTTTTGTTTAATTCTAAACACATTTAAAATGATTAAATCATTAAAACTGACACTTGTGCTCCAAATAATATCTAAAGATGTACAAATTATAATTAGAGCAATTTTGAAAGTATATATCAACTATCAGAATGCATCGCTTTACTTTGACGGTGAAAATTGAAATAAGTGTAAAAAAAATAATAGTGCATAGTATACAATAAAGTATTTGAAATACATTGCAGATAATCATAAAAAAATAACACATGGTGCATATGATATAATATTTTTTTTTTGTAATATATCAGCCGTCAATTAAAATTCAAGAGAAAATTTGAGGTACTGATGTCTAACTACAAGCTATTGAAAAATTAATACTATATATCAGCATTAACGAAAATAATTGTAATTGTATAAACATATGTTTATACATATAAATATAATAAATTGAGCATCTACATTAGATTTGCGAATATAAATTGGGCACGCACATCATATTTTATAATATAGTTTTGTGAAATAATAAAAAAAAAAAAAGACGAGAGGAGTACCTCGACACGTGTAGAAAGAGTATGACACAGAATGCAGATATGTGAGCAGAAATCTTATCCTGGATTCCTGTTGTTGAGAGTAATTGAATTAATAAACTACATCTGGATAACATACATATTATTAGTCAAGTAGTTATAAAAAAAAACAATAATATACCTATGTGCAGATAAAGACAGGCACGGAGAGGCTCAAGTACACAACTGAAAATCAGAGGTCTACTAGTGGCGATTTTCGTACTAAATTGGCAAAGGAAAGGAAATTCAGCATTAGATTTCAATTTTTTTAGCACAATGAGAAAAACGATAAAACCTAAAATCAGGATTGAGCCTAACATCATGACTTACAACACCTTTATAGATGGGCTGTGTAAGAAAGGTGAAGATGAGAAGACACCGAATTTTGTAGATGTTATTGATTTCTAAAGGGCAGTTGCCTGACATGACTATACATGGGCTATGCAAGGTATAATTGAACAGTCATTGGATTTTCTAGAAGTCATGATTTTCAAGTGTATGAGTCTACTGTCGTGTCCTACGGCTCTCTTATACATGGCATGTGCAAGAAAGGTGAAATTTCCTGACCTAACGAGTCTAGTTCATGATAAATTGAGCATGTACATCAGATTTCAGAATATAGTTTTGTAAAATAAAAAAAAGATGAGCGGAATACCTCGACACGTGTAGAAAGAGTAAGGCACAATATGCAGATATGTAAGCAGAAATCTTATTCTAAATTCCTGTTGTGGAGAGTAATTGAATTAATAAACAACGACTTGATAACATATAATTATCAGTCAAGTAGTTAATAAAAAAATAGTAATATACCTCTGTGCAGATTAAGACAGGTAGGGAGAGGCTCAAGTTCACAACTGAAAATCAGTGGTTTACTGGTGACGCCTTTCCTACTAAACTGGTAAAGGAAAGGAAATTCAGCATTATATTTCAATTTTCTTAGCAAAATCAGAAAATCCTTAAAGCCTAAAATCATGATTGACTCTAACATCATGACTTACCACATCTTTATAGATAGGTTGTGTAAGGAAGGTGAAGTTGATAGGTTGCAGAAATCTTATCCTAGATTGTTGTTGTTGAGCGCAATTGAATTAATAAACAATAAATAAACTGGATAAACTGGATAACATTTACAAACTACTATTTTAAATCCAAACTGTTTTCTTATTGAAATATGATTATTTGTACTTCCAGCGCCATCTGTATATTAAATCTTTCGTAAAAATTAAACATATATCTCTTCTGCACACACAAAAAAAGGAAATTTCAAAATAGGGATCGACTAACAGTCCCCCCCATTCAGTTCCCTAAACGTCCCCCTAACTGTCAAAGTACAACTGTCAGTCCCCCATTCAACATACATTAATTCAGTCCCAAAATGGAAAGTATGAATACCTAAGATATGAAGTATGCATATCTAATTCATCAAGTATTCATACCTAACATATCAAGTATTAATTCATATATGGACTGGGGACCATTACTTTAAGGGGACAGTAACTGTCAGACTGCCTCGGGGACCACAACCAAAAAGTCACGTGGATCACACCACCAGTCCCCCATTCATTGATTAAATTAATTCACATACAAAATGGAAAGTATGAATACCTAAGATATGAAGTATGCATATCTAATTCATCAAGTATTCATACCTAAGATATCAAGTTCATACTCTAAAAACTGGACACAACACTACTCATCTTTTACACGTTTTTCAAGGCAGTTTTTTTTTTCTCCATTCATTCTAACCAATTTTTGGGACGATTTATGAGGAATTTTGCAAATCTAAAAACACGAATGTTTTCTATTTTTTTTTCTCTTTCAAATGAGATCCATGATGACATACTTTTACACGTTTTTCAAGGTATCAAATATTCAAATATGGAAAGTATTCATACAAAATGGAAAGTATTCATACCTAACATATCAAATATTTATATATAATTCATCAAGTATTCATACTTAAGAGATCAAGTATTTAAATCCAAAAAACTGGACTCAAATATGGAAAGTATTCACCCAAAATAGAAAGTATGAATACCTAAGATATGAAGTATTCATACTTATGATAAGTATTTAAAGAAAAAAACTGGACTATTCAAATATGGAAAGTATTCATACAAAATGGAAAGTATTCATACCTAACATATCAAATATTTATATATAATTCATCAAGTATTCATACTTAAGATATCAAGTATTTAAATCTAAAAAACTGGACTCAAATATGGAAAGTATTCATCCAAAATAGAAAGTATGAATACCTATGATATGAAGTATTCATACTTATGATAAGTATTTAAAGAAAAAAACTGGACTCAACTTGTACACGTTTTACACGTTTTTCAAGGTGGTTCAATGATTGAAAAAGTTAGTTATAATGGGGGGGACGTTTAGGGGACTGAAGTGGGGGGGACTACATCTTTACTCTTCAAAATATTAGGCTTCTGGTTTATAATCCAGTCCTCAAATTAAGATAGACTAGATCCATACCATTAGTTTTTTAATAAATAATAATTTTTATAATTTGGTTAGATGTTCGCAAGTTACTGCCTAGCACCATGAGACACTGGCTCATTACAACTTTCTCTCTTATTAAGAAACCAATTACATCTATCACATTTGCGTTTCAGAGATTATGAGACGGTTTCTAAAAGTTGCATGATAAAGGCTTCTCAAAATAACTCCATCCATGTTCTATTTTACCATATTTTTATATAGCTGAATTAGTAATGGTGATATACAACTAAAAACATTTATTATTGTAATGGAGATATTTTACCATACTTTTACATATCGTATTATTATTATTATTAAGTTCATTTTTATATATTCTTATTAAATTATACAACTAAAAACAAACTTTTTAGAGTCTAAAATATAATGTCACATATCAAACATGTCAATTAAAAGATAATACAATAATAAACTTTGTTCTAAAAAATAGTTTTCTCGTTTTTCCAAAAATTTTAATGGTGATACATGTTACTTTCTCATTAAATGCATCTAATTAAATACTGAGATTAACTGATAAATTTTAACAAAATTGATAGTTATGTACGTATGAAATATTTTGATAAATACTTAGAAAAGTTTTCGGAAGAATTTATCAATTTTTATGCTAACAAAACCTATCGAAATGTATTTAAAACAAATTACAAGGCTACTAGATTTTTGTTTAATTCTGGACACATTTAAAATGATTAAATCGTCAAAACTGACACTTGTGCTTCAAATAATTTCCAAAACATGTACAAATTATTATTATAGCAAGTTTAAAAGTTTATATTAATTTGTAGGACAAAAGTAGTTTCAGTATATCATTTTGACTGCATAATATATAGATGTTTTCAGTTAATTGTGGAGTCATTCAAGTGATTAATTAAACAACCAAAAAGGTCGATTGACAGTTTTTCAGATTAATACCAATAAATGCCATTTATAAATAAGCTCCTCTACAGCGATGCCGTACTAATTTTCATATTAAACTAAAACAATGGAGATTCAAAGGGTGGAGCGTGAGATACTTTTGGTAGTGTGGTGATATTGAGATAGAGTGTAAAAAAGAAAACATAGTGCATAGTATACAATAGGAAATACAAAGCTCATCATCAGGAAAATAAAAAATATGGTGCATATCATACAACATAATTTTTTGTAATATATCAGCTTCAAGTAAAATTCACGAGAAAATTTGAGGTGATGATGTCTAACTACAAAGTTATTGAAAAATTAATATTATATCAGGATTAACAAAAAATTGTAATTATATAAATATTGTGTGTGTGTGTGTATATATATATATACACATATAATAAATTGAGCATCTACATTAGATTTGCGAATATAAATTGAGCTTGCACATCAGATTTCCGAATATAGTTTTGTGAAATAAAAAAAAAGCTAAGAGGAATACCCCGAAACGTGTGGAAAGAGTAAGGAGCAGAATGCAGATATGTGAGCAGAAATCTTATCGTCGATTCCTTTGTTAAGAGCAATTGAATTAATAAACAACAACTGGATAACATATATATTATTAGTCAAGTAGTTATTAAACAAAATAGTAACATACCTCTGTGCAGATAAAGACAGGCAGGGAGAGGCTCAAGTACACTACTTGAAAATCAGAAGTTTACTAGTGGCGATTTTCGTACTAAACTGGCAAAGGAGATCTAAGAAATTTGGCATTAGATTCCAATTTTTTTTAGCAAAATCAGAAAAACCATAAAGCCTAAAATCAAGATTGAGCCTAACATCGTGACTTACAACACCTTTATAGATGGTCTGTGTAAGAAAGGTGATGTTGAGAAAACATTGGATTTTGTAGATGTCATTGATTTCTAAAGGGCAGTTGCCTGACGGGGCTATACATGGGTTATGTAATAAAGGTAATTGAACAGGCATTGAATTTTAAAGGGACATGAGCCTAAAGGGTATGAGCCTAATGTCGTAAGATAGGTGAAATTTTCTGACCTAACGAGACTAGGTCATGATAAATTGAGCATGTACATTAGATTTCAGAATATATATTGTTTGCCAAACCTATATAGAGAGAGGTGACAGGAGCCGCTTACCCGGTACTGTTGGTCTTTCTGGACTGAAGGTTCGTTCTGATGCACTCGGCTGGAGAAGAAAGTGGAAGGAGAGGGTAACTAAGAGAAGGGGGAGGAAGTATATATATATATGGGTAGATTGGCACAGTTTTTCAGCAAAGTGATGAGATACTTTGGATAGTGTTCAAGTTTTGGAATAAAGAAAGACCAACTTTTGAATTTTTGTATGTTCCCCACATGAGGATATAGGTAACGGCTGGAAAACAATTATTCTCTTGTCCTTGTAACTTCTTGGTAGGAAATTCATATTCGTTGCCCGTGTTTAGGTATTTGATCGCAAGTTTTGCTTTCATATTTTCTTTGTGTCTATTTCGATGCTTTCATGTATAGCCTTCAAACTAAAACAATTAGAATTAATGAAGAAGCTAGCTGGTCATGCGCTTCTCAACTACATTTTTTTGTATTATTTGCATTGGTGACACAAGATGTCTTCCCATAGAAACAATTTTAATACTATGTCTTGGCTTAGATCTCCAAATGCACTTTTATTTTATATCCTGCAAATTCTTATTTTTGTTGTTCTAAAAAAATTTAAAACTTAATAAAATGTGTTATGCAAATTTTCAGCTTAACAATAAAAGCATTATTTGCATTTTGATGCTAATTGTACAGAACATTAATGTTTTTATTTATTGCTTTTCTTTTTTTCTTGAGGGCTGAAATCAAAGAAATGAGATACCGACAACACGATCGGAATTGTAAAGAAAAAGAAATTGTAACCATTGGAAAAAAAATAATTATGTTTAAATCTTCTTACCATATAGTTGATTAGCAGATAGCATATGGGATGGCTGTTAAATTTGTCTCTGTTGAAAAGAATGAAGATTAAAGGGATTTGATTTCAGTCGTTCATCACTGATCAATCGGCTAGGATTAGATTAAAAAGGCAACATCTATTTTAAGCAAAAATACCAACGGTACACTGTTCATAGGTACCAAAGATAGAAAAATAGGCAACGGTACAATAAACGGCTATTAGCCTCTGTAACATATAAATATAGCGATATCTCCTCTGTAAAATACACAGTGAATGAAACTTTTTTATTCTCCTCAGAATTTCATAAAATCAATAGTCTCTCTAATAGCATTCCACATTTTGTGCTCATGTACATGTGAAAACAAAATTTCATTGTGTGTCAATTATTCCTTCATCTTTTTTTGCTGTTGTTTATCCGAATTCAATCTCCGCCTGTGTAGCTTCTACACAGCTTGTACCAAATAAATTAAATAAGGTCATCTACATCATTCGAAATTAACATGTATGTATCCCGTGTATTATTATCTGATTGAACTAAAACTATGGAGATTCAAAGAGTGTGCGCAAAGTAAGATGTACTTTGGATAGTGTCTAAGATTAGGAATAAAGAAAGACTAACATGAGGAATTGAGGATATATATGTAAGAGCTAGAAAGCAATTATTCTCGTCCTTTGCATGTTACTGCCACTTTGAGACACTGGCTTGTTACAACTTTCCTTTTATTAAGAAACCAATTACATCTATCACATGCACCTTTCAAAAATTATAAGACAGTTTCTAGAAGTTACAAGATAAAGACTTGTCAAAGTAACTCCATGAATTTTCTCATTTTTCTAAAAACTTATTGTCATATTTACAAACAAATCGTCAGAATAACTTATTGCAAGAAATTCCTGTCAACACAAAATTACATTGTGTGTCAATATTCCATCTTTTTTTCTTTGTTCTTTTGCTCTGAATTCAATTTAATATATAAATTTACTAGGGGAAGATTTTTGTATCACATTTTTTGTTATACTTGGTCAGAATTGATTGTGAGAACAAATTTATGGAATACGTACAATTTATAATCTATATATATTGTACCTGCACTTGTTATGTGCAATGTGTGAAGGTATTACCTTTCTATCTTTCTTGTTATTAGTATTAATTTTTTTTCGTCATAGTACTTAGTTGAAACTTAATCTAGGTCCAATCTGTAACTTAGTTGAAACTTAGTTGCACGGTATAACAAGATCAGTAGTACTGCATAAATAATATAAAGATTCCAATCTGTAATAGGGAGGCTTTCTGCATTGCACTAAAACTTTTGGTTGATATAAACTCCATCAAAATTATCTCTAAAATATTGGTAAATCAATCTAACGTAACACCTTGAATATATAATTAATGTCTCCATTCATTGTGAAAAATATATGAAATGCGTAGCTATTCACCTACATCTCTCTGATTCACCTGAGCACTTATTTTAAAACAGAAATTTGGTTTTTTATGACATCCTTTTTTTTTTCTAATTAATATTCGTCATTTGAAGTCAATTTTGTTGTTCACTCAGGAGAATAACGGTTGCAGTATCCACCGGACTAATATCTCAAATTAATTTCATCGTTATTTTTTTTGTCGAATAAGAGAAAGTGCGAATTTCTCTCCAGGAAGAAATTTTGGTACCTCGATCTTTGGCTCTTTCCCTTATATGGATGTGATGAAGTGTGTATCCTGAACCTTAAGAATAGTATAACGCTGGAAAGTTGTTAGCCAACACAGTCTTGAATGCCTTGCCATTTATTACACTTCATGCAGATGCAGGCATTCTCCTTAATTACCACTTTTTGCTCATTAAACACATTGATAAATTCAAAAAAAAAATACAAGTTAGCTATACTGATCGTAACACTCTAATTAATCCAGTCCATAAGTGTTACTGTGCCTTACCGAGAAACTATCTATGTTACTGGTTTTCCTACTGCCTTTTGTAAGCAGGTTTATTTCAAAACCTGAATTGTTTTGGACTTGTATATCTTCATGAATAAAGCAAAAAGGGACGTATCGAACTACAGATCCTCTGCAGTCCATACAAAACAACAATCATGCATGTTATAATATATGAATGAAACGATATAACGAAAATAAATAGCTAACATATTGATCCTCTGCATTTGAGCCCGATTGGAATTGTTACACATATTAGAGGAGCAACATATATAATTATATAACAATTAATTAGACGGATCCAACCCTGCTCAGGGACTTGGAGATATTGAACCAACCTTAGCCTTCAAAAATGACATGGCTTTCCCTCTCACTTTAACTTTGGCTTTTGCTTTCATTTTCTCGTTCACTTTCGCTTTCACTCTTAGAGATAAAATCAACTGCATATAGTTTAAAAATTTATTATTAATCTCTCTCAATCACTAATATCAGTCCCGATAGTACCCAAACACTACTACAAGGAACCGAAGCAACCCTATCTATCGTTCTTCCTTCCGTCAGCTCTATCGATCTGTATATCTTTTGTCAATATCACTACGTAGATGCCCACGGGCTTTCCATAAAAAAAAATATCAATATGCAGAGTAGAACTAGGGCGTTCTTAAGTTCACCAAGTCCCTTTGTGAACTCAATTCTAAAACCTATCGAATTGGCTTCAAATAACGAATCTGAACTGTTGGAACCCATCTACCTTACAAGTGATCAATGTGTCTACATGCAAAAATTGTCAACTTTCGAATTAATTTAGTATAAAGTCAACATGTCAAAATTAGAAGGTTTATAAATTAATTTTAATGCATTCATTTTTTCAACATTTTTTAACCACTTGACTCTATACAAAGAGGCTTGGTATATATTATGTCTTGTATCAAAAAATCATCTCGTACTTTACCTATATATTTTAGCATCTGGTCCCGAATTTTTTTCATATTATATATTGTTGTTAAATTGACACATGCTAAATAATTGTTCAAAAAAAAAACACCTAAACAATCTTTTAATTTATTTGAGTGTGAAATCTAACAACCTAATCATGATTTTTGTCGGCAATGCTAATAATGGGAAATAATAATGTTACTCAATTATGCTGCGGCGCACCGAAGACCGAGTGCGTTTGCTCCAAAGCGGCTAAAGAAATTGGGCTGACAAATCCCAGAAGCCACCATCCGGGTAATAATGGGTTTTTGCTTTTAACTTATTTCATCTTTTTTTGGGTTATTTTTACTGGTTTTTAGAGACTTGTGCTTATTTTGGGCAAGTGAACTTGTCATAAGTTTGCATTCTGCTTTTTACCACTTTTTTTTTTTTTGTTCCGAATTGTTAGACAAAGTTTGGTGAGTTGGAAAGATGAATCATTTCACGTGGTTTGTTCTTTTTTGCTCTTTTGTTCAAATAAACATTTTATCTCTAGTCACTTGGTAGAAATCTTGCAAAAGAAAAAGGTATTATTAAAAGCAGTGTCTGTTCTTCATTTCCTTGTCCTTTTGATTTGTGTTACAATGTACTGGCAAATAAAAGGATGGTATAAAAATGGTAGATGCCAAATTGCTGATTTTAAGATATAGCGTGATTTTTAAAATAATTGCTCATGGTGAAGAAGAGAGATGTAGGTGAATAGCTAGCTTGTGCTATTACTGATTTCATTTATTTTCTGCTCGGTGATAACAAGACTGCTAATTCATGATGCACTAGCAATGTTTATTTTTTACAATTAATGGAGACAATATATATTCATGGTATAACGTTAGATTAATTAAACAAGAATTTAGAGGATGTAATTTTCGTCGACTTCATATATTCATGGTATTACGTCATATCACTGTAATAATTATATGTTACAGTTTGGAATCTTTATATTATTTATGCAATACTTCTATTGTCCAGGTATAACGACAAAAAAAAACTATTTTGGACCTCAATTAAGTTCCAATTAAGTACCTTCACACATTGAAAAAAACAAGTGCAACTACAATATAAGATTAAATTGTATTCCATAATTTTTTTTCTCACAATTAACTCAGACCAAGTATAACGAAAATTAATTGTGATAGAAAATTTTCCCCAAGTAATTTTATATATTAAACTGAACTCTAAAACCCCACAGGAAAGAAAAAAGAAACAAGCAATGAAGGAATATTGACACAATGAAATTTTGTTTTCAGAGGAACATGATCACAAAATGTGGAATGCTAAGAGAGACATAATATATTTAACAGCCAACACAAATGCTATCTGCTAATCAAATATCTGATAATATGATTTAAACATAATTATTTTTCCCATGCTTACAATTTTTTTGTTGGTATCCCATGGCTTTGATTTCAGCCTTCAAGAAAAAAGTAAAGCGATAAATAAATAAATTTTAATATTCTGTACAATTAGCATCAAAATTAATGCAAATAATTAATTTTTTTGTCAAGCTCAAAATTTGCATAATTCATTTTTATTAAGTTGAACATTTTTTTTAGAACTACAAAATAAGAAATTGCAGAATATAAAAGAAAAGTATATTTGGAGGTCTAAGAGATACTACCAAAATCTTTTTTATGGTAAGACATCCTGGGTCATCAATGCAAATTAATTTAAAAAATGTATTTGAGAAGTGCATGTTCAGCTTCTTCATTAATTCCAATTATTTTAATATGAAGGATATATATATAAAAAAGACACAAGGGCATCAAATATGAAATTTCCTACCAAGAAGTTACCAGAACAAGAGAATAATTACTTCCAGCTGTTACTTATCCTCATGTGGAACTGTTCAGATCGATTCATAGTACGGACCGTTATGCGCTATGCATAATACCATAGCCTCATTATTTTGTTTGGTGAAATTACCATTTTGGTTCTTGATTTTGTAATATTTAGTTAATTTTTATAATTCTTCAAGCTCTTGTTGCAAGTCCTATTAGAATTTGTAATAATATGTAATGCAATTTACACAACAACAAAGTAGGCACTTATCGCGAGAGAAAAAGCGCATTTATGACGGTTCTCCGTCGCGAAAAGTACCGTCGCGAAAAGAAAAAGCACAGTTATGACGGTTCTCCGTCGCGAAAAGTCACTTTTTACCCTCACAAAAAGTCACTTATTCTTGTTGTGTTAAGCACCTTTTGTGGTTTAGAACAGACTAAATTTTGTTAGCGTGGTTTTTGTAACTTTTGGGAAGAATTTTTTTAAACCGTAGTAAGAGGTACACGTGCAATTTACCCCCACCACCTTTTTCCAAGACGGTTTTTCATTTAAAATATGAACTAATTTGCTTTAAGTGGCACTTTCTAATTTCATTGTTTTATTCAGGTGGCAGTTGCTCTCTCACATGCAGCCATCCTCGAAGAATCAATGCGGGCAAGAGACCTCCTAATGGAGCAAAATGTGGCCCTGGACCTGGCACGCAGAGAGGCTGAGATGGCGATCCGGGCCCGCAATGATTTCCTGGCCGTGATGAACCATGAAATGCGGACCCCAATGCACGCCATCATAGCCCTCTCCTCTCTGCTTCTAGAAACCGAGTTGACCCCTGAGCAGAGAATCATGGTTGAAACTGTGCTAAAGAGTAGTAACCTCCTTGCAACTCTTATAAATGATGTTTTAGATTTGTCGAAGCTAGAGGATGGAAGTCTAGAGCTTGAGATCAGCGCTTTTAATCTCCATGCTGTTGTCAAGGAGGTGTGTCTTGCTTTTTATTTATTTTTACTTACTCTACTTATTACTCACTATAATATCTCAAGTTTTTTAGTTTTCTTTTCTTGGCTGTTTTTTGGATTTTTGATTGCATAATTGGAGGTATATGGACATATGCTTATAAGTCATATATCCATTTTCAAAGTCCAAACAAAACCATTCAAACCGATCTCCTTTATGAGAGCTTCATTTAGAAAATTTAAAAATTCATTTAGTATCAAGTCTATTAAAAAAATGAAGATTTTTTAGATAATCTTGATGTAATATTTTCTGAAAAATCCTCATTTTCAAAAATTCTAAACAAATAGTAAAAAATAAAAAAAAAATGTAAAATTTGGTCTCGAAGCACATTTTAATATGGAGATCATGTTGAACTGTTTGGATTTGTCCTTTGGACTTGGAAAATGGATATATGACTTATAAGCAAATGTTCTGATATGCTTCTAAAGCAGAACAAAAAAAATTATACTTCATTACAATTATTTCAATACAACAACTTCATTTGTTTTTTCTTTGGTGTGGTATAACTATAAATCAGGTTGTGGGTTTCATCAAACCAATAGCAGCTGTGAAGAAAGTATCAGTATCAGTCTTACTGGCACCTGACTTGCCTGTGTGCGCAGTTGGGGATGAGAAGAGGCTGATGCAAATTATTTTGAACATCTCTGGCAACGCAGTGAAGTTTACAAGGGAGGGGCACATTTCAATCGTGGCCTCAGTTGTGCGATCTGACTCTTTGAGAGAGTTCAGATTTCCCGATTTCCATCCCGTTGCAACTGACGGGCATTTCTACCTCAGAGTACAGGTACATATATTGATGAACACGGATGAGCATTTGTTGGGCCTTTTTGGGCTTTTTGGGGCTTTTTTGGGTATGGTTTCACCTTATGTAGTTACAGTCTGCATCCTCTGAGGTAACAGAATATTTGAGTGTAGATCCAGACTGTCTGATCAGAACCTGGGCCAATCCGGCCCGAGGTGGAATGCATGGGCCCCTTTTATATTCATGCCGAAATAGATCGGATGGTCCGGATCTAAACTCAAAACTTTCTAATACCTCAGGTGATATGAATTCCTCTAGTTATGAGGTCTCTTCGTTTCTGGTTAGAATTTGTGCAGTCTTGTGTAGGGCAGTGTGGTCAGGTTAAATTTTACCAGTTTCAATGAGCACTCTACCAAAGGGTCAGGTTTTAACGGGGAATCACTACTTTTGTTGGTACGCAGTGTATACTGACTAACTGGCACTTGTATGATTGAGGTACCATGTACCGAGATTCTTGAGGTACCATGATAATATTGCTTAATAACATTTTTAGAATGAATTCTGTTGACTTTTTTCTGTAGGTTAAGGATACAGGTTGTGGGATAAGCCCACAAGATATACCACATGTTTTTACGAAATTTGCGCACACACAAAGTGGAGGCAACCGAGGCTATAGTGGAAGCGGTCTAGGTCTTGCCATTTGTAAGAGGTATAAACTATTTTTTTTATCTTATATATCAAAGATTTGGTGATGCTGTATAGTTAAACTTATTTGTTTTTACCAGATTTGCGACTCTAATGGAAGGGCACATATGGTTGGAGAGTGAAGGCCTCGGGAAAGGCTGCACAGCTTCGTTCATAGTTAAACTCGGGTCGTGTGACAACAACCCATGTCTATACCAGCAACAGCAGATTTTGCCTGTAGTCTGGTCTAACCAATCTGCTACAGACGGCTCTGCCATGTGGGCCCCACCGCCCCCGCCTTCAAAGGATGAGAAATTGATAGTCCCAGCAAAAAACCGCTACCAGAGAAGTATATGATGAGTTAATATAATTTGATTGGGTAGGATTTTGTCAGTTTTGGTATTTTTGATTTGATGGCTGTTGTAATTGGGCAGTAAATTTAAGGGACTATTGTGCAAATAATGTAAAGTCGGAGGGCCTCTAATTAAGTTAGCTGAATTGTATGACAAAACAAGAAGAAGTTATGATTTCATATGAGCGGAGCATGAAAAAAATTGCCTTGCTATACTCTCTTTTTATTTACCAACTTATGATCGATCCGATGCTCTTCAGATGCTTGGATTAGTTTCGGTCTGGTTTGAACGCTTGATTTACTTTAAGATTCGTGCTAATCAAGTTGGAACATTCTCTTTTCTTGCTAACATATCACCTAAGGTAATGTAATATTTCTGTTTAGATCCGGATCGTCCGATCAGAATCCACACGAATATTAAAGGGATCGGATTCTGATCGTATAGTCAGGACCTAGAGAGGAATTATTATGTTACCCCAGAGGATATGGACTCTATTATGTGTGCTAGTTGTATCAAAAGGGGAGGTTCGATAGGGCCTGCTGGCTATTATTCTTTTCCAAGCTGAGAACTTGGTTTATCCTTATCGCTTCTCTCTTTTTATCTCTTTGTCGCGTTTTCTAACCATGGGGAAGAAGAAAGAGTTGATGTCGTCAGCGCCATGGCGCGGAGACGAAGACGAATCCGACATATTCGAGGATGCAAAGATGAAGATAACCAGGCAACCCGGATCCGACCCCACCTTGCACGTACCCGCTAAGAAATCCGCGAAGAAATCGGGTTCGGATTACGACGATGACGAGCCCGTTTTCGACCCTGAACTTCGCTACAGTTTCCAGCGCAATATGCAGGTATATCCATCCTCTACAATTTCTTACCGTTTTGCCCTTGTGAAACTTGTAATTTGTGTAAATTCCCCCCTTAAACTTACTATCAGGAAGGGAACAGTGCGTTTCACATTCAGTACCAGAAACTACCAGTGCTCATTTACTGACATTTTGTGTTTAAGTTATGGTTTGTTGGTACACTAACTGGTGATGTTTTGTGGAAAGCAGTTCCTGGGACGGGTTTTCACTGTGGATACGCTGGTGAAGCCTCTGCCACCTGTCATGGCATATAATGTTTCCCGCAACATCAACTTCTTCTTACGCATTTTCACGCAATTTTGGGGTATGTTTCTGCTGTCTCTTTGTAATTCTAAGATTAATTTCAATTGGTTTGTAAATTTACTGACATGCCCCCAACTTGAGAATGAATTGACAGAAGAATTGGGTTTGAGTTTATTGACAACAGATTAATTGGACAATTTTTACAATTGTCAAAAATGATTTCTAATTTGAAATATAATCTATACTTTATGCACATCATGCACATGAAAAAAAAATATGAAATCTGATGCAAGTTTCACCATTTTTCTAATGTCATTCAAATACATGAAAATTGATGCACAATCTAGAAGGTTTACAACATCTCTATAAATATTTTCAATATATAAAAATCTTTTTGAGTTGATTTCAAATAGAGTTGCCGAGTTAATAAGCTGTTCTTAGTGGATATCAACCCTTCACATTTTAGGCTTTTTAGTATAAACAAAAAATGGTGTAAAGCAGGTCAATAAATTGATATGAAAATTATACGAATTTGAGTAATCAGGCTGTCAGGTAATTGTTGCAGATCAACGATCTCTAAATTTGAGGAATTCCTTACTGTAAAGTGGTATCGAGTATTTGATAATAGATTAGTATGCTTAAATGTTACTGGTACATGACTTGGCACTTCTGTCAAATCAGATGATAGTGCAGCTAGTGCATGACTGGTATTGCTATTATACTTGACATTTTCAAGAGATACATGTTAGTACATACTTCAATTTGTATACTTTATGTAAGGGAGGAATTATCTCTTGCAACTTGTAACAAATGTATTGTGGGGCATTTTTATTATTAAGCCCTTGTGAAATTTACATTTCTCAGATGAGGAGGGGATTGCAAATGCGCAGAAATCACTGGGGTTAGGTCAAGAAGACCGGGATCACCGTGTTCGTTAGGGCATTTAAAATCATTTGTGCCTTTTATCATTTTGTTCTATTTATGGTTTATATTTATTTTTTCCTTCAAATCATGGATGATTGATATCTTTTCTGGATTTGTTTTTAGTGTAAAATAGTTTGTTAATTAATTAGTGTTGTATTTTTATGATTATGCAAGTATCTTAATTTGAGACGCATATAATTTGGTCTCACAGATTTAATGTTCATATATATCAAGTCCTGGGTGATTTATCAGTTGGAGTTAATTGGGTACCAGATTTTTGATATTACAAAATTCTAACTGCATCTGATTAGATCGGGTTGCAGATGTTCGATCCATGTCAAGGTTTGCATGGATCAAGTGCACACAAATGTTGACGCAAATTGAAATGCTTCCCAATTTGTTCCAATACCCATCAGAACGCTCCAAAGAAAAACAAACTTTGTGAATCTGGAATTTGTTTAACTTGTTTGTTTGTATAGAAATGCATTTGAATTTTTTGCAAATTTTGTTACTATGCTAACCAGTAAATCATGACACTGTTCTAGAATCGAAAGAAAACATTCATAACAAAATGACAAAAACACTAAAAGAGTAAATATACCATTTCATTTAAATGGAAACACCAAAACCATTGGTTTACTCAATGTAACACCAACATACATTATAATTAACACACCGATACATAAAACACAACACACATTAAAACAGGAACATAAAAAACAAGGGACAAACATACAAAAAAAATAAAAATAAATAAAAGTTGAACTGAATAAAAGGAAGAGACTGAAAGCAGCATTTCAATCTATAACTTTATCAGTAACATGGTTGAGATTAGGATGGTTGCCGATGTGGTTTCGGCATTGGTTAACACGCAGCTTGCTAAGCTCTTTCATAGCCCCCCGTTCCACCTCCCAATTCTCCAAGTTCTCCATTTTCTTAAGTTCTAAATATTGCAACTTTGGAAACCCCTTTGCGGAGCAAACCATTTGCTTCCCTGTGTATGCTCCATCTTGTAAACACAGAAATTTTAGGGCTTGTAGTCTTTCTAGGGTTGGCATGGGATCTTCCTTCAAACCGGATTTGGTTAGGGTGAGCTTTGAAAGATTTGGTGGAAATTCAACATTATCTATGAGAAGTTTCCTACAAATCCATTCTCCCTCTAGTTTAATTGATTTCACCGTCTTGAGTTTTGGAAATGCTCTTGTGTCAATAGCCTCTGACGGTATAATGTTTCCCATAATTGCTACTGAGATGAGTTTATCCATGTGACTCAATAGGTTAGAAATAGATTTCAAGTCTAGATTGTTCCAATTTGAAAATGCTAATTTTCTAACGTGGATGAGGAAGTGGGGAATCTTTTTTAGCCACGACTCATGAGCCGCAACTGTTTTTAGGGTATGTAGGTTGTCTATATGTGCTTCAGAGGGTGGGCCTTTAATTTGGGGGCTTGGTTTCACATAAACATGGCGAAGTGTTTTGATGTTCCATAGAGATTCGGGTAGGGTTTCTATACTTGTATCTCTAACATCAAACGTTTGAAGATTTTTCATGTCTCCTATATTTTCAGGAAGCTTAGATATGTTACCACCACTCAAGCTCAGATACCGTAGGTAAATCATGTTCGGTAAAGTTGTTTCTGGGATTGCGGAGTTCCTCAGTGTCAACACTTTGAGGAGCATGACACTTCCAAGAACATTTCTATCAAAATTAAAAGCTAAAAAAGAACATATATGATTATTTTTCACCTCCGTACTATACCCTAAACTCTAAACTCGGCCGATTCAACTCGGAATCGGACCTGACCTGGCCGATTTTTACCCGATTCTAGCGCCTGTGCGAGTTTCTCAGAAAAACTCGGATGAACAGTGCCGAATTGGCCGAGTTTCTGATTTTTCCGGCCGAGTTACACCGAGTCAAGCCGATTTGAGCCGATTTCATTTCAAAAAATTCCGATTTCCAACTAACCTGGACTGTGCTCTGCCGTAGGAGGAGATGAGTCCCTGGAGGAGAAGGCTGAAGACCGGCTGAGGGGAAGTTTCATGGAGATCGCTGAGATCGCCGGAGAGAATTTCATGGAGTCGCTTCCTGTTTCTTGCGCGAACGGGAGAGAAGGGAAAAAGAGAAGGAAGAGAGGTGCGTGGGGTCCACTGTCGGTGAAACACGGGAAGAGAAAAGGAGATTTTTCAACAAGTTTGAGCTTTGAGATTCGTGCAGAACTTATTTGAACTGTTTTGATTTTTCAACAAGTCACGCAAAATATGAGATATCTCAGAGGATGAGAATTCGGTGCCGGACCCAAAATTTTTATTCAAATGGGTTTAAATCCCTTCCTTTCATCAATTGATATTGCCGATTTATAAAGAGATATTTTTTTTGAAGTATTGGGCTATTGGCAGTGGCTGCTAATAGAACCATTTATAAAGAGAAAAGTTGTTTTAACTGTTATTAGTGCGTACACTGGGTACACTGTGTAGTCTATAAAGTCTATACTTCTATTATTTCTATAGAGTCACATGCATTTTCTATACTTCTGTAGAGTCACATGTAAGAAAAAACAAAAGATGAAAAGAAACACTAGTAACGCACTAATAATTGTCTGAGGGCTTATCAGAAAAAATTTGGACTTTTTTGTGATAAATTAATACATGAGGGCCTTTCACTAAAATTTTCCCAGTGACCCCATTTCCCCGGATCCGACTCCACTGCTTTTCTGAGAGAAAAGCAGCGCTCTCCTTTTCCGATCCGAAACATTCAAAAATTTGCATTCACGTATCTCGATTAAACAACTTTTTTATACACAAATCTCAATAAATTTGAATGGTTCGGATCGGAAAATGAGGGTCCTGCTTTTCTCTCAGAAAAGCAGCGGAGTCGGATCCGGGGAAATGGGGTCACTGGGAAAATTTTAGTGAAAGGCCCTCATGTATTAATTTATCACAAAAAAGTCCAAATTTTTTCTGATAAGCCCTCAGACAATTATTAGTGCGTTACTAGTGTTTCTTTTCATCTTTTGTTTTTTCTTACATGTGACTCTACAGAAGTATAGAAAATGCATGTGACTCTATAGAAATAATAGAAGTATAGACTTTATAGACTACACAGTGTACACAGTGTACGCACTAATAACAGTTAAAACAACTTTTCTCTTTATAAATGGTTCTATTAGCAGCCACTGCCAATAGCCCAATACTTCAAAAAAAATATCTCTTTATAAATCGGCAATATCAATTCCACCCGTAGTCTTTCGCTACTAATTCAACTGCCAATATCTTTCGCTACTAATTCAGGTGCTCTCATATTTTTTTTCTCTATAATTTGATTACACATTAAATATAGTACATTTTTCTTATTATAGATAGTTAATGTTAGATTTTAGTTAAATTTTTTTCGTTCTATGTTATTTTCTTAGTATAAATTTAATGTTAGAATAGTTCATAATTTTTTGTTAGTTAAATTTTAGTATACAAATCTAAGTTAATTACTAATTTTGTTCTCCATAATTTTTTTCGACACTAAAATCATAGGACCTACTGATTATTAAAAATTAAATTGTTTAGTGTCTTTGATGATGAGGTGACAAAATCCAAGCACTTAACCTTTTCAACACAAAATGCTAAAACTGTTTGGAACTATGGATTCTATCTGTACGTTCACCTAATTGTAAATTCATTATTATGTTCATTTGGCACAAACTAATTAAGATTCTATCTGTACGTTCCCTTTTGCAACTATGCACTCCTATCTTTTCCCTCAACTATAACAATTTTTTTTACATACAATAATAGCTTATATATCGTCTCAAATAGTTTACCCATGTATTAATTCATTTCCTCCCATTTGAGGCAGATAAAGCTAAGGATGCTCGATCTAAGATATCTGCCAAGGGGGTCATCGACCCATTTGCTCGACTTCAGCAAATCAAAAGGCATGCACACTTATTTTCTTAGTATAAATTTAATGTTAGAATAGTACATAATTTTTTGTTAGTTAAATTTTAGTATACAAACATAAGTTAATTACTAATTTTGTTCTCCATAATTTTTTTCGACACTAAAATCATAGATATAATAATTAATTTATAATATCTTGTTACTTAATTTAGATATGGCTGATAGAGGCAAATCGACATGTAGAGTAGAAGATGTTAGTTGGGAACACTTTGAAGCAGTTGATGCTAATAAAAAAAAGGTAAAATGTAAGTGGTGTCATAGAATCATTTCAGGTGGAATTTATAGAGGAAAACAACATTTGGGTGGGATAAAGGGTGATGTTATGATATGTACTCAAGTTCCAAAAGAAATTCAAGCTCAATTTAATCAACATGTTCGAGGAAAAAAACTAGAAAAACAAAAAACAAGAGCACGAGAAGAATTAATAGCAGATGAGTTGACAAGAGTCCCAGATAATTTATCGGACGAGGATGTCTCGGATCCCGAACTTCATAGGGCTCTAAGAGAAAGTAGAGAGTTCCACAAGGTTGAACAATTTCAACGTAGGGGGGACGAAGGCTCTTCTAGAGCGGGTTTGGTCGTAATAAGAGACTGTTGAACGTAGGGATCGGGCCGTCTGATAGACAACCTAGAGTCGATAATTATTTATACTCAAAACAAACAAGTCGACAACCCAAAATTTCTAATGTTGTGCTAAAGGGTATAAAATATGCAAAACAATATTTAGGTCGAGCGTGGACAAAGTTCTTTGTTCATGATGGTATCCCTGCACATGTTGCAGATAGTGCCTACTTTAAAAAGGCCATTGAAGCAACACAGGAATGTGGAACTGGTGTCCGTGCACCAAAATCATATGAGATTTATAATAAATATCTACCAATGGAGGTTGGGGAGATTGAAAACCACATAAAAAACTTTCATAGCCACTGGGATGATTTTGGTTGTACCATAATGTGTGATGGATGGACCACTAATAATAAAAGAAATATTATTAATTTTTTGGTTTATTGTACCGAAGGAACGGTATTTTTGAAATCCGTTGATGCGACGAATAATTACAAAAGTGCAAATTACATTTGCGGTTTGATTGAAGAAGTGATTGAAGAAGTTGGTGCCACTCGTGTTGTCCAAGTGGTATCCAACAATGGTGCCAATTTTAAGAAAGCAGGAAGCCTTCTCATGGATCATTACAGCCACTTATTTTGGACACCATGTGCCGCCCACTGTATTGATCTCATGTTAGAAGATATTGGTAACACTGATGAAATAAAAGATGTTGTTCAAAAGGCACAAAATTTTACAAATTTTATATATAATCATCAGTGGGCACTTAACTTGATGCATGAAGCTACCAACAATCGGGAGTTGCTCAGGCCCGGTATCACACGCTTTGCAACAAATTTCATTACTTTACAGAGCATATACACATTTAAGGATGCACTTGTACAGATGGGTCTAAAGTCAAATTGGATTGAACAAGTTCGAAAGTTGAAAACAAAGAAGGATAAAGAAGGTGCTGAAAATGTGAGAAATCTTTTGCTTAATGAAGGATATTGGATTTCTGTTGGCGAGACAATTCAACTATTTGAGCCACTAGTTAAAGTGTTACGAATGGTTGATTGCGACGATAAAGCCGAAATGGGTTTTTTATATGAAGCAATAGATCGTGCAAAAGAGCAAATAAAAAAGAGTCTCGGTGCAAGACGCAGCAAACCTTGGTGGAAAATAATTGATAAAAGATGAGAAAAAACACTTCATAGAGATATACATGCAGCAGGTAAAATATTTATTTAAAATAGCAAGCTATTTTATTGTTTTTATTAATACTTATGTAATATCATTAACTTTTCAGAATATTTTCTCAATCCGCGATTCCAATTCTCACAAGCAGTTCAAAATGACAGTGAAGTATTGAGAGGCCTTAGAAATGTCATTGAAAGATTACAACCTGGTATGTCCAAACAAATTAGCTCAGAAAGAGAGGTAAATTATTATTGTCCAAACTTTATTGATATGGAATTTTCACTATTATTATTCTCTAATATTTATATATTATGAGAATAAATTTATTTACAGGCTGAACGGTATCGTAAAAGATTAGGAACATTTTCTACCGAGAAAATGTTAACAGCAGCAAAACTGTGCCCTCCGGCTGAATGGTGGAATATCTATGGACGAGAAGAATGTCCAAATTTAGCACCTATTGCCATTCGAATTTTAAGCCAAACGGTCTCTTCCTCACATTGTGAGAGAAATTGGTCCACATTCGCTTTGATCCATACAAAAACAAGAAATCATTTGAAAATGAACCGACTTATGCATCTTGTATTTCGCCACTACAACATGCGCCTAAGAGAAAGACAATTGAGACGAACACATGATCATGATTCGAATCAGATAATTGATCTTGATCAAATATTCCATGAAGATGATCCGCTTCAAACTTGGATCAGGTGATGGAATTTCTTTTTATACATTAAAACTTGTGAAACAAATAGTTAATTAATTCTATCACTTGTATTTTAATATCAGAGAAGAAGAAGACGCTGTTCTTGATGATAGAGACAACGAGTGGCTAGATGATGTTCCTGATGATAAGGGCAATAATAACAATTCAAGGAGTGGTAGCGGTGGTAGTGATCCAGGAGATGGTGTCACTAGTACGTATCTGGAAACTCAAAACCCAGATTCTGAACCAATCCACCAGCAAAGAGAACAACCACAGGGTCCAACCTCAGATAGTGAACATACAGGAAGACGATATAGAGATGTCAATGAACTAACAGCAAGGCATCGAAATATTAATTCTTATGATGGCATGTATGGGACCTCGGAGTTTAGTGGGGATATAATTCAAGCTCATCTACGTATGGAGTACAACCAGACTACAATTCAATTAGTAATCCAGAATTTTCTAGTACATACAATCCATATGTTGAATATGAGGATGCTAATAATTCTTCATTTGACACTACATTAATGTCTTCATTTTTTTGGCTCTGTACAACAATATCCCCATCCGTATTTTAATACAGAGGACGATGAGATGATCCAGCCAGCTCGGCATAGCTTCTGGCAATAAAAGTGTGTTCTATTTGTAATGTTTGTAATACTGATCACTCAAAAGAGAGCAATGTTTCTTTTAATATTTATAAACTCGTAAATGCTATCGGTTCGGACTGCAAGCGCACAATCCTTATCGAGTAGTATATGCGAGGTCGATCCACAGGGAATATTGGTTCAGTGTCTTGAGCGATCGAATCTCAACCTTTCGAAAGGCTAGACGAAATCTGAAATTTGAGAGATGTTTGTTGATCAATGTGAATTAGGAAACAATTAAAAGTAATTAAAATAAAGATAGAGATGAGAATTCCTAGGGTTTCGGCACACCGTTGCCACTCAATCCGTCTTGACAATATATTCTTGTTGCGTCTGATTTCCTGTTGTTGTTTTATGAAAGATAACTACATAGGTCACTGCGATTTATGTTACGCCAGAATGACAGATCTTTCATCGAGACTCTACTCAGGACAATGCGATTTATCTTACGCAACTATCGGGTCTCTTATCTCCCAAATTACTACACAGATCACTGCGATTTACCTTACGCAAATGATGGAATTTGGTCATGCGTTTTGTTGTTCTGGTTTATGGCTTCCCCGCGAAGGTTTTCTTCACATAAACCTAATAGATCTCAACGAGGCTAACTCATCCAAATAGTTCTTTCGAGTTATTAAAGCACTGTCACTACCCTAATGAACTCAAACTAGATCATTGAAATTAGGTGAAGAGATAGTAAATCACAAAAGCATATTCGATACAACAACAAGAAATCATAATCAACAGAAATATATATATCAAAACATCAAGAGTAACAAGGTTTACTGCCTAGCCCTAAGAAAAGGAACTTAGCCGCGGAACGGCATGGTTACAATCACTCCTCTCTTCTCTCTTTAATCAAATCTAACCCTAATTACAAAGATGTCTATTCCCTCTATCCAGGGGCCTTTTATAGGAGTGTAGGGACGTCTTGGAGTTGATTGGAAGCCAAGGAATCAATCTGGAAACAGCTGTCGGCAGTTATTTCCCAAGAGGCGCCTTCGGTTACGGACCGTATCAAGGTGATACGGTCCGTAATGGGACCTTGGCAGTTATGGTTGTAACTTCCTGCGCTATCTTCTGAGCCTGTGCTATGCCTGGTCCGTATTAACCAATACGGGCCGTAACAGAGTCTTAGTCGATAAGCGTCGCTGATCCGATTGACCCGATTCTAGCTCCATTTGATGTAGAATAGTCCCAAAGCCTGTTTCCTGCAATAAAACTTAAAGAAGGGTGACAGTAGCCTTTTTCTCTAAATAATTAAACATAAGTGTGAGAAAATATGTAAAACCTAAGCCAAAACCCTACGTAAATCATCGTTATTTTGACTCTGATCAAATACATTATATAATTAGTGGATTATTGAGTGTAATATTGTCTTAATTAACATAGTTTTTTTGCAAATTATTTTTATCAAATTTTTCCTACTTTTTGGCTACAAAACAAGGCTTCTGTCAAAAAAACCCGACTTACCGATCCGATTCTTCCGATTCCGGCCGATTCATCCGATTCGGATTCCACAGTCAAAAATCCGATTCCGATTCCGATTCCGATTTTTTGAACCATGCTTATTTGCAGTCGTCTCTAGAGACGTCTGTTTATCTTCTTCTTCGACAAATCCTTCAGCAATCCATATCTGAGTGAGTGAGGTTGCAGGAATCTCGAAACCAACAGGGTAACATGCAACATAAAGGAAGCACGGCTGAAGAGAGTAAGGTAAATCATTATAGCAGTAGGTAAAAATTTGCCTCATATGATCGGTCGTAACACTATTATTATCAGGCCCTTTGATCTTCTTCACATCTTGATACACCTTGTCCCAGATGTTGTTGGCCATTGGTTTAAGCGAAAGGAGACCCCCTATAAGGGCAAGAGCCAAAGGATGTTTTTCCCATGACAAGAAAATCAGATTAGGGAGAAGTCCCAGTTCGTTGAGAAGCTCAAAAATGAACGACGTGTGCCTTTCATTATCGTTCTGCATGTTATCAAAAGTGGGAAACGCTTTCTTAAAGAAGAGTGCTCTGCTCTCTAGCCAATTCAGTTCTATGCAGTTTGAAATATCTGCCCCCTCAAGAAGCATGTTTTCAATGTTTTCAACTTTAGTACTCATTATTGTATCAAAGTAGTTCGTTCTCTTCAATTTTTTCTCTGTCTCTGTCAATGGAAGGAAGAAGAGTTATTGCTACTCTTTGCTCACCAGCATACTGTTTTGGCCACAACCCCCATACCCATGATTAAATCTATGATTTTCTCCCTACATTCTTTCACCAAATCATTCCCGGAGCTGGAGGACTGCTTTTGAGAAGCATGTCCAACCAACTCACTTATTAACATTCCAACTTTTGGAGCTGTTAGTCGGAAACTCTTAATTATAGCCTGCTGTTTGTCCACAGAGAGATCCTTGAAATGTCTGCTCTTCATGAATTCACGAAGTATCATTAAATGTTCGTTCCACCATGGTGACAAAGAAATTAGTTCTCCCTTGTCTGATATCATATCAGATATGTAAAGTAAGGCATCCATCTCTCTGTTTCAAATTTCTCAAAATCACTCCAAAAATCCTTCCCTCCCTTTCTCTTGCTATCCTTGTTTGACCGTGCAGAATAAACCCAAGCTCCACCAAGTAACTGCAATGAAAAATAAACATTATAAAGAAAAAAAATACTATAAATGGTGAGTGAAACTTAAAAACTCTAGATTCAAAACTTCAAAACTCTTCCAAAGCCATCACCTTGCTACTAACCCCATACATACGATCTCTCCCAAACAGAAAATGTTGATTGACAGTTTTTCAGATTAATATACCCAATAATTGACATTTATAAATAAGCTCCTCTACACCATTGAAAACAATGATCCCGTACTAATTTTCAGATTAAACTAAAACCATTGAGATTCAAAGAGTGAACTCTCAAGCAAAGTGATATACTTTGCATAGTGTCCAAGTTTAGGAATAAATAAAGATCGACTCTTGAGATATTTGTATGTTCCCCACATCACATGAGGATATATAGGTAATAGCTGGAAATCAATTATTCTCTTGTCCTTGTAACTTCATGATTGGAAATTCATATAATTTTATAATTTTTCTTTCATATTTGCTTGTGTACACTATTTCGTTGTTTCAAACTAAAACAATTAGAATTAATGAAGAAGCTGGTCATGCGCTTCTCTTGTTTTGTGTAGTGAATCCAGTCTCTTTTATTATTGAAATAATAGACTTGCATGCGTTAAGAATCCAGTCCACATATATATATTAAGATAGATAGATCTACCATTAATTTTTTAATCAATTATAATTTGTATAATTCAGTTAGAACTTCGCAAGTTACTTGAACTGCCTAGCATCTTGAGAACCTGGCTCGGTACAACATACTCTTTTATTAAGAAACCAATTACATCTATCACATATAGATGCCTTTCAGAGATCATGAGACGGTTTCTAAAAGTTGCATGATAAAGTCTTCTCGAAATAATGATAGCGAAAGTGACGGCTTGGGTATAATTGGAGCCTTTCTAATCTTATTAGCGGATCTCTTTACCATCTAAGCGGACTTGGATAGGTTTTTCTAGAGGCTGTAATTTTTTCTAGTTTCTTAATTACAAGGATCGGTTGATCCAAGTAGCTCTTGTGTAAATACTTTTTTCATATCAATATTTAACTTAGTGGAAACTTCCACTAACCTTCAAAAAAAAAAAGAAATAACTCCATCCAGGTTCTATTTTACCATATTTTTATATAGCTGAATATTAGTGATGTAAATCTTTTACATATCGTTCCAAAATGATATTATTATTAGTAAGTTTTAATATATTCTTATTAAATTATACAACTTAATCAAAATTTATAGAGTCTAAAATATAATGTCACATATCAAATATGTCAATTAAAAGATAATATAATAATCAACCTTCGTTCTAAAAAAATATTTTTCTCAAATTTCCAAAAACTTTTCATTTTTACAAACGACCTGTCGAAACAACTTGTTGCATTTAGTACACTTTACTCAAATTTCAATTTCAAATATGAATTTTGTACGCAACACATGGTATAATCCAATATTGAGAGGAAAGATTTGAATAAAGAAACTAAGACATGAGTGGTGGTACGAGAAAGATCTCAAAAATTAATTGTCCACACATCAATACACCGTATAGAAAGATCTCAAAAAGATCTCAAATTTTTTTTGTAATTATGAGCGTCAAGAAAAATTGACGAGAAAATTTGTGGTGCTAATGTCTAACTAAAAGCTATGGAAAAATTAATAATACATATCAGGATTAACAAAAGATACGTATAAAAATATGTAAATACATATACATATCCATATAATAAATTGAGCATCTACATTTAATTTGCGATGTAAATTGAGCATGCACATTAGATTTCAGAATATAGTTTTGTGAAATAAAAAAAAAGATGAGTGGAATACCTTGACACGTGTAGAAAGAGTAAGGCACAAAATGCAGATATGTAAGCAGAAATCTTATTCGAAATTCCTGTTGTGGAGAGTAATTGAATTAATAAACAACGACTGGATAACATATAATTATCAGTCAAGTAGTTACTAAAAAAAATAGTAATATAACTCTGTGCAGATTAAGACAGGCAGGGAGAGGCTCAAGCTTACAACTGAAAATCAAAGGTTTACTGGTGACGCCTTTCCTACTAAACTGGCAAAGAAAAGGAAATTCAGCATTAGATTTCAATTTTTTTTAGCAAAATAAAAAAATCCATAAAGCCTAAAATCATGATTGAGTCTAACATCATGACTAACAACATCTTTATAGATAGGCTGTGTAAGAAAGGTGAAGTTGAGAAGGCATTGGATTTTATAGAAAGTGTACAAATAAAGTATATGAAATACAATGCAGATAATCAGAAAAAATAAAACATGGTGCATATGATAATTTTTTTTTTTTTTGTAATATATCAGCCATCAATTAAAATTCACGAAAATTTGAGGTGCGGATGTATAACAAGAAAGCAATTGAAAATTAATACTATATATCAACATTAAAGAAATAATTGTAATTGTATAAATGTTTGTTTATACACATCCATATAATAAATTGAGCATCTTATTAGATTTGTAATGTAAATTTAGCATGCACATCAGATTTCAGAATATAGTTTTGTGAAATAAAAAAAAATATGAGCGGAATACCTCGACACGTGTAGAAAGAGTATGACACATGTAAAATTTTCTGACCTAATGAGCCTAGGTCACAATAAATTAAGCATGTACATCAGTTTTCAGAATATAGTTATGCGAAACCTAGAGAGAGATGACAGGATACGCTTACCTGTACTGTTGCTCTTTCAAGACAGGAGGTTCGTTCTGATGCACTCAGCAGGAGGAGAAAAGAGAGGAAAAACGAGGGTAACTGAGGGAAGGGGGAGGAAGATCGAATTGGGGTAGATCTGGGTGGTGAAGTGATCAGGAAGTGAAACTAAACACATTTTATATGTGAAACTGAACAAATTTTCATAATTAAAAGAAATGGCCGTTAGTTGACAAATAATTAATCAAGACCTGACTTCATATTGATTTTAATTTTTAAAGCGTTCATACTGGTGATGAATAAGAGGGCAGATGAAAATATCTCTTGGATTTTTGTATTATTAGAACAATTTTAGAAAATAAGTACAAAATATAAGCAAATAATTATTAGAGCACAACATAAATATAAGTAAAATATACTGACAAGAAAATGTCTTTTCTAATACTTGCACAAAATAATTATTAGAGTCAAATTTAACAATTTTTATGCAAATAAAAAGATATAAAAATGCTTTATAAACAAATTACATGCATATTATTCGTTTAATTCAGGACATAAATAATATGATGAAAACGTCAAATTGTGTAAAACATATACCAACTATTATTAGAGCAATTTCGAATGCATTAATCAATTGGTACACCAAAAATAGTTTCAAATAGCATTTTGACTCAATAATAGATGTTTATGTTAATTGAACCATAAAAATTGTCCGTTATACTTTACATATCATCTAATTAATACTTGGACAATCAATTTTTATTTGAACTATTTAGAAGTAATACATCTAGTTTTACGCAGACAAAAATTATTCAACTAAAACATATCAATATTATTAGTAAGTTTCATTATATTATTATTAAATTATACAACTAATAAAAACAAAAAAAAATTGGAGTTCGACATTTCTACAACGAAAAAAAATTATATTATCTTTTTGTTGACATATGTAAACTATAATTTAATAGTATCAAAGTTTAGTATTATATCAAATATATATGTCAACTAAAATATAATATCATACTAAAATTTGTTAAAAAAAAAATTCTTGTTTTTCTAGAATCTCGAAATTTTAACAAACGAACTGTCGGAAGAAATTTTTCATTTAGTTCAATTTACTCAAACTTCAATCTTAAATATTAATTTTCGACGCAACACATGATATAATCCAATATTTAAAAGAAAAATTACAATAATGAAATACACCATATAGAAAATTTTCCATGTGATGCATGTTGTTTTCATCCTATATATATATATATATAGATGGGCTACGGTGCTTTGCAAAGTAAAACACCCTCTTTACTTCGGGTCATATTTTCATTTTGAAAATCCAAATAACCGATCCGAACCGTTCAACATGTTCTAAATATTGAAATGTGCTTGGAGACTAAATTTTACATTTTTTGGAATTTTTTTTACTATTTATTAAGCCACTTTGAAAATCGTTGATCCACTGTGAACAGTAAAAAACAGTAAAAATTCCTGGACCACCGGATCAGCGATTTTCAAAGTGGCTTAATAAATAGTAAAAAAATTCCAAAAAATGTAAAATTTAGTCTCCAAGCACATTTCACTATTTAGAACATGTGGAACGGTTCAGATCGGTTGTTTGGATTTTCAAAATGAAAATATGACCCGAAGTAAAGATGGTGTTTTACTTTGCAAAGCACCGTAGCCCATCTCTCTCTCTATATATATATAGAGAGAGAGATGGGCTACGGTGCTTTGCAAAGTAAAACACTCTTTTTAATTCGGACCACTTTTTCAATTTGTAAAACTCAAACAACCGATCCGAACCGTTCAACATGTTCCAAATATTGAAATGTGCTTGGAGACCAAATTTTACATTTTTTGGAATTTTTTTACTATTTATTAAGCCACTTTGGAAATCGCTGATCCGGTGGTCCACAGTAAAAAACAGTAAAAATTTCTGGACCACCGTTTCAGCGATTTCCAAAGTGGCTTAATAAATAGTAAAAAAATTCCAAAAAATGTAAAATTTGGTCTCCAAGCACATTTCAATATTTAGAACATGTTGAACGCTTCACATCGGTTGTTTGGGTTTTGCAAATCGAAAAAGTGGCCCGAATTAAAGAGGGTGTTTTAATTTGCAAAGCACCGTAGCCTATCTCTATATATATATATATATATGAGGAGGGATCCGATTACAACACTTTTGAGTTACCACAAAGTTACCACAACCATTTTCTACATTTTCAAAGTCCAAATCGTCGATCCAAACCGTTCAACATGATCTCCACAATAAAATGTGCTTCCAGATCAAATTTTACATTTTTTTTGAATTTTTTTACTATTTATTAAGTATTTTATAAAAACTAGTCAAATTCAGACCATTGGATTTTGTACCCATCTTA
Organism: Carex myosuroides; assembly: GCA_028015225.1. Taxonomy (NCBI): domain Eukaryota; kingdom Viridiplantae; phylum Streptophyta; class Magnoliopsida; order Poales; family Cyperaceae; genus Carex; species Carex myosuroides. The sequence goes on from CM051465.1 coordinate 6,792,376, forward strand.
ATAAATAGTAAAAAAATTCAACAAAATGTAAAATTTGATCTGCAAGCACATTTTATTGTGGAGATCATGTTGAACGGTTTGGATTGACAATTTGGAATTTGAAAATTGATAACGCTAAATTATATATACATTTGATCTTGATTTTATCATAAAACAACCTCAAATATCTTGTGTTTAGAATATAAAATGATTAAAATACACCTGGAATCAAGTTACTGCGGTTATTTGGCTTTTCAATACAGGAAATGATGCAAATTGATGAAAATACATCTCAGTGCGGGTCATCCACCCGCACTGCGGATGGGTTCGGACGCACTGGAGACTCAGCTCTGCGCAGGATTTTTCCCGAGCGTAATGCGGACGCACTGGCACCCGCACTGAGATCCGCACTCAATACTTAGCCAATTTCGGAAACTTCAAAACACAGAATCCAACCGCAGTGCGGATCATCCATACGCAGTTCCACCCGCACTCATGTGAATTCGCAGAAGATCCAGAAAATTTAAATAAGGAAACTTAGGTCCACTGCGGGTGAGACCACCCGCAGTGCGGATGACCATGACCCGCAGTCAGCCAGAATTTCCCAATTTCAACACAGATTCTATTTTGGCTCTCCAGGGACACGATTTAAGAAGACAAAAATAGACATACTTGCCAGGAAAGAAATGTAAAAAGAGCACCCACTAACTCCACATTCTAGCCTCTAAATTGGGCATGATCTCTTGCTTTAAAAGGGGGGCTCATTTCCATTCAAGGATCAACACACAACACATCTCATTCTCTCTCTATACACAAATTCTTAGCCATAATTTCTGAAGAAGGTAAAGCTTTCAAGCGAGGAGAAGAAGGATTTCCTGAGCAAGATTCGGCAAGATAGAGATTCTAGATTCAAAGGGTGTAATTATTCTTTATTTCATTTCCTTTTATTCTTTGCCAAACTTTGCGATGTTTCCCTCCAAGAGGGAGTAGTTCTCTCTCTAGGGGTTTAGGTCAATATGCATGAACTTGTTTAATTCTATTTTATTCGATTATTTGCTTTTATTATGATTGTTTTATCGGATTTGATTGTTAATTTCTGTGATTTAAATAATTTGTGTTAAATACATAATTAGTACTTGAATTGTAGCATCTCGTTTTGGTTTCAAAAGAACCAAAATTGACTAGGATCAATAGGATAGTACCAAAATTATGAATGCAAATACCTTAGGTTTAGATTAAGATTCTAACCAATTTAATCTAAGCCGGAACTATAGAAATTAAGGTTAGGGATTTGGTGAAGGACCTAACCGTGAAGTCAAACCCTAATTAGGACATCTCAAATCGAGTCGGATATTGGTATCATGGACTTAATTGTGAAATACCAATATTTGAGGAGAGGAGAGACTAACAAGAGCTTATGGTCTAGGTAGCTAGGATGAAGGACTTAAACGTGAAATCCGAATTACTTAGACACGTTATTAATTCATGAAAGTGACCCTTAATGACATATTAGGTTAGAAACCTCATCAAATCATACATGAATTTAAGCAAATACCGAATAAATAGAGTTAACAAGGGATTGTAGACCAAAGACCCCTAGACTTCTCAAACTTGATTGTCACCCGATTTTATTACTTTTTGTTACGAACTTTTGATTTACTTTAATTTTCCTCAAAAACGAAATTACACAAAACCCCCCTTTTTACTTTTATTGTTTTGTCTTAGAAGTAGTTTTCTTTATTAAAAATTAGTATTTCCCTATCTCCCTGCGGATCGATACCTAATTACTACAATCGATAGGTTGTGCGCTTGCAACTAACCTATTCTTTGAGTACGAAGGTTTTATAAATATTAAAGGCAAAAGAGTACAAAAATCCTATACCTAAAATACTCAACAAGCTTTTTGGCGCCGTTGCCGGGGAGAATAGAATAGATACTAGTTTTTATTTTAGGAAAGTACTTTTAATTCTTAGTTTCCTTATTTACTTTTCAGAAAAATTAAAAATCCAAAAATAGTTTATTTCTTTTTTTTACAATTTCTGAAATTTACTTTCCTTATTTACAAAAATCCAAAAATATTTACTTTCCTTATTTAATTTTCTGCACTTTACTATTCTCTATTTCTATTCTCTCTCTTTCACATCTCATCTCTACTCTTCTCTTATAGATTTGAGCACTGGCACCGGTCACAAGGAGCCAAACCGCGAAGATCAAAGCCGGCGAATCCTCTCTTTCTCAACCAATGGCAGGTCTAGATCCCGAACTAGGCATGCCACGCAACTTTGGAGAGGATGAATTTCCGGAAGGTCTCATCAACCCAAACTTTCACGATCTCAATAACAATCCACCACCTCTTCCTCCACACAACAACCAACCGCCACCACATCCACACGACAACAACAACAATGTTCCACCTATTCTCAATAACAATCCTTTGTTTGGTGTCAATCCAAACAACGGAAATGGCCGCAATCACCAACAAGGCCACCGCTTCGGTTTCATTCCACAAGGCCAAGATCCGCGCGAAATCAAGCCCTCTCTCATCCACTTGCTTGGCCAAAGTCAGTTTGGGGGAGCCCTAAACGAAGATCCACATGCCCACTTAGCGGTTTTCGAAGAATCTTGCGGCACTTTCGCTCGAGAAGGAGAAGAGCTAGACAACCTCAAGCTCAAATGCTTCCACCTATCCCTCCGAGATAATGCAATAACGTGGCTGAGAACCGTGAATCGTGACCACATAAGAAGGTGGGACGACATGGAGAAGTTATTCTTAGGAAAATACTTCCCTCCATCTAAAACCCAACACTTCCGCACGAAGATCACGACGTTCAAGCAAGCCGAAGGGGAGTCTTTGACCGAGGCATGGGATAGATGGGCAGAGCTACAACGCTTGTGCCCTAACCATGGCCTCGACATGTGGTTGCTTTTTGAATTCTTCTTTGCAGGTTGCACAATAGCCACCAAGACTCACTTGAATTCAGCCGCAGGAGGAAACATGTCAAAGATGGATCCCGGACAGGCCATGCTAATGATTGAAGATATGGCAATCAACCAAAGGGAGTGGACGGCCGAAAGAGGTGGGCGAACACAAACCACACCGGGGATCTTGAAAACCGATGAAGTTACCGCCTTGAGAGCCCAAATGGAAGCCTTGCAACATAAAATGGCGCAAATGCAAAACGTCAAACCCGTGGCAAACAAGGCTTCATGCGGCATTTGTGGAGAGTCGACTCATATCACCGCCGATTGCAAAGTCCTTTTAGAAGGAGAAGAAGTCGAGCAAGTCAATGCAATGTTCTACAATCAAGGTGATAAGAGGAACGATCCGATCTACAATAAGGTTAGGTCAAATGATAATTTCAATTCGAACACATACAACCCTAACACAAGGTGGAACCATCCAAATTTCAAGTGGAGGACTGAAAACGAAAATGACAACTCAAATCAATACCAAGGTAATTCCAATCAATACCAAAACTGGTCAAACCAAAACTCGTACCAAGGACCTTCTCAAAACAACAAATTAGAAAAAATGATAGAGGGCCTTGTGATCTCTCAAAACGAGTTCATGAACCAACAAAGAAGCACCAATACAGATATTTCGGATTCCTTGAGAAATATGAACAATAGATTTGAGTATTTAGAGACCAAAACAAAGATGCTAGAAACACAAATTGCACAACAAGCATCTTCATCCTCCCGTCAACAAGGAACGCTTCCGGGCAAACCCGACATCAACCCAAGAGAGCATGCGAAGGCCGTGACCTTGAGGAGCGGCACGGAGTACGAAGGACCTACCATGCCCAATGAAGAGGAGCAGCAACCTCCCAAGGGAACACACGACGTTGCAACTCCCCTTGATGCGAATGCAGCACCTACAAGTGCGGATGCACCGACATCGGAAGAGCATCAAACAATGGGTAATTCAAGTTCTCCAAAGGTAAAACCGACTGAAACTCCTAAGTACATTCCTCCACATAGGTTTATACCCTTTCCTCAAAGGTTAGTAAAGCACAAACTTGACCAACAATATGCCAAATTCGTAGAACACCTCAAGAAATTGAACATCACCATCCCTTTTACCGAAGCGATTACTCACATGCCTTCTTATGCAAAATTTTTGAAAGACATTCTATCAAACAAAAGATCGATTGAGGAAGTAGGCACGGTATCCCTTAATGAGGAGTGTAGCGCTCTTCTCTTAAACAAACTACCTCCGAAATTAAAGGACCCCGGGAGTTTTGCAATTCCATGTACAATAGGTAATACAAAATTCGAGAGGTGCCTATGTGATTTAGGTGCAAGTGTGAGCCTTATGCCAAAGACCGTCTATCAAAGGCTAAATCTTGTTGAATTGAAACCCACAAGAATGTCATTACAACTAGCCGATAAGACGGTACGCTATCCCGAGGGAATTGCGGAAGACGTGATAGTTATGATAGGTAAGTTCTTTGTCCCGGTGGATTTTGTGGTGGTTGAAATGGAGGAGGATACTCATACTCCTCTCCTATTGGGACGGGACTTCCTAACCATGGCCGATGCAAACATTAATGTCAAAGAAGGAAAAATATCATTTGATATTGGAGGCGAGAAGGTAAATTTTCACATGTTTAATGCCATTAAATTCCCTTCAAATGATAATGATTCTATTTGTAGATTGGATGTTTTAGATTCCATTTTAGCTACTCATGAGGAGGAAGAAATGGTGAATGCACAACTCGACCCAGATCTAGAAGAAACCAGGTCTGAAAATGATCAAATTGGTGAAATTCTTCCCGAGTGCGGATCATCCACCCGCACTGCGGATCAGACCATCCGCACTCAGCCTTCTGAAGCAGCAGACTCGAAAGACCGAGCCCAGTGCGTCCGCACTGAGTACGCACTGCGGATGGTTGACCCGCACTCGCCTAAATCTGAGCAGATCTTCGCCATTTCGAGCGATTCCGGCGCACCAAAGGTCGAACTCAAACCTCTGCCACCTACCCTTCGCTATGAATACTTAGGGGAAGACGAGACATATCCGGTAATTATCAATTCAAAGCTCAACCAAGAACAAACCGAGAAGCTCCTACACGAGCTAAAGCTACATCGGAAGGCAATTGGTTACACAATCGATGATCTAACCGGAATCAGTCCGTCCCTTTGCATGCATAGAATTCTAATGGAGGATGATCACAAACCCACCGTTGAAGCTCAAAAGAAGGCTCAATCCGAATCTAAAAGAAGTGGTGAAGAAAGAGATCCTCAAGCTACTTGATGCCGGCATCATCTACCCAATTTCCGATTCTAAGTGGGTAAGCCCGGTTCATGTAGTACCAAAGAAGGGAGGCACAACAGTGGTGAAGGGTGAAGATGACAAGATGATATCCACAAGGGTGGTCACCGGATGGCGGATGTGCATCGACTACCGAAAACTCAACAATGCAACAAGGAAGGATCACTTCCCTCTACCATTCGTGGACCAAATGCTTGAGAGGCTAGCTAATCACTCACATTTTTGCTACCTTGATGGGTATAGCGGATTCTTTCAAATCCCTATTCACCCCGATGACCAAGAAAAAACGACCTTTACATGCCCTTATGGTACGTTCGCGTACCGTAGGATGCCGTTTGGTCTATGCAATGCCCCGGCCACATTTCAAAGAGCCATGATGGCTATTTTCTCCGATTTATTAGAAAATTCCGTGGAAGTTTTCATGGATGACTTTTCAGTTTTTGGTACTTCTTTTGATGATTGCTTAACAAATTTGATTAAAGTTTTAGAAAGATGTGAGCAGGTCAATTTGGTACTAAACTGGGAGAAGTGCCACTTTATGGTGCAAACGGGGGTGGTTCTAGGCCACGTGGTATCATCCGAAGGCTTGGAAGTCGACAAAGCAAAGGTGGAGGTGATAGAGAAATTGCCATATCCAACTTGTGTGAAGGATGTGCGGAGTTTTTTAGGCCATGCGGGGTTCTATCGACGGTTTATTAAGGATTTTTCAAAGATTTGCAAACCTCTTACAAATCTAACTATGAAAGATGCAGAATTTAATTTTGATAAACCTTGCATTGATGCTTTTGACAGGATAAAGAAGGCGCTAATCTCAGCCCCCATTCTTCGCCCACCGAATTGGGATGCGCCATTTGAGATTATGTGTGATGCAAGCGACTACGCCGTCGGAGCCGTACTAGGACAAAGGGTCGACAACAAGCCACATGTGATCTATTATGCAAGCAAAGTCCTAGACGAGGCACAAATGAACTATACAACCACGGAAAAGGAGTTCTTAGCCGTCATATTTGCTATCAACAAGTTCCGGTCCTACTTGGTGGGATCCAAGGTGGTTGTATACTCCGATCATGCGGCTATCCGATATCTTCTCAACAAGAAAGATGCTAAACCACGTCTAATTCGGTGGATCCTCTTACTACAAGAATTTGACTTGGAAATCAAGGACAAGAAGGGAACCGAAAATTCAGTGGCGGATCATTTGTCTCGCATTACCAATGAATCAAAAGATAACGACATGCCGATTGATGACTCATTCGTAGACGAACAATTATATGCAGTCAACAAACACGAGGCGCCATGGTATGCGGATTTGGTCAATTACCTTACATGCGGTATACTACCTCCCGATCTAACTTACCAACAACGAAAAAAATTCTTTTCTGATGCGAAAAAATATTTTTGGGATGAACCGTTGTTGTTTAAGTTGGGGGTAGATGGGATCCATAGAAGATGTGTACCCCAAGAAGAAACCGAACAAATCCTAAGATGTTGCCATTCATCCGCCTATGGAGGACACGCTTCCACCGACAAAACCGCCGCCAAAGTTCTTCAAGCCGGGTTCTTTTGGCCCACGCTCTTCCAAGACGCAAGGGAATATGTGCTTAGGTGCGACAAATGTCAAAGGACCGGGAACATATCTAGAAGGCATGAAATGCCCTAAACGGAATACTAGAAGTTGAATTATTTGATGTTTGGGGTATCGACTTTATGGGTCCCTTTCCGAGTTCTTGTAACAACAAATACATACTTGTGGCAGTCGATTACGTGTCAAAATGGGTTGAAGCCATAGCTACACCAACAGCCGATTCCGCCGTGGTAAGAAAACTTTTTAAACAAATTATATTTCCTAGGTTCGGAGTACCCCGAGTGGTGATAAGTGATGGCGGATCTCATTTCATCAACCGCCAATTTGACGCCCTACTACTCAAGTATGGAGTCAAGCACAAGGTGGCCACACCATATCATCCACAAACGAGCGGCCAAGTCGAGGTGTCCAACCGTGAGATAAAGAGCATCCTCCAAAAGGTGGTGAATATATCAAGGAAGGATTGGTCACTCAAACTAGACGAATCTCTTTGGGCATACCGGACCGCATTCAAAACACCCATAGGTATGACTCCTTTCAAACTTGTGTATGGAAAAGCATGTCATTTGCCGGTCGAGCTTGAGCATAAGGCTTATTGGGCAATAAAGGCTCTAAACTTCGACATGAGGGCAGCCGGTGAAAAGAGAATCCTCAAGTTACACGAATTGGAGGAATTGCGCCTCAATGCGTATGAAAATGCCAAATTATACAAAGAAAAGACAAAAAGATGGCATGACAAACATATCATGAGGCGAGATTTTCAAGAAGGAGACGCGGTTCTATTGTACAACTCAAGACTCCGACTTTTTCCCGGAAAATTGAGATCAAGATGGACCGGGCCATACAAGGTAAAGAAGGTGTTCAACCATGGCGCAATTGAGATTGAGGGCGATAAAAGTGGAGCATTTAAGGTAAATGGACATCGTCTCAAACATTTTAATTATGCAAGTCCCATAGGCGAGAAGGAAAGCTTTCGCCTAGATGATCCACAATCTCAATAGTGAGCACGAATCATGTCGAGCTCACGACGTAAAATTGAGCGCTTCTTGGGAGGCAACCCAAGGTTTTTGTTGCTTTTCTTTACTTTCTGCAATTTATTTTACTTAGTTTAATTTTAACTTTCCAAATTTACAATTAACTAACCTTGGAAGACATTCCCAATGAAAACAACAGCCAAACTTTCTCCAGTGCGGATGATAAGCACCCGCACCACGGATTAATGACCCGCACCGAAGGTAAGGTTTCAAATTTTTTCGAAATTATAATATTTTTTTTGATCGGTGCGGGTGAAGGAAGACGCACTGCGGATGTGTTCATCCGCACCAGGGGTTCTCTTTAAACCGACCCCTCACCATTTCTTCGCGCCTTTTCGTGTCTCAACTCAAAAACTCCATTTTTCTCTCTTCCAAACACGAAAAACCTTTTCCTAAACCCATTTCTCCTTCTCTCCCTTCTCCATTCACCACATTTCTTCTCCCAATCTTTTCTCCTCCAAAACCGAAAAACTCAAGCCGTTCAAAGCACCGCTTCTCCAAAACTCGAATTTCTTCGTATTTTCTCGAAATTTTTGCGATCTACAACGAGGTTTGATCTCTCCTTACTCTAAATTTCATTTATTTATAGTTAGATCTGTAAAAATGTACCAAAAATCGACCAAATCGACCAAAAATTGTGAAAACGGTTAAAATCCCAAGTCAGTGCGGACGGGTCCACCCGCACTCATGCCAGTGCGTCCGCACTCAATCTGTCAAAACTCTAAAAACAGTCAGGAACCTAGTGCGGATGAGAGCACACGCAGTGCGGATGAAAGGCACCCGCACTGAGCAATCTGTCAAAACCCTAAAAAATCAGAAACCCAGTGCGGATGAGAGCACACGCAGTGCGGATCAGACAACCCGCACTGGGCCCCAAATACATCCAAATCTGCCTAATTTTTAACTCTTTCCAATTTGTAATTTCAGATAAGATGGCACCAAGGGGAACTAAGCGTGTCCGGACCAACAAGGGCAAAGGTCAATCAAGCAACCCATCCCTTCCATATCCACCTGCCGAGCCGTTGAATGATAACCAACAATTCCGCAAGAACGCGCTCGAGACCCATAGAACTCTCGAACCATCTCGGTGGATCTGCCGTTACACTCTCGGGCAGTTGGGCCTCACCGACACGGTGCAGATGCTCACCGAACGCTTAGGATTATGGGAATTCCTATGTGACGAGGTCTACACTTATCGAGCCATCACCATCGAGTTCCTCTCCTCGTATGAGTTTGATCGGGCCTCAAGAACCATGAGCTTTAACCTTGGAGGCTATCATGTGTCGATGCACACCACCCAACTATTGGAGGCATTCGACCTAAGCCAAGAAAATGTGGAATATATGCGAGCCACCCTCGGGTTCTTCCCCGATATGAATGAGCACCAATTCCGCCTCCTAGCAATGCATGATGTCCTCAGTGATCAACGGGTTAAGAACATCTCTCACCCGGCAATTCGTTATCTCCAACGGGTACTTTCTCACACTCTCTTTGCCCGAGGGGAGACCGCATCGACCTTCAACGAAGGAGATATGACCTATATTTGCAGTATGCTTCGACGGAACAATGGGGAGATGGCGTATATGCCACACATCACCTACAACCTTGCCAAACACATAAAAACAGTGGCCAACAACATGCAACCGGGCGGTGTCGTTCGCATTGGAGGAATAATCACCAAGATTGCTCGAGCACTACACATACCAACCGGAGATGATGTAGTGGAAGGTTACACTCGCGTGGACCTTGAGGGATTGGTGAGGGCAAGGCTTATTCGATACGATGATAACCAAGAGGCATGGATAAATTTGGGAGTGAACAATATCCGGCACCGTTTGCCTCTCCACTGACCTCGATCCGATGAACTATAACACATGGAAGATAGTGGATCCTCCACTTGAGCCACAAGAGCCACTACCTCCACCGCCACCGGGTGTTCAAGCAGGGCCACAACAAGTGCATCCCAATGCTGCTGCACAAGGAGGTATAACAATGCAGCAAATGTGGGACTTTATGCAAGCCATGAACCTCAACATCAACACCCGCATGGATGCTTTTGATCGGCGTATGGATGAGGTGGAGACCCATGCCGCAGCAGCCTACTACTATGCCCACAAAGGTGTCATGAACAACAATCCTAACTACGAAGATAACCCACCAACACCGCCATACGAACGAAGGGCTGCTCAAAGGATGGAGGCAGAGTTAGCAAGGCAACGCGAAGCGGCAGCTGCAGCTCGAGCCGCACAAGAAGCCGAGGCCGCAGATCAAGAAGGAGAACAAGGTGATCAAGGTGAGAATGACGAGGAAGAAGAGGAGGCATCTGACAGGGATGCGGAGTGATCCCGCACAGCACCACCACCACCTTTAGCTTAGTCGAGTATATCATGTTTCTTCTCTCTTATTTAGTTTATTTTCAGCACTGAGGACACTGCTTTATTTAAGCTTGGGGGATGGGAAGAAATTGTATCTGCATTTCATGTTTATTTTTCAGTATTTTTATCAAACTTTTTTAGGAGTTATAACCTTGATTTTTACTTGACCATGAATAGGGTTAGTAATTTTGAACATAAATGATTGAGATTGCAAACTTGTCAAGATGTTTTACGAGGTTATGAAAAATAGAGTCTTGCATAATTGGACTTAATTGTCTAAGAATGCATAAAGTATAAAATCACGTTTAATTTTTGTGTTAAAAGTTGGCAAAAATAAAAGTTTTGATAAAATTTGAGTGATTTTCAAAAAAATTAGATATTTTAATGCGAATTTTAACAAGTTTTTAGAAATACCCTTGGAATAGTTTGAAATAACCACATAATTTGGCGAAAAACTTTGTGGAAATAAAGGCTTACGAATTTGAAACATTAGGAGTTTAAATTTATTAAGGAAGCAATTTAGATGTGATATGAATTAATACCCTTGGATATGTGTATTTTTGCGAAAATTGTTCAAAACATTTAAAATTGAAAATTTGCGACTCCTCTTACCTATGATACGGCGACATGACGTACTTATGGTTATGAGTCATTGGCACTCCTGCTCCACTAGTCTCCCGATAAAATTGACATTCGTGTTGGTGGAAGGGTTAGGCAATGAGCATGCAAAGCACCCTTGAATTAGAACGGTTGGATACAGTTAGCTACTTGTAACTAACCGGTGTTTAAATGAGGATTGGGAAAATAGTGCCATGAAATAAAAGAAAAATAGAAAAATCAAAATGAGGAACAAGAACAACAAAAATGTGAATTTTGCAATATGCCAAGCTTAGGGAAATTTTTTTCTTCACAAATAAAAATGCATGTCTTTTAGTAAATTTGGATGAATAAAGTTTGCAAATTCTAAACCTTTAAGGAAATGAAAGTTAGAGTAATCGAATTGTGGGATGAAGTATGATTAACCAAGGGTTGAACTTTAAATTTGTAGAAATTTACATTGAGATTTTAATTTTAGCAAGATCATACAAAAATTTTCAAATTCTTGAAGGAAAATATGCTTGATATAGGGTTAAATTAAAAGATCGAATTATAGTCCAAGTTAGATATTGCTTGAGGACAAGCAAGGTTCAAGCTTGGGGGATTTTGATAACGCTAAATTATATATACATTTGATCTTGATTTTATCATAAAACAACCTCAAATATCTTGTGTTTAGAATATAAAATGATTAAAATACACCTGGAATCAAGTTACTGCGGTTATTTGGCTTTTCAATACAGGAAATGATGCAAATTGATGAAAATACATCTCAGTGCGGGTCATCCACCCGCACTGCGGATGGGTTCGGACGCACTGGAGACTCAGCTCTGCGCAGGATTTTTCCCGAGCGTAATGCCGACGCACTGGCACCCGCACTGGGATCCGCACTCAATACTTAGCCAATTTCGGAAACTTCAAAACACAGAATCCAACCGCAGTGCGGATCATCCATACGCAGTTCCACCCGCACTCATGTGAATTCGCAGAAGATCCAGAAAATTTAAATAAGGAAACTTAGGTCCACTGCGGGTGAGACCACCCGCAGTGCGGATGACCATGACCCGCAGTCAGCCAGAATTTCCCAATTTCAACACAGATTCTATTTTGGCTCTCCAGGGACACGATTTAAGAAGACAAAAATAGACATACTTGCCAGGAAAGAAATGTAAAAAGAGCACCCACTAACTCCACATTCTAGCCTCTAAATTGGGCATGATCTCTTGCTTTAAAAGGGGGGCTCATTTCCATTCAAGGATCAACACACAACACATCTCATTCTCTCTCTATACACAAATTCTTAGCCATAATTTCTGAAGAAGGTAAAGCTTTCAAGCGAGGAGAAGAAGGATTTCCTGAGCAAGATTCGGCAAGATAGAGATTCTAGATTCAAAGGGTGTAATTATTCTTTATTTCATTTCCTTTTATTCTTTGCCAAACTTTGCGATGTTTCCCTCCAAGAGGGAGTAGTTCTCTCTCTAGGGGTTTAGGTCAATATGCATGAACTTGTTTAATTCTATTTTATTCGATTATTTGCTTTTATTATGATTGTTTTATCGGATTTGATTGTTAATTTCTGTGATTTAAATAATTTGTGTTAAATACATAATTAGTACTTGAATTGTAGCATCTCGTTTTGGTTTCAAAAGAACCAAAATTGACTAGGATCAATAGGATAGTACCAAAATTATGAATGCAAATACCTTAGGTTTAGATTAAGATTCTAACCAATTTAATCTAAGCCGGAACTATAGAAATTAAGGTTAGGGATTTGGTGAAGGACCTAACCGTGAAGTCAAACCCTAATTAGGACATCTCAAATCGAGTCGGATATTGGTATCATGGACTTAATTGTGAAATACCAATATTTGAGGAGAGGAGAGACTAACAAGAGCTTATGGTCTAGGTAGCTAGGATGAAGGACTTAAACGTGAAATCCGAATTACTTAGACACGTTATTAATTCATGAAAGTGACCCTTAATGACATATTAGGTTAGAAACCTCATCAAATCATACATGAATTTAAGCAAATACCGAATAAATAGAGTTAACAAGGGATTGTAGACCAAAGACCCCTAGACTTCTCAAACTTGATTGTCACCCGATTTTATTACTTTTTGTTACGAACTTTTGATTTACTTTAATTTTCCTCAAAAACGAAATTACACAAAACCCCCCTTTTTACTTTTATTGTTTTGTCTTAGAAGTAGTTTTCTTTATTAAAAATTAGTATTTCCCTATCTCCCTGCGGATCGATACCTAATTACTACAATCGATAGGTTGTGCGCTTGCAACTAACCTATTCTTTGAGTACGAAGGTTTTATAAATATTAAAGGCAAAAGAGTACAAAAATCCTATACCTAAAATACTCAACAAGCTTTTTGGCGCCGTTGCCGGGGAGAATAGAATAGATACTAGTTTTTATTTTAGGAAAGTACTTTTAATTCTTAGTTTCCTTATTTACTTTTCAGAAAAATTAAAAATCCAAAAATAGTTTATTTCTTTTTTTTACAATTTCTGAAATTTACTTTCCTTATTTACAAAAATCCAAAAATATTTACTTTCCTTATTTAATTTTCTGCACTTTACTATTCTCTATTTCTATTCTCTCTCTTTCACATCTCATCTCTACTCTTCTCTTATAGATTTGAGCACTGGCACCGGTCACAAGGAGCCAAACCGCGAAGATCAAAGCCGGCGAATCCTCTCTTTCTCAACCAATGGCAGGTCTAGATCCCGAACTAGGCATGCCACGCAACTTTGGAGAGGATGAATTTCCGGAAGGTCTCATCAACCCAAACTTTCACGATCTCAATAACAATCCACCACCTCTTCCTCCACACAACAACCAACCGCCACCACATCCACACGACAACAACAACAATGTTCCACCTATTCTCAATAACAATCCTTTGTTTGGTGTCAATCCAAACAACGGAAATGGCCGCAATCACCAACAAGGCCACCGCTTCGGTTTCATTCCACAAGGCCAAGATCCGCGCGAAATCAAGCCCTCTCTCATCCACTTGCTTGGCCAAAGTCAGTTTGGGGGAGCCCTAAACGAAGATCCACATGCCCACTTAGCGGTTTTCGAAGAATCTTGCGGCACTTTCGCTCGAGAAGGAGAAGAGCTAGACAACCTCAAGCTCAAATGCTTCCACCTATCCCTCCGAGATAATGCAATAACGTGGCTGAGAACCGTGAATCGTGACCACATAAGAAGGTGGGACGACATGGAGAAGTTATTCTTAGGAAAATACTTCCCTCCATCTAAAACCCAACACTTCCGCACGAAGATCACGACGTTCAAGCAAGCCGAAGGGGAGTCTTTGACCGAGGCATGGGATAGATGGGCAGAGCTACAACGCTTGTGCCCTAACCATGGCCTCGACATGTGGTTGCTTTTTGAATTCTTCTTTGCAGGTTGCACAATAGCCACCAAGACTCACTTGAATTCAGCCGCAGGAGGAAACATGTCAAAGATGGATCCCGGACAGGCCATGCTAATGATTGAAGATATGGCAATCAACCAAAGGGAGTGGACGGCCGAAAGAGGTGGGCGAACACAAACCACACCGGGGATCTTGAAAACCGATGAAGTTACCGCCTTGAGAGCCCAAATGGAAGCCTTGCAACATAAAATGGCGCAAATGCAAAACGTCAAACCCGTGGCAAACAAGGCTTCATGCGGCATTTGTGGAGAGTCGACTCATATCACCGCCGATTGCAAAGTCCTTTTAGAAGGAGAAGAAGTCGAGCAAGTCAATGCAATGTTCTACAATCAAGGTGATAAGAGGAACGATCCGATCTACAATAAGGTTAGGTCAAATGATAATTTCAATTCGAACACATACAACCCTAACACAAGGTGGAACCATCCAAATTTCAAGTGGAGGACTGAAAACGAAAATGACAACTCAAATCAATACCAAGGTAATTCCAATCAATACCAAAACTGGTCAAACCAAAACTCGTACCAAGGACCTTCTCAAAACAACAAATTAGAAAAAATGATAGAGGGCCTTGTGATCTCTCAAAACGAGTTCATGAACCAACAAAGAAGCACCAATACAGATATTTCGGATTCCTTGAGAAATATGAACAATAGATTTGAGTATTTAGAGACCAAAACAAAGATGCTAGAAACACAAATTGCACAACAAGCATCTTCATCCTCCCGTCAACAAGGAACGCTTCCGGGCAAACCCGACATCAACCCAAGAGAGCATGCGAAGGCCGTGACCTTGAGGAGCGGCACGGAGTACGAAGGACCTACCATGCCCAATGAAGAGGAGCAGCAACCTCCCAAGGGAACACACGACGTTGCAACTCCCCTTGATGCGAATGCAGCACCTACAAGTGCGGATGCACCGACATCGGAAGAGCATCAAACAATGGGTAATTCAAGTTCTCCAAAGGTAAAACCGACTGAAACTCCTAAGTACATTCCTCCACATAGGTTTATACCCTTTCCTCAAAGGTTAGTAAAGCACAAACTTGACCAACAATATGCCAAATTCGTAGAACACCTCAAGAAATTGAACATCACCATCCCTTTTACCGAAGCGATTACTCACATGCCTTCTTATGCAAAATTTTTGAAAGACATTCTATCAAACAAAAGATCGATTGAGGAAGTAGGCACGGTATCCCTTAATGAGGAGTGTAGCGCTCTTCTCTTAAACAAACTACCTCCGAAATTAAAGGACCCCGGGAGTTTTGCAATTCCATGTACAATAGGTAATACAAAATTCGAGAGGTGCCTATGTGATTTAGGTGCAAGTGTGAGCCTTATGCCAAAGACCGTCTATCAAAGGCTAAATCTTGTTGAATTGAAACCCACAAGAATGTCATTACAACTAGCCGATAAGACGGTACGCTATCCCGAGGGAATTGCGGAAGACGTGATAGTTATGATAGGTAAGTTCTTTGTCCCGGTGGATTTTGTGGTGGTTGAAATGGAGGAGGATACTCATACTCCTCTCCTATTGGGACGGGACTTCCTAACCATGGCCGATGCAAACATTAATGTCAAAGAAGGAAAAATATCATTTGATATTGGAGGCGAGAAGGTAAATTTTCACATGTTTAATGCCATTAAATTCCCTTCAAATGATAATGATTCTATTTGTAGATTGGATGTTTTAGATTCCATTTTAGCTACTCATGAGGAGGAAGAAATGGTGAATGCACAACTCGACCCAGATCTAGAAGAAACCAGGTCTGAAAATGATCAAATTGGTGAAATTCTTCCCGAGTGCGGATCATCCACCCGCACTGCGGATCAGACCATCCGCACTCAGCCTTCTGAAGCAGCAGACTCGAAAGACCGAGCCCAGTGCGTCCGCACTGAGTACGCACTGCGGATGGTTGACCCGCACTCGCCTAAATCTGAGCAGATCTTCGCCATTTCGAGCGATTCCGGCGCACCAAAGGTCGAACTCAAACCTCTGCCACCTACCCTTCGCTATGAATACTTAGGGGAAGACGAGACATATCCGGTAATTATCAATTCAAAGCTCAACCAAGAACAAACCGAGAAGCTCCTACACGAGCTAAAGCTACATCGGAAGGCAATTGGTTACACAATCGATGATCTAACCGGAATCAGTCCGTCCCTTTGCATGCATAGAATTCTAATGGAGGATGATCACAAACCCACCGTTGAAGCTCAAAAGAAGGCTCAATCCGAATCTAAAAGAAGTGGTGAAGAAAGAGATCCTCAAGCTACTTGATGCCGGCATCATCTACCCAATTTCCGATTCTAAGTGGGTAAGCCCGGTTCATGTAGTACCAAAGAAGGGAGGCACAACAGTGGTGAAGGGTGAAGATGACAAGATGATATCCACAAGGGTGGTCACCGGATGGCGGATGTGCATCGACTACCGAAAACTCAACAATGCAACAAGGAAGGATCACTTCCCTCTACCATTCGTGGACCAAATGCTTGAGAGGCTAGCTAATCACTCACATTTTTGCTACCTTGATGGGTATAGCGGATTCTTTCAAATCCCTATTCACCCCGATGACCAAGAAAAAACGACCTTTACATGCCCTTATGGTACGTTCGCGTACCGTAGGATGCCGTTTGGTCTATGCAATGCCCCGGCCACATTTCAAAGAGCCATGATGGCTATTTTCTCCGATTTATTAGAAAATTCCGTGGAAGTTTTCATGGATGACTTTTCAGTTTTTGGTACTTCTTTTGATGATTGCTTAACAAATTTGATTAAAGTTTTAGAAAGATGTGAGCAGGTCAATTTGGTACTAAACTGGGAGAAGTGCCACTTTATGGTGCAAACGGGGGTGGTTCTAGGCCACGTGGTATCATCCGAAGGCTTGGAAGTCGACAAAGCAAAGGTGGAGGTGATAGAGAAATTGCCATATCCAACTTGTGTGAAGGATGTGCGGAGTTTTTTAGGCCATGCGGGGTTCTATCGACGGTTTATTAAGGATTTTTCAAAGATTTGCAAACCTCTTACAAATCTAACTATGAAAGATGCAGAATTTAATTTTGATAAACCTTGCATTGATGCTTTTGACAGGATAAAGAAGGCGCTAATCTCAGCCCCCATTCTTCGCCCACCGAATTGGGATGCGCCATTTGAGATTATGTGTGATGCAAGCGACTACGCCGTCGGAGCCGTACTAGGACAAAGGGTCGACAACAAGCCACATGTGATCTATTATGCAAGCAAAGTCCTAGACGAGGCACAAATGAACTATACAACCACGGAAAAGGAGTTCTTAGCCGTCATATTTGCTATCAACAAGTTCCGGTCCTACTTGGTGGGATCCAAGGTGGTTGTATACTCCGATCATGCGGCTATCCGATATCTTCTCAACAAGAAAGATGCTAAACCACGTCTAATTCGGTGGATCCTCTTACTACAAGAATTTGACTTGGAAATCAAGGACAAGAAGGGAACCGAAAATTCAGTGGCGGATCATTTGTCTCGCATTACCAATGAATCAAAAGATAACGACATGCCGATTGATGACTCATTCGTAGACGAACAATTATATGCAGTCAACAAACACGAGGCGCCATGGTATGCGGATTTGGTCAATTACCTTACATGCGGTATACTACCTCCCGATCTAACTTACCAACAACGAAAAAAATTCTTTTCTGATGCGAAAAAATATTTTTGGGATGAACCGTTGTTGTTTAAGTTGGGGGTAGATGGGATCCATAGAAGATGTGTACCCCAAGAAGAAACCGAACAAATCCTAAGATGTTGCCATTCATCCGCCTATGGAGGACACGCTTCCACCGACAAAACCGCCGCCAAAGTTCTTCAAGCCGGGTTCTTTTGGCCCACGCTCTTCCAAGACGCAAGGGAATATGTGCTTAGGTGCGACAAATGTCAAAGGACCGGGAACATATCTAGAAGGCATGAAATGCCCTAAACGGAATACTAGAAGTTGAATTATTTGATGTTTGGGGTATCGACTTTATGGGTCCCTTTCCGAGTTCTTGTAACAACAAATACATACTTGTGGCAGTCGATTACGTGTCAAAATGGGTTGAAGCCATAGCTACACCAACAGCCGATTCCGCCGTGGTAAGAAAACTTTTTAAACAAATTATATTTCCTAGGTTCGGAGTACCCCGAGTGGTGATAAGTGATGGCGGATCTCATTTCATCAACCGCCAATTTGACGCCCTACTACTCAAGTATGGAGTCAAGCACAAGGTGGCCACACCATATCATCCACAAACGAGCGGCCAAGTCGAGGTGTCCAACCGTGAGATAAAGAGCATCCTCCAAAAGGTGGTGAATATATCAAGGAAGGATTGGTCACTCAAACTAGACGAATCTCTTTGGGCATACCGGACCGCATTCAAAACACCCATAGGTATGACTCCTTTCAAACTTGTGTATGGAAAAGCATGTCATTTGCCGGTCGAGCTTGAGCATAAGGCTTATTGGGCAATAAAGGCTCTAAACTTCGACATGAGGGCAGCCGGTGAAAAGAGAATCCTCAAGTTACACGAATTGGAGGAATTGCGCCTCAATGCGTATGAAAATGCCAAATTATACAAAGAAAAGACAAAAAGATGGCATGACAAACATATCATGAGGCGAGATTTTCAAGAAGGAGACGCGGTTCTATTGTACAACTCAAGACTCCGACTTTTTCCCGGAAAATTGAGATCAAGATGGACCGGGCCATACAAGGTAAAGAAGGTGTTCAACCATGGCGCAATTGAGATTGAGGGCGATAAAAGTGGAGCATTTAAGGTAAATGGACATCGTCTCAAACATTTTAATTATGCAAGTCCCATAGGCGAGAAGGAAAGCTTTCGCCTAGATGATCCACAATCTCAATAGTGAGCACGAATCATGTCGAGCTCACGACGTAAAATTGAGCGCTTCTTGGGAGGCAACCCAAGGTTTTTGTTGCTTTTCTTTACTTTCTGCAATTTATTTTACTTAGTTTAATTTTAACTTTCCAAATTTACAATTAACTAACCTTGGAAGACATTCCCAATGAAAACAACAGCCAAACTTTCTCCAGTGCGGATGATAAGCACCCGCACCACGGATTAATGACCCGCACCGAAGGTAAGGTTTCAAATTTTTTCGAAATTATAATATTTTTTTTGATCGGTGCGGGTGAAGGAAGACGCACTGCGGATGTGTTCATCCGCACCAGGGGTTCTCTTTAAACCGACCCCTCACCATTTCTTCGCGCCTTTTCGTGTCTCAACTCAAAAACTCCATTTTTCTCTCTTCCAAACACGAAAAACCTTTTCCTAAACCCATTTCTCCTTCTCTCCCTTCTCCATTCACCACATTTCTTCTCCCAATCTTTTCTCCTCCAAAACCGAAAAACTCAAGCCGTTCAAAGCACCGCTTCTCCAAAACTCGAATTTCTTCGTATTTTCTCGAAATTTTTGCGATCTACAACGAGGTTTGATCTCTCCTTACTCTAAATTTCATTTATTTATAGTTAGATCTGTAAAAATGTACCAAAAATCGACCAAATCGACCAAAAATTGTGAAAACGGTTAAAATCCCAAGTCAGTGCGGACGGGTCCACCCGCACTCATGCCAGTGCGTCCGCACTCAATCTGTCAAAACTCTAAAAACAGTCAGGAACCTAGTGCGGATGAGAGCACACGCAGTGCGGATGAAAGGCACCCGCACTGAGCAATCTGTCAAAACCCTAAAAAATCAGAAACCCAGTGCGGATGAGAGCACACGCAGTGCGGATCAGACAACCCGCACTGGGCCCCAAATACATCCAAATCTGCCTAATTTTTAACTCTTTCCAATTTGTAATTTCAGATAAGATGGCACCAAGGGGAACTAAGCGTGTCCGGACCAACAAGGGCAAAGGTCAATCAAGCAACCCATCCCTTCCATATCCACCTGCCGAGCCGTTGAATGATAACCAACAATTCCGCAAGAACGCGCTCGAGACCCATAGAACTCTCGAACCATCTCGGTGGATCTGCCGTTACACTCTCGGGCAGTTGGGCCTCACCGACACGGTGCAGATGCTCACCGAACGCTTAGGATTATGGGAATTCCTATGTGACGAGGTCTACACTTATCGAGCCATCACCATCGAGTTCCTCTCCTCGTATGAGTTTGATCGGGCCTCAAGAACCATGAGCTTTAACCTTGGAGGCTATCATGTGTCGATGCACACCACCCAACTATTGGAGGCATTCGACCTAAGCCAAGAAAATGTGGAATATATGCGAGCCACCCTCGGGTTCTTCCCCGATATGAATGAGCACCAATTCCGCCTCCTAGCAATGCATGATGTCCTCAGTGATCAACGGGTTAAGAACATCTCTCACCCGGCAATTCGTTATCTCCAACGGGTACTTTCTCACACTCTCTTTGCCCGAGGGGAGACCGCATCGACCTTCAACGAAGGAGATATGACCTATATTTGCAGTATGCTTCGACGGAACAATGGGGAGATGGCGTATATGCCACACATCACCTACAACCTTGCCAAACACATAAAAACAGTGGCCAACAACATGCAACCGGGCGGTGTCGTTCGCATTGGAGGAATAATCACCAAGATTGCTCGAGCACTACACATACCAACCGGAGATGATGTAGTGGAAGGTTACACTCGCGTGGACCTTGAGGGATTGGTGAGGGCAAGGCTTATTCGATACGATGATAACCAAGAGGCATGGATAAATTTGGGAGTGAACAATATCCGGCACCGTTTGCCTCTCCACTGACCTCGATCCGATGAACTATAACACATGGAAGATAGTGGATCCTCCACTTGAGCCACAAGAGCCACTACCTCCACCGCCACCGGGTGTTCAAGCAGGGCCACAACAAGTGCATCCCAATGCTGCTGCACAAGGAGGTATAACAATGCAGCAAATGTGGGACTTTATGCAAGCCATGAACCTCAACATCAACACCCGCATGGATGCTTTTGATCGGCGTATGGATGAGGTGGAGACCCATGCCGCAGCAGCCTACTACTATGCCCACAAAGGTGTCATGAACAACAATCCTAACTACGAAGATAACCCACCAACACCGCCATACGAACGAAGGGCTGCTCAAAGGATGGAGGCAGAGTTAGCAAGGCAACGCGAAGCGGCAGCTGCAGCTCGAGCCGCACAAGAAGCCGAGGCCGCAGATCAAGAAGGAGAACAAGGTGATCAAGGTGAGAATGACGAGGAAGAAGAGGAGGCATCTGACAGGGATGCGGAGTGATCCCGCACAGCACCACCACCACCTTTAGCTTAGTCGAGTATATCATGTTTCTTCTCTCTTATTTAGTTTATTTTCAGCACTGAGGACACTGCTTTATTTAAGCTTGGGGGATGGGAAGAAATTGTATCTGCATTTCATGTTTATTTTTCAGTATTTTTATCAAACTTTTTTAGGAGTTATAACCTTGATTTTTACTTGACCATGAATAGGGTTAGTAATTTTGAACATAAATGATTGAGATTGCAAACTTGTCAAGATGTTTTACGAGGTTATGAAAAATAGAGTCTTGCATAATTGGACTTAATTGTCTAAGAATGCATAAAGTATAAAATCACGTTTAATTTTTGTGTTAAAAGTTGGCAAAAATAAAAGTTTTGATAAAATTTGAGTGATTTTCAAAAAAATTAGATATTTTAATGCGAATTTTAACAAGTTTTTAGAAATACCCTTGGAATAGTTTGAAATAACCACATAATTTGGCGAAAAACTTTGTGGAAATAAAGGCTTACGAATTTGAAACATTAGGAGTTTAAATTTATTAAGGAAGCAATTTAGATGTGATATGAATTAATACCCTTGGATATGTGTATTTTTGCGAAAATTGTTCAAAACATTTAAAATTGAAAATTTGCGACTCCTCTTACCTATGATACGGCGACATGACGTACTTATGGTTATGAGTCATTGGCACTCCTGCTCCACTAGTCTCCCGATAAAATTGACATTCGTGTTGGTGGAAGGGTTAGGCAATGAGCATGCAAAGCACCCTTGAATTAGAACGGTTGGATACAGTTAGCTACTTGTAACTAACCGGTGTTTAAATGAGGATTGGGAAAATAGTGCCATGAAATAAAAGAAAAATAGAAAAATCAAAATGAGGAACAAGAACAACAAAAATGTGAATTTTGCAATATGCCAAGCTTAGGGAAATTTTTTTCTTCACAAATAAAAATGCATGTCTTTTAGTAAATTTGGATGAATAAAGTTTGCAAATTCTAAACCTTTAAGGAAATGAAAGTTAGAGTAATCGAATTGTGGGATGAAGTATGATTAACCAAGGGTTGAACTTTAAATTTGTAGAAATTTACATTGAGATTTTAATTTTAGCAAGATCATACAAAAATTTTCAAATTCTTGAAGGAAAATATGCTTGATATAGGGTTAAATTAAAAGATCGAATTATAGTCCAAGTTAGATATTGCTTGAGGACAAGCAAGGTTCAAGCTTGGGGGATTTTGATAACGCTAAATTATATATACATTTGATCTTGATTTTATCATAAAACAACCTCAAATATCTTGTGTTTAGAATATAAAATGATTAAAATACACCTGGAATCAAGTTACTGCGGTTATTTGGCTTTTCAATACAGGAAATGATGCAAATTGATGAAAATACATCTCAGTGCGGGTCATTCACCCGCACTGCGGATGGGTTCGGACGCACTGGAGACTCAGCTCTGCGCAGGATTTTTCCCGAGCGTAATGCCGACGCACTGGCACCCGCACTGGGATCCGCACTCAATACTTAGCCAATTTCGGAAACTTCAAAACACAGAATCCAACCGCAGTGCGGATCATCCATACGCAGTTCCACCCGCACTCATGTGAATTCGCAGAAGATCCAGAAAATTTAAATAAGGAAACTTAGGTCCACTGCGGGTGAGACCACCCGCAGTGCGGATGACCATGACCCGCAGTCAGCCAGAATTTCCCAATTTCAACACAGATTCTATTTTGGCTCTCCAGGGACACGATTTAAGAAGACAAAAATAGACATACTTGCCAGGAAAGAAATGTAAAAAGAGCACCCACTAACTCCACATTCTAGCCTCTAAATTGGGCATGATCTCTTGCTTTAAAAGGGGGGCTCATTTCCATTCAAGGATCAACACACAACACATCTCATTCTCTCTCTATACACAAATTCTTAGCCATAATTTCTGAAGAAGGTAAAGCTTTCAAGCGAGGAGAAGAAGGATTTCCTGAGCAAGATTCGGCAAGATAGAGATTCTAGATTCAAAGGGTGTAATTATTCTTTATTTCATTTCCTTTTATTCTTTGCCAAACTTTGCGATGTTTCCCTCCAAGAGGGAGTAGTTCTCTCTCTAGGGGTTTAGGTCAATATGCATGAACTTGTTTAATTCTATTTTATTCGATTATTTGCTTTTATTATGATTGTTTTATCGGATTTGATTGTTAATTTCTGTGATTTAAATAATTTGTGTTAAATACATAATTAGTACTTGAATTGTAGCATCTCGTTTTGGTTTCAAAAGAACCAAAATTGACTAGGATCAATAGGATAGTACCAAAATTATGAATGCAAATACCTTAGGTTTAGATTAAGATTCTAACCAATTTAATCTAAGCCGGAACTATAGAAATTAAGGTTAGGGATTTGGTGAAGGACCTAACCGTGAAGTCAAACCCTAATTAGGACATCTCAAATCGAGTCGGATATTGGTATCATGGACTTAATTGTGAAATACCAATATTTGAGGAGAGGAGAGACTAACAAGAGCTTATGGTCTAGGTAGCTAGGATGAAGGACTTAAACGTGAAATCCGAATTACTTAGACACGTTATTAATTCATGAAAGTGACCCTTAATGACATATTAGGTTAGAAACCTCATCAAATCATACATGAATTTAAGCAAATACCGAATAAATAGAGTTAACAAGGGATTGTAGACCAAAGACCCCTAGACTTCTCAAACTTGATTGTCACCCGATTTTATTACTTTTTGTTACGAACTTTTGATTTACTTTAATTTTCCTCAAAAACGAAATTACACAAAACCCCCCTTTTTACTTTTATTGTTTTGTCTTAGAAGTAGTTTTCTTTATTAAAAATTAGTATTTCCCTATCTCCCTGCGGATCGATACCTAATTACTACAATCGATAGGTTGTGCGCTTGCAACTAACCTATTCTTTGAGTACGAAGGTTTTATAAATATTAAAGGCAAAAGAGTACAAAAATCCTATACCTAAAATACTCAACAAGCTTTTTGGCGCCGTTGCCGGGGAGAATAGAATAGATACTAGTTTTTATTTTAGGAAAGTACTTTTAATTCTTAGTTTCCTTATTTACTTTTCAGAAAAATTAAAAATCCAAAAATAGTTTATTTCTTTTTTTTACAATTTCTGAAATTTACTTTCCTTATTTACAAAAATCCAAAAATATTTACTTTCCTTATTTAATTTTCTGCACTTTACTATTCTCTATTTCTATTCTCTCTCTTTCACATCTCATCTCTACTCTTCTCTTATAGATTTGAGCACTGGCACCGGTCACAAGGAGCCAAACCGCGAAGATCAAAGCCGGCGAATCCTCTCTTTCTCAACCAATGGCAGGTCTAGATCCCGAACTAGGCATGCCACGCAACTTTGGAGAGGATGAATTTCCGGAAGGTCTCATCAACCCAAACTTTCACGATCTCAATAACAATCCACCACCTCTTCCTCCACACAACAACCAACCGCCACCACATCCACACGACAACAACAACAATGTTCCACCTATTCTCAATAACAATCCTTTGTTTGGTGTCAATCCAAACAACGGAAATGGCCGCAATCACCAACAAGGCCACCGCTTCGGTTTCATTCCACAAGGCCAAGATCCGCGCGAAATCAAGCCCTCTCTCATCCACTTGCTTGGCCAAAGTCAGTTTGGGGGAGCCCTAAACGAAGATCCACATGCCCACTTAGCGGTTTTCGAAGAATCTTGCGGCACTTTCGCTCGAGAAGGAGAAGAGCTAGACAACCTCAAGCTCAAATGCTTCCACCTATCCCTCCGAGATAATGCAATAACGTGGCTGAGAACCGTGAATCGTGACCACATAAGAAGGTGGGACGACATGGAGAAGTTATTCTTAGGAAAATACTTCCCTCCATCTAAAACCCAACACTTCCGCACGAAGATCACGACGTTCAAGCAAGCCGAAGGGGAGTCTTTGACCGAGGCATGGGATAGATGGGCAGAGCTACAACGCTTGTGCCCTAACCATGGCCTCGACATGTGGTTGCTTTTTGAATTCTTCTTTGCAGGTTGCACAATAGCCACCAAGACTCACTTGAATTCAGCCGCAGGAGGAAACATGTCAAAGATGGATCCCGGACAGGCCATGCTAATGATTGAAGATATGGCAATCAACCAAAGGGAGTGGACGGCCGAAAGAGGTGGGCGAACACAAACCACACCGGGGATCTTGAAAACCGATGAAGTTACCGCCTTGAGAGCCCAAATGGAAGCCTTGCAACATAAAATGGCGCAAATGCAAAACGTCAAACCCGTGGCAAACAAGGCTTCATGCGGCATTTGTGGAGAGTCGACTCATATCACCGCCGATTGCAAAGTCCTTTTAGAAGGAGAAGAAGTCGAGCAAGTCAATGCAATGTTCTACAATCAAGGTGATAAGAGGAACGATCCGATCTACAATAAGGTTAGGTCAAATGATAATTTCAATTCGAACACATACAACCCTAACACAAGGTGGAACCATCCAAATTTCAAGTGGAGGACTGAAAACGAAAATGACAACTCAAATCAATACCAAGGTAATTCCAATCAATACCAAAACTGGTCAAACCAAAACTCGTACCAAGGACCTTCTCAAAACAACAAATTAGAAAAAATGATAGAGGGCGATGGATGGAGGCGCTAAAGAAGGCGCTAATCTCAGCCCCCATTCTTCGCCCACCGAATTGGGATGCGCCATTTGAGATTATGTGTGATGCAAGCGACTACGCCGTCGGAGCCGTACTAGGACAAAGGGTCGACAACAAGCCACATGTGATCTATTATGCAAGCAAAGTCCTAGACGAGGCACAAATGAACTATACAACCACGGAAAAGGAGTTCTTAGCCGTCATATTTGCTATCAACAAGTTCCGGTCCTACTTGGTGGGATCCAAGGTGGTTGTATACTCCGATCATGCGGCTATCCGATATCTTCTCAACAAGAAAGATGCTAAACCACGTCTAATTCGGTGGATCCTCTTACTACAAGAATTTGACTTGGAAATCAAGGACAAGAAGGGAACCGAAAATTCAGTGGCGGATCATTTGTCTCGCATTACCAAGGACCTTCTCAAAACAACAAATTAGAAAAAATAACAAACCCCGTATTGTTTCGGTTTGTTATTTTTTTTTGCGAAGTAGGTTGACGGGACGATGGATGGATGTCCGAATGCCTCTCTAGCTTGTCGCGATCCCGACCTAGCGGCGGTGTCGTGACAGGTTAAAATAATCTATTGGTTTGTGCTCCAATCATGCTCCACATTTCTATCTCCGTTTTCAAAGTCCGAACAGTCGATCTGAACTCAACATGATCTTCCTATTAAAATGTGCTTGGAGATCAAATTTTATATTTTCTGAAATTTTTTTACTATTTGTTTTTAGATAGGGACAAAATTACTATTTTGGTATGATTAACTATTGTACCAAGCTAACAAAATAGTAAAAAAAAATCCACGTGGAAACAGAAGATGCTAATGAGAAAGTAATACTCATTAGCTGTATCGCTAATTATATAAAAATAAGTATTACTTTCTCATTAGCTGTATCTCTAATTCTTTTTTATTTATTTCAGTATTTATACACAGCTAATGAGAAAGTATTACTGATTTTTGGATGGTACATGCAGCTAGTGAGTATTTATATAATTAGAGATACAGCTAATGAGAAAGTAATACTGATTTTTGGATGGTACAGCTAATGAGTATTACTTTCTCATTAGCTGTATCTCTAATTATATAAATACTGATTTCGAGGTCAATGCATGATACCCGGCGGTCTCAATGCACTAAACAGAACATGCGACCCATCTTAAATTGTAGTTAAGAATAGAAAATGGTTAACTGACACTTCTGAAGGGCTCAATAAAAATGTTTATGAAAACTATGTTAATATTCAAGATATTCCGCGTCAAAGAGAGGTGCGTCTCCTAATTTTTTTTTTTTTTTAAATTTGGAGG
Source organism: Carex myosuroides (assembly GCA_028015225.1). Lineage (NCBI taxonomy): Eukaryota > Viridiplantae > Streptophyta > Magnoliopsida > Poales > Cyperaceae > Carex > Carex myosuroides. Next base: position 6,819,920 of record CM051465.1, read on the forward strand.
TCAAATCTTCCTTCACGTTGCATTCATATAGATATTAGAGGTGTCTATTCAAGTTTCTAAAAGTCTCGTCTTTTCAAGTTTAGAAATTTTTTCATGAATATAAAAGAAATCCTAAAAAATAAAGAAACAATAAAATAACGTTACATATAATTAAATAAGAATTGAAGATTTTTTTTGTAAAATGGCCGTAGACATATTTATATATCATTAAACGTGAAAATACATTACACAAGAGCTGTAGTATTAGTATACGTAGCAGCATGCATTCACATAAAATAAATATAATACTTGCTTTACATGCATGAACCACTTTGTGATTTCATTAATTTTAAATTTCCATAATTAATTATCAATTAGATCGTTTTAGCTTCCTCTCTGCCACTGTCTTCGTTTTTAATTTGTGCTATCATGCACTTTGATGTATCAAATTTTCTTATTTGAATAAATTCCACACCTAGGCAGCCACGGTCAGGTTTTAAAAAAAAAAATAGAGAGAGGGGGTTCCAATACCTCATATTCTCATACCACATCATGTCTCATATTTTATATCTTTATTTTTAAAGTCCAAACTGTCAATCTGAACCATTCAACATGATATCCATATTAAAATACACTTGGAGATCAAATTTTATAATTTTTGGAATTCTTTTACTATTTTTTGAGATATGTACAAAATCACTGTTTAAGATAGGAATCGTAGCGTTTGGGGCAAAAAAATTGAGGATAATTCTTCAAGTTGTTATTTAATTGAGGATATTAATAAAAAAATCGGCGCATCCACCTAGAGTAAACTGTGAAGGTAAAGAAATACCTTCAACCGTATAACCCGAACTGAAGGAATCAGTTGTGATAATTATACCTATGGGATTATGATAAATTACTATGTCCAAACGAATCGGCTCAACCTAGCCTTTTCTTTTGTCAGATGGCTTCTCAAAGAGGGTCACATAGTTGAGGCCGTGATATTCAATCTAATACTCAAGGGCCTTTGTTCTGAGAATAGGATCGGTGAGGCTACAACCGTAATGATCGACAAAATGCCAAAGCTGGGATCGATGTATACGCAGTGTGATATCGAATAACATTCTTATCAAAGGGCTTTGCTCCAAGGGAAACACTGGCTTAGCTCTTCAGATGCTTTTTAAAATGGTTAAACATTCCAAGGAAAAAAAAAAAAGGTGGCCCTTCATATCGCCTTGGAATCGCCTTGAGGGCAGCTGTCCGTAAAAAAAAAATAAAGATCAATAATTTTATGTGAACTGTTTATAAATTAATAAAGATGTCTTGTTCTTTTCCAAACTATAAGTGGAGAGCACGACTTCTTTAATTAATTTATACACAGTTCAAATAATTTGATCTTTAATTTTTTTTAAATACACATATGGGATCAATTTAAGAATATGTAGTAATTAAAATATATGGCTCGTATGCTTTCTTATTAGCTATAATACAACACATTAATGTGGATTTTTGCACCCAAACATCACTAAAATTAATTGAAGTTCTTGTACTAGCTATCAATATCATTGTCATTTAATGTAAAACTTAATTTACGGTGATGGTCGTCTCTTTTTAAAAAATAATTATTGTAAAATCATCTAAAAGAATAGATGTCGAGAATACATAATCCTTACTTTAAAAAAAATAGTGTTGTTAATTATAATATAGACAAAAAATATTGATACATCAAGAAACTCTACTTATTTATAGTTAAGACTCCAAATTTACTCACATAAAAAATGAAGGTGAATAGAAGGATGAAAATTATGGAACTTGAAAATTGGGATTTCTAGAACCAGAGAGAGAAATTTAAGATTTAGACCTTTATATATTATAAGTATATAATTATGCAAACAGTTAAACAAGCTAATTTGCTACTACAATCAATTTCTACTTTCTTTTTAGGCCCTTTCTTCAGAGAATAGTCCATGGGCCAAGAATTTGTTGGTTTTTTTTTTCCTGTTTTTGAAGGTTTTTTTTCCAGTAGCTAAAACTCATATCAAAGCAATCTCATAAGAGGGAAAGAGGGTGGTCCAATGGACATCATATCAAATTCGGTCTGATGCTCGATCAGAGCCGTTCGATCACGCTATGATTCCAACATCCCATTTAGATTCATTCAATGGATTTTTATATGAATTTTTTTAATGAATCTTAATGCACATCCAATGGCTCCAAATGGGAAGTGGAAATTTCTCATCGGATTTTTGTGCTATGTTAGCTGTAATAATTGATATTTGATCAAATGTAAATCTTAGGGTAATGCTAGTCTAGGAAACGATGGGTTGTATATAATTTTTAACTCTTTTTTAATACAAGAGTTAAAGGCCTGACCTTTAACCTTCAAAAAAAAAGAGAGGACTCCGTCAGAGTGACCCTCTGTCACCTCTTCTCTTTATTCTAACCTCGGATTTCTTAACTAGATTTCTCAAGAATGCAACACCGCTCATGCCTCCGCCAGTTTGCTTGCCACTTGAAATTTTTCAGTATGCAGATGACACTTTAATCATTAGTGAGGCCCACCCAGCCACTCTGAAGATAATCGCAGCAATTCTGGCCATATACACTGAGCTCTCAGATCTCAAACTCAACCCGGCAAAATTTTCCTTCGTCCCAATAGCACTACACATGCGCTATATAGAAACATTACGTTCCATCATGGCTGCCACACCCTCACAATTACCTATTACGTATCTAGGCCTACCATTGATAATGGGGATCCCAAGAAAGGCTCATTTCCAACCAATGCTTATGTCAATCCAAAATAAACTCGTGAGTTGGCATGCGGGGTTTTTATTCTATGGTGGAAGAATCACACTGGTCAAAGCAGTGCTATCGGCTATGCCGCTTCATTTTATGCAAGCACTCAAAATCCCAGTAGGAGTGATGAAACTCATAGATAGGATGCGCAGGAGTTTCTTATGGAAATGCAATGATCCGTGCAAAGGAATCAACGGAATCAACTGCCTGGTAAATTGGGAGATGGTTTCTATGCTCAAAGAAAATGGGGGTCTGGGCATCATTAACCTTCCTGCACAAAACGATGCTCTCCTGACAAAATGGCTTTGGAAACAAGAACATAAACCGGCGGGACTATAGGCGGTAACTCTCCACAGACTTTATGGAATATTTCAGGTATCGTAGTTACAGGCTTATGCGGAAGATTCTACGTTTCTGAAGGTACTCTCTTCTTTGATTCCATTTTACAAATGCTCGGTGGAAACGGCAAATGGCCTGTTATGGCGCTGGTCAACAACGAATATTTTCACCTGCGCGTCGGCATACAAAACCATCAATCAAAGGGGAATACTATCCTACGAAATCAATTCCTATGGAAAATTCGTGCCCCGATGAAGGTCCGTATATTTATATGGCTCATGAAGGAGAACAAAATTTTAACTCATGAGGTACCTCAGGGTCGGGGATGTATGGTACAGCCGGGATGCCACCTATGCAATTCATCTTCAACAGAGACCACCAACCATATCATGTGGTCTTGCTCTTATGCAAGACATTTCTGGCGAGCTTTTTTCGCGCACTACAATATTCATTTTCAGCGGGCCACCAATTTACAGGATAGCTGGAATTTAACGAAACCGGGTGCATCAAGGCGATCTCATGTGTTGTCAAATGTCCTGTGGGCGGCTGGGGCATGGGCCTTGTGGAGAGAGAGAAACAGAAGGTTGATGAGTCCAAATTGAACTACTACTTTTAATATAAATTAATATACCTTTTAATCCTAATTTCTACTTAACTTCATATCACAAGCACATGATCTTACCGTGTAGTATAATTGGGGTATGTCGATCCACACGAATAGTGTATTAGATTATAAACACTTTTCACTAGTCTAGGTGCTCCGGTTGGTTGAAAATAGTTTAGAAAATAATTTTAAAATAGTTTTGAAAATAGTTTGTTAGGTTCAATACCCTAAAGTTGTAGGCGAAGGCGCTAATTGTGCTAATGTTTGAATTAAACAATTAAATAGAGATTCTCTAGGGTTCAGGTTTTCTCCTTCTAAATTATGCAAAATATATATTTCTGACGTCTCTCTACCCCGCATGCCAGCACTGTCACTACCCTGTAAGGCGTGCTAGATTTCTGTGTACGTGATTTGAAAGGTTTTTTTATCTTGCGATCGGCTTTTGGGCTAACAGTTCAGAGTATTATAAGTATGCAATTATCTTTCTCACACAAACATAATAGTTCATATCATATTCTACCCCTTGTTCATATCCTATTCTACCCCTCAATGAATTATCCCAAAGACTTTACTTAAATTAAGTATCTACTAATAAAACCTAGATTTCCAATTTATGCTATCTTGCCAAGGGAATCTCCTGGGTTCTAACTCTAGTCTTTGAACCACTGCCAAGCCTCGTTAGTCGAAGTGTTCGAAGTTCTTACGTGGGTGTCCCACTCACACTGGGATTCACAAACTTTACACCTATTGGTATGTGAAGGACATTGGCATATAATAGACAGAACTATGTATGCAAGGACTTAATAAAAATATATTTAAATAATAAAGCAAACTCAAATCAACATACCCAAAACATAAATATATATTAAAACATAACAAAGAATTCAATTATAAACCCTCACCCTAGAGATGAGAAGTTTAGTTCATTATGGTCATGGCAAAATAAAAGAAATAAAACAAAGAGAACATAGACTACAACTCTCTTGAAGATGGAAGAACCTTAGCCTCCTTAGATGACACATTCTCCTCTTACTCGGCTTCCGATGACTACTCTCCTCTCTCTAAGTAACTCTGATACCAATTTGTTAGTATTTAATAAGAACTTAATATATTTAATAGTGGAAGAGAGAACACAAATTGAATTTCTATTATCAACATTCTCGTACTCTCTTACAAATTACAAATGACAACATCTCAATTTATAGGCTACATGATCCTCTTTAGATAACCTAGAACATAAATGACATTAAATATGACACAAATATCAAGTGCATGAATTGCACAACCCAACATAACTCTAAAAAACCTAAATATTTAATCTATCTAGAAAATTCAAATACATTCACCCTAACCATTTGACTAATTGACCAATTAATTAAGTTTACTATTTCGAATAGAATTCAATAATTGATTGTCACATACCAATACACCAGACAAATTTCCATGTGATGCATCATGCATGCCACTTTCTCGTTAGTTTGTATCTAATTAAATACTGATTTCCAGGTCGATGCTTGATACCTATCTTAAATTATAATTCAGAATCGAAAATTGATTAAATAAGATTTCCTGAAGGGCTGAATCACAAAATTTGATGAAGACTTTGTTATTATACAAGAATTCCGCATCATATAGAGAGGTGCGTCTCTAATTTTTTTTTTTTTTTAATGAAATATGGACGTTAAACCTTCACATTTCATTGATATCGAACTCAGAGATGTCTATTCAAGTTTATAGAAGTCATTTGTCTCTTGAAGTTTACTAAAGTTTGAAGAATATAAAAGCAAGCTAGGCCGAAATAATTAAGTAACAATAAAAGAAAACGTCACATATAATTAAAAAAAAAATCAATGATTTGAACACTGAATTGCGAGTCCCTTTGTTGTTCGTTCTTGTTTTATATGATTCCAATCCAGTTTGTGATTTCATTTTAATTTCCATTTTTATCAATTGGACGAAACTATCTCTGAAAATTCTTTCAAATCTATTTCTTCATAGGTGATGAATTCCTCGAGTTATAAATGAGATTAAGTTTCAATGTATAGTCATTAATTGTATGTATACACGTACAATTAATGATTATACATACAATTACACCGGAGAATTATCTCAAAACGATCATTTTCTCCAAGCAATTGTAAATGTGTTTATATATATATATAGAGAGAGAGAGGTTGGCTAATATCAAAGCGTTTGTTCCTAGACCATGGATTGAGGTCAAGCCTACTTTATATTATGTATGTTGTAAAAGTTATAAAAATTAAACAAATACATATTTACTTTCTTCTATCTTTATGTAAGTGCAACCGATAAAAAAGCTACATATCTTGCGTAATTTTCGCGCCTTTTCGGCTTCCTTATCTTTAATTAGCTGTATCTCTAATTATATAAATAAATAGTAAAAAAAATTGCACGTGATGCATATTACTCTCTCATTAGCTGTATCTCTAATTATATAAATACTGATTTCGAGGTCAATGCATGATACCCGGCGGTCCCAATGCACTAAAAAGAATATGCTACCCATCTTAAATTATAGTTCAGAATAGAAAATGGTTAACTGACATTTCTGAAGGGCTCAATAAAAAAAGTTTATGAACACTATATATGTTAATATCCAACAATTTCCGCGTCATAGTGAGCTGCGTCTCCTTAAAAAAAATTAAAAATTTTGGAGGTCAAATATTCTTCCTTCACGTTGCATTGATATAGATATTAGCTAGAGGTGTCTATTGAAGTTTCTAAAAGTCACGTCTCTTCATGTTTAGAAAAGTTTTTATGTAAACGCATCACTCGTAAGATAGATATGGGTTTTAACAGTTTGGGTTCGTCGTTCGAAATCAATGTGATAGGTTTTAGAGTTAAGTTCACAAAGAGCCTTGGTGAACTTAAGAACACCCCAGTTATATATACTCGATCGGTCATAATAATTATACAAAGAATATTAATACATCAAGAAACTGTACTTATTAATTAGTTAAGACTCCAAATTTCATCACATAAGAAAAGGTTAAGAGAAGGATGAAAATTGGATCGAATTTCTAGAACCAGGGATATTTTAAGCTTTATTAGACCTTTATTATTAGTTTATAACTATATATGCACACAATTAACAATTCTATTTTCTCTTTAGGCCCTTTTAATTTTGTCAGAGAATAGTCCATGGGCCAACAATTTGTTGGGTTTTTTTTTTTCAGTTTTTGAAGGGTTATTTCCAGTAGCTAAACTCGTATCAGACCAACTTTACAATATCAATTTTTTTTAAGGTGTCCTATATCAAAATTAGATACGAAGAATAATGCTCTAACCATTAGAGACATAATCTTCAATGACACTATTAGCAACTAAATTTGTCTTTAGCTCAAAAGGAAGCACATAAAGCATTTTTCATGAGATGCTTTTATCATTTTGAATTGAAATTGTATGTCACCTAAATTATTTTAGTTCATGAGTTGCTATAGTTAGTGTTTGCAAGAACAAACTTTCTGATAGGCAATCAAGCACTGTATATATGTATGCAAAACTTGCACTAGGGAACAGAGATAAAATGAAAATTTTAACTAATTATTTAAAACAAATTAAAAATCACAAGAATGTCATCCCAAGGAAAATAGGAAAAAAAATGTAGATTTATTATGTAGCATGAATATACAAAAATAACACTGTTGCAAATAGTACAACAACCATCAACATCAAAACCTTTATTCTGGTGTTTTAAAGAAAAAAAAAATTCTCCAACAAATACTAAAATTAGATTTTGCTCCTCAATTTAAGAAGCATCAAGAAATGGATAATCAGTGTATCCAACAACAGAATCTGGCACGCAGAAAGTACTCCAATCATACTTATTCAACGGTGCATTCAACTCAAAACGCTTCGGCAGATCAGGATTTGCCAAATAATGTCTACCAAATGCCACCAAATCGGTAGATCCTTCTGCTATCACCTTATTGCCTTCCTCTCTGTCGTAACCCCCAGCCACGATAAAGGTGCCATTATATGCCTTTCTCATCGACAAAAGTGCATCTGGTACCTTTAACTTGCCATCCTCATGCACCATTCTTGGTTCGACCGGATGGAGATATGCAACGTTTAATTTGACAGAGATTTGGCCATGTATAAAGCAAGCGCATTAGCGTTTGAGTCAGAGCATTGCAAGAGGTCAAGGTAGGGGGAAAGGTGCACTCCGACTCGATCAGCCCCGATTTCGTCTATGATGGCTTGAATGATTTCTAGGCAAAATCGGGTGCGGTTTTCGAGGCTACCGCCATATTTGTCAGTCCGGTCGTTCACTCCATCCTTGAGAAACTGCTCAATTAAGTATCCACTGGCTGCGTGAACTTCTATGCCGTCAAAACCTATAAATTGAAAGAAACTAAAATTATAAGTTAAGAAAAAAATTATGGAAATGATTATTTCTGTCTAATTTACTGTCTTTTGAGGATGGATCAATTTAAAAAAAAAGGAAACAGAAATCATAGCCATTAGAAGTGCTGGTCTTATCACAAATGAATTATAATAACAATCTTAAAAACTACTTATACCAGTAGCAACAACAAGAAAAACAAAAAGAATAGCAATTTGCACAACACATTAATTTAAATTCAGAATATGTTAATTTTGACTCCAAAATTTACCAGCATCAATGGCATTTCGAGCGGCGAGTCTAAAATCATTAACAATCTGAGGTATCTCCTCTGGAGCTAGTTTCCTTGGAATCGGATAGTTGAGCGGCTTTCCGTCCTCCCCAACTTCTAGTGTAATGCGCTTATCAGTGCTTGATACTGGTGCTTGCCCATTAGGTTGATAACCTTTACATTTTCAGAATTAAATTGTTTACATAAATTTCAGTAATGGTAACATTGAATAAATATTGTCGAATTTCTCAAACAAAATATATAAACCTACTATAGTCAGAGGCGCGCCCACAGTGCCAGATCTGGCAAAAGAAGATGCCTCCCTTTGCATGAACTGCATCGACAATCGGCTTCCACGCCTCCACATGCTCCTTCGTCCAAATTCCTGGTGTCCTTGGGTACCTTTTTTTAAAAAAAGCAACTGATTAAAGTTACGGGGACTTAATTATGAAAAACATTATTGATAAGCAAGTGTTAGGTTCTTTTTTCTTTTTAGAAATATGGTCAAGTTGTTAGTTATATATATATATTAATATTTACAAGAGATCTCTTATCTGAATTTTTAACTTAGAACTTCCTACACAGAGGGCATTATTTTAATTACTAAATCGAAAGCTGGCTAGCAACCATCAAGTCATAATGAAAATTATAGTTGCATTGTAGTAAAATTCCAATTTTACCCCTGGGCTGTTTCTGAAACACCGGTACCCTCGGCAATGAGGAGGCCTCCTTTTGTGGTTCTTTGAGAATAGTAGAGAGCTGCATGTGGTTGCGGCACATTGTTGTACGATCTACACCGTGTCAACGGTGCTAATACAACCCTAGGTTATATAAAAAAAAGAAAAAAAGATTCAGAAATTTGTTTATATTTATGTACGTTATGTATAAATGAACTTATTGCTGATTATTTTAATGCAAATATATGTTCAATGTTATGGAGGAACTCACACAATGAAGTATCCGGCACATACCCGATAAAAAATCTTTACACATACCCGATAAGCTAACGAAATAGTCTATATATAGTGATTGGCTAACGGGTAATGGGTACGAAATAGTCCTTAACCTTATCATAACGATAAAAACCTTACCTATAGGGTAACGGGTACGAAATAGTCTCTAACCCTATCTTAACGATAAAAACCTTGCCTATATCCATACCCGATAAGCTCACGAAAAAAAAAAAATTGCTCCCGTTTTATCGAATACGATATAGGTCAGGTAAATGGAGAAAAGGATTTCATTGACACTAAGCATGTCAGAAAAGGGACAAATGATTGCTCAAATAAATGAAATGAAAAAAAAAAACAGAGAGAGACCTGTGGGAAAGCTGGAGTCTTCCCATCTGGTATGGTGTTAGCAATGGTTGTTCTTCCATTCTTTCTACCTTTTCAGAATTCACTCTTAAATAATTAAAACAATAGTTTTATTTTCTCTTTTGTCTTAGTAATTTTTCAACATTGGCATGAATTTATAGAGGAGACTTTATTGAATTTTCAAAAGAATCTTGATCCAATTAGGATAAGAACTTCTCACTAAATTGGACTTAATGAGAAAATTAATGGTATTTACAAGTCACAACTTCGTGTCAAAATTTGCTACACATGGTGGAAACATAAATTAGATGGCAATATTTCAACCATCACTCATAGTGGTTGAAAAATGTGAATTCAATCAGACAAAAAAAAAAAAAAGGCTTTTCTTGAAGAAAAAGAAAAAGAAAAAGCACAAACTGAGGAGAAAATACAAAAAAAAAAAAAGAAATAGTGTTCTTAGTAGCTCGTTAACCTGGATCAGTTTCCCCATTAATGTCATCGCCTCTCAAGGTAAGTTTCCCCTTCCCAAGCGGTATAATCACCAACTACAGCGCACCCATAAAAATTCTGTCAAAGGTACTATTGCTGTCTTATTCCCTTGCCTAAACTACACTGCCATTATTGATATTAATGGCAATCCACTCTCCCCAACCGCTACAAATTACCACCACCATCCCTCTCACACCATTAATTACAAACCATAACCCATAGTTAAGTCATTTATGGCTAAGAAAAAATCCAACCCTTTAACCATAGAAGGAAAATTTGAGATTGAAATTGGAATCGGTCACTTGACTATAAAATCGGAAACGGATGAATCGATCGGTTGGTTGAATCGGATCGGAAACTCCGATTTTTTCGGCAGAACCTTGTTTTCTACTAAAGAAAATAGAAAAAAATTTGATAAAAAAATAATTTGTCAACCATTTCTATTTAGACAAATAATTACACTCAAATAATTCACTAATAGAATATAATACAAGAATTACAACTAAAAATCACCTCTTTCACTGTCAGAAACTATGTTGTACTGGTTGGATCACTTCGTTATAAATGAAAGGTGATATTGAAACCTTTTTGGCTTTCTATTGACAAAATAAGTGACATCATATTGGAAAATGTAAAGACTTGTTGGTGTCTAAGCTATAGTTATGTTTAAGAGCCCTAATTACATTTGGTCTCTTCCTTTGGCTTGGTCAAAGCTTGGCCGCTATCTTCCTTGTAATAGACCGCCACATGTAAATAATAGTCACAGAACAGGGTATCTAGAAAGGACAAAAGTTTCCTCAAAAAAAAAAAAAAAAAAAAAACAAACGCCACAACATATGCCCAGATCCAAGGGCCTAGAGAAAATCTAGTTCTCCACTAAAAGTATCGGATGGTCCTGAAGTCTTCATATCATTAGTGAAGCGGACTACCACATCCTAATTGGTTTAAATTTGTCTTTTTGGGTTTCTTTTTTTTGTTTGGAAGAGACTATTGATTGAACCTTTTAAAATGCCTATACAAACAGTACTCATTGCTTGGGAATTGAGAAAGAATTGCTTCACTTCAATTTGTCGGAGAATTGGTGCGCTTTAATTTTGACTGTCAAGTTCTAAGGACAAAAGTGTAGGCCAGAGAGAGGAGAAATGAGAAAATTTATTTGCTCCGTACTTTGCATAGTGGTCATTTGTCTAGTTGTAAATACGTTTTTTTATCAATGAAATCGTTAATAGATATTTTGAATTGGAAACATAAAAGCATTTTTCATGAGATGCTTTATCATTTTGAATTTGTAAGTTAATAGGTATTCAATGTATTTTTCTGTATTGTACATAAAATAACTCGTATTTTGTATTATTTGTATATCACCTAAATTATTCTAATTCATGAGATGCCATAATTAATTAGTGTTTGCAAGAGTAAAATTTTGATATGCAATCAAGCACTGTATATATATTATCAAGTTTTTGCTAAGTGATATTAAAACAAATTAAGCTCAAATGGTTGTTATCCAAAGAGAAATAGGGCAAATAATGTGGATTTATTATGTAGCATGATAGAAGTTCTTCTATCAATATACAAAAATAACACTATTGCAAAAAAAAATTGTAACCATCAACATCAAAAGCTTTATTTTGCTGTTTAAAAGAAAGAAATAAAATTCTTCAACAAATACTAAAATCTGCTTTTGCATCTTAATTTAACAAGTATTAAAACCATTTAAATTTTCAAGCATCAAGAAATGGATAATCAGTGTACCCAACAATGGGATCTGGGGCGTAGAAAGTACTCCGATCATACTTATTCAACGGTGCATTCAACTCAAAACGCTTCGGAAGATCAGGATTCGCCAAGAAATGTCTACCAAACGCCACCAAATCGGTGTATCCTCCTGCTATCACCTTATTGCCTTCCTCTCTGTCGTAACCCCCCGCCACAATGAACGTGCCATTAAATGCTTTTCTCATCAAAAAAAGCGCGTGTGGTAGCTTTAGCTTGCCATCGACATGCACCATTCTTGGTTCGATCGGGTGAAGATATGAAACATTTAATTTCGACAGTGATTCAGCCATGTACACAGCGAGTGCATCAGGGTTTGAATCAGAACATTGATAGAGGTCCAAGTAGGGGGATAGGCGCACCCCAACTCGATCAGACCCAATTTCGTCTATTATGGCTTGAATGATTTCTAGTAAAAATCGAGTGCGGTTTTCGAGGCTACCGCCATATATGTCAGTGCGGTTGTTCACGCTATCCTTGAGAAACTGCTCGATCAAGTATCCATTTGCTCCGTGAACTTCTATGCCATCGAAACCTATAATATTAAAAAATTAGAAATTAGAAAAAAAAAATTATAAAGATGATTTTTTTTTTTTTTTTGAGATGAACCCGTAGGTGATGGAGATGATTATTGCTGTCTAATTTGCTGTCTTTTGAGGATGGATATATTTTAAAAAAGAAAAAAGAAAAAAAGAAATCAGTGCCATTGGAAGTGCTGGTCTTATCACAGATTACTTATAATAACAATCTGAAAAGAGTGAGGCTATGGTACTATGCATAGTGCATAATGATCCATACTATGGATCCATATCTGCATTTTCAAAGTCTAAACAATCAATCTAAACCTTTCAACATGATCTCTTTATTAAAATATATTTGTAGATCAAATTTTATGTTTTTTAGAATTTTTGTACTGTTTTTTTAGATAGGTAGAAAATACTTGATCTAGAAATTCTAGAGCATTCAAAAGTACTGATTTTCTACCTATCTAAAAAGAAAGTAAAAAAAAATTCTAAAAAATGTAAAATTTAATCTACAACTATATTTTCATATGAAGATCACATTGAATGGTTCAAATAGTCTATTTAAACTTTAAAAACAAAAATATTGATATGCAGCATGGACCAATCTGTATTATGCATAGTATCATAGCCTCACTCATCTGAAAAACATATACCAGTACCAGTAGAAACAACAAAAACCAATAGAATAGCAATTTGCGAAACATATTAATTCACAATATGTTAATTATGACTCCAAAATTACCAGCATCAATGGCATTTCGAGCGGCGAGTCTAAAATCATTAACAATCTGAGGTATCTCCTCTGAAGCTAGTTTCCGCGGAGTCGGGTAGTTGAGCGGCTCCCCTTCCTCCCCGACTTCTAGAGTAATGCGCTTACCGGTGCTTGATATTGGTGCTTGCCCATTTGGTTGATAACCTGTACATTTTCAGAATTAAATTTTTTACAGAAATTTCAGTAATGGTTACATTGAACTGTTATCAAATTTCTCAACAACAAAAAAAAAATCAAAAAAAAAAGAAGCTGAAACATACTGTAGTCAGATACGCGTCCACTGTGCCAGATCTGGCAAAAGAAGATGCCTCCCTTTGCATGAACTGCATCGACAATCGGCTTCCATGCCTCTACATGCTCCTTCAACCAAATTCCTGGTGTCCTTGGGTAACTTTTTAAACAAAAATGATAATAGTTACAGGGACTTAATTATGAAAAACATTATTGACAAGCAATTTAATAGTTTTTTTTTTAGAAAGACTTAGGGCCAAGTCCTTAGTTATATATTGATATTCACGAGAGATCTCTCATCCGAGTTTCAAATTTATGATCTTTCACACGAAGAGCATTGTTTTAGCTACTAAATTAAAGACGGGTTCTCAAAAAGCAAATAATAATTATAGTTGGAGTGGAACTAGGGTGTTCCTAAGTTCACCAAACCCCTTTGTGAACTCAACTCTAAAATCTATTGGATTGACTTTAAACGATGAATCCAAACTGTTGAAATCCTTCTACCTTACGGGTGATGCGTCTACATGTGAAAATTTTAAACTTTCGAATTAATTTAGGATAAAATCAAGTGGTCAAAATTAGAAGGTTAATTTATAAATTAATTTTAATGCATTCATTTTTTAGACGCCTTTTGATCACTATACTCTATGCAAAACAAATTTTAAATTTTAAAATTTTCACATGTAAATGCATCACTCGTAAGATAGAAGGATTTCAACAGTTTGAATTCGTCGTTTGAACTCAATCCGATATGTTTTAGAATTGAGTTCACAAAGGGGTTTGGTGAGCTTAGAAACACCCTAGTTCTACTCATTATAGTTGCATTGTAGTATAATTTCAATTTTACCCGTGGGCTGTTTCTGAAACACCGGTAGCCTCGGCAATGAGGAGGCCTCCTTTTGTGGTTCTTTGAGAATAGTAGAGAGCTTCATGTGGCTGTGGCACATTATTGTACGATCTACACCGTGTCAACGGTGCCAATACAACCCTAGATTTTATAAAAAAAACTCAAAAATTTGTTTATATTGATGTGTTATGTATTCATGAATTTATTGCTTATGATCATTTTAATGCAAATATATGTGCAATGTTCTGGAGGAATTCACATATTGAAGTATCAATAAATGGACTAAGCTAGCTAGAGGTGTCAACTAATACGGTATGGATCAGGTGGAAGTATTTTTATACCCATACCCATTAAGCTAACGAAAAATAATCTTTACCCATATCCATACTCCAATAAACTAAAAAATGCTTCACCCATATCCGTGTTATCGAATACGTTACACATTAGGTAAACGAAAAAAAAAAAGTACCATTGACATTCCTATTTGTGCTTAAAATGAAATATTTTTTCAAAGCAAGATGAAGTGAGAAAAATTGAATAAACGAAATGAATGAAAAAAAATTAAATTTAGAGTTATATCATATATATACTTGTATCATGAATAAAACGATATATATCATACATCATCCCCATATTAATATATACCTATATATCTAATTCCTTTTTATAATTACACCCACAGAGTAACGGGTAGCAAATAATCTTTAACCGTATTCATACACGATAAGCTAACAAAAAAAAATCTTATCATATCCATCTTATCAAATAAGATACGGATCAGGTAAACGGAGAAAAGGGTTCCATTTTCAAGCCATAGATTAAGCATGCCAAAAAAGTAACAAATTATTGCTCAAATAAATGAAATGGAAAGAAAAAACAGAGAGAGAGAGAGACAGACCTGTGGGAAAGCTGGAATCTTCCCATCTGGTATGGTGTCAGCAATGGTTGTTCTTCCATTCTTGTCAAAAATTATTTGCTACACATGGAATAAACATAGATTATATAGGTAGCAATATTTCACATCAGTCAAAAGTGGAACTGGAATTAGGAAACCTGATAGTGATTCACAAATGTGAATTCAATCAGAAAAAAGCATCTAACCTTTTCAAAGAATAAGAAAAAGACAAAAAAAAAACACTACTACAAAAACTGGTTTTGTACACTGCACATTGTACACGGATTTGGCAATTATATTAAAAACAGTGTACAAAATATGAGTTCAAAAGATCTGAACGATTTCTACACGGATAATTAGTTAACAATCAGTGTCGAATTATTATAGAGAGCTACACGGTTTATTAGAAACCACAAATTCGTGTGTAAATAAGTGTGTGTGCAAATAATTGAGAGAGCTACACGGACTTTTAATACAAAGCCGTGTAGGAACATTACACACGGTTTTTTGATATATAGCCGTGTATAAATCTTATAATTGTACACGGCTTTATAACTAAAACGCCGTGTAGAAATAGGTGGAGAGCTACACGGATATATAACTAAATAGCCGTGTATAAATCTTATAATTGTACACGGCTTTATAACTAACAAGCCGTGTAGAAATAGGAGGAGAGCTACACGGATATATAACTAAATAGCCGTGTATAATAGTGTAGGGTTTTATTATCTTCCCTTCCAGAGCGCCGTTTTGATCAAGTTTTTAGTTCATACATATCGAACTGTGCTTTTTATTTCTGCGAATTGATCGAGGCCAGCAGCTGAGATCTGAGATCTTTGAATTAAGTTTGTATTTTCTCCTCTCCATCTTTCTAAGGTTAGTAATATGTATTTAAATCATTTTCTTTCTCTAATTTTCTGTTATTTAGGCTTATTTAGGTCATTTCATGCATGCTTGAATTCTTAATTTTAGATGTAATTAATTAGTGTATTGTGGTCCAATAACCGACCTTTAGATGCTTTTAGGTCCATGCCCGTTCAAAATTAATCCAATAGGGATTAATTTTGGATAGTCCCCGTTTTGGGACTGCTCTTTGAATATTATGTCTCATTTAGGATGTGAACACATATTAGCGGGATTTAATTAGTATTTGAGGAAAGTTCGACAGTATTTTCCCTTATTGCTCCTACGAGTATGTGGTTCGTACGCATACTTGGGGAGTTAAGGGGAAATGCTGCCGAATTTTTCTCAAATACTAATTAAATCTCGCTAATATGTGTTCACATAAGGGCGTTGTACATCCACTCGCCAAAAGTGTACACCATACTCAGCTAAGACCCGACCATGCATGCGTGCAGGTTGAGTTAGTCTTGGATGGATGGCAGCGCGTACCCCTTCCTGTCCCTACCGACGAAGCGGTTGTGCTTGATGACGCACGGATGTCATTTGTCCAATGGCCCAAGAGTCAGATTGTTTTGGATCAGGTAATCCATAAAATAACTCATTTATTTTGTTACGTTCAACTCATTCTTTTTGAAATACTAGAATAATACATCTATAACTTGATACAGACACGAGGAGATGATGT
The DNA here is from genome assembly GCA_028015225.1 of Carex myosuroides. NCBI lineage: Eukaryota > Viridiplantae > Streptophyta > Magnoliopsida > Poales > Cyperaceae > Carex > Carex myosuroides. The sequence goes on from CM051465.1 coordinate 6,836,698, forward strand.
CACCGGTACGGCGATGTCACCGGTACGTCAGGAGGTGGCTTGCGACGTCGGGGCTGACGCGCCACAATCACCGCCCCGTCCTATGGTCACAGAAGAAGAATACAGCTGTTTGCCCAATGATTTGCGCTTTCTCCACGACTACTTGATGACGGCGCCCGAAGGCATGGAGGCTATCATCATCCCTGTCCCACCTGGGATGTTTCTACACGAAGGCAGGGATCTCCTGCTGTCGTTCAAAGACTTCAAGGACCTCTTCCATCACTCGTCATCCGACAAATGGCTCGATGTGTCACACATCACCATTTTTCTCATGTTAGTGATATTAAAATATTTTCATTATTGTATAGAACTCAAATATATATTCTAATTACAATATGATGAGTTTCAGGAAGCTAGTCCGAAACTGTGATGAGATGGTTGAAAAGAAGAACTTGTGCATGTTTCTGGACCCCGAGAAAGTGAGTTCTACGGCAGCGACATATTATCCGGATATGGCTATCGAGTACATGTGTTCTGCGATGCATCGTGCTAAGGCGGAGGAGAAGAAATTCATTCTCATGCCATACCACGAGGGGTTAGTTCTAATCTTAACTTATGTGTTGTTTATATTTTAATTAAAGAATTGTATAAAGAAATTCATTCTCATGCTAAAGTACTATAATTCTTCTCCTCGATCCAACAGCAAACATTGGTGCACGATTCTCATTGTGCCGTACTTAAGCACGGGCATAATTATTGATTCTTGTAAGCCAGGAGGAAGGACCGCGGCTGCCAATTGCAAAGTTATCTTGCCTTTTGTGAATAAGTAAGCAATAATAATTCTATAGGTTTGCATTTCTTTCAATCATATCAAATTATAAAATTGCTAATTACATTCACTCACTTTTGTAAGGGCTTTTGTGAAATATATTAAAGAGGGAGGATCACATAGCACGGGCCCGGGCAAGAAAAGCAAGTTGAATTGGAAGTACTTGAAGGTGAGCACACGGCCTTGAGTTAGAAATTTCATATCTTGTTAAAAAAATTATTGTCATTCTAACAAATGCCGCTAAATGTAAATTTCAGTGCCCGCAACAGAAGGAGGGTTGGGAATGCGCTTATTACACGATGATATTCATGTTTGACTTTGTCGAAAGAATACAATTCGAATTCCCAGATGCGGTATGTACTTCATATGAATTTCCTATATAATAAGCAATTGATATCTACCTTTTCTGAAATACTAACTATTATCAAATTATAATTTTGTAGAATGTGACAAAACAAGCGCATTACACCAAGGATCAGATCGACGATGTGCGGTGCATGTGGGCAAGGTGGTTTGCCGTGGAATTTTGTAATCCTCGATATGGATTTGCATAATTTTGTATAATTTGGTGTATATGAATATTGTATAATTTATTGCATATGGATTTCTGGCTAATCTGAAAAATATGAATTTCTTGCTAATATGGATTTATTGCTAATCTGGAAAATATGGATTTCTTGTTATATGAAATCTGGAAAATCTGGAATATATAGTTCTGTAACAAAAATGGCTAGCAAAACTGGAGGCTAGCCGAAAAACAAAAAATACAAAAAAAAAAAAAAATGTACTTTCTACACGGACATTTAACTAAAGTCCGTGTAGAAAAAAGATAGCTACACGGTCATTTAGTTAAATGTCCGTGTAGAAAGAGGAGAGCTACACGGACATTTAACTAAATGTCCGTGTAGAAAGAGTCAAGCTACACGGTTTTTTCGTTAAAAGTCCGTGTACAAAAAGAATCGTACACGGTTTTTTAGGTAATATCCGTGTAGCTCGGTAAATGGAGTGCGACACATTCTGGTCTTTGTACACGGCTGTTTGTGAAGTTATACGTGTAGAATCTTTAAAATTGCACACGGCCAAAAGTCCGTGTGTAGTTATTTTATAATCGTACACCCTCGATTTAAACACGGTAGGAAATCCGTGTAGCTCTTCCTTTATTGTCCGTGTATAATCTCGTTTTTTGTAGTAGTGAAAAACCACAAATTAAGGAGAAGATATATACAACAGATTGTGAATTAGTTTAGATTTATAATAAGTTCCTACTTTTCAAACCATAGTAACAAATTTAATTACTATGATAAACTGGAGGTTTCATTCAAGTGATCAGAAATTTTATAAGAATAGATGTGAACGGTACTAGATTCTCATATCTGTCAATTTCAAGTTTACGTTGTCAACTAAACTGCTTTACATAGCAAAATTCAAACCAATTTGTAAACCAAACCAGCAAATTTATTAACTAACAAGTACCAGATCATAGATTATAAGGATAAGAACAAGGTTCTAAAAATCGAAATCGGAATCAGAATCGGAATCGGGAAGTCGACCATTGATGCGGAATGGGAGAAATCGGTCAGAATCTGCCAAGTCAACTCGGAAACTTGATTATTATAACACTTTTTTGTATAATAAAAATAGGACAAAAATTGTAAAAAAAATAATTAGTTCAAAAATAATGTTAAAGCCACTATTTAGACTAATATAATCTACTAATAAAATAAAATATGAACATTGAAATTAAAAAATAAAAACAAAAAAAATCACAAAAATCACAAAAACAAAAACTTCAAAAAATAATCACGGGTTTATCACAGCTCACATCCCCAGTTCTTCACGTTAGATTTTAGTTTGTATATTAAGTCCACTTAATTTTTAGACAAAAATAATTAATTAGTATAATATAAACATTCAAAATCGGCCATTAACAAAATTCACTCCATATATTATTATTATTATTATTATTATTATGCTTTAATTAAACAAAGTAATAATTCAGGTAGTGTTCCATTCAAATTATGTTTTTTTACAGAGATCTGGCAGTTAGTGGGGCAAGTGTAATATGTTCCATATTTTTTAACCCATATCACCGTTGGAACAAAAAAAAAAAAACAATAGATCTAAAAACAATTGAGCAATTGAAAGCAGATCCAAGTACACCAAGCACCAGCATTAATTACACCACACAATTAACATATGGTCTATGCGCCAATTCTAAACACAATCACACTCCGAGGCATCCCTCGTTTCCCACTTTGCTTCCTTTCTTCCCCTAATTTCTCCTTCCGACCGATGCTGCTTCACTTTCACGCAGTGCTGGAGTATTTTTGGACCCGCTGGCTGCTCGGGCCGGTTAATTTGTATCGGCCCATTATTGCTAGGCCCAAAAGCCCAAAGTAGATTCATTCAGTGATGCACAAACTCTAAAATCTAATCTTAGGCACGGACCTCCTCTTCTTCCTAGGGTTTTTCTCACTTCGCCGCAGCCGCAGGTGAGTTGCTATTTTAGGCTTCATCTTCTCCGTTTTAAACCTACCCTGTTTTGTTTGGTGGCGTCGCTATTTCGTCGGAATTCATTTTTCTATTCGTTTATTTCTGTGATCTCTTCTTATTTTTGGCTTAATATAAGAGCATTAGTGAAACTACTTGGTTGAATTTAAATAGAAGGTTCGACTAGATTTAAATCTTTCGTCGTTGAATTAATTTTATTAATTTTATTTTATTTCTGTTACATTAATGGTGGTTTATTATATTTTTCTTTCTATCTTCAGTTTGTTTCGAGATAACCAGAGATGGCACCTCCCACAAAAGGTATGAAATTTTTTGCTGTTGTTTCCATTTTATTAAATAAGTTTTCTTTATTGGTTATGTATGTAAAATTTAATCATGATCAGAAACCAGTGAAGGAATTTCTGATGTATGTATTAAATACATTTTCAATTTAATTTTAATGATGTAGCTCATGCAATGATGTTATGTTTGTTAGATTGTCATCTAATTGGCTTATAAATCATGTTTCTGTTGTCTAATATTTTACAAATTTTGTCAATTTTCCAATTTTCTTAAGAAAATAATTGTTACTGTTATCTTTTTATCAACAATGGAATCTTGTAACATACAATATACCAGAATTGCTAACCATCCCCTTAAAAAAACTGCCACAGGTAAGAAGCCTGATGCAAAGGCACATGCTGAGAAAACTGCAAAGGCAGTAAGATCAGGCCCCACCACTGGAATCAAGAAGAAGAAGATACGCACTTCAGTCACCTTCCACCGGCCCCGCACTTTGAAGAAGCCGAGAACTCCTAGGTATCCTCGACAGAGTGCACCCGGGAGGAACAAGCTGGACCAGTACCAGATCCTCAAATATCCTCTTACAACAGAGTCAGCAATGAAGAAAATTGAGGACAATAATACCCTTGTGTTTATTGTCGATATCCGGGCGGATAAGAAGAAAATCAAGGATGCAGTTAAGAAGATGTATGATATTCAGGCCAAGAAGGTCAACACCCTCATCAGGTACATTTGTCATTTGCTTATGTTTTATTAATATTTGTTGGTTTATTAATTGAAATGTTTTATGTATGTTACAAGTACAGTTAAACAGAATTATCTTTTATTGTAGTTTGTCTTGTCCAATGTTGGTTTGATTGAATCCTCATTAGGGTTCTGTATTTGGTTCAATTTCTGATGCTTTTTCCACATTGTTTAGTTAAATTTTTTGCAGGGTTTTATTCTAATTTTTGTTAATTATTTTCTTTTTGTTTTGTTTAATGCAGGCCTGATGGTACAAAGAAAGCCTATGTAAGGTTGACACCCGATTTTGATGCCCTAGATGTGGCAAACAAGATCGGCATCATCTAAATTTTAGGCATTCTTAGTTTTCTAATATATCCCTTTTTTTTGCTAGTGAACATTGTGTGTTGAATATTAAAATATTTTGAGAAATTTTAGTACTTTCTTTGTTAGCTTGTTATAGTATCAGTGGCATGAAAGGTTAAAAAAAATTTGTTGTTATTTCATTGCACAAAATTCTCAAATCTAATCACTGTGGCGTCTTTTGCTGCTGGCAATCATGGAGATAGTGTTTGTTTTTGTTTTTTTTTTCTTTTTTAATAATGGCACTAGTTTGTGTGGAATTTCTGCCACACAATTGGAACCAATGTTCTTTCGGGGCATTTTTTCATTAGAAGGCAGTTTTCTTGTATTTTTTACAACTTGTGAAGATTTGCTATATCCAATTCTTCCTATATATCACCCTGTCAAGATACTTAGAACCTGTTTTCTTGTACTTGTGTAAATTGGTATGGGCTCTATTGTTGCTTGGGTATCTTTATTTTCTTGACAAAATACTATTTCATCATTGATTTACTGTTTTGCATCCAAAATTGCTAATAGTTTTTTGATGAATGTTTCCAATGTACCATCCATTTCTCTTCCAAAAGAACCAAAAAAATCACCATTTGTAGATCTGGTGGTAAAGTGAATTCTTTCGCCTTTTTTAAATTCCGAGGGTATAAAATGGTAAATTGATTTAGTATGCGAGTGCAAACCAATAATGCACTGCTTTAAAGAGTTCTTTTAAAATAAAAAGAGAAAACATTGAAAAGACAAAAAAATAAAATAAAATAAGATAGTTAGTTCCCTTGTACCACTTCAGGATTAAATCCCTGCAATTTTTGTGTAAAATATATAATTGACCTTGTTATTATTTTTTCTTGAAGAAAGTGGGTATTACCACCAAGTACATAGTATTAAAGCACTAGATACTAACCCTTACCCAAATTCTATCCTAATATGTGCAAGTGACCAACCGGTACCAAGACCTCAGGAACCAGATCCCCCAAGATTAAATATTCACCTGACACTTCAAAAAAGAATATATTCAAAGTAACATCAATTGAGCTTGAAATTAACCAACTCAAATTAATGGTTTTGAATGAGAAACAACTAAGACTATTCCTATGCCTGATTTATAAACCCAAAACGTCAGATTTCTCAATGAAATTACGTGCATGTTCAAACTTGAATCAATCAAAGTGTTAAAGAATGAACCTATATCTTTTCTCAAATAAGTATTGCTCGCATATTCAATTATACCATTTAATGATTGTATTATTTGCATTTTTTCCTTTCAGAGATTAGTAATTCAAGTGTGTATTGATGCTGCACAACAAAAAGACGGGTATGATTATATCATTTTTCATTTGATTTCAGTAGAAATCGTTTCATTGGATTGAGTATCCCAATTGGTGTTTTAGATGTTCTTGTGGTCTATTTGCACTCAAGTACATGCAATTATGGGATGGATCAAAACTTGCTACTGAATTCACACAGGTGTGCTATTATTCCTTATAATGGTTTATCTTGCAATTTGCATAATAAATGAATTATTGTTCAATGTATACTTATGTATGATGTATTCAACTTGGCAGGATGACATCGACTTGTTTAGGAAACAACTAGTTGGTGAGCTAATATTTTCAGAGCTCAATGAGATGAAGAATATCAAGATGAAATTAAGAAAAGAAATTATTTAGAAAGGAATCAGAGGAATCAGAGGAATTAGAAGAATCTGAAGAAATAGCATAATCACAAGAATCACAAGAATCAACATAATAAAATATCAACAAGAGGTCATATCATTAAACCTTCCTTCAAATCATTTGGTTTCATTTTACTTATTTCAATTTACAAAATAAATTATAATTCGAAAAATTACTATATTTTTTTTTTTGCGTACAAATGGCCCAAACAATTGAAGTTTCGGGGCACAATTGTGTGGAACTTATTATTGTTCTCTTGGCACAATTTGTATCTAGAGGTATGAATTAAATTGTTCTCTTGGCACAAATTGGTACCTCCAGGGGTACAAATATATGTACAAAACCCGTTGGATGTGTCAAAAATAAAAATCTAAGAAAATTTAAATATGTTTTTCTATAATTTATTTCCTTACATATTAAGTAATTATGGCACGAGTGAGGCTCAGATACTATGCATAGCACAGATTGGTCCGTACTATAGATCAATATCTTCTTTTTCAAAGTCCAAATAGTCGATCTGAACTATTCAACATGATCCCCATACGAAAATGTACTTTTGAACTAAATTTTACATTTTTAAGGATTTTTTTACTATTTTTTTAGATAGGTTTCTACTCACTACCTTTGAATGATCTGGAATCTTTAGATCAAGTGATCGATTTTGTACCTGTCTAATAAAATAGTAAACAAATTCTAAAAAATGTAAAATTTGATGTACAAGTAGATTTTCATATGATGATCATGTTGAACGGTTCAGATCGACTATTTTAACTTTGTAAACAGAGATATTGATCCATAGTACGGACCATTGTGCGCTATGCATGGTACCATAATTAACATCACTCTTTTATAATTAATTATGGCTCGTATATTACATTAAGCATGATCCTAAGTTTGGTTTGGTAATAATTTTTGTTTTCAGGGAATATGGGGTGGCATGCTTGGTGGAACTTGTATGCAGTTCCTTGTCCTTCTTTCTGTTACAATTAGAACAGACTGGAATAAAGAGGTATACCATACCAGTACCATAAACTGGTATTATTTTATTATTTAAATGCTTTATTTAAAGATAAACTGTTGAAATTGCAAATATTCCTATTTGGAAATATGGTATGACAAGGTTCTGATTAGGATACATATGAAAAATTAGAAAATTGCTATTCTTCTTTACCAGAAAAAAAAAATAATTGGAATATAATTACTAATTTACTAATAAAAAAGACTTGTGAGAAACAAAAAGAAATTACCTTTTGTTAGATATGGTTCAATTTTTAGAATGCTCAGTTACATACTTTGTTTCTCTTTTGAAAATCTTGGTTAGGTGGAGGCAGCAAATAAAAGATTAAACAAGTGGGATGACAAGAGGAATTAAACCATTGCTAGAGAATGAGAATTAGATCACTGCAAAGCATCTAAAAATAGAAGATATAATTGATTTTAATTCAATTGCGTACAATATTTCACTAGTCTTCTTAGTTGATTTTGTGTATTATTAATTTTTTTTCCTAACAAATTATAATACGAAGAGATATCCAATGTCAATAAATTTTGGGTACCAAGCAGTGCCAATTTATAATTCATGCTGAAAAATTGACAAATTAAGTTGTTGGATGTATTTTATACTATACAGTTACATGCATATAAAAATTAGAAGATATTAATTTTTTGTGTTGATGTTGCCAAAATAAAGTAAAATCAATGCAATTTTTTATACATAATATATGGTATGCATAATATATCAAATTAATTATATTTAAACGGGTCTAAGTTACTACCAAACATCACCGCAGAATATTATGGAGGCCCTTGCATTCCAACCCGATATTTTTATTAATACCCAAAAAAAAAACAAATTATCAAATCAGCCTCCACCCCAAACTTATTTTTAAATCTACTCCAACCGTCCGCCTGATGGGCGGTCCACTTTTCTACCAGACGCCCACTGGCTGGGCGGTTCACTACTCATAGCTGACCGCCCAGCAGCTGGGCGGTCCGCTATAAAATCCCTATAAAAGGGGTTTTTCTCTCTCCTGAGCAGGACAGTATTCATTCCAACAAATCCAGAACCGAAAGAGAGAAAGATAGGCGATTTTGAACAGTAATTATCAAACAGAAATATGTTGGTTGCACTGTATGTGGGCGGGAAGTTTACCTGGGATGCGGAGGGAACACAGTACACTAAGGAAGCAGCCTACGGCTTCGAGGTAAATGAAAATACCTCATTTGTTGAACTGAAGGGAATAGTATATGAAAAAATCGGTGTGAACACCAACCGGTGTGATATAAATTTAGCTACTCGGATTAACACATTAAGTGGTGGTAGATCTTACTATACCAGGTATCCAATAACAAATGAGTCGTTATGGAGGAGTGTTTACAACACTTTTGAGTCACAGGGTAATGGTAATGGACTTATATTCCAGGAGAGTTCCGCGTGAACCTGAGATTGGAACATCTAGGGAAAATAGAGGTTATGATCACTCGGGTTATGACAACCCGCGTCACTCGAGTTATGACAGCTCGAGTTATGATCACTCGGGTTATAACAACTCGGGTCATGAGCACTCGGGGTATGACAACCCCCGCCACTCTAGTTATGACAACCCCCGCCCCTCGAGGTATGACAACCCCCGCCACTCGAGTTATGAACCGCCCGTATCATCCGTTTATGAGAATTATGTACCTGATTTTACCACCGATCTACCACCACCACCACCTCCTCCTGAAACCCCAATCCAACCCAGATTTCATCTGTACCACCATCAATACCTATAGTGGCACCCGTTGTTACCCGGAGAGACCTTGACCTTGATGCTGAGATCGATGCCATACCACAAAAAGATTTGCAAATGGGTGACGAATGGGACGGGAATTGGGATTCTGATCACATGTCCAAAGGTGATGGAGATTATTTACCTAAGGAATACAGATTTCCGATTAAAGGTCGGACAGATAGGCATTTGTGTCCCACATTCAACGATACCACTGCTTTTGAAGAGGCAGACATCTCATTTTTTGGGCCGCGTGTCCGATACAATGAAGAGCTTGCTCCGCAGCAGGTTTACGCCAACATAGATGAACTTGTGAAGAAAATAAATGAGGTCCATGTTCACAGCAACTGGGAGTGGAGAACACAAAATAGGGACCGAAGAAGGTTAGTAATTGTTTGTGCAGACGAAGCGCATTGCCACTTCCGTCTGTATGCAACCCCTGTGGGTAAAGGCGAGGCATGAATTATTAAGAAGTGTGAACCACCTCACAATGCAAGTCGGCGTCATCAAGGAAAGACCATGCAGCTTACGGCTTCACTTATTGCCGATGTAATTGAGAATGACATTAAGGATGACCCATTGATGAACCTTAAGGAGGTCGGTAGACATGTCAGACGCGTTTACAAGCATGTCGTCCCAAAATACAACAGGTTGTGGAGATGGCGTGAACTTGCGATTTGCCAAATGTTCGGTAGCTGGCATGGTTCATACAACTTGCTTGCACCATTGCTATAGGCCATAGCAAGTACAAATCCCGGCACTGTCTTTGAATGTTGGAATATAAGCGTACCCACTGTCGACAACGCGTTGCAATTCAAGGCCATAGCATGGGCGTTCGGTCCATGTATTCAAGATGTGTCATACATTAAACCGGTCATCAGTGTAGACGCATGCTTCATGTCTGGCCGTTACGACGGGAGACTGTTGATTGCATGTGCATATGATGCTGAAAACCAGTTGTTGCCTTTGGCCTTTGCAAATTGTTGAGAAGGAGGACGGGGAAAACTGGAGATTTTTCATGAGGTTTCGTACGAAGACAAGTGGTTGGTGACCGGTTCTTTTGTGTCATATCAGACCAGCACAAAGGAATCAAATATGTTTTTGATCGACCAGATTTCGGGTGGTCGACAGCGAACGGCGATTGTGTGCACAGGCTGTGTATGCAACATGTTACAGACAACCTACACAAGAACTGTGGATCTGAAAAATGGGTTGCAGATACATTCAGAATTGGTTGCAAGAGGAAGAAGCCGAGAAGGGTGGAGGAGATGTTCAGAGATTTTGCCAAGGTATTCAAGTAATGACCATGGACGAGATGGAAGGTAGGCGAATGGGACATCAGGCCCGCCGTTCAACAATTGACAGGAATGCAATGCAGATGCAGATGCCATTAACGAAGCCAACGAAAGAGAAAATGCTAGAGTTGTTGTTGAGGCTACCGGTAGTAGCCACCGCACTCATGAAAGCCCAGGAACCGGTAGTAGCCGCCGCACTCATGAAAGGCCAGGAACTGGTAGTTGCCATGGAGAGACATCCGGTAGTGTCGCACAACCAGCTGCACCCCGACCCAGACGTCCTATTTTGAGTTTGTTCGGCCGTCGTCGATGATTACCAAGTTTTGTTAAATTATGTTATGAACTATTTTAGATGTATATTGTGAACTATTCTAATTGGTAGTTTGTGAACTATGCAATTTTTTATTTGCCTCGATTATTTTATATGCTTCATTTTTGTTATTTTTAATACTTAATTGCATATACAAAAACTAACAACATAAAATATAAACAAACACAAAACTGATGAAATAAAGTCTATGACATAAATTCTTAAAAAGTCTACAACATAAATTTCTAAAAAGTCTACTTCCACTACTACAGAAAAAGAGATTGCAGACGGACATTACCGGAAGAGCAACACGGATTTCCCTGCCGTGTATGAGTTGAGGGTGTATAAAAGGTACCCTCTATAGACACGGATATTTACCCGTGTATATCTAACGCTTTCTACACGGATTACCAAATAAACAGCCGTGAACATACACCTACCTGTGGCGCTCTCCATATAACCGAGCAAAACGGATATTACGTAAACGACCGTGTACGACTACTCTTTATTCACGGACAATGCAACTAAATGTCCGTATCGGTTACTTTATCTACACGGACATTTAATTGTATATCCGTGTCCCTCTCTTAGCAAATCAATAAAATATAAAATAATCCTTGTATCTCCGAACTCGTTCTACACGGACATTAGTCAGAACAACCGTGTCGAATTACTCTAGCTACACGGACGTTTAATTTCATATCCGTGTCCTGTCATAACTATCGTACACGGACAGATATAAAATAATCGGTGTAGACACCGAAAACGATCTACACGGGTTTTTGTTAAATAGCGGTGTCAAGTATTATTTTCCACACGGACTTTTAACTTCATATCCGTGAAGCATTCTTAATTATCATACACGGACTGTATAAAAGAATATCTGTACTCATTTCTACACGGTTGTTTGTTTAACAACGGTGTGGAATTACTGTGTTTTACACGGACGTTCACACGGGCTTTCGTTTAATATCCGTGTAGAATTGTCCCATTCTTTTTTCTTGATTTTTTTCATTTCTGGGCTAGCCTCCAGTTTAATTTGCTAGCCAGTTTTCCTACAAAATTCATATACCATTCTGTTTTGCTAGCCAATTTTCCAGATAATTTGACATTAAATTATGCTTGCTAAATTCATATATACACTAAATTGTTATCGAAATCCATGTTCAGCATTACAATATTGATATAGAAACCATCTTGCCCAGCTACATCTTATATTGTCGATTTGCTCCTTGGAGTACACAGCTTGCTTTGATGGTTTCTACAATTATAATTTGATATTAGTTACTAGCAAGAAAAGGTAGATGCAAGACAGTCGCAAATATCAATTGCTAATTTAATGAAATGAGAATTATAAGTAAGCATAATATGAAAATATCAATTGCTATTATATAGGCACAATTAATATGAATTACATACCACATTTGGAAATGTGAATTGCATTTTTTCGACAAAGAGAAACATGGAAATCATCATGTAATATCCGCATTCCCAACCCGCCTTCTGTTGCGGGCTCTACAATTTACATTTAGCAGCCTATGTTAGAATGACAATAATTTTTTGAACAAAATATGAAATTATAGAATTGTGTTGTGCTCACCGTCCACCACCTCCAAGTCAACCTTTTTCCCATTTTCTTGTCCTTGCTGCACAATCCTCCTTTTGTAACGTATGCAGCAAAAGCCCTTACAAAATGGAGTGACTCTAATTAGCAATTCCACAATTTGTTATAATTGGGAATAAATCAAACATAGTGAAAGATTATTGCTTACTTTTGCACATACGGGAAGATTGATTTGCACGTGCCAAATGGGATCTTTTCTGTGGGCTGCAAAGAATCCACGACGTAAACCGCACTCAGGCAAGGCACAATGATGATCAAACACCAGTGTCCCCTGTGGGAGGAGAAGAATTATAGGATCTTAGCATACAGTACAATATTTTGGCATATATAATAGTGAGACAGGTGTTTGCTTGACTTGATGGTGTGATTTCAATTATTTATATATTTAATCACAAGGTTAGAACTAACATCTGGTGGTATGGCAAGAGAAGAAATCTCTTCTTCGCCTTAGTAGCTTGGAGCATCGCTTTAGTTAGGTAATCCATAGCCACCTCCGGAGCACTTTCCACGTTCAACCAACTAAGTACGGTGGGGTCCAGAAAAGCACACAAGTTCTGTTTGCTCTTGCAATGAGTAGTATTCATTAGCCTCCTGAAAAATTATCATATGACATTAGAATATATTCTTCAGTGCTATACACATGATATAAACAATTTTTGGTCACTAACATGAGGAAAATGGTGATGTGCCCCACGGAGAGCCATCTATCGGACCCCGAGGCATGTAGAAAGTCCTTGAAGTCGGTGAACGGCAGCAGTACAACCGAGCCTTCGTGTAGAAATATCCCCGGAGGGACAGGTATGACGACTTCCGTCATGTCCTTGGGTGCCGCCATCAAGCGGTCGTGGAGATCCCGCAAATCCTTTCCGGGAAGGAGCTTGTATTCTTCCTCGGTGAGCAGACGAGGTGGAGGTCCTGCTGGTTGGACAGGAGGGTCATGGCCTGCTGGTCCGGCAGTAGGGTCAGCAACTACTGGTCCGGCCGTAGGGTCAGGTTCTGATGTTTGGGCAGGAGGGTCATGGCCTGCTGGTTGGGCATCAGCTGCTGACCCTGCTGCCGGAGCAGCAGCTGCTGACCCTGCTGCCGGAGCAGCAGCTGCTGACCCTGCTGCCGGAGCAGCAGCTGCTGACCCTGCTGCCGGAGCAGCAGCTGCTGACCCTGCTGCCGGAGCAGCAGCTGCTGACCCTGCTGCCGGAGCAGCAGCTGCTGACCCTGCTGCTCCAGCTGCAGCTGCTGACCCTGCTGCTCCGGCAGCATGGTCAGCAACTGCTGGTCTGGCAGCATGGTCAGCAACCGCTGCTCCGGCAGCAGGGTCAGCAACTATTTGGGAAGGTCCTTCTGCTTCGTCCCTCCGTACCGGTGACATCACGCCCTCCGTGCGACTACCATCATCTCCTACTGTCTGCATCGGAATTTTTTACCTTTTTCAAGTATTTGAAAAGGAAGTGCTTTGAATGTAACAAAATAACTTGACTATTTATGCATTACCTGATCCAAAATAATCTGATTCTTGGGCCATTGCACGAATGACAGCCGGGCATCTTCGACATAGAGCATGCCATTCTCGGGTCTTTGGACAGGAAGAGGTACGCGCCCCCATCCCTCCACGACATTGTCAATCTGTACGGCGGCATGGCCGGGAAGTAGCTGCTCATTGTGCACTTTGTCGGCTGCTGGATGTACCATGCCCTTAGCAACAATCAGAGGCTTACTCCCGAGCCACAGCACGAGTTCGCATGCTGTGGCGTCCTGCAATTTCATGCAAGTAGTTATTTTTAAATTGAAATATTGTCCAACAAGTAGTAATTGCCTTTAGAATACGAACAAGTAGTGATTACCTTTAGACGATCCAAATCGTATCCGAACGTCCCGGATGCCTGACTACTTCGCCGAACTCCCGTCGGGGTGGGAGGTGCTTGCTCGGCTGGCTGCGCCATAGCTGTAAAATCGTGGCGCAACCTTCTTTCCAACTCGTCCATCCTTGCCTGGTACTCGGCGCCCACCTCCTTGCGTATCTGCGCAACTATCTCGTCTTTGTTCACTTTCGCACGAGATTTCCTTCGAGGTTTCGGTCCATTGAATACATCCTTCCAGCCCCTGTAGGCACCTACGCCCCTTACTCGACCAGGGTGTTCTGGATTCCCGAGCGCTATGGACAAGGAGTCATCTTGCCTTTCGACCGACCGGGCACCGGAATTGACCTCCTCCTCCACCTCCAACTTTGAATATAAAATTTAGTTTGACACGCAAAAGAATTAGTGATGTACACAAAGTTTTTAACACGCTTGAATTACACATAGTTCTAACGAACGACTCTTACCATTCTCTGAGCCACGGGTCGCAACGTGGGATTTAGTACTATCCTCCCATCATTGGTTAACTCGGACCTTGCCAACGCCCAATTTTGGGCCCTAGTATTTTTTATCCTAACCACGGGTGAGTCATCGTCTTTGTTCAACTCCAGTATTTTAGCCCACTCCTCCCTTTTACCCTGGTAACCACCCGACCCCAACTTGTGCGGATACTTGTTCATTGCAACGATCCTCCTGCCCTCCTCCCTTTTTTTCTTCACACATCAAATTAAGTAAAAAAATTAGCCTAGCTACTATTTTCCATTTATTAAAAAGTAAACAAACCAATTAAAAAGCAATCAAAAAAATTACAAGTTGTGAGTGGAACAGTACCATTTCAACTCCATATTAATTCAGTTATTCAAAATAAACACCATTTCACATTTATATATGACTGGAACAACAGCAACAGGGTGCCTATTTCGGACACCATTTACCAATATAATTCAAATCGATAAAGGAAAAAAGGTAATTTTGCTGAATTTACATACCTTGAACTCGTCCGTGCTCTTCATCTCCACAAACTTCTCCCACTTCGCTTGAGTCAGCCAAGTATAGTAGCCTACCGGGTTTTTACCTTGATCCATCCAATCCGTACTCAGCGTGCTTTTGAATTGCTTCCAAGCTTCATTCATTATCTTCAAGGTCTTATCCTTTACCACCTCCGGGATGTCATCCGGGATGTTCCACTGAGCCTGCATTGACACCCAAATTACTGCATTTAAGTTCATGTACAATTAAAAAAAAGATGTTAACTGGTTAGGTACTTCACCTTCACAATGTTCCACCACTCGGTCTTTTGGGCTTTCGAAAAGTGATCCCATCTCTCTACCAGGACGTGGACGCGCACATCGTCGGACCTCTTTTCCTTTTGGCCGAACCTGATTGGGCAGCAGCTTGGTGCTCGCCTTCTTCCATCATATCTACGTGCTCATTCTCGATCGACATGGTTCTATAAAAAAAAAAATTGAACTTTTTCAGTAAATAACAAGGTAAATACAGTAAATACCTCCAGTAAATACCAAAAAAAATAGAACTTTCTTCGCAATGGAGGTGTTGAGCGTTTCCCCGAGAAAGAAGAGGTTGGTTGTCGGTCCGGAGAGTTGGTTGGACAGGAGAGGCGACGAAATCGAGGTGAGGTGGGGAAGAAGGACTCGAGCTAAGTTTCGAAATGTTTGGAAAAGAATTGAAGGCGCGAGCTAAGTTATGAAAAATTTGGAAGAGCAGGCGCGTAATATGTATTGTAACCCTAGTTCTACACGGACAATTCACTTTATTCATTTGTGTTAGAACACCTTTATACACGGACATCTAATCTAAACACCGTGTAGAGAGGAAGTACAAGATCTACACGGACTTTTTGGATAAAACATCCGTGTAGAAAGCCTCGCTCGACACGGATATTAACTTAACATCCGTGTAGAATGAGGGAGAGCGACACGGACTTTAATCGGAAATTCCGTGTAGAAAGACCTTTCGACACGGACTTGATTTTAACATCCGTGTCTATACCTTTTCGGACATTGGAACGATCGCGAACTCGTGCACGAATAATTTCAACACGGCTGTTTAATTAAACGTCCGTGTCTTTTTACAATTATACACGGACATGTAATTAAAAGTCCGTGATAAAAGTATAAAAATCAGATTATTTATTTAAGGTTTGTTTAATTTGAACAATTCCACGACGGAATTCGAAAAGTTGCCTCTTTATTATTATTTCTAAATTCTAAAGGAGAAGACGAAACGACTCTTCAAAATTCTATATAATCTGAGAAACCCCGATTGAGATTTGGTATGTTCAAATGGCCGTGACACCGCCCCCCTCAAGTGTGCCACGGCGAAGCCCAAGGGGGCACCCACCACCAAATGTGCCAGGGCCACGGCCCCGGCCCCCCTCAAACCCTCCCGAAGTCCCTCTCGTCCTCCCTGCCGAAGGTCCCGCAGTCCCTCCCGGCTTCGAAAAGCCTCCTCCCTACGTGAAGAGGACATGGCCATGGCCCCCCTCAAGTGTGCCACGGCGAAGCCCAAGGGGGCACCCACCACCAAAGCCCTACGTACGTAGGGGCAATGCAGCCAGACCATTCTTCCCTTGGTTTAAACGTCCAAGGCAGCCACCACCATCTAAATAGTTTAATTAAGTTTTTTTTTTGTTTGCTTTGTAGTTATTTTGTAGTTTTTCTTTAAATTTGTGGTACATGTATGAGGATCATTTCTTTTGGTACGATGTATGGGGATCCTTTTTTATGTAATATATTTTGTTCTTTAATCAACAATCTTTTTTTTACACAGTTTCTTTTTTTGTTAAATACTTCATGCTATCTAAATAAATACTTTTATAGATAAGAATTAGCAGCACAAAACAACAACATGCAACAATATATAAGCACTGCAAAGCTTATTACTTAAAAACCTTTAATATTTAAAACGTTGATTCTAAGTAAAATACTTAATGCTGTCTAAATAATCTGATTTGAAAACATAAATTAACACTTACCTGATATGAAGAATAAATAATTTATGGGGACTTTACAAAATAATTACAAAAGCTAGCTTTAACAATATATAATTTCCGGGATTTGCAAATTAAAAAACTTTTTACACGGATTTTTAATTAAATATCCGTGTACGATACCTTTCGACACGGACTTTTAGTTAAACGTCCGTGTAGCTCGCTTTGCATTTCTACACGGATGTTCAGTTAAAGAGAAGGGAGCAAATCCGATGCCCACCGGACCTACTTTCATGTTCAACGATGATGACCGTCCGATGTAATTTAAGATATGCGCGCACGGAAACTGAAACAGATACGAACGAATTTTAAACGATTCCGCACGAATTTTAAAGCAAATAGACGGTGATTAAACCCAACACAAGCAAATACGAACGAATCAGATAAACTTTTTTGAATTATGATGACCTACTTTTAATATGTTATGTACGAGAGCAGCTTGTGTCCGATGCCCATTGGACCCAAAGTGAGTTCGATGGGCTCTATCACCGTCCGATCTATCTCAAGATCCGCACGCACGTAGATTAAAGATGGCGCGAAAGTTCTGGCGGGAATCAATCGTAAAACAGATGGGCATCGGACCCAAGCGGCCGGGCGCGAACGTTCTGGCGTGAACCCACTTTGAGTCCGATGGGCATCGGACCCAAGTTGCGCGCTCCCCTAAAAAATACGTACATAACGATTGATTCCCGCCAGAACTTTCGCGCCAGCTTTAATCTACGTGCGCACGGATCTTGAGATAGATCGGACGGTGATAGAGCCCATCGAACTCACTTTGGGTAATACAGCTTGATAATACAGCTTGATGGATGGGTAAATGAAGTTAAAATTCCATCAAAATTTGCTGCACTTGATTAAAGGCTGTAATCTTTGATTTGAACGGTCCCGATCAATCAACGGACTAACTATTTTTGTGCGTCTTCACAATCTCACAAGGCAAGAGTTTATGTTTCATGAAACATAAACTCTTGCCTTGTGAGATTGTGAAGACGCACAATAATAGTTAGTCCGTTGATTGATCGGGACCGTTCAAATCAAAGAGCATTGCATTTATTGTCTTCCGTGAAAGTTTGATCAAAAATTATTTTTATTTACCCATTTATCTAGTTCATTGAATATTGAAGTATCGTATGGCCACAAACACTTCGTGCTGGATCAAACCTCTATCATAATAAATTTTCCAAACTTTTATGTTGGTTACATTCAATGTTCTCCCTTGATCATTTTAAAACATATATGGAATGATTTCGTTGCAGATCGACCGTTGATTTTCCGCTTGAAAATGAACGGTCCAAAAATATTTTTACAATTTGAAGGGACATACAATGATGAAAGTTTATAAAAATAATATGTATAAGTATTATTTGGCCATATAAGATGTAAAAAAAATAAAAATATATTTTTTGAATTATTTTCGTATGTACTGTTGTACATGTATTAGGTGATTAGTAAATATCAAGCTTTGTTGACCGTCCGATAAACGAAGAACGGTCCTGTTGTCTTCATTTAGGAGGTGGTGGGTAGATTTTCCGCCCTCTCTGAGGTAACATAATATTTCTGTTTAGATCTGGTTCTAGATGATGCACAAGATCCTTTAATATTCGTGCATCATAATGATTAGACGGTCGGATATAACCACAGATATTACATCACCTTTGAGTTTATGAAAGCCCTTCTATCCCTCCTCGATCTCTGTGGACAAATTTTTTCGAAGTTCCCTCCTTTAGCTCTCTGATGGGACTCCCAAAAATTCAAAACAAATTTTACGAAAATTTTCGCCTAGGTTGGCTTTTCCCCGCCTCACTTTCCCTCACCTTTTTACACGGATTTTTAATTAAATATCCGTGTACGATACCTTTCGACACGGACTTTTAGTTAAACGTCCGTGTAGCTCTCTTTGCATTTCTACACGGATGTTCAGTTAAAGAGAAGGGAGCAAATCCGATGCCCACCGGACCTACTTTCATGTTCAACGATGATGACCGTCCGATGTAATTTAAGATATGCGCGCACGGAAACTGAAACAGATACGAACGAATTTTAAACGATTCCGCACGAATTTTAAAGCAAATAGACGGTGATTAAGCCCATCGTCAGCAGAGTAGGTCCGATGCTCATGGGACCTACTCTCAAGTTTTAATTTGTAACTGGAAATTAAATAATATAGAGTTCAAGAGCACAAAAAATAAAAATACTTCATATACTAATATTTGATATTTGACCTAGAAATGTTTGAAATATAAATATTTTTTATTAATATTTGATATTTGAACTAATATTTAAAACCAAATACTAATACTTGTCTGTCCTCAAATGGACTTTTCCAAGTTTGATAAATTTTTAAGACAAGCTTTGTTTAACTTATTTACATAGGAATAGTTACTGGATACATCACTTAATACCAAAACAATCTAAGTTACTGGCTACATCACTTATAAAAATACTTCATATATTAATAACATAGGAATAGTTACTGGATACATCACTTAATACCAAAACAAAAACATAAAATATATAACAATATAAGTCTCTATCCCTAATTAAAAAACTATTCTTTCTCACTAATTGCCTCCCCTTTTTCTCTTTTCAGGGAAATATCTTGCTCGCTTGCCTCCTTTCTTGTTTACATTTTCCCATACTCTCTTGCTTCTTCTCAACCTTAACCAAACTTTGGGATCATCAAACTGACCGTGTGGACCGTAAGGATCATCAGGACCCAAATCCGAATCACCTTCATAAGACTCAGGATCGGATTCGGATTCTGAATGAGAAGAGACTTCCACCACAGGTGGCGGGGGTACATCCTCCCACTGAATTATGTGAGTCTTGAGACCATTCTTCCCGCAGTTAGGACATTTATCACCTCGTCCACATGGTCGGATTAGACACGGATTTTTTGGAGGATTGCGATTTCCCATATCTGAATAGCACAAAGTTATTTTCCAAGTAATTCTTAATTTCTTTTGATCAGAATTACTTGATCAAAACGGCGCCGGGAGGAGATTGCCTTTTATACCAAATTTTTCCATCAATCTACACGGATTTTACCTTTAACAATCCGTGTAGCTCCCATCCCCATGAAACCCTAAACTCTTTACACACGGACGTTTACTCTAACATCCGTGTGTGATTACCTTTATACACGGACCTTCATTAAAAAGCCGTGTAGCTCTTCTCATTTTGTGTGGATTTTAGTTAATAATCCGTGTACGTTACTATTCTCCTCACGTATTATTAAATAAAAGGCCGTGTGTGAAGTAGTTGACAACATTGCGTGGTTGAACTTGTTATTTTTTATATTATTTGTTAGTGACAATAAATAAGTTTACGTATTATTTCAACTCGAAATGTTTGAAACGCCAGTATTTTTTTACTGAAATGTAATATTTCAACTAATTTTCAAATCCTAATAGAAATATATTAACTGGAAATATTATTTTACTAATATTTAATATGTGAACTAATATGTAAAAACCTTAATGTTGTTTTGAAATAGAAATATTTTAACTAGAATATTATTTAAAAGTTGTTTCCAAACAAGATAATTAAAAAGTTATTTTCTAAACAAAATAAATATTATACATCTCTCTTTTTTTTCCTTTTTCCCTTTTTTTCCGCTGATTTCACATTACATTCGGCCCATATTCCTTCATTGTGGTCGGATCGCAAATAGTTTGCTTCGTCTTGTTCTTCAATTGAGGCTACCTCAGTTTGCACGTCGGTACAAAATGGAGGTATTTCGTCGAACTGGTCATACTCTTCTTCGTCGACGACGTTTTGTACCCCAACAATTCTTCTTTTCCCAGATAGGACGATGCTCCACCTATTATCACTCGGGTCAGTGACATAAAAGACTTGGGTTGCTTGCTTGGCGAGTATAAACGGATCATCAACATACCCAACTTTATTAAAATCAACGAGTGTGAACCCGTCGTTATCAGCTTTAACACCCCGGTCTTCGACCCATTGACACCGAAACAAGGGAATGCTGAGGTCAGGACTGTAAATGAGCTCCCAAATTTCCTCAATAACACCATAATACGACTTTGATGCAAAAACCGGCCGGGAATCTCCGGATCTACTGAATTCTTGAGACGTCGCCACCAACGTCACACCACTATTTTGCACCGTGCTCTTATCACTTTGGGTTTTAGTGTAAAATGTATATCCGTTAATTTCGTATCCTTGGAATGTTCTAACAATAATTCGGGGTCCTTCGCCCA
This sequence comes from Carex myosuroides, assembly GCA_028015225.1. Classification (NCBI taxonomy): domain Eukaryota; kingdom Viridiplantae; phylum Streptophyta; class Magnoliopsida; order Poales; family Cyperaceae; genus Carex; species Carex myosuroides. The sequence goes on from CM051465.1 coordinate 6,858,138, forward strand.
GCAGTCGAACAATTTCATTTACGGGCCCCCTATCGGGGTGTGACTGCACCCTTTCTCTCAGCCATCCTACAAATAAACGATTATGCTCGTTGGTAAGCCACTTCTGACTTCTCGTGTAGTACTCTTGTTGAAGGATTGCCATGTGCTCATCTATATAGGGAGCAACATCTGTCATGTGCTGTAGTACCAAAAAATGTGCCTTCTGTAGTTCATCTCTATCAGCAACTACGGCTTTCAACCCAATTGTCCCGACTCCCTGGAGCCTTCCCTCATATCGAGACTTTGGAACGCCAATAGGACAGACACTGGTCATGTAGTTGGTGCAAAAATCAATCACCTCTTCTGTGGAATATCCTTCTACAATGCTACCTTCGGGTCGATGTCGGTTCCTTACGTATTTTTTCAAAATTCCCATGTATCTCTCAAATGGATACATATACCGCATGAACACAGGACCACAGATCTTGATTTCTCTCACTAGATGAACAACAAGGTGAACCATAACATCGAAAAAAGATGGCGGAAAATACATCTCAAGTTGGCAAAGAGTAGCGACGACTTCCACCTCCAAAGAGTCCAGTATTAGAGGGTCTATCACTTTGGAATTTATTGTATTGAAGAAAAAACAAAGCTTCGTAATGGTTTGACGAACGGGCTTTGGTAAAACCCCCCGAATTGCAACAGGAATCATATGTGTCAATAAAACATGACAGTCGTGAGATTTCAGACCGACCAGTTTCAGGTCCTTCATCGACACCAGCTTCTTAATATTCGAAGAATACCCTGATGGGACCTTAATACTACGGAGGCATTCACAAAAGCTTGTTTTCTCTTTCTTCGACATCGTGCACATTGCGGGGGGTAGGTATGTGCGCTTCCCTTTCTCCTGCGGTGCAAGCTCGGGTCGTATTCCCATTTCTACCATGTCTTTTCGAACTTTGATACCATCTTTAGTCTTCCCCGGAATGTTCAATAATAAACCAGTCAAACTGTCGCAGACATTTTTTTCAACATGCATGACATCTATGCAATGTCTCACTTCTAAATATTCCCAGTAAGGTAGGGCCCAAAATATGGACTTCTTTTTCCAAATATTCTTCGGCGGTTTTGTGGCACACTTTCCAAACACAACATCAAGGTCCTTAACACGCTCGAAGACACCCTTCCCATCTAATGGACGACGGGCCACTCCAAGCTCAACCTTCCCGTTGAATGCCTTCTTCTTCTTACGATATGGGTGATTAATTGGAAGAAACCTACGGTGCCCCATAAATACATTCTTTTGACAGTTCTTCAACCTCAGCACCTGCGTATCATCTTCACAAATAGGGCACGCTTTTGCTCCTTTACAAGTGTAACCCGACAAGTTCCCATACGCGGGGAAATCATTTACGGTGCAAAACACCATGGCCCGCAAGTTAAAGGTCTCTTTCATGTACGCATCCCACACCGAGACGCCATCACGCCATAATTTTTGGAGGTCCTCGATTAATGGTGCGAGATATACATCTATGTCATTTCCGGGTTGTCTGGGTCCTTGGATTAGTAATGACATCATTATATACCTGCGTTTCATGCACAACCAAGGAGGAAGATTGTAGATGGCTAACAGAACTGGCCAAGTACTGTGCCGACTGCTCATGCTTCCAAATGGACTCATTCCATCTGTGCTCACCACAATCTTGAGGTTTCTTACCTCAGAACTAAAATCTTTGAAATGTCTATCAAAATTTCTCCACTGAGGAGAATCAGCCGGGTGTCTTAGTTTACCGTCCTTTTTGCGCCCTTCTTCATGCCAACGCAATAACTTCGCATCTTTGGGATTTGCAAATAACTGTTTGAATCTCGGTATTATCGGCAAATACCACAACACCTTCGCCGGAGGCCGGCCCTTTTTGCCATCGTCACAATCAGTAGTGCCCTGGTCCTTACGTTTATACCGAGAAACACCGCACTTAGGACAAACATGCATGGCCTCGTACTCATTACGGTACAATACACAGTCATTCGGACATGCATGTATTCTTTCAATCTTCAAACCCACTGGACATATCAATTTTTTCGCCTGATATATTGTACGGGGTAACTCGTTGTTATCCGGGAGCATTTCTCCTAAAAGCTTTAATAAGGACGTGAAACTCTTATCGCTCCAACCATTTTCTGCTTTCAGGTTAAATAATTTCAACACAGCTGACAGTTTCGTAAATTTGGTACACCCGGGATACAACGGCTTTTTGGATTCATTAGACAAATATTGAAATTTATCATAATTTTTATCAGTAATTTCATCTTCCACATCATGTAACATGTCCTCCAGATTATCAATATACTCGTGTACTACATTTTCATCGATTTCCGTCTGCAGCTCATCATCGTCGTTGCGATCAAGTTCAACATTATCAAAATTTTTGTCATTCAAATCATCATCGCTGAAATCAAGTTCAAAATTATCCAAATTTTCTACATTCTCATCGCTCTCTTCACAACGGTTAGAATTCTTATTGGTACAACTACTTTCCCCAAATTCCTCACCATGCATGAACCAACATGTATATCTTTTCTTAAATCCACGACAAATCAGATGAGCTCTAATTTCTTCGGAGTCCCCAAATCTCAAAAAAATTTTACAATCTCTACAAGGACACAAAATGTCGGCTTCCTTCATCTTCACTCTATACCTCTCAGCGAATTTTATGAACTCCTCAACGCGACCCAAATATTCTTCACTATCACGTCGCAATTCATACATCCAACTTCGATCCATCTGTAAATTGAATTAAAAAAATGATTTCAATTAATCATGGTCAACATGTAAATTGGTACCAAATTCTAGGCTTACAAAGGGCCGGTTTACAATCCTAACCCACTCTTTGAATATTAGGTCCCATATGTGAACACATATTAGCGAGATTTAATTAGTATTTGAGAAAAATTCGACAGCATTTCCCCTTAACTCCCCAAGTATGCGTAAAAACCACATACTCGTAGGAGCATTAAGGGAAAATACCGTCGAACTTTCCTCAATTACTAATTAAATCCCGCTAATATGTGTTCACATCCTAAATGAGACCCAATATTCAAAGAGCAGTCCCAAAACGGGGACTATCCAAAATTAATTCCTATTGGATTAATTATGGACGGGCAAGGACCTAAAAGCATCAGTAGGGGTCGGTTATTGGACAACAATACACTACTTACACATGATCGATCTAAATAAGTACAAATAAGTAACATAAAAATAGAGGAAGAAAAGGAAAATATATATATATACACACTAACCTTAGAAAGATAGAGAGGAGAAAATACAAACTTCAAAGATCTCAGATAATACCAGCTGCTGGCCTTTGCAGAAATCGGATCAGCGCATTCAATACAGAGAGAGACAGTATTAATTACTTGATAAAAAAAAAACGGCGCTGGAAGGAGAAGGCCTTTTATACCAAAACCCTACAAAGACTTTTCTACACGGATCTTACGTTAAGAAATCCGTGTAGCTCTCTCACAAATCATACACGGCTATTTGTATTTAAGAACCGTGTTTATAATGCTAGCCTCTTCTATGAAAATTTATAAAAATCCGGGTTATGCCCCATAGGAGAATGCGTTTCTACACGGATTTTCAAGAAACAACCGTGTACATTTACTTTTGACACGGATCTTTCGTTAAGAAATCCGTGTAGCTCTCTAACAAATCATACACGGCTATTTGTACTTAAGGACCGTGTGTAATGGTAGCTAATTTCGTTTAGGTTATCTTTTAATTTTGCAAATTCGGGCAGCAAATCCCATTGTTTAGGGATGCTAAAAATTATTATGGAAATTTATAGTTCATTGATGAATAGAATTAAAGTTTTCGTCTCCTCTATATTTTTTGGGTTTTTTTTTTATTTATGGGCTAGTCTTTTTCTACACGGATTTTAAAAAAAAAATTTCCTTGTAGCTATTTCGTACATGGATATTCAACTAATATCCGTGACAATTACTATTTGGACACGGTTTTAAGTTTAATATCCGTGTATGTTATCCTATATATTTTTCAATTAACAATTTTTTTTCTGGGCTAGCCTCCAGTTTTGCTAGCCAGTTTGCTACAAAATTCAATATTGAGTTTACCCCCAGTTTTTCAGATAATTTGACATCCAATTTTCCAATTACAGCACAAAAATTATACTTAGCATTACAAAATTCATAGTTAGCATTACAAATCCATGTTCAGCAATTACAAAATTCATAAATTCATCTCCTTATTTACAATTACAGCACAAAAAATTACTAAATTCTCTATATTTTATTTAATTACAAGAACATGCTTTATATTTGAAACACAAAATAGGTGGATGGCATACAAACCGGTCAATTAATAAGGGTAAACTAAAAATTCATGTACACTAAATTATACAAATCCATATTGAGTATTACAAAATTTAAATTGAAACATTACACAAATCCATATTGAGCATATATTACACAAATCCATACTGGGTAGACATATCCTTCTTCCTGAGACTCGATCCCATAGTGATTTCATATATAAACTTAAGATTCGCTTTTGGTGCCAGTAGCCAGGGTTTACAGAGGGTAATATATATGAAGATATACATGTTTTAATAAAGAAAGAGTTTATGTAAAATGTTGGATGAAGGACCTTCTAAAAAAAAGGGAAGAGGTGGATGAAGGACCTTCTAAGCCGGATGAAGAGTCGAATGAAGAGTCGGACACAATCTTGTCAGTCTGACAAGATTGTGCCCGACTCTTCATTCGGCTCTTCATCCGGCTCTGAAGGTCCTTCATCTCACCTCTTCCCTTTTTTTACAAGGTCCTTCATCCAACTTTTTACTCAACTCTTTCTTTATTAAAACATGTATATCTTCATATTACCCTCTGTAAACCCTGGCTACTGGCACCAAAAGCGAAGAGCCATCGTTGCTCACCTGAATGTGACATGGTTCTACAAAAAACAACATTATTAGAAACAAGCACAATTATACATGCATTAGTAAAATAATCACTAAAATAACTATTATACATGCAGTCCAGTATTATACATGCATTAGTTGATTATACATGCATTACTCTATTATTAGAAACAAGCACAATTATACATGCATCACTCTATTGTACATGCATTACTGAACAAGCACAATTATCAAGCTAATCATCACTAAACTAACAAGTATACATGCATTACTCTATTATACATGCATTAGTTGATTATACATGCATTACTCTATTATTAGAAAAAGCACAATTATACATGCATCACTCTATTTAATATACTAATTATTTACATTATCTCAACAAATCAAGCATGCATGCATTAATTACTAATTCACCTAAATAAGCAATAACAAGTAACAGAAAATTAGAGTAACAAAAGATAAATATATACACGACTAACCTTAGCAAGATAGAGAGGAGAAATACAAATTAACTTCAAAGATCTCAGATCCGGGCTCCTTGTGCGCAGAAATCAGACCAATTCGTATAGAGAGAGAGAGAGATTATTAATTGATCAAAACGGCGCTGGAAGGAGAAGGCCTTTTATACCAAAACCCTACACTTTTTTCTACACGGATTTATACTTAATAAAACCGTGTACAATATGCAGTGTATAAAATTGGCAAAAACCGTGTATCGATAATCAAAACCCTAGAATAACTTTCTCCACGGATTATTATGTAAACAGCCGTGTAGCTCTGTCAAAGATTTCTACACTGCTGTTTAAACAAACAGCCGTGTGAATTTCGCATATTTCTACAATTACCGTTTGTACACGGTTTTTAGGTAAATATCCGTGTATGATTGCCCTATATATTTTTTAAGATTTTTTTTTTTTCTGGGCTAGCCTCCAGTTTTGCTAGCCAGATCTGTTCAGAATTGAGATTACCCTCCAGTTTTTCAGATAATTTTGTCATCCAGTTTTCCAATTACAGCACAAAAATTATACTTAGCATTACAAAATTCATAAATTTATATTTAGCATTACAAAATTCATAAATTCAACTCCTTATTTACTATTACAGCACAAAAATTACTAAATTCACTAATAAAACATTACAAGAAAATGCTTACAAGAACATTACTATAATTCACAAAAATTACTAAATTCACTAATAAAACATTACAAGAACATTACTAAATTCACTAATAAAACATTACTAATATGCATAAATTCATATTTTATTTAACACCTTACAAGAGAATGCTCTATCTTGGTTAGGTTCCAAAGAAATGGGTCAGACTAACTTTCAACTAACAAAACATTTTCTGAAAATTAAATTATGTTTTAGTCCCTTGTTTTTGGCGATGCATAAATGGACATGTGGCAGTGTTCTTACATTGTTGTTTAAATTCTTTCGCAAACCACGTCTTATTCAAAGGGGGTTTGTGTAAGAAATTAAACAACAATGCACTGCCACATGCCATTTATACACCGCCAAAAACAAGTGATCAAAACATGATTTAATTTAAAGAACATGTTTTATTATTGAAAGTTAGTTTTACCCATTTCTTTGGAACCTAACCAAGAAAAAACATGTTCTTGTCAAGCGTCAAATAAAATATAGTGAAAATAAAAAGAAGATGAAATTCATCACATGCTGTCCATCGGAAAGTTCATCACAATCTGTAAATAAAAAAAAAATGATGAGTAAGTAAGCAACAATAAGTAACAGAAAATTAGAGGAAGAAACGGAAAATAAATGCCAGAGATGAAGGAGATATTCATGCCAGAAGTGAAGTCCAGATGTAGGTTATCAATTATATCACATCGCTCGTCTAATTGATAGATGAGCTCCAAAGATAGCGACTTATCTTGATAGATAAGCGATCTGACATAATTGATAAACCTAAATTAAAATTCCAATTATTAACCGTGAAATGATTATCAAAGTTGATCAAAAGCGATATGTAAAGTGACCGGTCTTTCTCTCTTCCTAAGGTTATACAGGAGAACCTACAATCTACCTATGAATTGAAAAAACTCTAACCTTTCCGTTTGTTGAATTACTTGATCAAAACGGCGCTGGAAGGAGAAGGCCTTTTATACGGCGGGGGAAGGAGAATGCCTTTTATACCAAAACCCTACACTTTTCTAAACGAATTTATACTTAACAAAACCGTGTACAATGTGCAGTGTATAAAATTGGCAAAACCGTGTATCGATAATCAAAACCCTACAATAACCTTTCTCCACGGATTATTATGTGAACAGCCGTGTAGCTCTGTCAAAGGTTTCTACACTGTTATTTAAACAAAAATCCGTGTGTATTTTACATATTTCTACACGGTTCTCACCATAAATACCCGTGTAGCTCTCTCATGGCTATCTACACTGTTAGTTAAACAATAATCCGTTTACAATTCCTGATAAACGTCCGTGTAGCTCTCTCAAGGCTTTCTTCACTGATTCTTTAATAAATATCCGTGTAATAGATCCCACAGATATTTCGGGCTTCCAAAAAATTACAATAGCACACGGTTTTTGTATAAAATTGTCAAATCCGTATACAATGTGGCGTGTACAATGACCATTTCTGTAGTAGTGTTCTTACAACGAGCCTTGAAAGTGCATGGAACAAATTCATCATCAGAGTTTGCCTGATCTGGATCAGTCACAGCATACGAAGTGGTAGCCTTATCAGTACAAGGAACAAACTCGTCGTCCGATGCTGGAGGCTCTGGATCAACTTTCTTCTTTTTCAAACCAAAGCCGTAGGGGTTTTCCACAAAGTCATCGTCTGAAATTTCACACCGACCATGTCGTCTACTCCATTCCTCCATCTTATATGTCTCACAATTAAGAAAATCATGACATACTTGACACTTGTACTTTTTTCCTCGTTTTTACCTCGATCACTAATAGACACTCCTCTCGCTACGCCACGATCTCGGTTGTTCGCTTTCTTACCTCGTTTGTTACTGTCCATACCTACTAGCCTCAAAATCACTCAAAATCGCCTCTCTTTCGGTTCTGGATTTGTTGAAATGAATACTGTGCTGCTCAGGAGAGAGAAAAACCTCTTTTATAGGGGTTTTATAGCGGACCGCCCAGCTACTAGGCGGTCAGCTGTGGGTAGTGAACCGCCCAGAAGTGGACGGTCTGGTAGGAAAATGGACCGCCCAGCAAGCGGGCAGTTGAGGTAGATTTAAAAATAAGTTTGGCGTGGGGGCAGATTTGATAATTTTTTTTTTTTTGTATTAATAAAAATATCGGCATTCCAACTCGGCCTTGATTTGATTACAAAGTTTGAGTTACTTCAGGGGACCTGGAAAAAATCGAAGAAGGGAGCGTTCGATGAGCATCGGACCAAAATCTATACAATGAACTATATGAGCTGTCAGATTTAATCATGATTCGTGTTTTCAGCATCAGATTCGAACGGACCAAAATCGAACGGCCGTGACTGGATACCGAACCCGTACTATCCAAGCATCATCCAACAAATCTTAACCGTCGAAGTAAGGTTATAAAACCTAAACCCAGTCAGTTCGCGTTTCCTCTCTCTCTCTCTTGTAGCTAGGGTTTTTGCGGCGCCACCTCGTCTTCCTCCCTCCTCTCCAGGTAACAAAGTTTAAATTCTATTAAAAAAATGATTTATTTTAATAAGGTTCCAGTACTTCGTCCTAATTCATCTATTTTTTTTTTTTTTTTTTGTGTATTTCTGCATTTTCTTGTTATTTTTTGCTTAATATAAGATCGCATGTGTGTGGAGAAATTTTGAGGGGTAGATCGAAAATGTAGTTCGATTAGATTTGTTATCTTCACAAGTGTACAACCGTAGATTTAAAATGTGCTGTGGAATGATCAATTAGTTTTGTTCTTTTCACAATCTAGATGGGTAGAGTAGATTTGAAACTTTAATTTATGAATTTAATTTTTTTTTTTTGTATTTTCAGTTTGTTTCAAGAAAACGAGAGATGGCACCTCCTGCTAAAGGTTTAATTTTATTTTGCATTTTTTCCATTTTAGTAAATTTGTTCTCTTTTGTGGTTACATATGTGAAATATAATCATGTGAAGAAACCAGTAAAGGAATTTCTGATGTCTGTATTAAATACATTTTCAATTCAATTTTAATGATGTAGCTCATGCAATGATGTTATTTTTGTTAGATTGGCATCTAATTGACTGATAAATCATGTTTCTGTTGTCTAATATTTTACAAATTTTGTCAATTTTCCAAATTTCTTAAGAAGATACGCACTGAAATAAAGAAAAAGAAAAAGAAGATACGCACTTCAGTCACCTTCCACCGGCCCCGCACTTTGAAGAAGCCGAGAACTCCTAGGTATCCCCGCCAAAGTGCACCTGGGAGGAACAAGCTTGATCAATACCAGATTCTCAAATATCCTCTCAGTGTTTTAGAATACCCATTTGTTATAGATAGACCTCTAGCAAAACTATGCAATAATTCATTGTATGAATGAATACTTGAAATTGTGTGTAATCATGGTGCTTGTGACACAAAAATATTTTATTTTATTTTTCAGAAAAACAGAAAAATACAAAAAAAAAAATCAGAAATGAGAAAAATAAAAAAAAAATAGAAAAACATAGAAAAAGAAAAAAAATAGAATAAAAGATGGAGGATAAAAAGAGTACGAGTGCCTACGCAAGACTGATTACCAATAGGCTCGAGAAAACCTCCCAAACTTTAAATTTTGTACATATTTAATTTTTCAAAAATAGTCACAAGTACCAACACACTTAGTTGTCATATTTTGCTCCAATCAATTGAGAAGGAAAATCAAAATTTATATCATTAGAATTCCTATTGATTGGAAGTGATCCATTTATAATCGAAGGGGAAATTAATACTCCCAATTTTAAGGATATTTGTGAAATAGATTTCTCAATAATAATTTTTCTAGGGCAAGCATAATGAGATCAATCATGGGGTGAATAAATTGTTCAAGGGAGAGATCATGAATATTTTAGAATTCTAAATTTTTATTGTCATACCAATTGTACCAAACCCTAGTCCTAATTTAATTTTAAACAAATCCTTGAGATTGTATGGTTCAACCTAGACCGGATTTTTGACCAGCTGGGATGTCGTTGCTTGAGGACCAGCAACAATTCAAGTTGGGAGGCGTGATCAGAGTCAGAATAACGATGATTTACGTAGGATTTTGGCTTAGGTTTTACATATTTTCTCACACTTATGTTTGATTTATTAGAGAAAAAGGCTACTGTCACCCTTTTTTATGTTTTATTGCAGAAAACAGGTTTTGGGACTATTTTACATCAAATAGAGCTAGAATCGGGTCAATCGGATCAGCAACGCTCATCGACTAAGTCTCTGTGACGGTCCGTATTGACTGATACGAACCAGGCCTAGCACAGACCAGAAGATAGCGCTGTAAGCATTAAACCCTAACCGTCAAGGTCCTAATACGGACCGTATCGCCTGATACGGTCCGTATCCGAAGGCACCTCTTGGGGAATAACTGCCGATAGTTGTTTCCATATCAGTTTCTTAGCCCCTACTCAACCTCTACACGTCCCTCCACTCCTATATAAGGCCTCTGGACAGAAGAAATAAGCATCTTTGTAATTAGGGTTAGATTTGATTAAAGAGAGAAGAGAGGAGTACTTGTAATGATGCCGTCCTGCGGCTAAGTTCCTTTTCTTAGGGCTAGACAATAAACCTTGTTACTCTTGATGTTTTGATATATATATTTCTGTTAATTATGGTTTATTGTTGTTGTACCAAAATGCTTTTGTGATTTAATATCTCTTCATCTAATTTCAATAATCTAGTTTTAGTCTGTTAGGGTAGTGACAGTACTTTAATGGTAAGAGAAACTATTTGTATGAATTAGCCTCATTGAGATCTATTAGGTTTATGTGAAAAAAACCTTAGCGGGGAAACCATAAACCAGACCAACAAAACGCGTACCAAATTCCATCACTTGCGTAAGGAAAATCGCAGTGATCTGTGTAGTAATTTGGACTGTTTAGAGATCAGTCATTTGCGTAAGGAAAATCACAATGTCCTATGTAGAATCTCGATGAAAGATCTGTTATTCTTGCGTAACATAAATCGCAATGACCTATGTGGTTATATTTCATAAAACAATAACAGAAAATCAGACGCAACAAGAATATATTGTCAAGGCGGATTGAGTGGCAATGGTGTGACAAAACTCTAGGAATTCTCATCTCTATCTTTATTTTAATTACTTTTAATTGCTTCCTAATTTACATTGATCACAACAACTCTCAATTTTGAAATTTTGTCTAGCCTTTCGAAAGATTGTGATTCGATCGCTCAAAGCATTGAACCAATATTTTCTGTGGATCGACCTCGATTATACTACTCGATAGGATTGTGCGCTTGCAGTCCGAACCGATAGTATTTCCGAGTTTATAAATATTAAAAGAAACATTGCTCTCTTTTGAGTGATCAGTTATGCAATTTCCTAATTACAATTCAGAAATAATTAAACATGCTCTAATGCAAACTACAAAATTTAAAGGTGCGAATGACAGGTCAAGTGGTCGACTGGTAAGAGTACGCCACGAAAAGATAATTCAGATATCCCACACCTGTAGGGTAGCAGTGGTGGTACGCGCTAATAGCCTCCGGGATCCACGTAATCCTCGCCTGCTCCTGTACAAGCGTCAGCAGGATCGGTCCACGGGTTAGAATCTACGTAGGTCTGCTGACATGTAATTTAGACGTAACTTAATTAAATTCTAAACTAAGTATCTGTAACCCTTATTACCCCATTTAATTATTTTCACTAAGTGTTCGTATTTAATTAATTAATTAACTAGGGTTCGAATCTGCTCAATAGGTTCGGTCGGTTTGACTCGATTCCGATTGAGCATAATATTGGTCCAACTTTAATTAATTTAACGTACTTAAATCATTTGTTATATTTTAATTTGAAGATAAACTACGTATCTAATTAGTTAAATACCTAAGTAGTGTCATTTACGTGTTTTTACACTAATTTGCTTAAGGAAAGATCTTCGTAGTTTAAATTACTACTATTAAGTTCCTAATTAACTACTTACGATATAAATTTGTTCCCCAAATAATTTTAAATTTAAATCTAAGTACATAACTATTTAATTATAATATTTCGAAAGTCGTACGAAATTATTTTAATAACTTGTACAAGTCGATAAACTTATAAGTATAAAATAATACTTGATTATCTAATTATCCCGTTAACTACATTTTTGTAATGGTAATGATTCGAAAGTATTAATATGTTGTTAATTAATTGTCCTTTATTAATTAATAACATATTCTATTTATAAATTATTTTCTTTGTTTAAAAACTACATTTTACTTATTCTAATTATTTAATTACTTAACTAACATTTTAAAAAATTTCATATTTCCGCCTAATACAAAAATCCAACAGTCACGGCCCAGCAGAGCCAAAGGCCCAAAGTCCAATTTTCCAAATTAATATACATATAGGGCCGGCCCAATACCCAAGTAATATCATTTTTGCAATTTAGCCCTTGAATTAAAATATTTCACACAAGGGCTTAATAATTCCATTTTCAACCCTTACTTATTTTATTTCACAATTTGGCCCCTGTCATTTCAAGTTCGATACCAGTGGCAATACTGGGTTGGTACCGACTGGTACCAGCATCATCCGACAACCACAGAACCGGACACAACACATCACACAATAGTATCGCTACTGGTACAATACCAGTAAGGTAAGCAAGCAACAGGCCGGTACCGGACACACAAGGAGAAACCAGAAAGCAAGTAACCAGGTACAACGCACACAAGGGAAACCAGAACAAGTAAATCAGGTCACACCGATACAAAGCACACAAGGGAAAACAGAAACAAACAAATCGGCAGAAAAATCACACCCGGCGAGCCAGTAACCGAGAAGCAAACCGCACAGCCCCAATGTCATCGTCTCACCGAGAAAATCAACAACTCGCGTGAGACAAGTTAAATTCCCGAAATCAAGCATAATCTCACCACAATCACAAATAAAAAGGGGTGCTTTTATTTACCCGAAAGAAGGAAATCACAAAGAGAGGCTTGATTAGGTCGGTACCGAGGCACCAAGAAATTCCTCGCTTCTCGACCTTCCAACTCAGCAACCACCACAAGGAATGCACCAAATCGCAAGAAAGAGGCACCAATAGCGGCACCACCAGGAAACACCACAAACCAGAAAAATCGCACAATAGCACCAGCAAGCTTAGATCAACGGAAAACCCCTTTTTAGGGTTTCGGATTATAGAATCACAGAGGGGAAACAAAAAAATCGGAGAGAAAGGCAAAAAATCTCAACACATGAGAGCAAAACAACAACCAACAGCCCAAACGGAGAGAGAGAGGAAGGGTTTTATAATACCCGAGAGAGAAACCCCGATATTCAACGTTGTCAGTGGGCAGGTGCAAAGCCCACGCGCCTCAGCGCAAATCGTCAAAGTCGTACCAGCGATGGAACAGGAGTAGTTCGAACCAAGACCGCGCGGGAGGGGAGGCGATCGCCTCCATTTTCTTCTCCCCGAAGGAAACAGCGGGGAAGAGAAATAAGAGGGAAAAAGGGGTGGCCCCCAGTTTAGAGATAGAAAAAGAGAAAGGGGGAGGGATATAAGAGAACCCATATTGCATCAAGATCCGTGCAAATGTTAAATCAAACGGTTGAAAGAAATCATAATCATCAAGATGGTTATTTTAGTGAGCCCCTTTGATAAATTCAATTAAAAATCCGGGAGATAAAACAAAATTTCGTATTTTTAGAATTTGGACGAAACTCTCGGTTAATTCATAATTTATTTGCTTACCTGTTTAGTTATTAAATTAAATGGTCATTAAATATGATTGGTTTAAATTCGAAATTTATAATTACACCAACTTAACAAAATTTTGTAAATTTCCAATTGATTTAACGTATAAATCAACACAATCCATTTAACTTAATTAATTCTATTTATTTAATTAATTTCAAAACCTGTTAAATTAATATTTTTAGATATAAGCATTTCCAATTTAATAATCCGATTTACTAGTCAATTATATATAGAACAATTCATTCGGTTAGATATTTAATTGACCTAAGTTTTATTTAGTTGTAAAACTCGATCATTAGACTAAGTAATTAAGTTTTAATTTTACGGGTTATAACAGTCTGATCCCCACCTCACCAAAAAAATTCCTTCTCGCCATATCTATTCATGTATTACCAAAATCGGCAAATTAAAAACCGACATATAATATTGGCATTGAGGTTAACACTGAGTTGATTAAAACTATTCTCCCCGCACTTGACAGCAGTTTTGCCTTCCACCCTGAAAGTCTTCTGTTGATGTTCTCAATTAATGGCATAAAGGTTGTTTTGGGTAATTTGGTATCCGACAGTGGTAAACCGTGGTATGTGAACGGAAATTTATTTCGCTTGCATCCCAGAATTCGTGCAATTCTTTTAAATCCTGTTGATTAGTGACCGTGGCCATTATCTCTGATTTCTCAAGATTTATCCTTAGGTCGGATATGGTCCCAAATGTAAGTAATATAATCTTTAGTATATGAACATGTTGTTTCTCCGGTTTAATAAAAAAAAAGTGCATCGTCTGCATAAAGTAGTGATGGAGCCATCCACAAAATTGGTATTCTGAGAGCCCCCGTGCTTGTTGGTCTATCTAACCACCTCAGGATGTAGTCCATGGCAATGATGAATAGGAATGGCGACATTGGATCACCCTGCCATCCACCTATTTTAAGGAGAATTTGTTTTCCCAAAAGACCGTTAGTGATGATTTGCGAAGAGCCAGGTAACACTAATCTTTTGATCCATGACACTGATCACCCAAAAGTGAGCGATGTTATATTTTAAAATTTATAAACTCGGAAATGTTATCGGTTCGGATCGCAAGTGCACAATCCTATCGAGTAGTACAATCGAGGTCGATCCACATTAGAGTCTTGAGCGGTCAAATCACAATCTTTCGAAAGGCTAGACAAAATCTGAAAATTTGAGAGTTGAAGTTGTGATCAATGTAAATTTGGCAATAATTAAAAGTAATTAAAATAAAGATAGAGATGAGAATTTCTAAGATTTCGGCACACCATTGCTACTCAATCCTCTTTGATATTCTACTTCTATCGGGTCTAATTTCATGTTGTTGGTTATGGAAGACACTACATAGAACACTGCGAGTTACTTACACAAATGACGGGACTTCCATTGGGATACTTTATAGGACACTGCGAGTTACCTTACGCAAATGAGGGTGATTACGGACCGAATATGGCCCGTATTGGTGATCGGTGGTGATGGGGGAGATTTCTCTTGGTGACCGGTGGTGTAGTGCGAGGGTGTGCTCTGGTTGTGCAAGAAAGAGGAGAAGGAGAAGAGAAAGGATAAAAAGAAAGAGGAAGAAGAAAGAAAGAGGAGGAGAGAAAACGGGAGAGAAACGACTCAAAAATAGAAAAACCCAAATTTGAACGGTTACTAAACCTCGCGCCTCTTTGTTAACGGGTTCACATCTCTCAGATTAGCCTTCATTATGGACCGTATCGGGTGATACGGTTCGTATCCAGTCCGTTATGCTGAACCTGATAACTGCCTCCAAACCTATCTTCTGAATACATACCACGTAGGCCGATACGGACCGTATTCGCCACTTGTCTTCTTTTCCTTCTAACATTCTGCTTCGTATTCACTGCCCTGGTCCGTATTGATTGATATGGCCCGTACCAAAGAATATTTTATTGTCTTTTCCAATATTTTTTACCGAGCCCTTCCTCCAGCATGTTCACCTGGTCATGAGAAATAGGTAGATGTGATTTGTCCCGCTGTTAAGGTCCTAAGTAAACTAGAAATAAATAATTATTGAAAATATATAAATGTCATTGGGTTGCCTCCCAAGAAGCGCTTGTTTAAAGTCGTTAGCTTGACTTTGTTTCTTGTTAGTTCATTCTAGATGTCCTCCTGACAATGCGAACGAGTCGCTTGTCTAAAGGATTGTCTTAAATGTGATATGTGGTCTTGTTATCGTCGTCTTTTTTGAAGAATTCGATTGTGAGTTTCTTTCAAATCATCTTTCCTCCTTCGTATGCAACAGGAATGGTTCTTTCTTCTCTTGAGTCGAGGTTGGTTACATCTTGCCCTTTATCTTCTTCATTGCTCGGTGCTCGCAATCCGGGGTCGAATCCTAGACTCGCGATGAGTACTGATTCAATCTCATCCAATCTTTGAGAAATTGCATCGAGTTCTTTGCGAATGTTCTTGATTGATGCGAGGGCTAAGAGAGAATAATTCTTGTTGTTGGCGGTATTAGGACTCTTCTTTCGATCATCAGTTCGTGCTGTCTCGGAGGTTGGATTGGTTTGATTTTTTTCTCTATCATTATCATCTTGTATATTGAACAGTCTCTCCATCTCTGCTATGCACATTACTTCCCTAATGTCTTCTAGTTCATCCAGCCGCAATTCATCATCGCCAGACTCATCCAGTATTGTCAAGCTGTAAAAAAGATTGATGTCCGAAGAGATCTCGAAGGTTTCATTTATGTTGTAGATCATCTTGTCTTCTCCAACATTTAATGAAATCTTCCCATTCCTAACATCAATCATTCCTAACATCAATTAAAGGTTCAAATCTACTCAACCTACATTTCGGATCTAATCGATTAAACTGAATCTGCAGTTGTACAAATGTGAAGATAAAAAAATCTAATCGATCTACATTTCAGATCTATACATCAAACTTCGCTACCTGGAGAGGATGAAGGAAGACGAGGTGGCACACAAAAACTCTACCTACGAGGGAGAGAGAGAGCGAGAGAGAGAGAGAGGAAACGTGAACTGAGTGGGTTTAGGTTTTATGACCTCACTTCGACAGTGCAGATTTTTTGGATGACGCTTGGATCGTACCGGTTTGATATCTGGTCACAGCCGTTCGAATCTGGAAGCTAGACGCACGAATCTTGATGCCAAAATGATGGCTCGTATAGGTCATTAGATCGATTATGGTCCGATGCCCATCGAACACTCCCTTCTTCGATTTTTCCAGAACACATGAAGTAACTCAAATTTTGTGATTAACATCCGGGACGAGCTACAATGCATGGGCCTCTTTAACATCCGGGCCAATGCAGATCGGACGGTCAAAATACAATCTTAAAATTTGCGGTATCTTAGATGATAAGAATTCTTCTTTTGATCGGGTTAAAGGTTCAAATCTACTCGACTCATCATTTGGATTGTAAGCTTGTGGAGAGAAAAAAGAACTAATTGATCATTCCAAAGCACTTTTTAAATCTACGGTTGTACACTTGTGAAGATAACAAATCTAGTCGAACTACATTTTGATCTATACCTCAAAATTTCTCCACACACATGCGATCTTATATTAAGCAAAAAATAACAAGAAAATGTAGAAATACACGAACAAAAATAGGTGAATTAGGAAGAAATACTGGAACCTTATTAAAATAAATGAAGTTTTGATTATCCGGTCACGACCGTTTGATTTGTTATTAGATTTGCTCCTACGTGATCCACTCGAATCTCGAAGCTGGTCGGCATGAATCTTGAAGTAAATCTGACGGCTTATATAGGTCATTGTATCGATTTTGATCCGATGCCCATCAAACGCTCCCTTCGTTGATTTTTCCATATTACCTGAAGTAACTCAAATTTTGTGATCAAAATCCGGGCCAAGCGAGAATCCGTGCCAAGCGAGCATGAAAATCCAGGTTGCAAAATATTATTCTTTTTAATTTTTTTTTAGTAAATATTCTTTTTAATTTAAATTTGTCTAAAATACAGTTAGATGATTTATTACCATTTAATTAAGAGAAATTTAGTTCAACCATTTTCTAAACAATATGAAATGCAATTACAGACTGCCTCCTTTTGCTTTGCTTAATTCGTTTTGATATTCATGCATCTTAAAAAAAAAACTGTTTTGATTGGCGAAGGTCGCCTCTTGATTATCAAGGCCCATGACCCAGATTAGAGCATATTAATTCACAAGTTGTTGCATGATAAATATCAAATCAATAATTATTTTTTTCCAACATAAAGAAATAAAAAAAACAAGTCAAAAGCTTACAGCGGAGAAGAGGATTGAGAGGGGGGGAGAAGAAATAATCTCGACGGTCTGAAGCGATGGGCGATTGAGAGCGGGAGCGCAAAGAGAAGGTGGAGCAATGGGGTGGCTGAGAGAGAGTGAAGAAGGAGAAAATATTCAAAGGGGTCAGTTCGACAGTCACGAGAGGTCTGATTTTACAACTTGCATGATACAATCTTACGAGCATTACATAAATTAAGTACTAAAATCTCTTTCACTCATATATATGTTACTGACAAAATCGAACATTGCAGCACCTGAGGGCAGGGATTATTCACCTTCTGATGATGATTAATTAATTTGTGTCTGATTAGAAAAAGCAACCCCGTTTTGAATTTTGTTATCAGTGATGATGATTAAATTATTCTCTGTCTGTTTAGGAAAAACAACCCCACGATGGATTTTGTTATCAGTGATATCTAGAGGGTCCTTAATTTTGTAGCTACTAACTTGCAAGTTAATTACATATATGATACAAATTAGCTGTTTCTATTTATATTAATTGTCTATTCCTATTAGCTTGTATATGGTTTCATATTAATTGTTGATATTTAATATAAATGAATGGATAATATATATACAGAGGTTAGACTCCAATAAATATATATATATATATATATATATATATATATATATATATGAGATAGACTATGGTGAGTTGTGAAGTAAAACGTCGTTTTACTTCACGCCATATTTTCATTTTGAAAATCCAAACCACCGATTCGAACCGCTCAACATGTTCTCTATATTGAAATGTGCTTGGAGACTAAATTTTACATTTTTTGAAATTTTTTAACTATTTATTAAGCCACTTTGAAATCGCTGATTCACTGTGAACAGTAAAAAACAGTAAAATTTTCTGGACCACCGGATCAGTGATTTTCAAAGTGGCTTAATAAATAGTAAACAAATTCCAAAAAATGTAAAATTTAGTCTCCAAACACATTTCAATATAGAGAACATGTTGAGCGGTTCAGATCGGTTGTTTGGATTTTCAAAATTAAAATATGAGCGTGAAGTAAAAATGACCTCTTACTTCACAACTCACCATAGCCCAGCTCTCTCTCTCTCTCTCTCTCTCTCTCTCTATATATATATATATATAGAGCTGGGCTATGGTGAGTTGTGAAGTAAGAGGTCATTTTTACTTCACGCTCATATTTTCATTTTAAAAATCCAAACAACCGATCCGAACAGTTAAACATGTTCTCTATATTGAAATGTTCTTGGAGACTAAATTTTACATTTTTTGGAATTTGTTTACTATTTATTAAGCCACTTTGAAAATCGCTGATCCGGTGGCCCAGAAAATTTTACTGTTTTTTACTGTTCACAGTGGATCAGCGATTTCAAAGTGGTTTAATAAATAGTAAAAAAATTCCAAAAAATGTAAAATTTAGTCTCCAAGCACATTTCAATATTTAGAAAATGTTGAACAGTTCGGATCGGTTGGTTGAATTTTCAAAATGAAAATATGGCGTGAAGTAAAACGACGTTTCACTTCACAACTCACCATAGCCTATCTCTCTCTCTCTCTCTCTCTATATATATATATTTAGGAGTTGGTTATGGTGCTATGTGAAGCATAGAGGGCCTCCGTGCTACGGCTCAATTTTTGAGTTTTTAAATTTCTAATGGTCGATCCGAACCGTTCAACATGATCTCCATATAAATATGTACATGCAAACCAAATTTTACATTTTTTAGAATTTTTTTACTATTTTTTTAGATAGGTAGAAAATCACTTGATCTGAATGGTACAGAATTTTCAGATCAAGTGATTTTCTACCTATCTAAAAAAATAGTAAAAAAATTCTAAAAAATGTAAAATTTGGTTTGCAAGTACATATTCGTATGGAGATTATGTTGAATGGTTCGGATCGACCGTTAGGATTTTGAAAACTCAATTATTGAGCCGTAGCACGGAGGCCCTCTATGCTACACGTAGCATATTAGCCAGATTCTATATATATATATATATATATATATATATATATATATATATATATAGAGGAGGGATCAAGTTCCAACAAAGTTACAACAACAATTTTTTTCATTTTCAAAGTCCAAATCGTCGATCCAAACCGTTCAACATGATTATCTAAATAAAATGTGCTTGCAGATCAAATTTTACATTTTTTTGAATTTTTTTACTATTTATTAAGATGGGTACAAAATTCAATGGTCTGAGTATGACTATTTTTTTGTAAAATACTTAATAAATAGTAAAAAAATTCAAAAAAATGTAAAATTTGATCTGCAAGCACAATTTATTGTGGAGATCATGTTGAGCAGTTTGGATCGACGATTTGGACTTTAAAAATGAAACAACTGATTGTTGTAACTTTGTTGTAACTCAAATTTGTTGTAACTTGATCCCTCCTCATATATATATATATATATATATATATATATATTTATATATTCACATAAATTACCAACGGCTCAAAATTAGTAACAGATGGCATAGCTAAAATGACCAAGAGACATGCCAAATGCCAACTGTAACATCCTGAAAAATTAAATAATTTTTTTTAATTTCAAAAATTACCTTGAATCTATACATAATAATTGTGATTATTTATGTTGAGAAATTTTTCATCAATGTCCTTCGGAGGAAACATAAGTTTTATAATTATTACAAATCATATTATTTTCTTTTTATATTTTTGTTTCTGATTTTTATCCGTTATTTTGATAATGCACCCCTTCGTATGCAAGCTGTAATTCATTAATAGATTGGCATCTCTCCGGTTTATATATCTCTATCTATTTCCGTTAATTATTTATGTTGAGAAATTTTTCATCAATGTCCTTCGGAGGAAACATTAGTTTATAATTATTACAAATCATATTATTTTCTTTTTATATTTTTGTTTCTCATTTTATCCGTTATTTTGATAATGCACCCCTTCGTATGCAAGCTGTAATTAATTAATAGGTTGGCATGTCTCCGGTTTAAATATCTCTATCTATTTCCGTTAATTATTTACTTATAAATACTTATACTCTTCATGGTATCAAATTAATTCTTTTCTTTCTCAGACTTTCACGCACAATGAATCTTACTACTCATTACATTCACAAAGTAATATGCTGATCTCCATTCACTACTACAAAAACTGACTTTGTACACTGCACATTGTACACGGATTTGGCAATTATATTAAAAACAGTGTACCAAATATGATTTTTTACTTGTTCAAAAGATTTGCACGATTTCTACACGGATAATTAGTTAATAATCAGTGTAGAATTATTAGAGAGAGCTACACGGTTTATTAGAAACCAAAAATCCGTGTGTAAAGAGGTCCGTGTGCAAATAATTGAGAGAGCTACACGGACTTTTAATACAAAGCCGTGTAGGAATATTACACACGGTTTTTTGATAATATATCCGTGTAGAAATAGTATAATTGTACACGGATTAATAACAAAAGAGCCGTGTATGTTTAGTTGGAGAGCTACACGGATTTATAACTAAATAGCCGTGTATAATAGTGTAGGGTTATAATGTCTTCCCCTTCCAGAGCGCCGTTTTGATCAAGTCTTTTAGTTAATACATCTCGAACTGAGCTCTCTGAACTGAGCTTTTTCCTATCAGATTTCTGCGAATTGATCGAGGCCAGCAGCTGAGATCTGAGATCTTTGAATTAAGTTTGTATTTTCTCCTCTCCATCTTTCTAAGGTTAGTAATATGTATTTAAATCATTTTCTTCCTCTAATTTTCTGTTATTTAGGCTTATTTAGGTCATTTCATGCATGCTTGATTTCATAATTTTAGATGTAATTAATTAGTGTATTGTGGTCCAATAACCGACCTTTAGATGCTTTTAGGTCCATGCCCGTTCAAAATTAATCCAATAGGGATTAATTTTGGATAGTCCCCGTTTTGGGACTGCTCTTTGAATATTATGTCTCATTTAGGATGTGAACACATATTAGCGGGATTTAATTAGTATTTGAGGAAAGTTCGACAGTATTTTCCCTTATTGCTCCTACGAGTATGTGGTTCGTACGCATACTTGGGGAGTTAAGGGGAAATGCTGCCGAATTTTTCTCAAATACTAATTAAATCTCGCTAATATGTGTTCACATATGAGACATAATATTCAAAGAGTGGGTTAGGATTGTAAACCGGCCCTTTGTAAGCCCAAAATTTTGTACACGAAGGAGAATGTTGACCATGCATGATTAATTGATCAAATCATTTTTTTAATTTAATTTACAGATGGATCGAAGCTGGATGTATGAAATGCGACGTGACAGTGAAGAATATTTGGTTCGCGTTGATGAGTTTATAAAATTTGCTGAGAGTTATAGAGTGAAGAAAAAAGAAGAAGACATTTTATGTCCTTGTAAAGATTGTAAAAATTTATTAAGATTTTTGGACATCGAAGAAATTAGAGCTCATTTGATTTGTCAGGGATTTAAGAAGAGATATACATGTTGGTTCATGCATGGTGAGAAATTTGGGGAAAGTAGTAGTGCCAATAAAGATTGTAATCGTGAATTGAATGATGAGAATGTTGGAATTTCTGATAATTTTGAACTTGATTGGAACGAGGATTATGAGAGTGCCGAATATTCTGATAACGTCGAACCCGAAAATGACGATGATGAGATGGAGAGGAATTTTGATGAAAATGTAGAACACGAGTTTACTGAAAATCTGGAGGATATGTTACGTGATGTGGAAGATGAAATTAGTGATAAAAATTATGATAAATTTCAAAATTTGTCTAATGAATCCAAGAAGCCGTTGTATCCCGGGTGTACCAAATTTACAAAACTGTCAGCTATGTTGAAATTATTAAACTTAAAAGCAGACAATGGTTGGAGCGATAAGAGTTTCACGTCCTTATTACAGCTTTTAGGAGAAATGCTTCCAGATAACAACGAGTTACCCGTTACAATATATCAGGCAAAGAAGTTGATATGTCCAATGGGGTTGAAGATCGAAAGAATACATGCATGTCCGAATGACTGTGTATTGTATCGTAACGAGTACGAGGCCATGCATGTCTGTCCTAAATGCGGTGTTTCACGATATAAACGTCGTAAGGACTAGGACACTGATGATTGTAACGAGGACACAAATGGCCGACCTCCGGCTAAGGTGTTGTGGTATTTGCCGATAATACCGAGATTCAAACGGTTGTTTGCGAATCCCAAAGATGCAAAATTATTGCGCTGGCACGAAGAAGAGCGCAAAAATGACGGTAAACTAAGGCACCCGGCTGATTCTCCTCAATGGAGAAACATTGACAGACATTTCAAAGAATTTGGTTCTGAAACGAGGAACCTTAGGATTGTGGTGAGCTCAGATGGAATGAGTCCGTTTGGAAGTATGAGCAGTCGGCACAGTACTTGGCCAATTCTTTTATGCATCTACAATCTTCCTCCTTGGTTGTGCATGAAACGCAGATATATAATGATGTCATTACTAATCCAAGGACCCAGACAACCCGGAAATGACATAGATGTATATCTCGCACCATTAATCGAGGACCTCCAAAAATTGTGGCGTGATGGCGTCCCGGTGTGGGATGCGTATATGAAAGAGACCTTTAACTTACGGGCCATGGTGTTTTGCACCGTAAATGATTTCCCCGCGTACGGGTATTTGTCGGGTTACACTTGTAAAGGAGCAAAAGCGTGCCCGATCTGTGAAGATGACACGCAGGTGCTGAGGTTGAAAAATTGTCAAAAGAATGTATTCATGGGGCATCGTAGGTTTCTTCCTATTAATCACCCATATCGTAAGAAGAAGATGGCATTCAACGGGAAAATTGAGCTTGGAGTGGCTCGTCATCCATTAGACGGGGAGAGTGTCTTCGAACGGGTAAAAAACATTGATGTTGTTTTTGGAAAATGCATCAAAGCACTACCGAAGAATATTTGGAAAAAGAGGTTCATATTTTGGGAGCTACCGTACTGGAAATATTTAGAAGTGAGGCATTGCCTAGATGTCATGCATGTCGAAAAAAATGTCTGTGACAGTTTAATTGGTTTATTATTGAACATTCCGGGGAAGACTAAAGATGGTATTAAAGTGAGAAAAGACATGGTAGAGATGGGAATACGACACGAGCTCGCACCGCAGGAGAAAGGAAAGCGCACATACCTACCCCCCGCACTGTGCACAATGTCAAAGAAAGAGAAAACAAGCTTCTGTGAATGCCTCAATGGTATAAAAGTCCCATCAGGATATTCTTCGAATATTAAGAAGTTGGTGTCGATGAAGGACTTGAAACTGGTCGGTCTGAAATCTCACGACTGTCATGTTTTATTGACACATATAATTCCCGTTGCAATTCGGGGAATTTTACCAAAGCATGTTCGTCAAACCATTACGAAGCTTTGTTCTTTCTTCAATGCAATAAATTCCAAAGTGATAGACCCTCTAAAATTGGACTCTTTGCAAAAGGAGGTCGTCGTTACTCTTTGCCAACTTGAGATGTATTTTCCGCCATCTTTTTTCGATGTCATGATTCACCTTGTTGTTCATCTTGTGAGAGAAATTAAGATTTGTGGTCCCGTGTTCCTTCGGTATATGTATCCATTTGAGAGATACATGGGCATCTTGAAAAAATACGTAAGGAACCGACATCGACCCGAAGGCAGCATTATAGAAGGATATTCTATGGAGGAGGTGATTGATTTTTGCACCAAATACTTGACCGGTGTGGATCCTATTGGCGTTCCAAAATCTCGATACGAGGGAAGGCTCCAAGGAGTCGGGACAATTGGGTTGAGAGCCGTAGTTGCTGATCTAAATGAACTACAAAAGGCACATTTTATTGTACTACAACACATGACAGATGTTGCTCCCTATATAGATGAGCACATGACAATCCTTCAACAACAAAACTACACGAGGAGTCAGAAGTGGCTTACTAACGAGCATAATCGTTCTTTTATAGGATGGTTGAAAGAAAGAGTGCAGTCACACCCCGTACCAGAAATTGTTAAACTACTTGGCGAAGGACCCCAAATTGTTGTTAGAACATTCCAAGGATACGAGATTAATGGATATACATTTTACACTAAATCCCAGAGTGATAAGAGCACGATGCAAAACAGTGGGGTGACGTTGGTGGCGACCTCTCAAGAATTCAGTAGATCCGGAGATGGCCGGGCTGTAATAGCATCAAAGTCATATTATGGCGTTATTCAAGAAATTTGGGAGCTCATTTACAGTCCTCGCCTGAGCATTCCCGTGTTTCGGTGTCAATGGGTCGAAGACCGAGGTGTTAAAGTTGATAACGATGGGTTCACACTCGTTGATTTAAACAGGGTTGGGCATGTTGATGATCCGTTTATACTCGCCAAGCAAGCCACCCAAGTCTTTTATGCCACTGACCCGAGTGATGATAGGTTGAGCGTCGTCCTATCCGGAAAAAGAAGGATTGTCGGGGTAGAAAATGTCGTCGATGAAGAAGAGTACGACTAGTTCGACGAAGTACCTCCATTTTGTACCGATGTGCAAACTGAGGTAGCAACACTTGATGGGGTAGACGAAGCTGACTACATGCGGTCCGACCACAATGAAGGATTATGGGCCGAGGGTACTGTTCAAATAGTGGAAAAAAGGAGAAAAAGGAAAAAAAAATCATAATGTATAATATTTATTTTGTTTAAGACCGTGTAGCTTTTAATATTGCAACTTTAGCTTGTAATATATCAAATAAAAAAGGAAAAAAAGAGGAAAAAAAGGAAAAAAGCATAATGTAGTATTAGTATTATCAAATATTAGTATTAGTTTTTGAAACAATGAAGGATTATGTTTAATGAAGGATTATCAAATATTATCAAATATTGCAACAATGAAGGATTATGTTTAATGCTTATAATATTATCAAATATTTGTATTAGTTTTTGAAAATATTAGTTAAAACATTTAATAATAAAATAAAATAAATATTAGTTAAAATATTAGTTTTCAAAATTTCCTATTTGCCATCCTAAAATCATCAAATTTACCAAATTGCCAAATTTACCAAATCATCCTAAAACCCTGCTGAAGTATTGCGGCCCGCAACCATTCATATTGCGGCCCAAAACAAAACAACTCAGAGAATTTACCAAATTGCCAAATTTACCAAATCATCCTAAAACCCTGCTGAAGTATTGCGGCCCGCAACCATTCATATTGCGGCCCGTAACCATTTATACAGTGAACTTGCGACCTATTTATACAGTGAAACAAAACAACTCAACTGGAAACCTGAAATTTTACTGAACCTGGGACCCACCTGTCGGACCTATTTATACACGGACTTTTAGCTAATAGTCCGTGTAGAAATGGAAGAGAACTACACGGTCTATTAGCTAGATGTCCGTGTAGAAAGGAGATTTGCACACGGACTTTAGAGTTATGTCCATGTAGAAAGCTCTTTGTACACGGTCTTTTAAGTTAAAAGTCCGTGTATAATGAGGAAAACACTATTATTTCGAAATCCTTCTCTGCCAAAATTTTCATAAGTCCGAAAACCCTCACAGAGAATTAAGCGGTTCAGTTCCAAAAACCCTCACAGAGAATTTCGAAAGCCTTCTCCGAGCTCTTCACCGCCTCACCGCCTCGCCGCCTCACCGCCTCACCACCTCGGTCTCTCTCACCCGTGGTCTCTCTCTCTCTAACCCGCGGTCTCTCTCACCCGTGGTTAGCGTCTCTCTCTCTCTTTCGTTATTTTGCAATAGGGGTTCTGGTGCTTTAAACTGAGTTGAGCTCTTGTTGATTGACTGAAAGTCATATTCTTTTTATTTTATTTTTCTTATTGGGTTTGAACCCGTTAGCCATGGTTGGCTAATTTTGTTACCGGATATCTTTATGGTGCTATACCGAGTTAGTATTGAATACATTATGGTACTTGTTAATTTGTATATTATTATGATGGTTGCAGTGATTTGTTTACAAGAATATCAATTCATTCATTCATTAATTGTGTGAGAATTACTTGTACAAGAATATCAATTCATTCATTAATTGTGTCAAAAATTGTGCCAAAAATTGATTAATCTAGGTTATATGATATAGGGTATTTTAGGGTATTTTAGCAAGAGGTGATTTAGGGTATTTTGCCAAAAATTGATTAATTTAGGGTATTTTAGCTTAGGGGTGATTTTAGCAAGAGGTTTAGATTTGTCAATTTTATTTTATGTTCATTTTAGCAAGAGGTGATTTTAGCAAGAGGTCATTTTAGCATATTTGTACAAGAATATCAATTTAGGATTTCATTATTGGTCACTTATGATATTTTGTACAAGAATATCAATTTAGGATTTTTGTACAAAATATCAATTTTATGATTTGATCTTTAATTTCATGATTTGGTCACTTATGATTTGATCTTTAATTTCAATTATTGGTACAAGAATATCAATTTTTGTACAAGAATATCAATTATTGGTCACTTATGATTTGATCTTTAATTTCATGCAGAACCATGTCGGATGAGGATGAGTACGTCGATATGATGGCAG
Source organism: Carex myosuroides (assembly GCA_028015225.1). Classification (NCBI taxonomy): domain Eukaryota; kingdom Viridiplantae; phylum Streptophyta; class Magnoliopsida; order Poales; family Cyperaceae; genus Carex; species Carex myosuroides. The sequence goes on from CM051465.1 coordinate 6,885,704, forward strand.
AAGAGGAGCAGCAAGCTACTGCCTCATCAGAAAGAAGGAAAAGAGGGCCGACAATGTGCACGAGCATGTCCGAGCAGACTCATCAAGAAATCTGGTTCACAGAAGACGGGCGTGCGCAGGGAGAAAAATGGCAGAAATACTCAAATTGGTGTACGAGTTTGGTGAGGCAAAAAGCGAGTATCCTTGTTGAGAGATGGGATCATTTTGAGGATGCGGTGAAGGACGAGTGGTGGAACATGGTGAAGGTAAAGTGCCTAACAACTCTTTGCTTTATTTTCACTTATGTATGATCTATACTTAAATACACTAAATTTTGGTGTCAATCAGGCTCAGTGGAACATCGAGAATGATGTTCCAAAGGATAAGACTTTGAAGATTATGAACAATGGTTGGAAGCAATTCAAGAGCACGTTGAAGACGGAGTTCATGGAGAAAGGGAGAACTCCGGTCGGCTACTACAAATGGCTAAAACAAGAGGACTGGGATGCGTTTCAAGCTTTGAAGTCTACCAAAGAGTTCCAGGTATCTAACTCGTGCCAAATTTATGCTTATTCTTTCTCGATATATATTTATCTTTCTAAAACTAACTGATCGTTATTGTCTTGTTTTTGTGAAGGCAAAAAGTAATAAAGGCAGGATGACCGTTGCCTTTAACAAGTATCCACACCATCTAGGGTCAGGTGGTTACGAGGGTAAGTCGGCAGAATGGAAGAAAGTCCTGGATGCGAACAAGGATTCTGACTCACCCGTGGTTAGGATCCAAAATCCTAGGGGCAAAGATTGGGTCATGGGTAGAGCCGAGGTAACCGCTGACGGGAGGATAGTACTCCCAACGGAGTTGCAAAGCGTGGCTCAAAGAATGGTAAGAGTCCTTTATACTTACTTTGTGACATTCATCCGAAAATTATAACTCCGAAAGTACATCAATTGTTCTTTTGCTTTAACTAATTCTTCTACTTGAACAGTTGGAAGTGGAGGAGGAGGTCAACTCGGGTGCCCGGAGTGTCGAACGACAAAATGATTCCTTGTCCGCAGCGCTCGAGAATCCAGAACACCCGGGTCGAGTAAGGGGTGTAGGGGGCTACAGGGGCTGGAAGGAGGTGTTCCGAGTGGAGGGACAAAAACCTCGAAGAAAATCTCGTGCCAAGGTAAACAAAGACGAGATAGTTGCGCAGATACGCGCGGAGGTGAGCAAAGAGTACGACGCAAGGTTTGCTGAGATGGAAGCAATGTTGACACAAATTAGATCAGCAACTACGCAGCCATCCGAGCAACCACCTCCCATTTCGCCGGGAATTCGGCGAAGTAGTCAAGCATCCGGCACGTGGGGCGCCTTAGACGATTTGGATAATCTCAAGGTAATCAATACTTGTTCATAATCTAAAGGTAATTAAAACCTGTTTGCAACCTTGTTAGACAATATCACATCATTAAAATAAACAACTTTCCTATAAATTTGCAGGACCCCAGAGCATGCGACCTCGTCCTGTGACAGGGTAGTGTTCCTCTGATCGTTGCTAAGGGCGTTGTACATCCAGGAGCAAAGAGTGTACACTTTGGTCAGCTAAGACCCGACCATGCATGCGTGCAGGTTGAGTTAGTCGTGGATGGATGACGCACGGAGTGCTTGTGCTTGATGACGAAGTGCTTGTGCTTGATGACGCACGGATGTCATTTGTCCAATGGCCCAAGAGTCAGATTGTTTTGGATCAGGTAATCCATAAAAAAATCCATTTATTTTGTTACATTCAACTCATTCTTTTTGAAATACTAGAATAATACATCTATAACTTGACACAGACACGAGGAGATGATGTTACCGGTACGGCGATGTCACCGGTACGTCAGGAGGTGGCTTGCGACGTCGCGGCTGACGCGCCACAATCACCGCCCCGTCCTATGGTCACCGAAGAAGAATACAGCCGTTTGCCCAATGATTTGCGCCTTCTCCACGACTACTTGATGACGGCGCCCGAAGGCATGGAGGCTATCATCATCCCTGTCCCACCTGGGATGTTTCTACACGAAGGCAGGGATCTCCTGCTGTCGTTCAAAGACTTCAAGGACCTCTTCCACCACTCGTCATCCGACAAATGGCTCGATGTTTCACACATCACCATTTTTCTCATGTTAGTGATATTAAAATATTTTCATTATTGTATAGAACTCAAATATATATTCTAATTACAATATGATGAGTTTTCAGGAAGCTAGTCCGAAACTGTGATGAGATGGTTGAAAAGAAGAACTTGTGCATGTTTCTGGACCCCGAGAAAGTGAGTGGTACGGTAGTGACATATTATCCGGATATGGCTATCGAGTACATGTGTTCTGCGATGCATCGTGCTAAGGCGGAGGAGAAGAAATTCATTCTCATGCCATACCACGAGGGGTTAGTTCTAATCTTAACTTATGTGTTGTTTATATTTTAATTAAAGAATTGTATAAAGGAATTAAAAGTTAAACATAAAAAAATGAAATCACACCATCAATCATAGCAAATACTCGTGTGACTTTTATATGCTAAAGTACTATAATTCTTCTCCTCGATCCCACAGCAAACATTGGTGCTCGATTCTCATTGTGCCGTACCTAAATGTGGGCATAATTGTTGATTCTTGTAAGCCCAAAGGAAGGATCGCGGCTGACAAGTGCAAAGTTATCTTCCCTTTTGTGAATAAGTAAGCAATAACAATTCTATAGGTTTGCATTTCTTTCAATCATATCAAATTATAAAATTGCTAATTACATTCACTCACTTTTGTAAGGGCTTTTGCGAAATATATTAAAGAGGGAGGATCAGATAGCACGGGCACGCGCAAGAAAAGCAAGTTGAATTGGAAGTGGATGTTGGTGAGCACACTTTATGAGTTAGAAATTTCATATCTTGTTAAAAAAAATATTGTCATTCTAACAAATGCCGCTAAATGTAAATTTCAGAGCCCGCAACAGGTGGAGGGTTGGGAATGCGCTTATTACACGATAATATTCATGTTGGACTTTGTCGAAAGAATATAATTCCTATTCTCAAAAGCGGTATGTACTTCATATTAATTTCCTATATAATAAGCAATTGATATCTACCTTTTCTGAAATACTAACTATTATCAAATTATAATTTTGTAGAACGTGACAAAGCAAGAGCATTACACCAAGGATCAGATCGACGATGTGCGGTGCATGTGGGCAAGGTGGTTTGCCATGGAATTTTGTAATCCTCGATATGGATTTGCATAGATTAATTTGTAATAAAAATATGTTTCGAATGAATTTATTGCTATATGAATTTTGTATAAATTTAGTATATGAATTTCTTGCTAATTAATCTGTTTCGAATGAATATTTGTATTTCTGTTGCAAAAAATTGGCTAGCAAAGCTGGAGGCTAGCCCAAAAACAAAATATACAAAAAAAAAAGGTATTTATACACGGACATTTTATAAAAATCCGTGTGCAATACTAATCATACACGGATATTTTAGAAAAATCCGTGTATGATAGCCTTGCTAGGCAAAATACAAAAAATCTTCAACTATTTGTACACGGATATTTACCAAAAGTCCGTGTATAATAGCTACGAGAGCTACACGGACTTTTAATACAAAGCCGTGTAGAAAGAGGAATCGTACACGGTTAATTAGGGGATACCCGTGTAGCTCGGTAACTTGTAGAGCGACACCGGCAGGTCTTTGTACACGGTTAATTAGGGAATATCCGTGTAGAAATCATTATAATCACACACGGTTAAATATCCGTGTGTAGTTCCTGACCTATTCATACACCCTGGCTTTAAACACAGCAGGAAATCCGTGTAGCTCTTCCATTAATGTCCGTGTGCAATCTGTTTTTCTGTAGTAGTGATTCATAGGATATACGACTCATCTCCATTTATAAATATATCAGCTAATTAATTATATTCCAAAATATTAAAATGTATTAAAGAGAGAAAAGGAAATGGAAAATAGAAAGAAATAAAGAAAGTTTTCCGTGACAATTATTTTGCTATTCGATTTCAATCTCCGATTCGAATTCCGCCTATGACCTCGTAGTGATTCCTACTTCGTTGCAAGCCAATTTGAAATTCCGAATGTCTCGCTATCAGGTAACCGGACTTCTCTATAATCTGTATTTCTGTATTGGCATTTAACGGGATAGCGGGTCTGAGGTTGGAATTTGATTTGTGATTGTAGCCTCCCACTGTTGGTTGGACTTCCCAATGGGTTGACGGTCTTCCAATGTTGGATGGATTTCATTTGCGTTTTAAGCAATTGTGTTATGAGAATGTGGAAATCGCCTGTGACAGAGATTACACACGTGTGAATATGATGCAACTTGTTGTACGGATAACCTAGACTAGCATGCTATCGCCGGTTAAATATGCATACATAATTTGATGTGTATTTCTGTGGCGGCCTGTTTGAATGGTTGTTAAATTAAGCCAATTATAGAGAAACGCGTCGTTAAATAACCGGTTACTGAGCTTTGTAGCTGACTCCATTTTGTTATTTTGTTTTCCTTTATGTTGTGACGTAGGTTGACGGGCCAAGAAAAAGTGCGATGATGATGTTATAATCACGCTCCGGACGGTCAAAATCTGGGGTGTGACACCAACGCAGTAAAACGGATGGTGTAAGTGACATCTGCCAACGCAAGAGATGGCATTGAAGGATCAAGGGTGTCAAATATCAAACACCGTATGTTGGATCGCCATCGGTTTATTACCAAAGTAGATCCGATGGGGTTTCTATATTAAACGGCTTATTTAACGACCGAAAAACTATTATTCCCATCTGTCCCTTATTTCCTACTAATGGCGTTGGAGCTAAACATCATCGGTTCTAGCCGATGGCATTTGTGTATACATTTCCTATCCGGGTGATAGACATCGGTTCGGAACCCGATTGCGGATAGCGATTTGAAGCCACGGTGAAGTGTTTTTATGTAGTAGTGTTATAAGTTAATATAGTAAAAATGTTAATGCTAAAAATTTGATGTAAATAGATTTGCGTGAATTGATTTTATTGTTTTTGTTTTTGGCAAATAGCTAGAGTTGTACGTGGTGGTAGAATTGTACGTACTGGTGATTTGTTGCAGCAGTAAATAAATATATCTAATGAAAGGACAGAAGTGTTATTTAATGCCACATTTCCGTTAATTACTGAATTTTATTCGACTCAAACTCTCTTAATAGGTCAATTAATTAGAATTCCGGTGATTCAAAGATTTTATGTATCCTCCGAAGAGCACCACTCAAAAATGAAATTTGCATTTTCTATTGGATTGGGTTCATTTATTTGCTATGCGATAATTTAGGTAAGAAGCAAACTTTTGATGATAAAAATGCGCCATCTTATAAATAGCTGAAAAATGATGTCTATATATAAGACTAGCAAGTAGCTTTATATTGACTATTTTTCAATAGTACAGATATATATATTCTTGAAACCATCTCTTGTGGCGTCTTTTATTTTTAAAATTGTTATATATAACAGCCAAACAAAATACAGTACATTCTTTAAACTATAAAATTTTACACATAAGATGTTGGAGGAAACAAAAAATCATTATTTATCAAACTTACAGCAAATAAATTGAAATAAAATTAATATTCCCACTCCTAATTTATAGTAAGGAAATTGATGCTTAATTATTATCCACCGGCCCCACACTTTGAAGAATCCCCTAGGTATCCCCGACAGAATGCACCCGGGAGGAACAAGCTTGACCAATACCAGACCCTTAAATATCCTCTCACAACAGAGTCGGCTATGAAGAAAATTGAGGACACTAATACCATTGTGTTTATTGTCGAGATATCCGTGCTGACAAGAAGGTCAATACTCTTGTGGTTTCTATGTTTTTCTTGGTGATTTATTAACTTGTGGGTCATTGTATGTTGGTTTACTATATGTACAATTAAACAGAATAATCTTTTGTACTAATTTTGTCTTGTCCAGTGTTGGTTTTATTGGATCCTCAAAAGAGTTTTGTATTTGATTCAATTTCTGATGCTTTTTTGTTCAGTTAATTTTTTTCAGGGTTCTAATTTAATTTGTGCTGATTATTTTACATCCTCTTTTTGTTGAATGCAGGCCTGATGGTACGAAGAAAGTTTATGTAAGGGTAACACCAGACTTTGATCCGCTTGATGTGGCAAACAAGATCGGGATCATCTAAATTTTAGGGTTTCTTAGTTATCTAAATTTTCACAAGGAGATAGAGTCTGTTCACCCCTTAGATCATAATATATCCATATTTTTTGCTAGTGAACTTTGTCTGTTGAATATTAAAAATATTTTGAGGGTATTTAGTTGTCTCTGTTTACATTATTTAGTTTAGTACTTTCTTTGTTTGTTTGTTTGGCTGACATATAGTTTCATGTGGTATGAAAGGGTAAAAAATTTTGTTCTTATTTCATTGCACAAAATTCTCAAATCTAATCACTGTGACTTCTTTTGCTGCTGGTAAAAATGGAGGATCTTCAAAATTATAGAACTTGTGTATCAATTTGCTATATCCAATTCTTTTAAGGTGGTATTTGATTCTTCCAATACAGGCTATCTGCCTATATATCACCCTGCCAAGGACTTACAACCTGTTTTCTTGCAATTAATAGACCAACATACCAAATGACCGACAAGTTAATAAAACACCAAGTAATACATAGAAATCACAATATATTATAAAACATAAGCAAACAACAAATGTACCTGAAGGCCCAACAATAATTTTTTTGTGGGCTGACTTTGCCCTAAATGTGTTTAACCTTTTTCTAAACCAATGCACAATCTGTTGTATATATTATATCTTCTTCTTATTTGTGTTATTTCTTTTTTCTTTTTCTTGTTCTTTGGAAAGGTTAGATCTTTTTTCTTATTGAATTCACATTTCTAAACCACTATCACGTTTCCTATTCTATTTTACTTTTGACTGATGTGAAAATAGTCAGTAGACTAATTAGAAGGTTTTGTAAGATATTTGGAAGTTTCTAATAAAACGGGCAATAGCATTTTTTTTCAAAAAAAATTATGGGGGATCTGGTACCAGAGGGTTAGTCACTTAACATATTAGGATAGAATTTGGGTAAGGGTTAGTCAACTAACTCTCTTACTTTTTTTGTCTTTCTTTCTATATTTTCCCTTTTTATTTCGGAAGCAGTGCATTATTGGTTTGCAATCACATACTAAATCAATCTATCATTTTATCCCCTCGGTATCTGACCACCAGATCTACAAATGGTCATTTTTTTTGTTCTTTTGTTCTTCACTCCTGGGCCCAGCTGTAGCACCCCATGTCCTTCAAATTGAGGATCGAACTGTGGCCCGTTTGCCCGATCCGCTTATTCTTCCAATCCTTCGTCCTTTGAGTACAAGCACCTGACAAATGGATGGTACATTGGAAACTTTCATCTAAAAATTATTTGCAATTCTGGATGTAAAACAGCAAAGCAATGATGAAATAGTATTTTGCTAAGAAAATAGAGAAGAATGCAAGAAAACAGGTTGTAGGTCCTTGGCAGGGTGATATATAGGCAGATAGCCTGTATTGGAAGAATCAAATACCACCTTAAAAGAATTGGATATAGCAAATTGATACACAAGTTCTATAATTTTGAAGATCCTTCGTAATAAGTTGTGGCACTGGCACCACCAAAATTGGAGATCCAATAAATGAATGGCTTCACTTATCCTATTCATGTCCCTTTTTTTAAGGGTTCAGTGGTAATTGTACAAGTAAATGGATACTTTTGAAAGATTCGGAAATTGTGATTGTAAATCAATTGATAGGGGTAAACTTGAGGGCCTAAGACTAATTGGTCAAATTTGAAAAAAATAAAAAAGAAATATTTCGAATTATATTCGTAGATTTTTAACTGCTGCTTACATCAGCAAACTACACTCCACTTGTCAGTGAAAAATAACTTCTACAGTTGTTTCTATATGGAAAATGCCACACAAGAACATCAATTCTGATTGCATGTCAAAAATTCCACAAAAAACTCGTCTCATTATCCCAAAAAAAAAAAAAAAACTATCCTCCATTTTTACCAGCAGCAAAAGAAGTCACAGTGATTAGATTTGAGAATTTTGTGCAATGAAATAAGAACAAAATTTTTTACCCTTTCATACCACATGAAACTATATGTCAGCCAAACAAACAAACAAAGAAAGTACTAAACTAAATAATGTAAACAGAGACAACTAAATACCCTCAAAATATTTTTAATATTCAACAGACAAAGTTCACTAGCAAAAAATATGGATATATTATGATCTAAGGGGTGAACAGACTCTATCTCCTTGTGAAAATTTAGATAACTAAGAAACCCTAAAATTTAGATGATCCCGATCTTGTTTGCCACATCAAGCGGATCAAAGTCTGGTGTTACCCTTACATAAACTTTCTTCATACCATCAGGCCTGCATTCAACAAAACAGGATGTAAAATAATCAGCACAAATTAAATTAGAACCCTGAAAAATTTAACTGAACAAAAAAGCATCAGAAATTGGATAAAATACAAAACCCTTTTGAGAATCCAATAAAACCAACACTGGACAAGACAAAATTAGTACAAAAGATTATTCTGTTTAATTGTACATATAGTAAACCAACATACAATGACCCACAAGTTAATAAATCACCAAGAAAAACATAGAAACCACAAGAGTATTGACCTTCTTGTCAGCACGGATATCTCGACAATAAACACAATGGTATTAGTGTCCTCAATTTTCTTCATAGCCGACTCTGTTGTGAGAGGATATTTAAGGGTCTGGTATTGGTCAAGCTTGTTCCTCCCGGGTGCACTCTGCCGGGGATACCTAGGGGATTCTTCAAAGTGTGGGGCCGGTGGATAATAATTAAGCATCAATTTCCTTACTATAAATTAGGAGTGGGAATATTAATTTTATTTCAATTTATTTGCTGTAAGTTTGATAAATAATGATTTTTTGTTTCCTCCAACATCTTATGTGTAAAATTTTATAGTTTAAAGAATGTACTGTATTTTGTTTGGCTGTTATATATAACAATTTTAAAAATAAAAGACGCCACAAGAGATGGTTTCAAGAATATATATATCTGTACTATTGAAAAATAGTCAATATAAAGCTACTTGCTAGTCTTATATATAGACATCATTTTTCAGCTATTTATAAGATGGCGCATTTTTATCATCAAAAGTTTGCGTCTTACCTAAATTATCGCATAGCAAATAAATGAACCCAATCCAATAGAAAATGCAAATTTCATTTTTGAGTGGTACTCTTCGGAGGATACATAAAATCTTTGAATCACCGGAATTCTAATTAATTGACCTATTAAGAGAGTTTGAGTCGAATAAAATTCAGTAATTAACGGAAATGTGGCATTAAATAACACTTCTGTCCTTTCATTAGATATATTTATTTACTGCTGCAACAAATCACCAGTACGTACAATTCTACCACCACGTACAACTCTAGCTATTTGCCAAAAACAAAAACAATAAAATCAATTCACGCAAATCTATTTACATCAAATTTTTAGCATTAACATTTTTACTATATTAACTTATAACACTACTACATAAAAACACTTCACCGTGGCTTCAAATCGCTATCCGCAATCGGGTTCCGAACCGATGTCTATCACCCCGATAGGAAATGTATACACAAATGCCATCGGCTAGAACCGATGATGTTTAGCTCCAACGCCATTAGTAGGAAATAAGGGACAGATGGGAATAATAGTTTTTCGGTCGTTAAATAAGCCGTTTAATATAGAAACCTCATCGGATCTACTTTGGTAATAAACCGATGGCGATCCAACATACGGTGTTTGATATTTGACACCCTTGATCCTTCAATGCCATCTCTTGCGTTGGCAGATGTCACTTACACCATCCGTTTTACTGCGTTGGTGTCACACCCCAGATTTTGACCGTCCGGAGCGTGATTATAACATCATCATCGCACTTTCTCTTGGCCCGTCAACCTACGTCACAACATAAAAGAAAACAAAATAACAAAATGGAGTCAGATACAAAGCTCAGTAACCGGTTATTTAACGAAGCGTTTCTCTATAATTGGCTTAATTTAACAACCATTCAAACAGGCCGCCACAAAAAAACACATCGAATTATGTATGCATATTTAACCGGCGATAGCATGCTAGTCTAGGTTATCCGTACAACAAGTCGCATCATATTCACACGTGTGTAATCTCTGTCACAGGCGATTTCCACATTCTCATAACACAATTCCTTAAAACGCAATTGAAATCCATCCAACATTGGAAGACCGTCAACCCATTGGGAAGTCCAACCAACAGTGGGAGGCTACAATCACAAATCAAATTCCAACCTCAGACCCGCTATTCTGTTAAATGCCAATACGGAAATACAGATTATAGAGAAGTCCGGTTACCTGATAGCGAGACATTCGGAATTTCAAATTGGCTTGCAACGAAGTCGGAATCACTACCAGGTCATAGGCGGAATTCGAATCGGAGATTGAAATCGAATAGCAAAATAATTGTCACGGAAAACTTTCTTTATTTCTTTCTATTTGCCATTTCCTTTTCTCTCTTTAATACATTTTAAGATTTTGGAATATAATTAATTAGCTGATATCTTTATAAATGGAGATGAGTCGTATATCCTATGAATGGAGATCAGCATATTACTTTGTGAATGTAATGAGTAGTAAGATTCATTGTGCGTGAAAGTCTGAGAAAGAAAAGAATTAATTTAATACCATGAAGAGTACAAGTATTTATAAGTAAATAATTAACGGAAATAGATAGAGATATATAAACCGGAGACATGCCAATCTATTAATTAATTACAGCTTGCATACGAAGGGGTGCATTATCAAAATAACGGATAAAATGAGAAACAAAAATATAAAAAGAAAATAATATGATTTGTAATAATTATAAACTAATGTTTCCTCCGAAGGACATTGACGAAAAATTTCTCAACATAAATAATTAACGGAAATAGATAGATATATATATATATATATATATAAACCGGAGAGATGCCAATCTATTAATGAATTAAAGCTTGCATACGAAGGGGTGCATTATCAAAATAACGGATAAAAATCAGAAACAAAAATATAAAAAGAAAATAATATGATTTGTAATAATTATAAAACTTATGTTTCCTCCGAAGGACTGTCACACCCCAAATCACGGGTATAACAGCCTGCCGCGTATATTCATTCAGACATATACGCAAGGCAGTGGATCTTTTATATGCATTACCAATAACGCCATTACATAATAACCACATCCCAATATTTCTTACAAAATGTATATCTGACAGAATACGGCAAACTATATTTTAGAAATGCCTCCCGCATCCTGTCAGTTTCAACAACCCAAATCCCCAATTTCATGTGGTTACGCTGTCAGATGCAATCCAAAACAGTCTCTCTGTATTCGTGTAGTAAACCTGAAAATAACCCAAAGGGTGGGGGTGAGAATAATTTCTCAGTGCGAATTTGCCACAATCAGGTTATTGGACTTGCAATCAGAATCCATACTCAAAAATGAAATTCGTACAACAGCACATTAACAGTTCTATATTAGTATATATATGCATGCATATGCTCAACAACAATAATCAAATGAATCACAACTTACGGAATTTCCAAGATGAATCTCAAACAAACACATATTTGGCTTAACTCATTTATATTATGACTGGTAACACCTACAGATGTTCTCTCGAGCTGGACCCTTTATCAAACACTCATCTGTAGGGTTACTGACACCTACAGATGTTCCACCGAGCTGGAACCTTTATCTGACACCCATCTGCAGTGCTTTGGCTTAACCATTTATATTATGACTGGTAGCACCTACAGATGTTCTCTCGAGCTGGACCCTTTATCAAACCCTCAGTGTAGGGTTACTGGCACCTACAGATGTTCCACCGAGCTGGACCCTTTATCAAACCCTCATCTGTAGTGCTTTGGTTTAACCATTTACTAAAGTCTGTTTCATTTTTCATTTTATTTTACATTTTTTCCTTAATTTTTTTTTTTCAAATATCATAATTAAAAATATATTATTTTGGTTTGAACATTTCATTGAACACATGTCTTACTTGTGGTATTGAACAAGATCAGTATTTTTGAATTGTCATTTGGAGCGTAAAACAAAATTATTAATGTAGCATTAGGTATTGTCATGATGAACGTGGCATCGAAATTCAATTCGTGAAAAAAAAAATAATAACACGAGTAATGAGCTGGAACCTGATCGAATTCAATTCTTCTCTGCTCATTGCGCCACTCAGACTATTTGCTTATTCGAATCTCATACCAAAAGCCAAAGGCTAGCACTCTTGGACTTGCCAAATCTGATTTATATATGTCCTAAACTAATTGGGACTTATAAAATAATTTATAAATAATTTATTAGGGTTGAATTTTATTTAAAAATAATAATTATGTGTATTATGTGAATTTTATTTAACAATTATATTTATTTTTCATATTTTTGTTTGTTTCATTTTTCATTCTATTTTACATTTTTTTCTTAATTTTTTTTTTCAAATATCATATTTTTGTGTATATTTTGTAAGATATTTAATAATTAAGTTTAATTGTTTAAATTGAATTTATAGATGCAATAAATATTTTATCGTTGTAATTCATAAAATATAAAAATAGGATTGGAATTATATTTGGTAAGACGTTCGTTGTATAGTGCTTAAAAATTTGTTAATGAGGGAAAGGAAAACCTAGCTAATACAACGTAAATTACTAATTAATTGTTTTATCAAAAAAATGTAATGCTTGTTTATCAGAATGAACATATTCTATTTAATAAGTATGATTAGTAATTTACGTGATTAGTGAAATTTAGACAATTAACATCAAATTTTGACTTTAATTAATTAGAAAATATTTTGTAATGAAAATTATATTAGTAATTTGTACAATAATTAATGTTATAACATGTTTATTGCTTAATTAAATGATTTTAACACATTATATTATATAGCATTACATGCATATTGCATATATGACTCACATCTTCTATCATGAACATGAAACATAATCTCTTGTTTTATGAGTTAATGAAGACGCACGGGAATATGTCGTCCGTGGGTCGATCGGAACTGTTTAAATTAAAGAGCACTACATTTATTATCTTGCATCCAAGTTTGATCAGAATTTGTTTTTATTTACCCATCCATCTAGTTAACCGAAAATTGAAGCATCGTATGGCCATAAACACTTCATGTTGGATCGAAGCTCATACATAATAAAAATTCCGTACTTTTATGTTGGTTACATTTAGTATTCTCCCTTGATCATTTTAAAAAAGATTTGGAATGATTTCACTGCAGATCGACCGTTGATTTCCTGCGTGAAAATGAACGGTCCGATCTGAAACTTCATTTTATGTTAATTTTATTGTCAATTTTTTTGTAATTTTTAATTCACTGACTGTTTTTATTCCAGAACCGTCAGTGTTGATACTATTACTGACTGTTTTCAAAACCGTCAGTGTTGATATACTACACTGACCGTTTTTAATTAGTAACCGTCAGTGTTGAGGTCCTATACTGACTGTTATTATTTCAGAACCGTCAGCGTTAATTTTCTGTACTGACTGTTATTTTTTTTTTTGGAGCCGTCAGTGTTTCATTATTTACTGACTGTTTTGTTCGGAGCCATCAGTGATTTCCTTCCCAAAATTTTCGCTCCCGGTTTACCATTTTCGATCTGCCGCGAAGGTTTTCATTTTCCCTCTTCTTTTTTACGAAAATACTCTTGCGATCTCAAACCCAAAATCGATCTCCCAAAAATTCATTTCCCTCGCGATCTCCCAAAAAGAAATCGCATTGCTGCCTCTTTGTTTCCCTCTTCGTTTCCGCCTTGCTGCCTCCGCCTCCGCCGAGCACCTGAGCACCTGAGCACCTGAGCACCCGCACCAGTATTCTAGCACCCGCTAGAGCGCCCCAGCACCCGCACCCGACCACCCGCTGGAGCGCCCGAGCACCCGCACCCGACCACCCGCACCCGACCACCCGCCTTGCTGCCTCGCCCCGCACCAGTATTCTAGCACCCGCTGGAGCGCCCCAGCACCCGCACCCGAACAAGGCAAAAACAAAGTCTTCATCAAGGGGGGAAAAAGGGCTGAATTGCAGCTTAATTTGGCGAACAAGGCAAGTTTTGAATTAATATTTGTTTACCAGAAAAGAAGTGTTCTTGAGACTTTATTATGGTACTGTGGGGCTTGTTTGCACAAAAGAGAGTTCATTGCACCTCGATTGGTGTGAATGAAAGCTTTGTTATACAATTTCTTAGAAGTTTCTTGCTGAATACCTATAACAAATTTTATGCTGTGCAATTTTCTTATTATTTTACAGCTAACAATTGTATCAGCACACCGTACACCAGAGAAGATGTTCTCTTTTGCCATATCCGCAAAAGAGAGGGGCATTCAGGTTATTATTGCTGGGGCTGGTGGAGCCGTACATTTACCAGGTCAGCTTCTTTGTGTTTAAAGTCAAACAATTATTTATATTTTTCTTTGTTGTGCATTCGGTAACACAAGGTACAGCACAGGGGATTAGATGTTTATTTACAAAGACTTCTATTTTCCTAATATTATCTTGAAAGTTAAATACAACTTGGTGATTGACCTTGTGGTGATAAAGAACTAACTACGAATTATTTGGTACGAAACAAGAATGAAGTTTAAAGTTAATATCCCTTCTTTTTTCTTTGAAAATTGAAAATAGATGCCAAAAGGGATTCTGGTGGCAACAGTTGCAATTGGAAATGCAGCGAATGCAGGTCTCTTAGCTGCTAGAATGCTGGCATCCACAGATTCTGATCTATGGGACAAGTATGACATTGTGTTTTGTTTTTACTATTTTTGTATAAAAAGAAGAATCACTTATTTTGTTTGTTATTAACATGTTGATACTTTGTCCTAATTTGCTCCCAAACTTGTAAACTATTGGGAGTTCAACCTATTTCCTGGATTATAGATGCTACAAAACTGGTGGACTGGTTTCAATATATACTGGATAGACAAGGGGACCTAATAAGCATTTTAGGTTTATGTTAGCTTTTCATTTAAAAATTGAGAAGAGGTCTTGAATTTATGTTTTATCAAGTTTTGTTTGGCATGGGAATCTGCTTAGTTTGGTCCCCAGCTGTTTGAGAATATGTATGTGGTGATCCTGTGGTGGTCCTTGGACTTGCTGTATTTTCTATAGTTTGGTCCCTGCCTTCCTGAACTATCTGAACTGTTGAACCTAACCCCTGTAGACTGTCAATAAATGGTGGGCCTCGGTGGAACAAACCCAGATAGTTTAGGAGCATCATAGGCAAAATAACTCCAACTAATAAATTTGAAAGAGTGTATATTTCACCTTTTTGATGTTTGACAAAAGTTAGATTAAATTATAGGGTAATCTGTATCTTACGAGAATAATTTTTATACTTGTTATTTCTGACAGGGTGACAAAATATCAGCAAGAGCTAAAGGATACTGTTTTGTTGAAGGCCGAAAGGCTTGAGGTAGAAGGTTGGGAGAGATACTTGAACGCTTGACCGTCTTTTCGTTTCTAGTTGTAAGTTCTTATTAATTGCAACTCAAGTTTGGAATGATTTCATACAAATTTCCCTGCTAAGATAAAAAAATAATAATAGAAAAAAGAACCATAAGCAATATTTATTTCTCCAGTCCTTTTGAAATAATTAGTAGAGGGGCAGGGGGGTGGTACAACAGATATTTACTATCTTTTTTGGTTATTATCCAAGATTCCCAATTTCTATTATGTAGGACCATTTATAACATTTCTTTTACTTTTATTTATCTGGCTTCAACTTGGAAATATTCATGTACTTAAGTTATTGTAATTTAATAATCTTTTACTTTTAATGATGTTTAGGAACTGTCGTCGGTGGGAGCGCATCTATGCTTCCCTGTAATTGTAGGTATAGCAACACCCGTGTTCTTTTTGGTATTTAGTTGGACTTATAGTATCCAACTTTTTTAATTTTTTATTACAACTAATTTTATAGTTTCATATGATCTTATAATGAGGTCTTTTGGTCAATTTAGATTATGAAGTTTGTTATTCATACCTTCTCTAATTGTAGGGACACAATTTAATTGATCACTAGAGGAGATAGAGGCAAGCAAAGTCTGACAACCGGTTTGATACCGATCGACTCTTGTTAAGCGATAATTGGAGCAATTTTGGGTAATTAGACTTCTCGTGTCCTTGCTCAGTCCAGTCAACTACAAGAATTGTATATTTTTCTTGGACAACGTCTAACCTATTTACAAGAAATACAATGTTTTTAATTTCAGTTGCATATTTTGTTTTTATGGGTTATGTAAATTTTGCTATAGTGTGGTTTTTTGTGAATGAATATGTTATGTTGTTAAATTGTGTTGCTTTTTATTTATGTTGTCTACATTATTTGCATGATAATCTATTTAATGTCAATAAATGTCGAATAGTTATATGGCTAACAAAAATATGGAGGCTAGTCTCGATACAAGCGGAACCATGCCAAAATTTTTATGTCAACACCGACTGTTTTTAGGACCTACACTGACGGTTTTTAAAAATAGTCACTGTAGGTATGCAACACTGACTGTTTTTAAAGTGTCAGTGTTGGCGTTCAACACTGACGCTTTAAAAACAGTCAGTGTTGAATACCAACACTGACTGTTTTTAGAGCGTCAGTGATGGTGTTCAACACTGACTGTTTTTAAAGCGTCAGTGTTGAACGCCAACACTGACGCTTTAAAAACAGTCAGTGTTGAACCCAACACGGACTGTTTTTAGAGCGTCAGTAAAAGGTAACCTTCACTGGCGCCGGCTTTACTGACGCCGCTATAACAGTCGGTGTAGGGGTATTTGAACAGTCAGTGAAGGGGTTTTTTGTACTAGTGGATGTTTACTTAAAAATAATTCACAATCATAACGTCTTGGTACAATAACTATCATGGAAATTTATATATTTAAAAATTGAATTATATTTTCAAAGTGTTACTACGTGTCCTAAACTTTTCTCTTATGCATGTACATGAGTCTTTTAAAATTATAATTCACTATTCCTCTTCCTTTTAGATAAGTCGTTAATATACACAAGGGAATTTCGTCAACCATACTAATGACTCCATTGAATCTCACTGACGTTCTCTCGACAGAAAATTGGTTATTGGCACTGCATAACCTTAGCTCTGATATACCATCTTTACTGTCACACCCCAAATCACGGGTATAACAGCCTGCGCGTATATTCATTCAGACATATACGCAAGGCAGTGGATCTTTTATATGCATTACCAATAACGCCATTACATAATAACCACATCTCAATATTTCTTACAATATTTCTTACAAGGACATTGATGAAAAATTTCTCAACATAAATAATCACAATTATTCTGTATAGATTCAAGGTAATTTTTGAAATTAAAAAATTATTTAATTTTTCAGGATGTTACAGTTGGCATTTGGCATGTCTCTTGGTCATTTTAGCTATATATAAGTGTCATATCTACAAGTAAATGAATTTTTTTTTTTTTCAATTTTTTTGAATAAAATAAAAGGAAAATTATACAAATTATCTATACAAATAAAACAAAAAATAAAGAAAAATTTAAACCTAATGATACAGGAGACCAAAAAACAGAGATTGGAAAAATATTCCAGAGCTGCAGTAGTATTTCAGTGTGTCATGTCTCATGTTTCTTATGTTGTTGATTGCAATTCCGGCCCCAGTCTCGTTCCATTGCCTGTAATCTGTACAATATACATCCACCAAGGTTTAACAACACATACCCATCTCCACATAATCTTTCTCAAAAGCGCTATGTTAAAAATGTGCATATCTTGTTTTCATAGTCCTCCATCTCTTTTTGTTATAGTGACAAGCTTCCATGACGCCAAACTAATATATCTTTTTATTTTGATCTTGCTCTTTGTCATGTAAACCGGCATCGCTGAGAGTGTTTCATTGATGAGTGTCAGCCTTCCTCCGATTGAAAGCATGGACGCCTTCGAAGTGGTTAACTTTTTTACAAATTTTTGTATTAGAGGTCGATAACTCTCCCTTGCTAACTTTTTTGTTTGAAAACGGCATCCCAAGTAGGTAACTTTGGGTTGGTGTTTTAAAGGTTCACATTTGGTAAGTTGAAAATGTAGACTATGTGGCAATTGTTTTTATTTAGAGACAGTATAAGAGAGGGTTATAAATTTCACATGGTTCTTTGCTCAACCGCGCGCTTTAAGAAAAGTTAGATTGAGCGGATAAAATGTTGGATCATAGAATTCAACGTTGGAATAATATGTAATATAATTATGAATTGTATACTGTCATATAATTGACTAATTAAAGTGGTCAATTCAGATTAAGAACTGTTTGGTAGTATATGTATTTATTAGAGGAATAATTATTTCAGTACCCGCACTACAGTACCCGCACTGTATCCGCGCTACAATACCCATATTTAGAGGAATAATGTACTATGACCCCCACTAATTATTATTCTAAAAATATATTATATGTTCCCCACTAATTATTATTCTAAATTCCAGCAACACCCTTCCTCTATGATCCCTACTAATTATATGGTCTCTCTTTCACAGTCCATGCACTCGACCCCATGTCAACCTTCCAAATTTAGGTAGTCAGTTTTGTGTATGTGAGGCTATATAATCAGCTTTTGTATGTGTGTTTATTGTGTATGAGAGTAACAAATTAATTAAAGAGTTTGCTGCAGAAACTCTCTCTGTCTTCTTCTTCTTTACAATCTGTCTTCTCTGTTAGGTTAGCCATTTTTTAATTGTTTACAACACATTCTCCATGGAAGCTTTGACTTGGTCAACCTTCACATTCTCAGGCAACCTGAACCGCCTCAAGAACTTGCCGCTTCTGCAACATGGTGCCGTCTCTCATTCTTCTCTTCCTTCTCTCTGCTACGCTCTCCGTTTATTTTCAGCACATTGCCTTCCTCCATTTCGAGCTTCACCTCCTCCTTCTTTACACCCGGTAGGTCGGCTTTGAACACATACGCTTCAGGCGTCTCATTCCAATCAACGCATGTATGGGCTAAAGATGTCTCGTTGAATGGGGCAATGGCCGAGGAATTAAAGAGAGGGCACCGGTGCAATGCATCCCAGAGGTCAACTGAAAACGGATCGAAAGTGTTGCTCCTAACAATCAACATTTTAGGTTTAATTGTTGCAACTAGCTGTAAAGAAGACTATGAATTAAGTTGTGTTTTCTCTAGGCTTACTTGGAATTTCTCTGGATAATAGTGAATTTGTGATGCTCTCTCTGTACAACTTGGTTGCTATATATATCGCATGGTTTATTTAATTGTCGGGAGCTCTCCAGAGGTGAAGTGTATAGTTTCCTGACAAGTGTGGGAGCTGCTCGAGAGTCTAAGTATGTGTCCCCCCTAACAAATTCAATCTTGAATTTGCTTGAAAGGACTAAACTCTTCTTTGTTTACTTTCATTGTTTATTGTTTTGAACACTGAAATGAAATGGATCGAGGTGTTGGCCTGTTGTTACCCAGGCCAACGGTCTATGGGGCTACAAATTCAGTAAAGCTAATCGTGACACGGCCTCAAATTTGTCATAGGACAGCACCTATTCTGTGCTTTTAGGGTCCTTTTTAGCACAAGTGCTACACTTTAAACAGAGTAGCGTTTGTTATTCTAGTGGTTTTTTATTTTAGAAAAATTGGAGATGCAGCTCAACTGATTAATATCCTAATATACACAATATTCTGTTTGAATTTTGAACTTTCACACGAAGAGTATTGCATTTCATCAATGGACTAATTATCTGAAAAACATAACAAATCATGGACCAACCTTATGTTTACACAAGAAATTAAGTCCCCGGAATTCTCATAGCTGCCCCCCAGGTTCAAAAAACACAATTCGGAATTTTCTTTGGTTTATTGACAATACAGATTATTCATGCTCTAATATAATTTCCCCTAGTATAAGATTGGTTTTAGAATTGTGTTGCGTTCGGTCAGTTGCATGATATAATAAGAAGAAGAGAAGAAGAAGAAGAAGAATTTTGCATATCTTGTATTTGATAACAATTTACAATGGGATTACATCATATTATAATATTTGTAATTTAAATCTAGCTTATTCATCAAATCAATTGAGCGACAGATTGTGTAAGTAATAATAAGATTGTGTTGTCTGATAGGTAAACTGAAGCGTGCTCATTATAGTACTCGGTGTAGAAATTGATGGTCCATTTGTGGTCGCCGACCTTAAAAGGTGTCGATTGGACAACGCCACTGCAGTTCCTTTCTAATAATATAGCGAGTAATATGTGACATTGAATAAATGTGAACCTTTAACCAATTCGTTTGTGCTCACTGAAACTGTATCTTTATGTTTTCTCATATCTGCCATAGTTGCTCCTGCATACATTTATTAAGAAGAAAGAGACACAACAACAAAGTAGGACTTATCGCGAGGGTATTCCGTCGCGAAAAGTACCGTCGCGAAAAGAAAAAACACACAGTTATGACAGTACTCCGTCGCGAAAAGTCACTTTTTACCCTCACAACTGTGCTTTTTCTTTTCGCGACGGAGTACCCTCGCGATAAGTGCCTACTTTGTTGTTGTGAGATGAACCCATAAGCATGATATACATCACATGAAATCTAACTCAAAAAGATGATTATTGGCTAAATCCTAACAAGTGATAACACATCATTCGTGATGCTATAAAAATTGTCTTCTCTATCCAGAGCATCCAACAGAACGCTACAAACTTAGGCCTGATGGGACGGTCCGGGTTTATAATGTATTAGCTCCTAATGAAACTGTATTTTATCAGTTTCTCCTTAACTATCTTCTTCCTTTTTAGGTCTCCGTGGAGGAGTCTGGATCCTATGTAACTCAAATTTTGAGTTCAGATCAAAATGTTTGCCAATCAGGCCCAAAATAGAATGCAGGAAGTCACTTTAATATTCATACCATAGCAGATTGGACGGTCCTAATTCAAACTCAAATTTTGAGTTACCTTATGTGATATTAATTCTCCGTGGAGTCGGCGTCCTCTCATTTGATTTTGTACGCTGTTCTATTGGAAATGAACTTTCAGATTTTGTGCGAACCGAGTTTCTAAATTTGTAATTAACATAAAACGAAATCGCGCCTCTTTTAATTTCGTTATTCCCGTTAGAGTTTTTCTGAGTTGACTGGCGGCGGGATTTGTTGAAGAAACACTACAAGATGGTAAAGCCTTCTCCTTGGAATTTATTTACCGAGTCTAGTCTCGCTGTAGTTGTAATTGAGTTGCCTGACATTGGAATGAATTCACAATACAACCTGAACCAAAATGTTCCATCATATAGATTGTATTCTTGTACAGATAATTTAATAGAAGATTATTCTTAGTTTACACACTGCAAATTTTATGTTATGATTTATTGTCTGAAAGGCCGAAAGGGTTTAGTTACTTGGTATAATACTGGAGCTTAATTCTGGTTCTCTTTATTAATTATGAATTGTTTATACCAAAACTTGAATTTTTAATTATTATGATGTTATAATTAATGAAAGTTATTGTTTGTTTTGGCAGGTCTTAGTGTCCAAGAGATCTAAGTTGTGATGTGATCGAAGCTGTGTTGGATTTTATAGTGTTAGAAAGCAGCATGTTTTTCATACAGATCATACAACCATTTATAAGTACTAATATTGTGTAAAAAAACAGCATATATAGTTTGTTATATTTTCATTCACTCTTCTGTGTTAATTTCCTTTCTTTTCACTAATTTACATGCAAGAGGAAGAGGCATAGAAGATGTTATGTTTTTCCTATTGGCATCCTTTTCCTGCATGTTATCAATTTTTTATTTACTACGACAGATTTGTTGCAAATTATATTTTTTTTAATCCAAAAAAGCCTAAATAAAAGATGAAAATATGAACAAATTAACAGCAGGTGATATTTGTATCATAATTTCCCAACATCTATTTCATTATCAACATCACACCATTCTTTTTTGTAATATTTCGGAAAATTTTGCCCTCTATATAGTTTCTTTAAGAAGCAATCATCAATTTTTGTAGAAAAACAAAACTAAGTAATTTCCAAATTTCAAGTAAACAAATCTCTAATTTCAAATGTTTGGATTTCATAAAATACAGGGGCAGATGCTCCGAACCGTGAGAAGTCAAATTTGAAATTGTGTGCGACATTGATGTAGTTTACTGATGCTGAATTTGCCATGAGTTCTGAGAAGTCGACGATTTATAATAAAGAAAAAATTTCGAATTCAGATTGAACTAATTAACGGATGACATATGAACTGACATGTAAGGAGAAGTTCTTAGTACCAATATATAGAGCCATATGTGACTAATCGTTTCCGTAGAAAGCCCTCATCTGTTTAGCATATACAGATTGAATCAAATAACCCAAAGAGGCAAACTATAAATAATATACATTGTATAAAACCAACCATTCATTTCCCCTGGATGATCAAACTTTCAAACCAAAATTTGTGTCCAATAAATGCTGAGCAATCAACTATAAATTTTCATTTCATATTTTTTTCTTATAAATTTTTGGAGTGCCAGTCCCAATGTAGCTTTTGCTGGAATTTGATTTTTACAATATTACTACCATCAGGACATCGTCTCGGTGACAATCTTTTTACATATATCACCCCAATCTTGTTTTATTTTTGAATGATTGGGGTGATTTAAATTCTAGTATGGCTCTGTTTTATTATTGAATAATTGAATGATAACATTAAAATAAAAAAAAACTCAATAAAATTTTAAGGAGGGTTATGATCTCAAATTATGGACAGTACTAAAATGATAAAACAATTAACAAGAAGAGTTTATGGTTGAAAGATATGGTGACATTAACTCTGGCACGTAACCTTTTATTAGGGCCTAATTCTACTTAATTGGCTCATAACCTTTTATTAAATTTAGACCGTTGATTAACTCTGACATGAATCTCAAAATGGACCACCCCCCCCCCCCTATATCTACAACAGGCACTGAATTCCTTTTGGCCCTACAATCAGGTAGGGTGTCTGAGGGGATACCGATTCTGAGGCAGATCACGAGACTGGATATCAAGTAAATTCTAATAATTATTTATATAAAGAAATATTTTGGAGACATACATATCACAACCTTTTAAGCAATAAATAATATCTTCAGAATGTATTTGAAATTTAACTAATTCTTACAAATATTTATATTTGGAAGTATATTTGTAAAAGCATTAAGAAATCTTTTGGCCCTTCTCTGTTTACGTATAACATCAAACTATGAATATATCTAATAACTATGATCAAACAATAACAAAATTTGCATAATAAATAAAAGTAAAACACTTAACTTTATATTATCATTTGTGTTTTGTTTGTAGATTTTTCTTTCTCGCTTTCACCATATATACATAGCATATATCCATTAGTAAGGTTGTTAAAAATATCTTTCTTTTTTTTTTAACTTGATAGAGACTACCAAAAATATATATGGAGAAAGAGAGAAAACAAAATCTACAAAGAAAACACAAATGATAATATAAAGTTAAGTGTTTTATTCTAAAATAAAAAAAATACTCGAAAATTAAGTTTATGTTAGTTTCATTTTTTTTATATTAACATAAGAGTCAAGTCAGTTCAAGTTTTTTAATTTTAAAAACCCACAAGAAGTTCTTCTTAGTTTTAAATTTGCAACCTCTCACATGGAAAATTTTATTTATGCTACATTTTAAATCTCTCAGCCAACAAGTTATTAATGTAGTGTGATTTTATTTTATGGGGGGCTAAAATGCATAAATACTTATAAAAATAATAAAAATATAAATGACAAAACTGGTAATTTTTAATTTATAGGGAGTAGCTAAGCCACCACTATTTAACACAAAGATCCGCCCCTGATTTGATGGCACAAATCTTAATAAAATGTATATTGCATTGCAATTTTACCCGTTTGATCTAACTTTTCTTAACGCAGTTGAGAATACAAACTGCCAAGATAAACTCTCTCCAGAGTCCAGATGAACCTTAACAGCTGAACAAATGTTTCATATTTGAATTTTCAACTAAAAATCCTAATTAGAAGAACCCTTGTACTGGCGATGCTTTGGGTAATCCAAGAGACCTAATTAAATATGATCATAAATCTGGAATGGAACTTGAGTTTTAGTGTCTGGTCCGTATCGGATGAATTAGATTGTATATCATAGTCATGCTCATTTGGACTCTTTTTCCAATCAGAGAAAAAAAAATGGACATGTTGTATGAACACTTGCCTCCAGATTTTAAATTCAAAATATACATGAAAACATAAAGTTGGTGATAAGCCCCAACACAGATGTATGAATTACCAAATTCATTTCCATACAAAAGATGTGATGCTGCCTTCATGAAATTTAGATATATATGTGTCATACTGCCAATCTATAAGCTAGAATATTTTTAAATTTTTCCATCAAAATATATGCTTTTTATTATTTTTTGGGTATTATGTAATGAAAGACCAGAGCATCATTCAATGTTTTGCAATTGGAGATCAGAGAAAATCAAGAAAATATATTATATACAACATCTTATTACAAAGGTTAGTATTAAAGAATCAAAATGAAATATTGTATTCTTGGTATGCATTAACATTTTTCTAACATATAAAAGAAAAACCATTATAATATTTTTTGTAGAAAAATAGATTTTGGAAAATAGATGCTTATAAGTAATTCTTTGCTTTTATCTACATACAAAGATTTTGTTTATATTTTGTTAAAAATAAATTCACGTTCCGATTCTCAAAAAATATAAATAAAAAACAAAAAAAATTTGTACACACTTGCAAAAAGAAAACAAATAATAGAAAATAATGAGTTACACACGCTCAATACTTTCAATTCACATGCCATCACTACTACAAAAAAAGAGATTATACACGGACAATAAAGGAAGAGCTACACGGATTTCCTACCGTGTTTAAATCGAGGGTGTACGATTAGTTCAATAACTACACACGGACTTTTGGCCGTGTGCAATTTTAAAGATTCTACACGTATAACTTCACAAACAGCCGTGTACAAAGACCAGAATGTGTCGCACTCCATTTACCGAGCTACACGGATATTACCTAAAAAACCGTGTACGATTCTTTTTGTACACGGACTTTTAACGAAAAAACCGTGTAGCTTAACTCTTTCTACACGGACATTTAGTTAAATGTCCGTGTAGCTCTCCTCTTTCTACACGGACATTTAACTAAATGACCGTGTAGCTATCTTTTTTCTACACGGACTTTAGTTAAATGTCCGTGTAGAAAGTACATTTTTTTTTTTTTGTATTTTTTGTTTTTCGGCTAGCCTCCAGTTTTGCTAGCCATTTTTGTTACAGAACTATATATTCCAGATTTTCCAGATTTCATATAACAAGAAATCCATATTTTCCAGATTAGCAATAAATCCATATTAGCAAGAAATTCATATTTTTCAGATTAGCCAGAAATCCATATGCAATAAATTATACAATATTCATATACACCAAATTATACAAAATTATGCAAATCCATATCGAGGATTACAAAATTCCATGGCAAACCACCTTGCCCACATGCACCGCACATCGTCGATCTGATCCTTGGTGTAATGCGCTTGTTTTGTCACATTCTACAAAATTATAATTTGATAATAGTTAGTATTTCAGAAAAGGTAGATATCAATTGCTTATTATATAGGAAATTCATATGAAGTACATACCGCATCTGGGAATTCGAATTGTATTCTTTCGACAAAGTCAAACATGAATATCATCGTGTAATAAGCGCATTCCCAACCCTCCTTCTGTTGCGGGCACTGAAATTTACATTTAGCGGCATTTGTTAGAATGACAATAATTTTTTTAACAAGATATGAAATTTCTAACTCAAGGCCGTGTGCTCACCTTCAAGTACTTCCAATTCAACTTGCTTTTCTTGCCCGGGCCCGTGCTATGTGATCCTCCCTCTTTAATATATTTCACAAAAGCCCTTACAAAAGTGAGTGAATGTAATTAGCAATTTTATAATTTGATATGATTGAAAGAAATGCAAACCTATAGAATTATTATTGCTTACTTATTCACAAAAGGCAAGATAACTTTGCAATTGGCAGCCGCGGTCCTTCCTCCTGGCTTACAAGAATCAATAATTATGCCCGTGCTTAAGTACGGCACAATGAGAATCGTGCACCAATGTTTGCTGTTGGATCGAGGAGAAGAATTATAGTACTTTAGCATGAGAATGAATTTCTTTATACAATTCTTTAATTAAAATATAAACAACACATAAGTTAAGATTAGAACTAACCCCTCGTGGTATGGCATGAGAATGAATTTCTTCTCCACCGCCTTAGCACGATGCATCGCAGAACACATGTACTCGATAGCCATATCCGGATAATATGTCACTGCCGTAGAACTCACTTTCTCGGGGTCCAGAAACATGCACAAGTTCTTCTTTTCAACCATCTCATCACAGTTTCGGACTAGCTTCCTGAAACTCATCATATTGTAATTAGAATATATATTTGAGTTCTATACAATAATGAAAATATTTTAATATCACTAACATGAGAAAAATGGTGATGTGTGACACATCGAGCCATTTGTCGGATGACGAGTGATGGAAGAGGTCCTTGAAGTCTTTGAACGACAGCAGGAGATCCCTGCCTTCGTGTAGAAACATCCCAGGTGGGACAGGGATGATGATAGCCTCCATGCCTTCGGGCGCCGTCATCAAGTAGTCGTGGAGAAAGCGCAAATCATTGGGCAAACAGCTGTATTCTTCTTCTGTGACCATAGGACGGGGCGGTGATTGTGGCGCGTCAGCCCCGACGTCGCAAGCCACCTCCTGACGTACCGGTGACATCGCCGTACCGGTGACATCATCTCCTCGTGTCTGTATCAAGTTATAGATGTATTATTCTAGTATTTCAAAAAGAATGAGTTGAACGTAACAAAATAAATGAGTTATTTTATGGATTACCTGATCCAAAACAATCTGACTCTTGGGCCATTGGACAAATGACATCCGTGCGTCATCAAGCACAACCGCTTCGTCGGTAGGGACAGGAAGGGGTACGCGCTGCCATCCATCCAAGACTAACTCAACCTGCACGCATGCATGGTCGGGTCTTAGCTGAGTATGGTGTACACTTTTGGCGAGTAGATGTACAACGCCCTTAGCAACGAGTATAGAAACACTGCCATTCCGCAGGATGAGGTCGCATGCTCTGGGGTCCTGCAAATTTATAGGAAAGTTGTTTATTTTAGTGATGCGATATTGTATAACAAGGTTGCAAACATGTTTTAAATACCTTTAGATTATGAAGAAGTATTGATTACCTTGAGATTATCCAAATCGTCGTTCGCGCCCCACGTGCCGGATGCTTGACTACTTCGCCGAATTCCCGGCGAAATGGGAGGTGGTTGCTCGGATGGCTGCGTAGTTGCTGATCTAATTTGTGTCAACATTGCTTCCATCTCAGCAAACCTTGCGTCGTACTCTTTGCTCACCTCCGCGCGTATCTGCGCAACTATCTCGTCTTTGTTTACCTTGGCACGCGATTTTCTTCGAGGTTTTTGTCCCTCCACTCGGAACACCTCCTTCCAGCCCCTGTAGACCCCTACACCTCTTACTCGACCCGGGTGTTCTGGATTCTCGAGCGCTACGGACAAGGAATCATTTTGTCGTTCGACACTCCGGGCACCCGAGGTGACCTCCTCCTCCACTTCCAACTGTTCAAGTAGAAGAATTAGTTAAAGCAAAAGAACAATTGACGTACTTTCGGAGTTATAAATGACTCTTACCATTCTTTGAGCCACGCTTTGCAACTCCGTTGGGAGTACTATCCTCCCGTCAGCGGTTACCTCGGCTCTACCCATGACCCAATCTTTGCCCCTAGGATTTTGGATCCTAACCACGGGTGAGTCAGAATCCTTGTTCGCATCCAGGACTTTCTTCCATTCTGCCGACTTACCCTCGTAACCACCTGACCCTAGATGGTGTGGATACTTGTTAAAGGCAACGGTCATCCTGCCTTTATTACTTTTTGCCTTCACAAAAACAAGACAATAACGATCAGTTAGTTTTAGAAAGATAAATATATATCGAGAAAGAATAAGCATAAATTTGGCACGAGTTAGATACCTGGAACTCTTCGGTAGACTTCAAAGCTTGAAACGCATCCCAGTCCTCTTGTTTTAGCCATTTGTAGTAGCCGACCGGATTTCTCCCTTTCTCCATGAAGTCCGTCTTCAACGTGCTCTTGTATTGCTTCCAACCATTGTTCATAATCTTCAAAGTCGTTGCCTTTGGAACATCATTCTTGATGTTCCAGTGAGCCTGATTGACACAAAAATTTAGTGTATTTAAGTATAGATCATACATAAGTGAAAATTCAAGAGAAGAGTTGTTAGGCACTTTACCTTCACCGTGTTCCACCACTCGTTCTTCACCTCATCCTCAAAATGATCCCATCTCTCAACAAGGATACTCGCATTTTGCTTCACGAAGCTCGTACACCAATTTGAGTATTTCTGCCGTTTTGGTCCCTGCGCACGCCCGTCTTCTGTGAACCAGATTTCTTGATGGGTCTGCTCAGAATGGCTCGTGCACATTGTAGGCCCTCTTCTCCTTCTTTCTGACGAGGCAGTAGCTTGCTGCTCCTCTTCTTCCATCATATTCTCGTACTCATTTTCATTCGACATGGTGCTGCATGAAATTAAAGATCAAATCATTTGACATATAACCTAGATTAATCAACCAACTTTTGACATATAACCTATATTCATCAAGAGATTAATCAATCACTTGTTGACATATAACCTAGATTAATCAACCAACTTTTGACATATAATAATGTATTCAAGCACAAATTAACCTAAAATAACCTAGGTTATATGCTAAAATTATGGTACAAGTACAATGTCAACAAGTACAATGCTAAAATAACCTAGGTTATATGCTAAAATAACCTAGGTTATATTCAAGCACAATGTATTCAAGCACAATGCTGAAATTATGGTACAAGCATGTCTAACGGGTTCAATACTAATCATGTCTAACGGGTTCAATACTAATCATACACGGTTGAGAGAGAGAGAGCTAACCAATAAGAAAAATAACAAATACCAACAATGTCTAACGGGTTCAAACCCAATAAGAAAAATAACGAGAGAGAGAGAGCTAACCACGGGTGAGAGAGACCACTGGTTAGAGAGAGAGAGACCGAGGTGGTGAGGCGGCGAGGCGGCGAGGCGGGGAGGCGGTGAAGAGCTCGGAGAAGGCTCAGCAAAATCTTCTCTGTGAGGGTTTTTGAAACTGATGTTTATTCTCTTTTCGGACTTGTGAAAATTTTGGAAGAGAGGATTTCGAATAATAGTGTTTTTCTCATTATACACGGACTTTTAACTTAAAAGACCGTGTACAAAGATCTTTATACACGGACTTTACTCTAAAGGCCGTGTGCAAATATTCCCATCTATACACGGACTTTTAACTTAAAAGACCGTGTACAAAGATCTTTATACACGGACTTTACGCTAAAGGCCGTGTGCAAATACCCTTTCTACACGGACATATAGCTAAAAGGCCGTGTAGCTCTCTACCCTTTCTACACGGACTATTAGCTAAATGTCCGTGTATAAATTGGTCCGACAGGTGGGTCCCAGGTTCAGTAAAGTTCTCTGAGTGGTTGCGGGCCGCAATACTTCATAAAGTTGTTTGACAATTTTAACTAATATTAAATGTTTGATAAAGTTGAACATAATATTTTAAACATAATATTTTCATTAAACATAATCCTTCCTTAAATATTTTAACTAATATTAAATATTTTAACTAATATTAAATATTTTAACTAATATTTTAACTAATATTTATTTTATTTTATTATTAAATGTTTTAACTAATATTTTCAAAAACTAATACTAATATTTGATAATATTATAAGCATTAAACATAATCCTTCATTGTTGCATTAAACTAATATTTGATAATATTTGATAATACTAATACTACATTATGCTTTTTTCCTTATTTCCCTCTTTTTTTCCTTTTTTTATTTGATATATTACAAGCTAAGGTTGCAATATTAAAAGCTACACGGTCTTAAACAAAATAAATATTACACATTATGCTTTTTTTTTCCTTTTTCTCCTTTTTTCCACTATTTGAACAGTACCCTCGGCCCATAATCCTTCATTGTGGTCGGACCGCATGTAGTCAGCTTCGTCTACCCCTTCAAGTGTTGCTACCTCAGTTTGCACATCAGTACAAAATGGAGGTACTTCGTCGAACTGGTCGTACTCTTCTTCATCGACGACATTTTCTACCCCGACAATCCTTCTTTTTCCGGATAGGACGACGCTCAACCTGGCATCACTCGGGTCAGTGGCATAAAAGACTTGGGTGGCTTGCTTGGCGAGTATAAACGGATCATCAACATGCCCAACCCTGTTTAAATCAACGAGTGTGAACCCGTCGTTATCAACTTTAACACCTCGGTCTTCGACCCATTGACACCGAAACACGGGAATGCTCAGGCGAGGACTGTAAATGAGCTCCCAAATTTCTTGAATAACGCCATAATATGACTTTGATGCTATTACAGCCCGGCCATCTCCGGATCTACTGAATTCTTGAGAGGTCGCCACCAACGTCACCCCACTGTTTTGCATCGTGCTCTTATCACTCTGGGATTTAGTATAAAATGTATATCCGTTAATCTCGTATCCTTGGAATGTTCTAACAACAATTTGGGGTCCTTTGCCAAGCAGTTTAACAATTTCAGGTACGGGGTGTGACTGCACTCTTTCTTTCAGCCATCCTATAAAAGAACGATTATGCTCGTTAGTAAGCCACTTCTGACTCCTCGTGTAGTTTTGTTGTTGAAGGATTGTCATGTGCTCATCTATGTAGGGAGCAACATCTGTCATGTGTTGTAGTACAATAAAATGTGCCTTTTGTAGTTCATTTAGATCAGCAACTACGGCTCTCAACCCAATTGTCCCGACTCCTTGGAGCCTTCCCTCGTATCGAGATTTTGGAACGCCAATAGGATCCACACCGGTCAAGTAGTTGGTGCAAAAATCAATCACCTCCTCCGTAGAATATCCTTCTATAATGCTGCCTTCGGGTCGATGTCGGTTCCTTACGTATTTTTTCAAGATGCCCATGTATCTCTCGAATGGATACATATACCGAAGGAACACGGGACCACAAATCTTAATTTCTCTCACAAGATGAACAACAAGGTGAACCATGACATCGAAAAAAGATGGCGGAAAATACATCTCAAGTTGGCAAAGAGTAACGACGACCTCCTTTTGCAAAGAGTCCAATTTTAGAGGGTCTACCACTTTGGAATTTATTGCATTGAAGAAAGAACAAAGCTTCGTAATGGTTTGACGAACGTGCTTTGGTAAAATTCCCCGAATTGCAACCGGAATTATATGTGTCAGTAAAACATGACAGTCGTGAGATTTCAGACCGACCAGTTTCAAGTCCTTCATCG
This sequence comes from Carex myosuroides, assembly GCA_028015225.1. NCBI lineage: Eukaryota > Viridiplantae > Streptophyta > Magnoliopsida > Poales > Cyperaceae > Carex > Carex myosuroides. The sequence continues at coordinate 6,917,270 of CM051465.1, forward strand.
ACACCAACTTCTTAATATTCGAAGAATATCCTGATGGGACTTTTATACCATTGAGGCATTCACAGAAGCTTGTTTTCTCTTTCTTTGACATTGTGCACAGTGCGGGGGGTAGGTATGTGCGCTTCCCTTTCTCCTGCGGTGCGAGCTCGGGTCGTATTCCCATCTCTACCATGTCTTTTCTCACTTTAATACCATCTTTCGTCTTCCCCGGAATGTTCAATAATAAACCAATTAAACTGTCACAGACATTTTTTTCGACATGCATGACATCTAGGCAATGCCTCACTTCTAAATATTTCCAGTACGGTAGCTCCCAAAATATGGACCTCTTTTTCCAAATATTCTTCGGTAGTGCTTTGGCGCATTTTCCAAAAACAACATCAATGTTTTTTACCCGTTCGAAGACACTCTCCCCGTCTAATGGATGACGAGCCACTCCAAGCTCAATTTTCCCGTTGAATGCCATCTTCTTCTTACGATATGGGTGATTAATAGGAAGAAACCTACGATGCCCCATGAATACATTCTTTTGACAATTTTTCAACCTCAGCACCTGCGTGTCATCTTCACAGATCGGGCACGCTTTTGCTCCTTTACAAGTGTAACCCGACAAATTCCCATACGCGGGGAAATCATTTACGGTGCAAAACACCATGGCCCGCAAGTTAAAGGTCTCTTTCATATACGCATCCCACACCGGGACGCCATCACGCCACAATTTTTGGAGGTCCTCGATTAATGGTGCGAGATATACATCTATGTCATTTCCGGGTTGTCTGGGTCCTTGGATTAGTAATGACATCATTATATATCTGCGTTTCATGCACAACCAAGGAGGAAGATTGTAGATGCATAAAAGAACTGGCCAAGTACTGTGCCGACTGCTCATACTTCCAAACGGACTCATTCCATCTGAGCTCACCACAATCCTAAGGTTCCGCGGTTCATAACCAAATTCTTTGAAATGTCTGTCAATGTTTCTCCATTGAGGAGAATCAGCCGGGTGCCTTAGTTTACCGTCATTTTTGCGCTCTTCTTCGTGCCAGCGCAATAATTTTGCATCTTTGGGATTCGCAAACAACCGTTTGAATCTCGGTATTATCGGCAAATACCACAACACCTTAGCCGGAGGTCGGCCACTTGTGTCCTCGTTACAATCATCAGTGTCCTGGTCCTTACGACGTTTATATCGTGAAACACCGCATTTAGGACAGACATGCATGGCCTCGTACTCGTTACGATACAATACACAGTCATTCGGACATGCATGTATTCTTTGGATCTTCAACCCCATTGGACATATCAACTTCTTTGCCTGATATGTTGTACCGGGTAACTCGTTGTTATCTGGGAGCATTTCTCCTAAAAGCTGTAATAAGGACGTGAAACTCTTATCGCTCCAACCATTGTCTGCTTTTAAGTTTAATAATTTCAACACAGCTGACAGTTTTGTAAATTTGGTACACCCGGGATACAACGGCTTCTTGGATTCATTAGACAAATTTTGAAATTTATCATAATTTTTATCACTAATTTCATCTTCCACATCACGTAACATATCCTCCAAATTTTCAGTAAACTCGTGTTCTACATTTTCATCAAAATTCCTCTCCATCTCATCATCGTCATTTTCGGGTTCGACGTTAATATCAGAATATTCGGCACTCTCATAATCCTCGTTCCAATCAAGTTCAAAATTATCAGAAATTCCAACATTCTCATCATTCAATTCACGATTACAATCCTTATTGGCACTACTACTTTCCCCAAATTTCTCACCATGCATGAACCAACATGTATATCTCTTCTTAAATCCCCGACAAATCAAATGAGCTCTAATTTCTTCGATGTCCAAAAATCTTAATAAATTTTTACAATCTTTACAAGGACATAAAATGTCTTCTTCTTTTTTATTCACTCTATAACTCTCAGCAAATTTTATAAACTCATCAACGCGAACCAAATATTCTTCACTGTCACGTCGCATTTCATACATCCAGCTTCGATCCATCTGTAAATTAAATTAAAAAAATGATTTGATCAATTAATCATGCATGGTCAACATTCTCCTTCGTGTACAAAATTTTGGGCTTACAAAGGGCCGGTTTACAATGCTAACCCACTCTTTGAATATTATGTCTCATATGTGAACACATATTAGCGAGATTTAATTAGTATTTGAGAAAAATTCGGCAGCATTTCCCCTTAACTCCCCAAGTATGCGTACGAACCACATACTCGTAGGAGCAATAAGGGAAAATACTGTCGAACTTTCCTCAAATACTAATTAAATCCCGCTAATATGTGTTCACATCCTAAATGAGACATAATATTCAAAGAGCAGTCCCAAAACGGGGACTATCCAAAATTAATCCCTATTGGATTAATTTTGAACGGGCATGGACCTAAAAGCATCTAAAGGTCGGTTATTGGACCACAATACACTAATTAATTACATCTAAAATTAAGAATTCAAGCATGCATGAAATGACCTAAATAAGCCTAAATAACAGAAAATTAGAGAAAGAAAATGATTTAAATACATATTACTAACCTTAGAAAGATGGAGAGGAGAAAATACAAACTTAATTCAAAGATCTCAGATCTCAGCTGCTGGCCTCGATCAATTCGCAGAAATAAAAAGCACAGTTCGATATGTATGAACTAAAAACTTGATCAAAACGGCGCTCTGGAAGGGAAGATAATAAAACCCTACACTATTATACACGGCTATTTAGTTATATATCCGTGTAGCTCTCCTCCTATTTCTACACGGCTTGTTAGTTATAAAGCCGTGTACAATTATAAGATTTATACACGGCTATTTAGTTATATATCCGTGTAGCTCTCCACCTATTTCTACACGGCCTTTTAGTTATAAAGCCGTGTACAATTATAAGATTTATACACGGCTATATATCAAAAAACCGTGTGTAATGTTCCTACACGGCTTTGTATTAAAAGTCCGTGTAGCTCTCTCAATTATTTGCACACACACTTATTTACACACGAATTTGTGGTTTCTAATAAACCGTGTAGCTCTCTATAATAATTCGACACTGATTGTTAACTAATTATCCGTGTAGAAATCGTTCAGATCTTTTGAACTCATATTTTGTACACTGTTTTTAATATAATTGCCAAATCCGTGTACAATGTGCAGTGTACAAAACCAGTTTTTGTAGTAGTGCATATTTTTCAGATTTTAATTTGTTTTATTTTTTTTTCCTCTCTTACTTAATAACAAATGTACGCAGAGAAGATATGGCATATATGATAAAAAGAAAAGAGAGTTTATGTGAGCATAAACAAACTGGGAGTCTGGGAGTGCGTCAAGTTGGCAAGTGCGGCGATACTATATATCCGCAATTAGTATTATTGTTGACGTGGGATTCTACTTCCATTTTGGACATGTTAGGGTTCTATATACCTCTTTCTCTCTCTCTCTAACCAAACTATTTTTTCAAATTCAGGTCTTTGTTGTTGGAGAGTCTGTCGCGGCTCTATATAGGCCTGCTAATGAGCTTGGTTTGACTCAGACTCGGCTCGGACTCAATGAGAGAAGCATAACGGCCTGGCTCCAGCTCGGCTCGATTTTGAAAGAAAAGGCCCGGCTCAGACCATATTTGGGCCCAGCTCGGTGTAAAACTCATTTGTTAATGCTATGCGTTAGAAACCTTTTCTCTTAAAAGAAATAAAAGAAAAACAAGTTTCTTGCAGCACACATTTACTAATTTTTCAGTTGGTTCACGTCCTAATGAGATACACCTTTTCTCTTAAGATCTTCCCAGCTTTCTCAATTCCATCCTAAACATTTTATGATATAATCTCATTCACAGCCCTACAAAAATATTAGGGGTATGTTGTCATCGATGAAACTAAAACCATTTGATCTAATCTGAGCAGAGCCAAACTGCCCTGCTTTATAATTAGGTTAGACTACTTCTCATCCAATATGAGAAGTTCATTTTAAACTAAACAGCTCGTATCAATGATGGCACGACTGTACCATCACCAGAAGAACATATGTTCATTCCTGTTGAAGCTCACCATAACAAAACAAAACATTTTTCAGTGATGGCTATTGAGCAAGCTAGTTCGAAGAGTATATTTTTGACTTGGTACACTATAGCCCAGTGTTGTAAAAAAAGGGCTAAACAACTGATTAATCGGGCGTTTAGTCAGTGGCGGTGACCAAACTGTCACGAATAGACTTGGCGGAGGTTTGTTTGCGGATTTTTCTGATTAATTGGTCGTTTATTCCTGATTATTCCCATTTATTCGGCTGTTTATTCCCGTTTAGTTGTTTTCTTTGTGACTACAAGAACCATACACTACTACAGAAATGGTCATTGTACACGGCACATTGTATACGGATTTGACAATTTTATACAAAAACCGTGTGCTATTGTAATTTTTTGGAAGCCCGAAATATCTGTGGGATCTATTACACGGATATTTATTAAAGAATCAGTGTAGAAAGCCTTGAGAGAGCTACACGGACGTTTATCAAGAATTATAAACGGATTATTGTTTAACTAACAGTGTAGATAGCCATGTGAGAGCTACACGGATATTTATGAAAAGACCCGTGTAGAAATATGTAAACTGTACACGGATGTTTGTTTAAAATAACAGTGTAGAAACCTTTGACAGAGCTACACGGCTGTTCACATAATAATCCGTGGAGAAAGGTTATTGTAGGGTTTTGATTATCGATACACGGTTTTGCCAATTTTATACACTGCACATTGTACACGGTTTTGTTAAGTATAAATCCGTGTAGAGAAGTGTAGGGTTTTGGTATAAAAGGCCTTCTCCTTCCCGCGCCGTATAAAAGGCCTTCTCCTTCCAGCGCCGTTTTGATCAAGTAATTCAACAGGAAAGGTTAGAGTTTTTTCAATTCATAGGTAAATTGTAGGTTCTCCTGTATAACCTTAGGAAGAGAGAAAGACCGGTCACTTTACATATCACTTATGATCAACTTTGATAATCATTTCACGGTTAATAATTGGAATTTTGATTTAGGTTTATCAATTATGTCATATCGCTTATCTATCAAGATAAGTCGCTATCTTTGGAGCTCATCTAAAGACGAGCGATGTGATATAATTGATAACCTACATCTCGACTTCACTTCTGGCATGAATATCTCTGGCATGTATTTTCCGTTTCTTCCTCTAATTTTCTGTTACTTATTGTTGCTTACTTACTCATCATTTTTTTTTATTTACAGATTGTGATGAACTTTCCGATGGACAGCATGTGATAAATTTTATTTTCTTTTTTTTCACTATATTTTATTTGACACTTGACAAGAACATGTTTTTTCTTGGTTAGGTTCCAAAGAAATGGGTAAAACTAACTTTCAATAATAAAACATGTTCTTTAAATTAAATCATGTTTTGATCACTTGTTTTTGGCGATGTAGAAATGGCATGTTGCAGTGCATTGTTGTTTAATTTCTTACACAAACCCCCTTTGAATAAGATGTGGTTTGCGAAAGAATTTAAACAACAACGTAAGAACACTGCAACATGTCCATTTCTACATCGCCAAAAACAAGGGACGAAAACATGATTTAATTTGCAGAAAATGTTTTGTTAGGTGAAAGTTAGTCTGCCTCATTTCTTTGGAACCTAACCAAGATAAAGCATGCTCTTGTAAGGTGTTAAATAAAATGTGAATTTATGCATATTAGTAATGTTTTATTAGTGAATTTAGTAATGTTCTTGTAATGTTTTATTAGTGAATTTAGTAATTTCTGTGCTGTAATAGTAAATAAAGAGTTGAATTTATGAATTTTGTAATGCTAAATATGAATTTATATTTTGTAATGCTAAGTATAATTTGTGTGCTGTAATTGGAAAACTGGAGGGTAATCTCAATACTGAATTTTGTAGCAAAACTGGCTAGCAAAAATGGAGACTAGCCCAGAAAAAAAAAAATCTAAAAAAATATATAGGACAATCAGACACGGATATTTAACTAAAAACTGTGTACAAACAGTAATTGTACACGGATATTTGTTGAATATCCGTGTGGAATATCTACACAGTTTTTTTGGAAGCCCGAAATATCTGTGGAATAGCTACACGGATTTTTGTTTAAATAACTGTGTAGAAACCTTTGACAGAGCTACACGGCTGTTTACATAATAATCCGTGGGAAAAGGTTATTGTAGGGTTTTGATTATCGATAAAGGCCTTCTCCTTCCAGCGCCGTTTTGATCAATTAATAATCTCTCTCTCTGTATACGAATTGGTCTGAATTCTGTGCACAAGGAGGCCGGATCTGAGATCTTTGAAGTTAATTTGTATTTCTCCTCTCTATCTTGCTAAGGTTAGTCGTGTATATATTTATCTTTTCTTACTCTAATTTTCTGTTACTTGTTATTGCTTATTTAGGTCAATTAGTAATTAATGCATGCATGCTTGATTTGTTGAGATAATGTAAATAATTAGTATATTAAATAGAGTGATGCATGTATAATTGTGCTTTTTTCTAATAATAGAGTAATGCATGTATAATCAACTAATGCATGTATAATACAGTGATGCATATATAATTGTTATTTTAGTGATTATTTTACGAATGCATGTATAATTGTGCTTGTTTCTAATAATGTTGTTTTTTGTAGAACCATGTCACATTCAGGTGAGCAACGATGGCTCTTCGCTTTTGGTGCCAGTAGCTAGGGTTTACAGAGGGTAATATGAAGATATACATGTTTTAATAAAGAAAGAGTCGAGTAAAAAGTTGGATGAAGGACCTTGGAAAAAAAGAGAAGAGGTGGGATGAAGGACCTTCTGAGCCGGATGAAGAGCCGAATGAAGAGTCGGGCACAATCTTGTCAGACTGACAAGATTGTGTCCGACTCTTCATTCGGCTCTTCATCCGGCTCAGAAGGTCCTTCATCCACCTCTTCCCTTTTTTTGGAAGGTCCTTCATCCAACTTTTTACTCGACTCTTTCTTTATTAAAACATGTATATCTTCATATTACCCTCTGTAAACCCTGGCTACTGGCACCAAATGTAAACCTTAAGTTTATATATGAAATCATTATGGGATCGAGACTCAGGAAGAAGGATATGTCTACCCAGTATGGATTTGTGTAATATATGCTCAATATGGATTTGTATAATGTTTCAATTTAAATTTTGTAATACTCAATATGGATTTGTATAATTTTGTATAATTTAGTGTACATGAATTTTTAGTTTACCCTTATTAATTGACCGGATTGTATGCCATCCACCGATTTTGTGTTTCAAATATAAAGCATGTTCTTGTAATTAAATAAAATATAGAGAATTTAGTAATTTTTTGTGCTGTAAATGTAAATAAGGAGATGAATTTATGAATTTTGTAATTGCTGAACATGGATTTGTAATGCTAAATATGAATTTTGTAATGCTAAGTATAATTTTTGTGCTGTAATTGGAAAACTGGATGTCAAATTATCTGAAAAACTGGGGGTAAACTCAATATTGAATTTTGTAGCAAACTGGCTAGCAAAACTGGAGGCTAGCCCAGAAAAAAATTGTTAATTAAAAAATATATAGGATAACATACACGGATATTAAACTTAAAACCGTGTCCAAATAGTAATTGTACACGTATATTAGTTGAATATCCATGTACGAAACAGCTACAAGGAATTTTTTTTTTTTTTAAATCCGTGTAGAAAAGGCTAGCCCATAAATAAAAAAAAAACCCAAAAAATATATAGGACACGAAAACTTTAATTCTATTCATCAATGAACTATAAATTTCCATAATAATTTTTAGCATCCCTAAACAATGGGATTTGCTGCCCGAATTTGCAAAATTAAAAGATAACCTAAACGAAATTAGCTACTCCCACGGTTCTTAAGTACAAATAGCTGTGTATGATTTGTTAGAGAGCTACACGGATTTGTTAACGTAAGATCCGTGTAGATAAGTCTTTGTAGGGTTTTGGTATAAAAGGCATTCTCCTTCCAGCGCCGTTTTTTTTATCAAGTAATTAATACTGTCTCTTCTCTCTGTATCTGATTTCTGCAAAGGCCAGCAGCTGGTATTATCTGAGATCTTTGAAGTTTGTATTTTCTCCTCTCTATCTTTCTAAGGTTAGTGTATATATATATATATTTTCCTTTTCTTCCTCTAATTTTATGTTACTTATTTGTACTTATTTAGATCATGTGTAAGTAGTGTATTGTTGTCCACTAACCGACCCTACTGATGCTTTTAGGTCCTTGCCCGTCCAAAATTAATCCAATAAGGATTAATTTTGGATAGTCCCCGTTTTGGGACTGCTCTTTGAATATTGGGTTTCATTTATGATGTGAACACATATTAGCGGGATTTAATTAGTAATTGAGGAAAGTTCGACAGTATTTTCCCTTAATGCTCCTACGAGTATGTGGTTTTTACGCATACTTGGGGAGTTAAGGGGAAATGCTGCCGAATTTTTCTCAAATACTAATTAAATCTCGCTAATATGTGTTCACATATGGGACCTAATATTCAAAGAGTGGGTTAGGATTGTAAACCGGCCCTTTGTAAGCCTAGAATTTGGTACCAATTTACATGTTGACCATTAGTAATTGAAATCATTTTTTTAATTTAATTTACAGATGGATCGATGTTGGATGTATGAATTGCGATGTGATAGTGAAGAATATTTGGGTCGCGTTGATGAGTTCATAAAATTCGCTGAGAGTTATAGAGTGAAGATGAAGGAAGTCGACATTTTGTGTCCTTGTAGAGATTGTAAATTTTTTTTAAGATTTGGGGACTCCGAAGAAATTAGAGCTCATCTGATTTGTCGTGGATTTAAGAAAAGATATACATGTTGGTTCATGCATGGTGAGGAATTTGGGGAAAGTAGTTGTACCAATAAGAATTCTAACCGTTGTGAAGAGAGCGATGAGAATGTAGAAATTTTGGATAATTTTGAACTTGTATTCAGCAATGATGATTTGAATGTCGAAAATTTTGATAATGTTGAACTTGATCGCAACGACGATGATGAGCTGCAGACGGAAATCGATAAAAATGTAGTACACGAGTATATTGATAATCTGGAGGACATGTTACATGATGTGGAAGATGAAATTACTGATAAAAATTATGATAAATTTCAATATTTGTCTAATGAATCCAAAAAGCCGTTGTATCCCGGGTGTACCAAATTTACGAAACTGTCAGCTGTGTTGAAATTATTTAACTTGAAAGAAGAAAATGGTTGGAGCGATAAGAGTTTCACGTCCTTATTAAAGCTTTTAGGAGAAATGCTCCCAGATAACAACGAGTTACCCCGTACAATATATCAGGCGAAGAAGTTGATATGTCCAGTGGGTTTGAAGATCGAAAGAATACATGCATGTCCGAATGACTGTGTATTGTACCTTAATGAGTACGAGGCCATGCATGTTTGTCCTAAGTGCGGTGTTTCTCGGTATAAACGTAAGGACCAGGGCACTACTGATTGTGACGACGGCAAAAAGGGCCGGCCTCCGGCTAAGGTGTTGTGGTATTTGCCGATAATACCGAGATTCAAACGGTTATTTGCAAATCCCAAAGATGCAAAGTTATTGCGTTGGCATGAAGAAGGGTGCAAAAAGGACGGTAAACTAAGACACCCGGCTGATTCTCCTCAGTGGAGAAATTTTGATAGACATTTCAAAGATTTTAGTTCCGAGATAAGAAACCTCAAGATTGTGGTGAGCACAGATGGAATGAGTCCGTTTGGAAGCATGAGCAGTCGGCACAGTACTTGGCCAGTTCTGTTAGCCATCTACAATCTTCCTCCTTGGTTGTGCATGAAACGCAGGTATATAATGATGTCATTACTAATCCAAGGACCCAGACAACCCGGAAATGACATAGATGTATATCTCGCACCATTAATTGAGGACCTCCAAAAATTATGGCGTGATGGCGTCTCGGTGTGGGATGCGTACATGAAATAGACCTTTAACTTACGGGCCATGGTGTTTTGCACCGTAAATGATTTCCCCGCGTACGGGAATTTATCAGGTTACACTTGTAAAGGAGCAAAAGCGTGCCCTATTTGTGAAGATGATACGCAGGTGCTGAGGTTGAAGAACTGTCAAAAGAATGTATTTATGGGGCACCGTAGGTTTCTTCCAATTAATCACCCATATCGTAAGAAGAAGAAGGCATTCAATGGGAAAGTTGAGCTTGGAGTGGCCCGTCGTCCATTAGATGGGAAGGGTGTCTTCGAGCGTGTTAAAAACCTTGATGTTGTGTTTGGAAAGTGTGCCACAAAACCGCCGAAGAATATTTGGAAAAAGAAGTCCATATTTTGGGACCTACCTTACTGGGAATATTTAGAAGTGAGACATTGCATAGATGTCATGCATGTTGAAAAAAATGTCTGCGACAGTTTGACTGGTTTATTATTGAACATTCCGGGAAAGACTAAAGATGGTATCAAAGTTCGAAAAGACATGGTAGAAATGGGAATACGACCCGAGCTTGCACCGCAGGAGAAAGGGAAGCGCACATACCTACCTCCCGCAATGTGCACGATGTCGAAGAAAGAGAAAACAAGCTTTTGTGAATGCCTCCGTAGTATTAAGGTCCCATTAGGGTATTCTTCGAATATTAAGAAGCTGGTGTCGATGAAGGACTTGAAACTGGTCGGTCTGAAATCTCACGACTGTCATGTTTTATTGACACATATGATTCCTGTTGCAATTCGGAGGGTTTTACCAAAGCCCGTTCGTCAAACCATTACGAAGCTTTGTTTTTTCTTCAATACAATAAATTCCAAAGTGATAGACCCTCTAATACTGGACTCTTTGGAGGTTGAAGTCGTCGCTACTCTTTGCCAACTTGAGATGTATTTTTCGCCATCTTTTTTCGATGTTATGGTTCACCTTGTTGTTCATCTAGTGAGAGAAATCAAGATCTGTGGTCCTGTGTTCATGCGTTATATGTATCCATTCGAGAGATACATGGGAATTTTGAAAAAATACGTAAGGAACCGACATCGACCCGAAGGTAGCATTGTAGAAGGATATTCCACGGAAGAGGTGATTGATTTTTGCACCAACTACATGACCGGTGTCTGTCCTATTGGCGTTCCAAAGTCTCGATATGAGGGAAGGCTCCAGGGAGTCGGGACAATTGGGTTGAAAGCCGTAGTTGCTGATAGAGATCAACTACAGAAGGCGCATTTCACTAGTACAAAAAACCCCTTCACCGACCCTCAACCACCGACTGTTTTAATATGTAACAGTCGGTGTAGAGACTGCTGGTAAAATCGTAAATAAGAACAATCTCAACACCGACTGTTCTCTTACAAAAAACCGTCAGTAAACCAACACCGACTGTTTTTTAAAAAAACAGTCAGTGTTGCTCATAACCTACACCGACTGTTTTTTGTAAAAAACAGTCGGTGTTGAGCAATTACCAACACCGACTGTTGTTTTAAAAAACTATCGGTGTTGGTGATACATACACCGACTGTTTTTTACAAAAACAGTCGGTGTTGAGCTAACAAAATTTAGTTCCCGTTTATAACTCTCGATCAGCCGCGAAATATTTCATTTCCCTCTTCTTTGCCGAAAACCCTCCCTAAAATTTTGAGTTGAGTTTCTCTCTTTCGATCAGCCTCGCGATCTCCCAAACAGCCCGCCAAAGCACCGAGCACCGAGCACCCGAGTCGCCTTGCTGCCTCGCCCCGCCCCACTACCTCGCCTTGCTGCCTCGCCCCGCACCAGCACCCGAGCACCGCTGGAGGACTGAAATCAGAGCACCCGAACCGAGAAGGGTTTTCGCTTTGCACCCGAGCACCAGCACCCGAGCTGAGAAATGGGAATTGGGAGAGAGGGTCGGATCAATTATGTTGTTTGAATCTGGCGTTCTTTATCAAGATGGGGAACTGCTGTGCTGCTCGTTTCTCCAAAATGCGACCTGGAAATTCCCAAAGCACCACACTACGTCAGTAATTTCTATCTTGTTTGAATTTTTCTTCTTTTTGTTTAGGATTTTCATTTTCCCAAGGAATTTCATAGAGGACCCGGTTCCTAGACTGGAGCTACTCACGTTGTTTTGTTTTTCAGTTTCCATTTAGTACCTTGCAAAGAGAACATTAGGATAATCGGGATCGAGTTGCCAAAATTACTGCTATTTCTAGCTCGGATCGGCCGTTCGAATTGAATTTCCGAAAGAAAAATTTGAAGCCAGAGCACTGGCCTAACGGTGCTTTTATTTGCCGAGCAGCACCTTAGCTTACCAATAGTTCTCTCCGAAGTACCGCTGGCCTGTGGTTCAGCTCCAAATCTCAATTTCTGTTCAACCCAATATATTTTTCTCAACTTATCTGATACTTTGTTTCATCACTTATGGTAGCATCATATATCAGCCGCTGAGTACTGGTAAAATCTGAACACATTACTTTGCAAAAAAAAAATTACTTTCTCCAAGCTGTGCAGTCAAATTAGAATGAATACAGGCCTGCTGACATTTATGGATATATCGCTAAACACATCTTAGCAAAAGAAATTTGTGGCTTCGATAATGCCAGTAATTTAGTTTTGAACTTATGATGTATGATTAAGTTGTCATTTTTTACTGATATCATGTAACAACCAAGTTATGCTATTTTTGATGTATTGTTGTTTGTGAATTTGGGGCAAGGGGCCTGATCAAACAATGCTTAATCCATATCGAGATGCTGAAATTATATCTGCATATCAAATGTAAATAGTAACCCGTTTATAAAATCTTTAGTTGACAATCGGATGCAGATAATATCTGAATTTGTAAACTATTTACCTCAAGTTCACTCTTTCTCTCAACATCAATGGTGATTTAAGAGGGAGTGTGTTGCATTTTTTTAATAGCCATGATATTTTCTCATGAAGTTCTGGAGTTTTGTCAGTTTAGACCTCAAACTTTCTCTAATTTGATTGCTTAATCAATTCTTTTTTTTTTTCAATATTTGGAAATATGTTTTAGGTAGATGGGTTTCTTAGTGGAGAGAGAGACTACTCCAAGCTAAAAGGAGATACTGGGCCTTTGGTCTATCCAGCTGGGTTTCTCTACGTATACTCTCTTGTCAAATTTGTCACTGGAGGCCATGTCTTTCCTGCTCAGGTCATAAGTAATATACTCTTTTTCTTAAAAAAAAGAAATCAGATAGTTGTAAACTTCAACATATTCTTTATTCGTTACATTTGTCGTCCCTGATTCCTAGTACCAGTGTATAACTGTACCAAATTTGGACCATTCATTACATAGAAGCTCATAAAGCTCAATTAGGCATCACTAGAACAATTGGACAAAAACATGATTTCAGAGAAAGCTTAAAGGGAACTTTTAGCCTTTAATTAGCTCACATTTTTACTGGTCTATGTAAGTACAATATCAATTGTGTATTGCATTGCCATCGTGGTAGGTCTTAGTTGGGTTGTCGTAAAAACTACTTGTATTGAGGGTCTTATTGCATATTTTGCATCGTTCCACCTTTGACTAAAGAATATTGTGTTCAATTCTTGCATCGTTCCACCTTTGACTAAAGAATATTGTGTTCAAGTCTTAGTTGGGTTGTACTAAAGGGAGACTCGTATGATGAAGCTCAAGCATACGCGAAACTAAGAGGGGAGCAGGAGGGACGCACATTCATTCCTCCATTTGACCACCCAGATGTCATAGCAGGGCAGGGTACAGTTGGCATGGAGATTATCAGACAGGTGAACAGCGACCCGATCCATGCAATATTAGGTGTTATTAGCATAACAAAAGAATATTCTTCATGGCTCTACTCTTGTGTCATGTGTGCTTGATTTGTGAAGGTTCATACTTGTGTAAAATGTGTGAAATGTTTGTTTTTTTGTTTTGTTTTTAATTTGTAGATGAAATGGTTACACTATATATATTGGTTTCTGTTCTTAGATGAAATGTGTGAAATGTTTTGTTTTGTTCTTACCAGTTGTCACGTCTACAGGTGCAAAAAAAAAAAAAAAAAAAAAAAAAAAATTCTGTGTTGGGCACCTATACCGACGGTTTTTTCAAAAAAACAGTCGGTGTTGGGCGCCTACACCGACTGTTTTTTCAAAAAAACAGTCGGTGTTGGGCGCCTACACCGACTGTTTTTTCCAAAAAACAGTCGGTGTTGGGTGCCTACACTGACTGTTATTCACCCGTCAGTAAAGATTTATCTATACCGTCGCCGCCATCACCGACGCCTCAATAACAGTCGGTAAAAGGGTTTTTTAACAGTCGGTGAAGAGGTTTTTTGTACTAGTGTTTTTTGGTACTACAGCACATGACAGATGTTGCTCCCTATATAGATGAGCACATGGCAATCCTTCAACAAGAGTACTACACGAGAAGTCAGAAGTGGCTTACCAACGAGCATAATCGTTCATTTGTAGGATGGCTGAGAGAAAGGGTGCAGTCACACCCTGATATGAGGCCCGTAAATGAAATTGTTCGACTGCTGGGCGAAGGACCCCGAATTGTTGTTAGAACATTCCAAGGATACGAAATTAATGGATATACATTTTACACTAAATCCCAAAGTGATAAGAGCACGATGCAAAATAGTGGGGTGATGTTGGTGGCGACGTCTCAAGAATTCAGTAGATCCGGAGATTCCCGGCCGGTTTTTGCATCAAAGTCGTATTATGGCGTTATTGAGGAAATTTGGGAGCTCATTTACAGTCCTGACCTCAGCATTCCCTTGTTTCGGTGTCAATGGGTCGAAGACCGGGGTGTTAAAGCTGATAACGACGGGTTCACACTCGTTGATTTTAATAAAGTTGGGTATGTTGATGATCCGTTTATATTCGCCAAGCAAGCAACCCAAGTCTTTTATGTCACTGACCCGAGTGATAAATAGGTGGAGCATCGTCCTATCTGGGAAAAGAAGAATTGTTGGGGTAGAAAACGTCGTCGACGAAGAAGAGTATGACCAGTTCGACGAAATACCTCCATTTTGTACCGACGTGCAAACTGAGGTAGCCTCAATTGAAGAACAAGACGAAGCAAACTATTTGCGATCCGACCACAATGAAGGAATATGGGCCGAATATAATGTGAAATTAGCGAAAAAAAGAGAAAAAGGAAAAAAAAGAGAGATGTATAATATTTATTTTGTTTAGAAAATACACTAGTGGAAAATGTACATTTAGTATCGGCACATCAGGATCGGATATAGCATAAAAGCGATACTGATATATATCTGGATCGGGTAATTAAAAGACCGACCTTGAAAGTAGGTATCAGGAACGGTCGTTTATAAAATAGCCTTTTCTGATAGTCCAGAACTTATCAGGATTGGTCGTTTATAAACGACTGATTCTGATAGTGACTTATCAGGATCGGTCGTTTATAAATGACCGTTCTTGATAGTCCTGGACAATCAGGATCGGCTTTTTACTCTTGACCGATCTTAATGTTAAGTAATTAGAATCAGCTCTATACGTGAACCGATCTTGATGGAAGAGAGTGTTTTAGGATCAGCTATGTGTTAACCGATCCTGTTAAGATTCGCTCCCCATTTTGTCAAGTTCCACTTCTCATTTTCAAAATCCTACAACACATATTCCCAATTCTCATCTCTCTCGAACATTCTGCTTCTTCCAACAATGGCGAAGAGAAAGTTGTGAGAAGGAAGAGTTTTATCCTACTAAAACCCTAACCTTCCGGTCAGTACCGAGGTGAATTTATCTCCTAATAGAAACCATATACCAGTGACATTAGGATCCTATGGTCAGAGCGCTCCTCTTCTTTCTCCTCTCTCGAGAAATTCCAATCCTTCTCTTCTTCTCTCTTCCAGCTCCGCTCCTTGAGCAGTTCGCCCCATCTCTTCTCCTTCAATCTGAATCCCTTCCTCTACCAGTGATTACTCCGACTGTACAGTTCCCGCAAAGCTTCCTACCACGGCTACTGTTCCGTCCTTTCCGACCTCCAACGCCGACTGCTCCTCTTTGTCGGCCTTATCTACCATCGACCACTTCGTTCGTTCTCTTCAAGCTGACCTCTTCTCTCAGCGTGCTCTCTTCCCTCTCTGCTGTCTGCCACTCTCCGCAGATCCCAACCTCCGTCTCCGCTCCACTGGCGCTTCTGAGTTCACCTTCACTAACCTCCTCCACAGATGGTATCCTCTCTCTCTATAATTTTTTTAATTAAAAAAGTTCTAATTTATTGGTTGCAGTTTATGAGGTTATTAGGTTCTCATTGTTCTTAAGATTTGTATGTGTTATTGATTATTGGGTAGTTTCCTCCTAATAGGCCAGGTTTTTTTTTATGACATAAACACAATTAGGTTGCTTACCAATAATTTAATTAAGGAATTTGCTTGGAAAAGTCCTTCAATCACTCCATTTTCAGGAGCTGCAATCCTCAGTAACAACTTGAAACAACTTTATTACAATTCATAAGCAAGAGATTGCAAGGTACAATATTATTTAATCTTCTAATTTCAGTCTCCAGAGTATAAAACTATGCATCAATACTCTTTGTCTACGACAAGTTTAAGAATTGTTCATATTTTTGTGGGCAAGCAGAATTTGTAGTTTGAGAAAGAATAAGTAGCTCTATTTTGTGTTACAATTACAATTAGTCGACATGTCAATTAACATACAATACCAATCTGCTGCAAGAGAGTTGTTAATTACCACTCGCAATTTACGAATGAACAGTTAGTTTAGCTGCTGTATTTTTTCATCAATAACTTTGTACTGCTTTTCTCAACTAAGTAGATATATTAAATAGTTCGTTTACTATGCTCTGGATCGGTAAAAGACTTTCTTATACAAATCATGTTTTCTATGCTTTAGAGTCAGCATTT
This sequence comes from Carex myosuroides, assembly GCA_028015225.1. Taxonomy (NCBI): domain Eukaryota; kingdom Viridiplantae; phylum Streptophyta; class Magnoliopsida; order Poales; family Cyperaceae; genus Carex; species Carex myosuroides. The sequence goes on from CM051465.1 coordinate 6,934,087, forward strand.
TGTAGCTTACAGAGACAAAAGTGTAAATGGTGCTTAAATTTTTTATAATTGCATGGAAATGTCATTGTTTGATAATTACCAAAATGTCCTAATTCTTGGCTGGCCGTCTAAGGTTGCGTGCTTGCTGTACATATGGACAGAGATAAATTACATGGTATTTAGGTGGTTTTGATATAAGTTATGTGAACCCACAAAGGACCATTGCACATCTTTTCTTTGTTTTCCATTATTTGGTTTTTTTTTATTGTATACAAAATTTAATTTTAGAAGTTTCAGTTATACACTATAACAGTGTTGATAGTACAAAGTACTGAGTTTCATGGCTTGTTGGTAGTATATTTTTGACTAATTGCTTCAGTTGGTGGTAATTATGCAAAATTATGCTAAACTGTGAGTCAATTTTATAAATACATCTCAAGGCTTGAATGCACAATTGAAGGTTAACTGATTAGACTGATTAGAAGTTGGTCTAATGGCTGGGGAACTTTGATAACAATACATCAGGTTTTTTTTCACTTGTTTTAATATAATGTAATTATTTATCTTTCAGGCAGCTGATACCGAAGTTATTTCTGATTATGTTCGCTACTTTCTTCATCAACACACGTAAGTTCTATATATATATCTTAATTATCCTTAATGTCATGGCAAATTCTTTTGACCTTCTAGTATCTTCTCATGATATAACCCATCAAATATGTTGTTTTATGAGTTCCTGTGAAACCATATTCCAAACACCAAAAAATGATTTTGTTTTGATTTGGCCTTTTTAGATTGATAAAATTTCTTCATTGACCAACATTTTGATTTGATAATTACCAAAGTTGAACTGCTTTTTAGCTGGCTGAGTAGTTTTGTATTTCCACTTTGATTAACTAACACAAATATCTCATTTTTTTTATCTACCTTTCAGTTCCCAAATTTCAGTTGGTACAAGGTGGTTAGGCAAAATACTGGTAAAATTGGGTTGGCTTAAAGTATAGAATACTTGGAAAATAATTATATGCTTCTAATCACTTTTGTAAAAAAAAAAAGTCATTAATAGAAATTTGTTTGACTTGTCAGAACATGCTTCAAGCTGGTGTGATTGTAGGAGGATGGGACAAGTATGAAGGAGGCCAGATTTATTCTGTACCATGGTTAGGCGCCCGGGTGGGGTCGGGCCACCAATTCACAAGTTTGAAGGCCACAAGCTACGCTCCTCTTCTCTCCATCTAGGCATAATAAAATTAACTTGTTTGATTTCTTTTGTGTTTTTTTTTTGATACAATAGCATGTAATTTGGATAATTTTAGTTAATTATTGTGTTTGGTTAGCATGCTCAAAATGTTTGCGTGATTGTGCCATATTAATTATAGGCTAAAAAATTTGGTGGGAGCTTGCAACATTAAAAAAGAATTTAAAAAACAAAATGAAACTACTATTAGGATCGGCTATTTATGGCGATATGCATAAACCACCAAAATAACACAATCAAGATCGGTTATTTATGAGGTCCGATCTTGATACTAGAGAATCAGGGTCGGCTGAATATTAATGTCCGATATTGATACTAGAATTAGGATCGGTTAATAACAAATAACCGTTCCTGATTATCAACATCAGTATCAGCTGTTAAAAAGTCCGTTCTTGATTGTCAACAATTAGGAACGGCCAAAAATTAAGAACCGTTCCAGATTGAGCAATTTAGTATCGGCTAAGGGATAACCGATCCTGATTGAGGAATATTAGTATCGGTTGTTTAACCGACATTGATTAGTCCAACTATCTGTAACAGCTGGGTCAGTGTCGCCCTGAGGTCCGTTCCTGATGTGCGTTTTTAACCGACCCAGATGTACGTTTTTCCACTAGTGATAACTTTTTAATTATCTTGTTTGGAAACAACTTTTAAATAATATTCTAGTTAAAATATTTCTATTTCAAAACAACATAAAGGTTTTTACATATTAGTTCACATATTACTTCACACACGGCCTTTAATTTAATAATACGTGAGGACAATAGTAACGTACACGGATTATTAACTAAAATCCACACAAAATGAGGAGAGCTACACGGATTTTTAATGAAGATCCGTGTAGAAAGGTAATCACACACGGATGTTAGAGTAAACGTCCGTGTGTAAAGAGTTTAGGGTTTAATGGGGATGGGAGCTACACGGATTGTTAAAGGTAAAATCCGTGTAGATTAATGGAAAATTTTTGTATAAAAGGCAATCTCCTCCCGGCGCCGTTTTGATCAAGTAATTCTGATCAAAAGAAATTAAGAATTACTTGGAAAATAACTTTGTGCTATTCAGATATGGGAAATCGCAATCCTCCTAAAAATACGTGTCTAATCCGATCATGTGGACGAGGTGATAAATGTCCTAACTGCGGGAAGAATGGTCTCAAGACTCACATAATTGAGTGGGAGGATGTACCCCCGCCACCTGTGGTGGAAGTCTCTTCTCATTCAGAATCCGAATCCGATCCTGAGTCTTATGAAGATTCGGATTCCGGTCCTGATGATCCTTACGGTCCACACGGTCAATTTATGATGCATGTAAATAAGTTAAACAAAGCTTGTCTTAAAAATTTATCAAACTTGCAAAAGTCCATTTGAGGACAGACAAGTATTAGTATTGGTTTTAAATATTAGTTCAAATATCAAATATTAATAAAACATATTTATATTTCAAACATTTCTAGGTCAAATATCAAATATTAGTTCAAAATAATACATATAATAATTCATTATCACTTCAAATAATACAAAAAATAAGATGTAAATTCACTTAATATTTTTAATTACTTTCTGCACGGACTTTTTTTTAATAATACGTGTAGAAGGGTCTTTCTACACGGACGTTCAACGTAAAAGTCCGTGTAGCTCTCCTTCATTCTACACGGTTTTTAGGTTAATATCCGTGTAGAAAGAGGGTACCAATATAATAAATGACTTGGCTCGCGCCGCTTCGTGTCCATTGCCAATTTCACCTATCTATTTCTCGAAGGCCGAGTACCCTCGTTGCGATTTCTCCAAATGCTCGACCTTCCTCTCCAACTCAGATTGAAGAACTTCTCCCGGGAGGCTGCATGTGTCTGTTCTGCCTTCAGAGGAGGGAGAAATCTGAGTTGGGAGAGGAAGGTCGAGCATTTGGAGAAATCGCTTGCTGTGGAGTTGTATTTCTAAAAAGACAATGATCCCTATGAAGGTTTGGTACACGAACTCAATGCTCAATTGCAGGTTTTCAAATATCTCGGATGCAAGTTGCAAAGAGTTTAGGGTTTAGATCTCTACAAGGGTGCTACACGGTAGTCCCATCAGGGAGAGTTTAGGGTTTAGATCTCGGATGCAAGTTTCAAATATTTGGTAAAATTTGTTTTGAATTTTTGGTAGTCCCATCAGGGAGCTAAAGGAGGGAAATTCGAAAAAAAAGAGGTTTTATAATTCGTTCGTATTTGCTTACGATGGGTTTAAATTTAATCACCGTCTATTTGCTTTAAAAGTCGTGCGAAATAGTTTAAAATTCGTTCGTATCTGTTTCAGTTTCCGTGCGGACATATCTTAAACTAGATCGGACGGTCATCATCGTTGAACATGAAAGTAGGTCCGATGGGCATCGGACCTACTCCGTTCTCTTTAACTGAACATCCACGTAGAAAAGCAAAGCGAGCTACACGGACGTTTAATTAAAAGTCCGTGTAGAAAGGTATCATACACGAATATTTAATTAAACATCCGTGTACAAAAAAAGGTGAGGGAAAGTGAGGCGGGGAAAAGCCAACCTAGGCGAAAATTTTTGTAAAATTTGTTTTGAATTTTTGGGAGTCCCATCAGCGAGCTAAAGGAGGGAAATTCGAAAAAATTTATCCACAGAGAGGAGGGATAGAAGGGCTTTCATAAACTCAAAGGTAACGTAATATCTGTGGTTATATCTGACCGTCTAATCATTATGATGCACAAATATTAAAGGATCTTGTGCATCATCTAGAACCAGATCTAAACAGAAATATTATGTTACCTCAGAGAGTGCGGAAAATCTATCCACCACCTCTTAAATGAAGACATTAGGACCGTTCTTCGTTTATCGGACGGTCAACATAGCTTGATATTTACTAATCACCTAATACATGTACAACAGTACATACGAAAATAATTCAAAAAATATATTTTTATTTTTTTTACATCTTATATGGCCAAATAATACTTATACATATTATTTTTATAAACTTTCATCATTGTATGTCCCTTCAAATTGTAAAAATATTTTTGGACCGTTCATTTTCAAGCGGAAAATCAACGGTCGATCTGCAACGAAATCATTCCGTATCTGTTTTAAAATGATCAAGGGAGAACATTGAATGTAACCAACATAAAAGTTTGGAAAATTTATTATGTATGAGGTTTGATCCAGCACGAAGTGTTTGTGGCCATCCGATACTTCAATCTTCAATGAGCTAGATAGATGGGTAAATAAAAATAATTTTTGATCAAACTTTCATGGAAGACAATAAATGCAATGCTCTTTGATATGAACGGTTCTGATCAATCAACGGACTAACTATTTTTGTGCGTCTTCACAATCTCACAAGGTAAGAGTTTATGTTTCATGAAACATAAACTCTTGCCTTGTGAGATTGTGAAGACGCACAAAAATAGTTAGTCCGTTGATTGATCGGGACCGTTCAAATCAAAGATTACAGCCTTTAATCAAGTGCAGCAAATTTTGATGGAATTTTAACTTCATTTACCCATCCATCAAGCTGTATTATCTGAGATCTTTGAATTATAACTTGTATTATCACAAAAATCACTCTAAAAAACCGGGAGGAGCTTGGGTCTGATGCCCATCGGACATGTATCTAGTCAGTTCGATGACCGTCCGATCTGCTTTAAGATCACGCCAGAACTTTCGCGTCTGCTTTAATTGCGTGCGCACTAATCTTGAAATATATCGGACGGTAATATAGCCCATCGAACTCACTTTGGGTCCGATGGGCATCGGACCCAAGCTGCTCTCCCACATAACATATTAAATCTTTTTCATCATCGTTGAACATAAAAATAGGTCATCATCGGTGAGAAAGAGGTTTTATAATTCGTTCGTATTTGCTTACGATGGGTTTAATCACCGTCAATTTGCTTTAAAAGTCGTGCGAAATAGTTTAAAATTCGTTCGTATCTGTTTCAGTTTCCGTGCGGACATATCTTAAACTAGATCGGACGGTCATCATCGTTGAACATGAAAGTAGGTCCGATGGGCATCGGACCTACTCTGTTCTCTTTAACTGAACATCCGCGTAGAAAAGCAAAGCGAGCTACACGGACGTTTAATTAAAAGTCCATGTAGAAAGGTGTCATACACGGATATTTAATTAAACATCCGTGTAAAAAAAAAGGTGAGGGAAACGTAATATCTGTGGTTATATCTGACCGTCTAATCATTATGATGCACAAATATTAAAGGATCTTGTGCATCATCTAGAACCAGATCTAAACAGAAATATTATGTTACCTCAGAGAGTGCGGAAAATCTATCCACCACCTCTTAAATGAAGACATCAGGACCGTTCTTCATTTATCGGACGGTCAACATAGCTTGAGTCCCATGCCCATTGGACCCAAAGTGAGTTCGATGGGCTCTACGACCGTCCGATCTGTCTCAAGATCCGTGAGCACGTAAATTAAAGATGGCGCGAAAGTTCTGGCGGGAATCAATCATTATGCTCATCTGATTCCCGCCAGAACTTTTGCGCCATCTTTAATTTACGTGCGCACGGATCTTGAGATAGATCGGACGGTGGTAGAGCCCATCGAACTCACTTTGGGTCCAATGGGCATCGGACACAAGCTGCTCTCGTACATAACATATTAAAAGTAGGTCATCATCGTTGAAAAAAAGTTTATCTGATTCGTTCGTATTTGCTTGCGATGGGTTTAATCACCGTCTATTTGCTTTAAAATTCGTGCGTAATCGTTTAAAATTCGATCGTATCTGTTTCAGTTTCCGTGCGCGCATATCTTAAATTACATCGGACAGTCATCATCGTTGAACATGAAAGTAGGTCCGATGGGCATCGGACCTACTCCGTTCTCTTTAACTGAACATCCGCGTAGAAAAGCAAAGCGAGCTACACGGACGTTTAATTAAAAGTCCGTGTAGAAATGTATCATACACGAATATTTAATTAAACATCCGTGTAAAAAGGTTTTTAATTTGCAATTCCCGGAAATTATTCTATGTTAAAGCTAGCTTTTGTAATTATTTTGTAAAGTCCCCATAAATTATTTATTCTTCATATCAGGTAAGTGTGAATTTATGTTTTCAAATCAGATTATTTAGACAGCATTAAGTATTTTACTTAGAATCAAAGTTTTAAATATTAAAGGTTTTTAAGTAATAACCTTTGTAGTGTTTATATATTGTTGCATGTTGTTGTTTTGTGCTGCTAATTCATATCGATAAAAGTATTTATTTAGATAGCATGAAGTATTTAACAAAAAAGAAACTGTGTAAAAAAAAAATTGTTGATGAAAGAACAAAATATATTACATAAAAAAGGATCCCCATACATCGTACCAAAAGAAAGGATCCTCATACATGTACCACAAATTAAAAAAAAAACTACAAAGCAAACAAAAAAAAAAACTTAATTAAACTAGTCGGTGGTGGCTGCCTTGGCCTTAGCTTATAATCCAAGGGAAGAATGGTCTGGCTGGATTGCCCCTCCTTATGTAGGGCTTTGGTGGTGGGTGCCCCCTTGGGCTTCGCCGTGGCACACTTGAGGGGGGCCATGGCCATGTCCTCTTCACGTAGGGAGGAGGCATTTCGAAGCTGGGAGGGACTGCGGGAACTTCGGCAGGGACTTCGAGAGAGACTTCGGGAGGGTTTGAGGGGGACCGTGGCCCTGGCACATTTGACCCGGGTTGAGGAGATGGCACATTTGGTGGTGGGTGCCCCCTTGGGCTTCGCCGTGGCACACTTGAGGGGGGCCATGGCCATGTCACATTTGAGGGGGGCGGTGGCACGGCCATTTGAACATTCCAAATCTCAATCGGGGTTTCTCAGATTATATAGAATTTTGAAGAGTCGTTTCGTCTTCCTTAGAAATAATAAAAAGGCAACTTTTCGAATTCCGTCGTGGAATTGTTCAAATTAAACAAAACTTAAATAAATAATCTGATTTTTATACTATTATCACGGACGTTTAATTACATGTCCGTGTTATAATTGTAAATGACACAGACATTTAATTAAACGGCCGTGTCAAAAGGTATTCGTGCACGAGTGTCGTTGCAATGTCCGAAAAGGTATAGACACGGATGTTAAAAACAAGTCCGTGTCGAAAGAGGATTTCTACACGGACTTTATCATTAAAGCCCGTGTAGCTCTCCCTCATTATACACTGTTGTTAAGTTAATATCCGTGTAGAGAGGGTCTTGCTACGGATATTTTATCAAATGTCCGTGTAGATCTTCTACTTCCTCTCTACACGGAGTTTAGATCAAATGTCCGTGTATAAAGGTGTTCCAACACAAATGAATTAAGTGATTGTCCGTGTAGAACTAGGGTTACAATACAAATTACGCGCCTGCTCTTCCAAATTTTTCATAACTTAGCTCGCGCCTTCAATTCTTTTCCAAACATTTCGAAACTTAGCTCGCGCTGCTTCGAGTCCTTCTTCCCCACCTCACCTCGATTTCGTCGCCTCTCCTGTCCAACCAACTCTCCGGTCCGACAACCTACCTCTTCTTTCTCGGGGAAACGCTCAACACCTCCATTGCGAAGAAATTTTGGTATAAAAGTTTTGGTATTTACTGCATGTATTTACTGTATTTACTTTGGTATTTACTGAAAAAGTTATATTTTTTTTTTATAGAACCATGTCGATTGAGAATGAGCACGTAGATATGATGGAAGAAGGCGAGAACCAAGCTGCTGCCCAATCAGGTTCGGCCAAAAGGAAAAGAGGTCCGACAATGTGCGCGTCCACGTCCGAGGAAAAGCAACTGGACATCGAGTTCAGTAAAAGTGGGTGTGCGAAGGGTACACGGTCGGCTGAGTACAAAAATTATGCGTGCACCACGGTGAAGCAAAAGGCAAACATCCTGGTAGAGAGATGGGATCACTTTTCGAAAGACCAAAAGAACGAGTGGTGGAACATTGTGAAGGTGAAGTACCTAACCAGTTAACATCTTTTTTTTAATTGTACATGAACTTAAATGCAGTAATTTGGGTATCAATGCAGGCTCAGTGGAACATCCCGGATGACATCCCGGAGGTGGTAAAGGATAAGACTTTGAAGATAATGAATGAAGCTTGGAAGCAATTCAAAAGCACGCTGAGTACGGAATGGATGGATGAAGGTAAAAACCCGGTAGGATACTATACTTGGCTGACTCAAGAGAAGTGGGAGAAGTTTGTGGAGATGAAGAGCACGGACGAGTTCAAGGTATGTAAATTCAGCAAAATTACCTTTTTTCCTTTATCGATTTGAATTATGTTGGTAAATGGTGTCCGAAATAGACACCCTGTTGCTGTTGTTCCAATCATATATAAATGTGAAATGGTGTTTATTTTGAATAACTGAATTAATATGAACTTGAAATGGTGTTCCACTCACAACTTGTAATTTTTTTGTTTGCTTTTTAATTGGTTTGTTTACTTTTTAATAAATGGAAAATAGTAGCTAGGCTAATTTTTTTACTTAATTTGATGTGTGAAGAAAAAAAGGGAGGAGGGCAGGAGGATCGTTGCAATGAACAAGTATCCGCACAAGTTGGGGTCGGGTGGTTACCAGGGTAAAAGGGAGGAGTGGGCTAAAATACTGGAGTTGAACAAAGACGTTGACTCACCCGTGGTTAGGATAAAAAATACTAGGGCCCAAAATTGGACGTTGGCAAGGTCCGAGTTAACCACTGACGGGAGGATAGTACTACATCCCACGTTGCGACCCGTGGCTCAGAGAATGGTAAGAGTCGTTCGTTAGAACTATGTGTAATTCAAGCGTGTTAAAAACTTTGTGTACATCACTAATTCTTTTTCTATAACTAATTTTTCTATTCACAGTTGGAGGTGGAGGAGGAGGTCAATTCCGGTGCCCGGTCGGTCGAAAGGCAAGATGACTCCTTGTCCATAGCGCTCGGGAATCCAGAACACCCTGGTCGAGTAAGGGGCGTAGGTGCCTACAGGGGCTGGAAGGACGTATTCAATGGACCAAAACCTCGAAGGAAATCTCGTGCGAAAGTGAACAAAGACGAGATAGTTGCGCAGATACGCAAGGAGGTGAGCGCCGAGTACGACGCAAAGATGGAGGAGTTGGAAACAAGGTTACGTGCCGATTTTACAGCTATGGCGCAGCCAGCCGAGCAAGCACCTCCCACCCCGACGGGAGTTCGGCGAAGTAGTCAGGCATCCGGGACGTTCGGACATGATTTTGATCATCTAAAGGTAATCACTACTTGTTCGTATTCTAAAGGCAATTACTACTTGTTGGACAATATTTCAATTTAAAAATAACTACTTGCATGAAATTGCAGGACGCCACAGCATGCGAACTCGTGATTTGGCTCGGGAGTAAGCCTCTGATTGTTGCTAAGGGCATGGTACATCCAGCAGCCGTCAAAGTGCACAATAAGCAGCTACTTCCCGGCCATGCCGCCGTACAGATTGACAATGTCGTGGAGGGATGGGAGCGCGTACCTCTTCCTGTCCAAATAATTGAGAATGGCATGCTCTATGTCGAAGATGCCCTTCTGTCATTCGTGCAATGGCCCAAGAATCAGATTATTTTGGATCAGGTAATGCATAAATAGTCAAGTTATTTTGTTACATTCAAAGCACTTCCTTTTCAAATACTTGAAAAAGGTAAAAAATTTCGATACAGACAGTAGGAGATGATGTTAGTCGCACGGAGGGCGTGATGTCACCGGTACGGAGGGACGAAGCAGAAGGGCCTTCCCAAACAGTTGCTGACCATGCTGCCGGGGCAGCAGTTGCAGCAACTGCTGCTCCGGCAGCAGGGTCAGCAACTGATGCCCTACCAGCAGGGTCAGCAACTGATGCCCTACCAGCAGGGTCAGCAACTGATGCCCTACCAGCAGGGTCAGCAACTGATGCCCAACCAGCAGTTGCTGACCCTACTGCCCAACCAGCAGGCCATGACCCTACGGCCGGACCAGTAGTTGCTGACCCTACTGCCGGACCAGCAGGCCATGACCCTCCTGTCCAACCAGCAGGACCTCCACCTCGTCTGCTCACCGAGGAAGAATGCAAGCTCCTTCCCGAAAAGGATTTGCGGGATCTCCACGACCGCTTGATGGCGGCACCCAAGGACATGACGGAAGTCGTCATACCTGTCCCTCCGGGGATATTTCTACACGATGGCTCGACTGTAATGCTGTCGTTCACCGACTTCAAGGACTTTCTACATGCCTCGGGGTCCGATAAATGGCTCTCCTTGGGGCACATCACCATTTTCCTCATGTTAGTGACCAAAAATTGTTTATATCATGTGTATAGCACTGAAGAATATATTCTAATGTCATATGATAATTTTTCAGGAGGCTAATCAATAGTTCTCAATGCAAGGGCAAACAGAACTTGTGTGCTTTTCTGGACCCCTGCGTACTTAGTGCGTTGAACGTAGAAAATGCTACGAAGGAGGCTATGAATTACCTGTGTGGCACGATGCTCCAAGCTACTAAGGCGAAGAAGAGATTTCTTCTCTTGCCATACCACTAGAGGTTACTTCTATCTCTCTGTATTAAATATATAAATAATTGAAATCACACCATCAAGTCAAGCAAACACGTGTCTCACTATTATATATGCCAAAATATCTGGATACTGTATGCTAAGATCCTATAATTCTTCTCCTCCCACAGCGGACACTGGTGTTTGATCATCATTGTGCCTTGCATGAGTGCGGTTTACTTGATAGATTCTTTGCAGCCCAAAGTAAAGATCGGATTTAGCACGTGCAAAGCAATCTACCCGTATGTGCAAAAGTAAGCAATAATCTTTCACTATGTTTGATTTTTTCCCAATTATAATAAATTGTGGAATTGCTAATTAGAGTCGCTCCATTTTGTAAGGGCTTTTGCTGCATACGTTAAACAAGGAGGATTGCGCAGCACGGACAAGAAATTGGAAAATAGGTTGACTTGGAGGTGGTGGCCGGTGAGCACAACACAATTCTATAATTTCATATTTTGTTCAAAAAATTATTGTCATTCTAACATAGGCCGCTAAATGTAAATTGTAGAGCCCGCAACAGGAGGCGGGTTGGGAATACGGATATTACCTGATGATTTCCATGTTTGACTTTGTCGAAAGAATGCAATTCACATTTCCAGATGTGGTATGTAATTCATATTAATTGTGCCTATATAATAGCAATTGATATTTTCATATTATGCTTATAATTCTCATTTCATTAAATTAGCAATTGATATTTGCGACTGTCTTGCATCTACCTTTTCTTGTTACTAACATCAAATTATAATTGTAGCAACCATCAAAGCAAGCTGTGTACTACAAGGACCAGATCGACTATGTAAGATGTAGCTGGGCAAGATGGTTTGTATCTGAATATTGTAATGCTGAACATGGATTTGTATAACAATTTAGTGTATATATGAATTTAGCAAGCATAATTTAATGTCAAATTATCTGGAAAACTGGCTAGCAAAACAGAATGGTATATGAATTTTGTAGGAAAACTGGCTAGCAAATTAAACTGGAGGCTAGCCCAGAAATGAAAAAAATGAAGAAAAAAAAATGGGACAATTCTACACGGATATTAAACGAAAGCCCGTGTAGAACGAGTTGAGTGAGCAAGGATTATTTTATATTTGTCCGTGTATGATAGTTACAATACCTACACGGATGTGAATTATAACTCCGTGTCAAAAGAAAACGCTACACGGACGTTAAACAAAAGACCGTGTATGTGTACAGAGAGCTACACTGATGCTTTTATATAGTCCGTGTATGGTAGTTAAGAGACTTCACGGATATGAAACAGTAATTCCACACTTGTTGTTAATCAAACAACCGTGTAGAAATGAGTACAGATATTCTTTTATGTCCGTGTATGATAGTTAAGAAAGCTTCACGGATATGAAGTTAAAAGTCCGTGTAGAAAACAGTAATTTGACACGGTTATTTAACAAAATCTGTGTAGAAGTTTTCGGTGATCTACACGGATTATTTTATTTTTGTCCGTGTAGGATATTTATGACAGGACACGGATATAAAATTAAAGGTCCGTGTAGATAGCATAATTCGTCACGGTTGTTCTCACCAATGTCCGTGTAGAACGAGTTGGGAGATAAAGGATGATTTTATTTTTTATTGATTTGTTAAGAGAGGGACACGGATATGCAACTAAATGTCCGTGTAGGTAAAGCACCCTACACGGATGTTTAGTTACAATGTCCGTGAATAAAGAGTAGTCGTACACGGTTGTTTTGACGGATGTCCGTGTATAACGAGTTCGGAGATACAAGGATTATTTTATTTTTTATTGTTTTGTTAAGAGAGGGACACGGATGTGCAACTAAATGTCCGTGTAGGGAAAGGTACCTACACGGCCGTTTAGTTGCAATGTCCGTGAATAAAGAGTAGTCGTACACGGTCGTTTACGTAATATCCGTTTTGCTCAGTTATATGGAGAGCGCCACCGGCAGGTGTATGGTCACGGCTGTTTATTTGGTAATCCGTGTAGAAAGCGTTAGATATACACGGGTAAATATCGGTGTACATAGAGGGTACCTTTTATACACCCTCAACTCATACACGGCAGGGAAATCCGTGTAGCTCCTCCGGTAATGTCCGTCTGCAATCACTTTTTCTGTAGTAGTGATAGGTCTTTTAGCCTGTCATTTATTGGGCCGTGATCTGTTATATATTGGGTCGTTAAGTCCATAAAATCGTCCGATATGTGCACATAACTTTAATGAAAACACAAATTATACGCAAAATTTCGATAAATCAGCCGCATGCTGATTAATCGTTTGGTGGTAACTCGTCCGTCTGACAAGTGCATACCGTTATTTACAACACTGCTATAACCATGAGTTTGTTCAATTTTTAAAAAGGAAAATGGGAGAGAAGGGGGATGGGAGGAAGAAAACAATTAAAGAACACTAGAAATTAGCAATTTCAAAAGTTAAATAGTAAGGAGATTAGATATTATGATATTTTTATGAATAAATTAGCAATTTCAAAAGTTTATATGGGCACACTAGAAATTTTCCCTTTAAAAATCCACAAGGAATTCTAATTCTAACTTACTTTTAAATTAGCAACCTCTCACATGGAAAATTTAATATTTATGCAATATTTGAATCTCTCAGTCTACAAAAAAAATTCACGTACTATGATCATGGGCGAAATTAGAAAATTCAGATCGGAAATGCTGAATAAATCATTGTAGTGTAATATTATTTTATAAAGGAGGCTAATAGACAAAAGTGATTATAAAAATTAAAGATAAAACTTGTAATTAATTTATAAGAGTGACTTACCCATTCCTAATTAACCTTAGATCCACCCAGACCATATGCCTAAGAACTTATGATGAAACCAACAGTAACCAGCATTTGTTCTGATACAATAAGATAAAAGTCCGCATCATCAACAACAGTGAAAATGATGATTTTCACATAGGAGCGGAATTAGAAATTTGAGATTTGGGCGGGGACGAAGAGCTGAATAAGTTATTGCAGGTAATTTTATTTTATTAAGAACTAAAAGTATAAATACTTATTAACATTATAAAATATAAAAGACAAAACATATAATTTTTAATTTATAGAGGTGGTTAAGCCATCACTATTCAACACATAGATCAGGCCTTGATTTGACGGCACAAATCTTAATAAATTGTATATTGCAAAAGTGTATATTGCACTGCAATTTTACTCGTTCGATCTAACCTTTCTTTACGCGGTTGAGAGTACAAACTGCCAAGGTAAACTCTCTCCAATTGAAATTTAACAGCTGAACAAAGTTTCGTATTATTTCAATTTTCATCTAAAAATCCTAAGAAGAACCCTTGTACCAGAAATATATTCTGTGTACTAAATAAAGACCTTATGATGATATGATCAATCTGTAAGCAAACTTTCGCGGTTGATCCATATCGGATGGATTAGATTGTATGTCATAGTCATGCTCATTTTGACTCTTTTCCAATCAGAGAAAAAAATAGACTTCTTGCATGAACGCTTGCCTCCATATTTTAAATTCAAAATATACATGAAAACATAAAGTTGGTGATGAGCCCCCAACACAGATGTATGAATTACCAAATTCATTTCCATACAAAAGATGTGATATTAATTAATGCCTTCATGATGAAGATATATATATATATATATATATATATATATATATATATATATCTGTGTGTGTGTGTGATACTGCCAATCTATAAGCTATAATATTTTGTAATTGTTCCATCAAATTAAATATATGCTTTTTATTTATTTCTTTGGTATTATGTAATGAAAGATCAGAGCATCTTTCAACGTTTTGCAATTGGAGATCAGAGAAAATCAAGAAAATATATTACAAACAACATCTCAAGGTTAGTGTCACACAATAAAAAAAAATATATCAAATTCTTGGTATGAATTAACATTTTCAAACATATAAAAGAAAAAAACATTAAAATATTTTTTGTAGGAAAATATCATAGAAAGACTATAATTAAAAAAGTTATTTACGTGATACTTTTTCTATCGTTGTAATAAAATTCAAATTATAATTTTGTGTTTTTCAAATATGGCACAGAAAATATTGTATCCATAATTCAAAAGGCTAGTTTTTCATATATATATGCATGAGCTTTGGTTCTTTTGTGTTAAAAATGACAACTTGCTAATTTATTCTAGTACGAAATCAAATTTGCGTTAGTATGTCTTATAGTTGATAATTATGTTATGACCACATAACTATGACGAGTTTTATTCTATGATCAGTATTTACATTCTGAAAAAAAAAACAAATCTATTTTACTGTTCTTTATGTGAGAGATATAAATTTGGAAAATAGATACCTTTTAAGAAATTCTTCTCTTTTATCTACATAAAAAGTCTTTGTTTATATAATTTTTGAACGGGAATTCATCTTCGAATTCTCAAAAAGAGATATAAAAAAAATATTTGTGCACACTTGCAAAAAGAAAAAAAATAGAAAATAATTCGTTACTCATGCAACAACTCAATACTTTCAATTCATATGCCATATTTTTCAAAATTTAATTTGTTTTATTTGCTGGTCTCTCTTTCTTCTTAATAAATGTATGCAGGAGCAACTATGGCAGATATGAGAAAACATAAAGATACAGTTTCAGTGAGCACAAACGAATTGGTTAAAGGTTCACATTTATTCAATGTCACATATTACTCGCTATATTATTAGAAAGGAACTGCAGTGGCGTTGTCCAATCGACACCTTTTAAGGTCGGCGACCACAAATGGATCATCAATTTCTACACCGAGTACTATAATGAGCACGCTTCAGTTTACCTATCAGACAACACAATCTTATTATTACTTACACAATCTGTCGCTCAATTGATTTGATGAATAAGCTAGATTTAAATTACAAATATTATAATATGATGTAATCCCATTGTAAATTGTTATCAAATACAAGATATGCAAAATTCTTCTTCTTCTTCTTCTCTTCTTCTTATTATATCATGCAACTGACCGAACGCAACACAATTCTAAAACCAATCTTATACTAGGGGAAATTATATTAGAGCATGAATAATCTGTATTGTCAATAAACCAAAGAAAATTCCGAATTGTGTTTTTTGAACCTGGGGGGCAGCTATGAGAATTCCGGGGACTTAATTTCTTGTGTAAACATAAGGTTGGTCCATGATTTGTTATGTTTTTCAGATAATTAGTCCATTGATGAAATGCAATACTCTTCGTGTGAAAGTTCAAAATTCAAACAGAATATTGTGTATATTAGGATATTAATCAGTTGAGCTGCATCTCCAATTTTTCTAAAATAAAAAACCACTAGAATAACAAACGCTACTCTGTTTAAAGTGTAGCACTTGTGCTAAAAAGGACCCTAAAAGCACAGAATAGGTGCTGTCCTATGACAAATTTGAGGCCGTGTCACGATTAGCTTTACTGAATTTGTAGCCCCATAGACCGTTGGCCTGGGTAACAACAGGCCAACACCTCGATCCATTTCATTTCAGTGTTCAAAACAATAAACAATGAAAGTAAACAAAGAAGAGTTTAGTCCTTTCAAGCAAATTCAAGATTGAATTTGTTAGGGGGGACACATACTTAGACTCTCGAGCAGCTCCCACACTTGTCAGGAAACTATACACTTCACCTCTGGAGAGCTCCCGACAATTAAATAAACCATGCGATATATATAGCAACCAAGTTGTACAGAGAGAGCATCACAAATTCACTATTATCCAGAGAAATTCCAAGTAAGCCTAGAGAAAACACAACTTAATTCATAGTCTTCTTTACAGCTAGTTGCAACAATTAAACCTAAAATGTTGATTTTTAGGAGCAACACTTTCTATCCTTTTTCAGTTGACCTCTGGGATGCATTGCACCGGTGCCCTCTCTTTAATTCCTCGGCCATTGCCCCATTCAACGAGACATCTTTAGCCCATACATGCGTTGATTGGAATGAGACACCTGAAGTGTATGTGTTCAAAGCCGACCTACCGGGTGTAAAGAAGGAGGAGGTGAAGCTCGAAATGGAGGAAGGCAATGTGCTGAAAATAAACGGAGAGCGCAGCAGAGAGAAGGAAGAGAAGAATGAGAGACGGCACCATGTTGCAGAAGCGGCAAGTTCTTGAGGCGGTTCAGGTTGCCTGAGAATGCGAAGGTTGACCAAGTCAAAGCTTCCATGGAGAATGGGGTGCTTACTGTGACTGTGCCTAAGGAAGAGGTGAAGAAACCTGAGGTGAATGCTTTTGAAATATCTTGTTAATTAATTTATTTTGGATAACCAATGATATTGATAATTTGTGTGTGTGTACATGTTTCTTCAGGTTTTCTATTTATACAGTCGTGTATGTTTTATCTTTAAGGAGATGCCTGCTGTTTGATACTTCAATTTATTGTAATAACAAACTCTTTAATTAATTTACCTTTTACAAAAAAAAAGAATGTACTTTTAGTCCTTGCATTTACTATTTACTACGGTGTCAGTGTTCAGTCTACTGTTCATAATAATTATTCTGACATATTTGTTACCGTTTGTACAATAAAGTTTATTTCAGTGTAGTACAAAATACAGTTGACACCATCCAAAACCAAGTATGACTATCATGGCTAGACCTCCAAAAATTTCTTATAAAATTAGTATGAATGATGAATCTGATATTTACGATGCATATTTGAATCTCTCAGTGGGTCTGATAAAGACTCATCGCCCAAAAGAATTTTCAGGTACCTTGGTTTTGAATTTATGATGAGACCAGTGTAACTAGCATTTTTTTTCTGATACAATTAATAATATAGAGTCCACATATATCACAAAAGAAATAGTAATAAAAATAGAGTCCACATCACCGACATTCAGTTAAATTAAGCATGATTTGATGACACAAATCTTAAAATGAAATGTAAATTCCATTGTAATTTTATGTTGGAGTCAGAAAATTACACCTCTGGAAAGAAAAACAGTCATTATCTAACCTAAGATCGATTTATGTCAAAGTGAACCAAAAATATAAATCTTTTAAGTGCGGAATATATCTGAATCCATAAATGTTACTATGGTAAAACTTTCTTAATCCTAAGGAAACATCCAACATCACCGTGAGCTGTGAACACGATTTTAATGGCACAAATTCTTCCTTGATGTGCACAGGAGTAGGTCTTTCAAGACTCTAAAATTGCATAGAAGGAAAAATCGGCCGTTCCAGAGCGGGATCGGACGGTACCAATTTAATTTCAGGCTGAGTTACGCGGTTACTGTAGATTTCATCAAATTTCGATCTTTCCAAATTGATTCCAGTCAAATTTTGGCCGTTCCGGACCGAAATAGACCAATTCCACCGAAACGGTCGAAACGTGAATTATACAAACTCCAAAACTTTTTTGAGATCTCTGCGTGAATCAAACTCATGCCCTCTAGCTAAGCAACTAAAGTCAACTACCACCACACCATACAACCTTTGTTTTAAAAAACATAACTTATATATTTTTATATATGAGAATTTCAATTTGTACAAGCTTCTAGCAAAAAAACCCGATTTTCTGATCTGATTCGGCCGAGTCCGACCGATTTTTCCGATCCGGGTCGGGATCTGACGGTGCCGATTCCGATTCCGATTCCGATTTTTCCTTCTATGTAAAATTGTCAATCGAGAGTCATTTTTTTATTTCCTTAAGATCTCTCTTTTTTTTTTTTAAATGTTGACAGCAGCTGCCAACTAATTGTATTAAAATCAAAATAAGAAACATCATACATAATCATAGTCCAGTGAGGTGATCATCTCCTACTGACCTAAACATATATATGCACTGGACTCACAGCTACTAGAATCATCCTAGCAAAAAAACATACAATTTAAATGCTATCAATCTAATCTGACAATCTGAGACAACATCGAACATCCTAATTGCACTAATCAGGGTCTGACAATAAGTTTGTGCCCATCAAACAACCTTTTACCAGCATTACAGAATTTCTTCCATAGTCTTCCATCATCCATGATCCTGTCAGTTAGCAATCGAGAAGCTACTCTCTCTCTCTCTCTCTTACTTAGATGGAGAAATAAGAAAATAGACAAAAATATGAATTTGATTTCTGATTTTGATACCCTACGTCTTGGGGGCCAATTGGCCTTCATATAATTAAGGTGTGACAGTCGATCTAATATTAAATCTGACATTATTAACCAATCCAATATTAAATTGCCGAAAACATGTTCTATATTTGCAACTCCCACAATTAGTCCATTAATAATTGGAGCTTACCAAATTTTAGTCTACACATTTACGAACCACATCCTAATAAATACATATATTACCAAACAACTCTTAATTTTAATTGATCACTTTAATTGATCGATTATAGGACAATATACAATTCAAAATTATATTACATATTACCCCAACATTGAATTCTATCTACGAACCACAACTTAACAAAATCAGAACCAAATTATTTTGAATCATGAAACAATTAAAAGTTTATATTCCCAAAATTACAAGTAAAATCATATATATACTTTAAAGAAGAAATGAAAATTAAGTTCCGCCTAAAACACGACACTACAAATGTTTCATATAAATTCAAATAAAATCCAGTCTTTAAAAGTAATCTAAATGTTCCAATAGCCTCCACTTCAACTTTATTACCATCGTGCACATAGATAAATCTTTCATCATCACTTGGCTTCTGATAATTTAAGTAGCCCTACAAAGATACACTAATGTGAGTTGTTGCACTTGAATTTATCCACCAAGTGTATCTTGATGCAAAAGTTAAATTAACCTCTTAACAAACCAAGTTGTGAAACATACCTTTTTTGACATGCCATGCATGATAATTTTGACAATGTTTCTTCCTGTGTCCTACCGCACCACAAAAGGAGCAACCGGTACCTTCCGCATCTGCAATCTTGCCCTTTTCTAGTTTCTTTTGGGTTCTCTCTGTAGCTTCCTTATTATTCTTCGGTGTCTGAGATCTCTTCTGCTTCTTAGTAGTGTTATTCTTGGAGGTGGAAGAAACATGGACACTTAGTGTTTGATCTTGCTTCAATCTTTCCTCTTCTTGCACACAATGTGAGATGAGCTCATTGAGAGACCAAGTCTCTATCTGACAATTATAGCTCACCTTAAACTATCCAAAGTGTGTCGGAAGGGAGATGAATGCCAAGTTCACTAAAAGATCTTCAGAGATCTCGAGTTTGAGTGCCCTTAGCTTTGAAACAACATTATGCATCTCCATGATATACTCTCTAATATTTCCCGTTCCTTCATATTTCATTGAAACAAGATTTGCTAGAAGTGTATTAATTTCATACTTTTCATTTTTAACATACCTCTTCTCAATATCCTTCAAAAATTCCTTTTCATTTCTAACAAACTTCTTCTCAATGTCCTCCAAAAACTCTTTAGCGGTTTCGATCTTATCCGAAATGGCGCCTCAAAATGCCTCTGGTATGGACATCTTCATTATCATAAGAACATGCGATTTGACCGCTCCCACTTGTCTTTCTCCTTTTTTCTCATCACAGGTATTTTTGTCATTAATAGTGGGAGCAACAGCCCTAAATGCAAGGTCCAGATCCATGACACCAAGAACTATCATCAAGTTCTCTTGCCACGATTTGAAGTTGGAACCATTCAACATAGGAATGTTGTTGAGGCCCGTAGTAATGCTAGCTGAATATAGTGAACAGAAAACACAAAAAACACGATTTACAAACAAAGTTCATAATCTGTAATTCAAATAAAGACTAAACAAGCCCAACATGGATCAGACGATTTCATTTTTTTGTAACTATACACACAAAATCACAACCAAGTAAGTTCCTAGAAAAGTCAAGGACCACTAGGGACACTTCAAATTCCGACTTTTCTAGACAAAACTTTTCTTAGAAATTATTTTATTTGCAGTATCGCATGCAACATATCTTAATAGATCCTCCCAAATCCACATTTGATGAGCTATGAAACCATCTTCATCAAATAATCATTTTCCATTAATGAGTGTCTTTGGACAAAAACATAAACTTCTTATGATACTTTGGCGTACGTAGTAATTAAAGTATTGATGATTTAATAACATATCAATCAACTAGACTTCCTTTGGGCCAACTAAATTAGTTACATGTAAAACTAAATAATCATCACTATACTTATTATCAAGACCATGAACATACAATTTTAACAAGCATTAACCTTCATTTGGACCAATTAATACTTACACTCATTGCATGCACATAAAACTTGTTATGCAATGAACTCAAATTAATCTCATCAAAGAGGCCCCTTTGGCGACTTTATGACTTAATCAATTCAAATTCAAAGCATATATATATCTTTAATTCCTTTATAGAACTTAAAACTATGCCTTAAACTAATAAAAATTGAATAACATAAAAATACATCATAACAACTACAGTTTAAAAAAAAAATCCTACCCAAAAATATTAGGGAGAGAATATATAAGGCAAATTAAATAAGGAAAATTAATTATGTTTCCAAAATTAACCGTCACGTTCTACCACATTTTTTACTCTGATTCTTTCGAATTAAGATTTCATCAAGAAGGAAAATTCTAGATCTTTCTTTTAACTTTCCAACCCAATTTGAATCACTCAAAACGGACGTTGTATGAGGAAATTATTGTCAAAGTAAGAAACACAACGCAACAGCTTTCAGAAAAACGTGGTAGTTTCTATTTTGGCTAAATCTTAATTTAATTAGCCAAAATGAACTTTACAAACTGTATTTGATATGTTGTAGCTAACCATGATATAGAGAGTTTTTGGAAGCACTTAATTACTTGTCAGATAAAATTGGATATAAAAATAAATGTTCTCATTCCAAAAATAACCTAGCTGATCATAATTGCATGGGAGAAATTTGGGTCCGATGGACATCGGACCCAAAGTGAGTTCGACGGGTTCACTCACCGTCGGATCTGCTTTAGGATTCGCGTCCACAACTTTCGCATCTGTTTAAAAATTTGTGCGCACGAATTTTAAAGTGAATCGGACGGTCCCGAAACCCATCGGACCCAAATTTGTGTCCGATGGGAATCGGACCCAAATTTGAGTCCGATGGACATCGGACCCAAGCCTTTTGCACACCTTTACGGAAATGCACTATTATAGATGTCAGATTTTGCAATTCAAAAGAAGAAATCTTCAAGCAAATTCAAACCTGACTTAACGAACCAAATTGGGCAATTTTGAGAATAGTTTCAACCTAAAAGAAAACCTTTCAAATTTGTGTCTCCAAGACTTTTTCAATTTTCAAGAAAAAGTTGAGCCAAAATTGAACAACTTATCCTAATTATCTCTAGATCTTAGAAAACCTACTCTATGGCATAAGAGGCTCTGATAGCACTTGTTGGGGTCAAAAAATTACACTCCAGAGAAGGGAAACAGTCCTT
The DNA here is from genome assembly GCA_028015225.1 of Carex myosuroides. NCBI lineage: Eukaryota > Viridiplantae > Streptophyta > Magnoliopsida > Poales > Cyperaceae > Carex > Carex myosuroides. The sequence goes on from CM051465.1 coordinate 6,956,213, forward strand.
ATCTGACCTAAGATCGATCTATGCGCCTAAACCCAAAACATAAATTTTTTAAGTGCAAAATATACCTGAATTCATGGATGTTACCATGATAAAACCTTCTTAACCCTAAGAAAATCTTCAATGTCCCTGTGAGCTTGGGACACGACTTTAGTAGCACAAATTCATCCTTGATGTGTGCGGGAGTAGCTCTTCCAAGACTCTAAGGTTGCCAATCGAAAGTATTTTCCTTATTTCCTTAAGAAATCTCTCTCCCTCCCTCTCTCTCTTAGATGGAGAAATAAAAAAGAAGACAAAATCTGAATTTGATTTCTGATTTTGATACCCTAGGTCTTGGGGACCAATCTGCCTTTATATAAGCTGTTCAGTCGATCTAATATTGGATCTGACATTATTAATTAGCCAATCCAATATTAGTTTGCCAAAAACTGTCGTATATGCTATATTTGCAACTCCAATAATTAAAATTTGTTTAATTTTGATCTACACATTTACGGACCACACTCTAATAAGGAAGTTGATAACAGTACCCGCGCTATAGTACCCGAACTGTACCCGCATAATAACTACCATAACTACCATAACTATCTGGATTACAAAAACTCCAGCACAATTTTTTTTTTCTAAAGTATTAATACATATGCACGGAATTATTTATACCTATGAGGTGAACAATTTTTACGTAAATAATTGTCTCCCAACCAAATCTCCCAAACGTACCCGCACTATAAATACATATGGGGGACCACTCAATCTACATGGGGGGGGACCATTCACGTTTTTAGAGGTGGATTTTTTTTCTCCGTTCAATGTGAGGAATTTTGTATCAAAGTATTAATATCTTTGATATCTTCTTTTTCTAAAGTATTAATATCTTTTTTTTTCTAACGATATGTGAGGAATTTTGTAAATCCAAAACCACGAACGTCTTCTACGTAATTTTTTCTTTCAAATGAGATCCATGATGACGTACTTTCAGGCTCATCACCAGACAAGTATTTACACCTTGATGTGCAAGTATTTATTCCTATACTTGGGGACGATTAGGGGACTGGAAAAGGGATTATCATAACAAGTTACGTATCAAATTATTAATATCTTATTTTTCAAGTATTAATATATTATCTTCCAAGTACTTATATCTACGAAGGTTGACGCAATTTATATTTATGAAGGTTGACATGGGGTCGAGTGCATGGACTGTGAAAGAGATACCATATAATTAGTATGGATCATAGAGGAAGGGTGTTGCTGGAATTTAGAATAATAATTAGTGGGGAACATATAATATATTTTTAGAATAATAATTAGTGGGGGTCATAGTACATTATTCCTCTAAATATGGGTATTGTAGCGCGGATACAGTGCGGGTACTGTAGTGCGGGTACTGAAATAATTATTCCTCTAATAAATACATATACTACCAAACAGTTCTTAATCTGAATTGACCACTTTAATTAGTCAATTATATGACAGTATACAATTCATAATTATATTACATATTATTCCAACGTTGAATTCTATGATCCAACATTTTATCCGCTCAATCTAACTTTTCTTAAAGCGCGCGGTTGAGCAAAGAACCATGTGAAATTTATAACCCTCTCTTATACTGTCTCTAAATAAAAACAATTGCCACATAGTCTACATTTTCAACTTACCAAATGTGAACCTTTAAAACACCAACCCAAAGTTACCTACTTGGGATGCCGTTTTCAAACAAAAAAGTTAGCAAGGGAGAGTTATCGACCTCTAATACAAAAATTTATAAAAAAGTTAACCACTTCGAAGGCGTCCATGCTTTCAATCGGAGGAAGGCTGACACTCATCAATGAAACACTCTCAGCGATGCCGGTTTACATGACAAAGAGCAAGATCAAAATAAAAAGATATATTAGTTTGGCGTCATGGAAGCTTGTCACTATAACAAAAAGAGATGGAGGACTATGAAAACAAGATATGCATATTTTTAACATAGCGCTTTTGAGAAAGATTATGTGGAGATGGGTATGTGTTGTTAAACCTTGGTGGATGTATATTGTACAGATTACAGGCAATGGAACGAGACTGGGGCCGGAATTGCAATCAACAACATAAGAAACATGAGACATGACACACTGAAATACTGCAGCTCTGGAATATTTTTCCAATCTCTGTTTTTTGGTCTCCTGTATCATTAGGTTTAAATTTTTCTTTATTTTTTGTTTTATTTGTATAGATAATTTGTATAATTTTCCTTTTATTTTATTCAAAAAATTGAAAAAACAAAAAAAAAAATTCATTTACTTGTAGATATGACACTTCGCGTACGTAGCAATTTAATGAAATCTGAGGGCTTATCTTGAGGAAATTTGTATTTATGATAAATAGAAGAAAATAATATTGAAAATGAGAAAAAACATGGGAAAATTTCAAAAATGAGAAGACTGATTTATGATATGGCTGCGGGACGCCATACCATATCCAGCCTCCGCAAAAAAAAAAAAAATTAAGTGGGATGCCACACCATCCATAAAATAGGAAAAAGTAAAAATAAAATAAAATAAGTAGGACGCCATACCGTATGGCGTCCCACTGTAGCAATTTTTTTTTAGAATTATGGTTTGAATTTATATGATGTTGTGTTATTTTATATTATACTATGTGATGTTTATGTATTTCACATTAGTTATATCAGGTTATGTTATGATATGCTATGGTCATGTACTAGAGTATTGATTATACCCGCCCGGTCCAACCTGACCCGCGCAAACCCGGGACCCGGACCCGGACCGACCCGGATCCGACCATGAACCCGACCCGAACCGTCCTAAAGGGTTGGGTCGGGTTTAAAACGGGTCGGATGCGGTTTTCTGGGCGAAACCCGACCTCCCCCCCACCGTTTCAACCCGTCTACCCGAACCCGACCGGCCTAAACCCGACCCGAACCGACCTAACCCGACCCAAAACCCGACTGAACCCGCCCAAACCCGGCCGAACCCGGGTGAACCCGACCTAACCCGGGTATAACCCGACCTAACCCGACCAAAACCTGTTGTTTCAAGCAATTCTCTTTTAGTCTATTTGACTAATTTGCAAAACATACAATTATTAAATTTTACGATTTTCTCTATCTTAGAAAGAATGCAGGTTCAAGACAATTGGAATTGCAATTAAGAGTACTTGAACTGAAGAAAACATCAAGTTATTTATCAAGAATTTAAACTGTAAAATTATGATTGGTAAAGTAGCTTTGATGTTGATTCACAGAGATAAAACGTTGGAACGTTTAACAAAACGTTCAGACGTTTATTTATGTGAAAAACTTGGAAATAAATCGATTAAAAGCTGAAAAATACTCTAAAATGTTGTAGACGTTTGTCAAAACGTCTGGACGTTTTAATTCAATTCTCAGACTTCAAAATGGTGTTTTTGATCGATTAATTTCCAGAGCAAATCGTTCTGCAACGTTTGTTAAACGTCTGTGACGTTTTATAATATCTCACAGAAATTTTGAATTTTGAACTAAATTAATATAAAATGTTTTCTACGTTTTACAAAACGTTGAGATGTTTTATGGCAGAAAACTCGTTTGAAAGCTGCCACTATAAATAGAACCTTAGGGTTCTCCTCAAAAGAAACTAGCCGACCCTAATCAATTCAATAGTGATTTTCTGTGAGATAAAGTTACTCCATTATTGTGAGAACAAAAACTTCAATATCCCTCAAACAACCTCAAATCCACTTCACTAATCTCGAGTTAGATTAGATTAGAGTGAGCCTTTGAGTGTTCATCTTGAGATTTCGAACTTAGAGAATTCGTTCTCGATTCAAGTTGGCCGTGTGACTTCCCGTTGGTTGTAAGGGCTCACCAGTTCACAAGTTGTAACCTTTCTCTTTTGGATAATAGAAAGGCGCACCGAGAAGCGGTAGCGACGCCCCGGAGACGTAGGCATTTTAAGCCGAACTCCGTTATCACTCCTTGTGTCAAATTTCTCTAAACTCATCTACTTTACTTTATTTGCAATTATTTATTTATTTTCGAAATTAGTGGTGCCTACGGAACAACAAAGTGGTATCAGAGCACGTTACTCAAATTAAGACTCACTTAATTCGAGTTTACCGATCTAAAAATGGCACCCTTGAGACATGTGAAAGAACCTCAAATTTTCGGTAGCACAACCAAGAATTTTAGTCATTGGAAAAGGACTATGATGAATTATCTTAACATCCTTGAAGTTTGGGATGTCATTGAGAATGGCTATAAACCGAAATACAGCAATTGTACCGAAAGTGAAACCAAGGTCGAAACACAAGTATCTACCGAATTAAAGAAAGTAAATGATCTTGCCGTTAATGCAATATATAATGCGGTAAGTGAATCGGTTGCATTGATCTTTGGTAACACAACCAATGCAAAAGAAATGTGGGATGCTCTTGTTGACCGATACGAGGGTAACACCCAAATCAAACGAACCAAAATAGCCGGTCTAGACACCAAATTTGAAACTTTTAAATTGAAAATGGTGAAAATGTTGAGGATATGTATAATAGACTTATGCATATTCAAAATGAATTTATTGAACTAGGATAACCACTTTCTAATGATAAGATTGTAGGAAAGCTTCTTCGAGTAATGCTTAGGAGGCCTAGGTGGGACGGATTGGTGAGCGCTCTAGAAGCACTTCATGGGACACAGAAGTCATTCACACCGGATGAACTCTATGCCCATTTTCAGAGTTTTGAAGAAAAGCTCATACAAGCCGGTGAACTCAAACAAGAGCCAAAAACAAAAACCGTGGCTTTTCCGGCTCAAAGCCACCGAAACCACCCAAGCTCCTCAAATAACCGTCCATCAAGTGACTCATTCATGAATCAACTAGGATATGAAACTTCTTGTGATGTCACCACCATAACCAAAATGTTTCAATCTATGCTTAACTTCGAACGAAAATACAACAAAGAACGTGAAGAAGGAAACAAACGGGTAGTTTGTTTTGCATGTGAAAGAGAATGCCACACCATCCAAACTTGCTTCAAAATATTTCCCAACTTGAAAAACAAGGATAGTGAAGGGCAACATGACCGAAGGCCTAAGCAAAAGTACGAAGGGTACAAAAGCAAGAAGAAGGCCAAGGCAATGCAAGCCTCATTTTGCATCGATTCCGATGAAAGTAGCAGAGAAGAATCCGACTCGGACTCGGGCGATGAACAAGAAATCAACCTTGCCTTGATGGCAATAGTGAATGAAGATTCGGCAACCATTGACATGGATACAATCATTGCAAACCAAAACATAACCGACGAGATCACCATCGAATTCCTCAAAAATCTCATCAACCTAAATATCAACAAGGAATCGGAGGATTCTACCAAAGCCACCACAAGCTCCATCATTGAGGTAGCGGTTGATCCCATCAAAGCCCCAACTAACACCATTATCGAGGTAGAGGATGCATCAATAGAAGATGTGACAAACTCTCTAAATAAGGTACATCTTATCTCTTCTCCTAACCAGTACATATCTACCATTGATTTGACCAATCCCGACTACCATTTGAATAGTTACCAAGTTAGGAAAGATGAATCCAAAATCGATATAAATAACAACTATATAAAGACAAATGAGACAAGCACGTTCATGGATGAGGCTCTAATTAATTATAATGCACCTAGGTTGCTTGAGGAATCTAAAAAGGCCATGCTTGAAAAGGAAGGTACCATACAAAAATTGAAATCTCAACTTCTTGAATTTGAATCCAAAATTAAAAACTTGGAGTTGGAACTACTTAAGTCACATACTTGTCAATCACACATAGGGGATATAGAAATGTTAAAAGTGAAAATCCAAACTTTAGAGACCGAAAACAGGGCTTTAAGATCGCCTAGTGAATTCTCAAATGTCACTAGTCTCGATCCCTACTATGTAGAAAATTTGATCAATGCCAATTTGAATCGAAAAATCGGTAAAATGGGCATTGGATACAAGAAGGGTCAATCCTCATTTGAATCAAATTATTCACAAAGCCCAAAAGAAAATGGGGAACTTACTCTAAACTTAAACAAGGTCAAGTTCAATTGCAAAGAGTATTTTGATTACCAATTTTATTCCAAACATGGTAAAACACCCTTGACAAATGAGTCAAATAAAGGGACAACTCCTCAAACCACAAATGCAAAACAAAACCAAAAGTCTCAAAATTATGCATTTAGATACAAATTTTCTAACAAAAACCACAAAAATGAAAACAAGTTTCAAAATAGTGATAGGAACACATTCAATCCAAAGAGGTCAAACAAAACCTATTTCAAAGGACCGGATGGATGGTTTTACGAAATTCAAAATAAAAATGCCTTACAAAACAAAAACCAAAGAAATGGTTTGACTAGAGATGTTCTCCAACATTACAACAAATTTGATTCAAACAAAAATAAGTCTTATCCATCTAAAGTTACAAATCATAGGAATCAAATTCAAGAAGTGAAGGATAAATATCAAACCACCTTCAAGCATGGTTCAACAAATGTCAAGCAATCGGTCACATTTTGTAACTATTGTTGTAAACTTGGCCACACCTCATTAGAGTGTAGCTTTAGGAAAGGAAGCAACAAATCAAATGTTGTTTGGATTTCCAAAGCTAAATTAGCTTAAAATTGTAATTAAAATCTCCCCAACCTAAAAACAAAAATCATTAAGGAAGGGGGAGATTCAAACAAGGTATATGTTAATTGCAAATATATACTCTTGTAGGTGTGTTTGATTACAACTCATAAAGAAAATGCTTGGATCATTGATAGTGGATGTTCACACCACATGACCGGTAACAAATCTAATTTCAAATCTTTAGAACCATATGATGGTGGGTCGGTTACTTTCGGTAGTAACCAAAGAAAGAGTTCGATTATTGGATTAGGTTCGGTTGGTAATCAAAACTTAACCATATCGGATGTCTACCTTGTTGACGGCTTGAACTATAATTTACTTAGTGTGAGTAAATTATGTGAAGCCGGCTATTATGTTAAGTTTAATACTAATGCGTGTTTCTTGTTTAGAGAATCCGATGACTCTTTAATTTACACCGGTAAGAGAAAGAAAAATATTTACTACCTATACTTTAATCATTTCGAGTCCGGTGAAACATGTTTGAATGCCATCACAACCGGTTCTAAACTATGGCATCGTAGACTAGGTCATATTTCAATTGATTCTATTAAAAAGTTAGTTAAGTTAGACCTAGTCCGTGGCTTACCAACACACAAATTAGAACTTGTAGGTTTGTGCGATGCATGTGTCCAAGGCAAACAAACTAAAAATTCTTTTAAGTCCAAAGATATGGTCTCAACCGATCAACCATTGCAACTACTACATATGGACTTGTTTGGACCAATTGGTATACCAAGTTTGGCTAGAAAAAGATATGCATATGTAATTGTAGATGACTATAGTCGCTTTACTTGGGTCATATTTTTGCAACATAAGGATGATGCAATTGAAACTTCATTAAATTTTGCAATCGTGTTGAAAATGAAAAGAGTACAAAGATCATTCGCATTCGAAGTGATCATGGGGGTGAATTTGAAAATGCAAAATTTGATGAAGTATGCTCTAAAAGAGGATATAAACATGAATATTCGGCTCCTCGCACACCTCAACAAAATGGGGTTGTTGAGAGGAAAAACCAAACATTACAAGAGTTTGCCCGTACCATGCTAAATGAATACCCTTTACCCAAACACCTTTGGGCCGAAGCGGTCAATACGGCTTGCTATGTGATCAATCGCGTTAGCATAAGGTCGATATTGAAGAAAACACCTTATGAGCTATGGAAGGGGTATAAGCCAAAAATATCTCATCTTAGAGTATTTGGATCGAAATGCTTCGTGCTAAATGAATCACCTAAAATTACAAAATTCGATTCTAAATCCATTGAGGGAATATTTGTGGGGTACTCCTTGACAAGTAAAGCCTATAGAATTTACATTGCATCTCATTAAATTGTAATTGAATCCGTACATGTCAAATTTGACGAGGCTACTAATCAAAAGGTCGAGAAAGGAATTCAAATTGTAGGTATTGAAGATGCCGAGCTCGAAATTGATGAAGTTGAAGATACAAACAACAACATTGAGAAACCACTCGTGCAAGAGCAACCCGAAGAAAATCCATTGAATGAATCAATGCAAACCAAAGAGGCACAATCTTCACAATTTGTATATCAACCTCCCGAAGACCTAAGGGAAGTTTCTTCTCACCCTCTTTCTAATGTGATTGGGAATCCTAGGGAAGGGGTTAGGACTAGATCGGGATTAAATCAAATGATTGCCCATTGTGCATTCGTATCAAATGTTGAACCCAAAAACTTTAAAGATGCCAATGGAGATTCAAATTGGATTTGTGCTATGCAAGAAGAACTTGGTCAATTTGAAAGAAACAAAGTTTGGACACTAGTACCTAAGCCAATGGACCGAATGATTATCGGAACTAAATGGGTATTTAAAAATAAGAAAGATGAAAATGGAAATGTCGTTCGGAACAAGGCTAGGTTAGTAGCTCAAGGGTATAAACAACAAGAAGGTATTGACTTTGAAGAAACCTTCGCACCTGTAGCTCGTCTAGAATCCATTCGAATGCTTTTAGCATATGCCTCAAATAAAAACTTCACTCTATTTCAAATGGATGTTAAAAGTGCATTTTTGAATGGATTTCTAGATGAAGAAGTATATGTAAATCAACCACCCGGTTTTGTTGACCCGGCATTTCCTAACCATGTCTATAGACTCACTAAGGCACTTTATGGGCTTAAACAAGCTCCTAGAGCATGGTATGACAGACTTAGTTCATTTCTAATTGAAAAAGGATTCACAAGAGGGAAGAATGACACTACTCTTTTTACAAAGAAGAGAAATGATTCAATCTTAATAGTGCAAATTTATGTCGATGACATTATTTTTGGTTCACCTAATGCGGCACTTGCCAAGGAGTTTTCTTCTCTTATGAGTAGTGAATTCGAGATGAGCATGATGGGTGAATTGAATTTCTTCTTGGGGCTTCAAATCAAGCAACTCTCGGATGGCATTTTTGTAAGCCAAACCAAGTACGCAAAGGAGTTGGTAAAGAAGTTTGGAATGACTGAGAGCAAGACGAGCCCAACACCGATGGCTACCAACGCAAATCTTGACTCGGATCCAAGCGGCACACCAGTGGACATTACCCAATACCGAGCTATAATAGGTAGTCTACTCTATTTAACTACTAGTAGACCCGATATCATGTTTGCGGTATGTCTATGTGCTAGATTTCAATCTAATCCCAAAGAGTTGCATTTGAAAGCCGTTAAAAGAATTGTTAAATATATCAAAGGCACTCTAAATGTGGGATTATGGTATGGCAAACATTCGGAATTAGATTTGATAGGATATACCGATGCCGATTTTGCCGGAGACCGAATGGATAGAAAAAGTACAAGTGGTACATGTCAATTTCTTGGCGGATCACTTGTCTCATGGTCAAGTTGTAAACAAATCTCGGTTGCGCTTTCCACCGCGGAAGCCGAGTATGTTGCGGCCGGTAGTTGTTGCACACAAATTTTATGGATGATCCAAACTTTACATGATTATGAAATTCGCTTCCGCAACGTACCAATTATGTGTGACAATACCAGTGCCATTATGATATTCAAAAATCCGGTTCTCCATTCAAGAACTAAGCACATAGAAATAAGACATCATTTTATTAGGGATCATGTTGAGAAAGGTGAAGTCCAACTCATTCATATTGATACCAAAAATCAAATTGCCGATATTTTTACCAAACCGTTAAATACTCAACAACATAATGAATTGAGGTTTAAACTAGTCATGTTTGAATTTAAGGACTGAAATACCTCAATTACATACCCATCTCATGTCTCTTGAGAGCATAGCAATTAATTAGCTCATTTTAAGACAAAAACGCCAGAGAAAAACGTCTCAAAACGTTTCTGAAACGTTAGAACGTTTGTGAACCTTACTCCAAATTCTGTCAAAATGACCTAAAACGTCCCAGACGTTTTACTAAACATCTGGACGATTTCGTGTTCTTCCATATTCCAAAATTTTTCAAATTTCTCACCTGACAAATATCTTGAAACGTCCGAACGTTTCCTCAAACGTCTGAACGTTTGTCTGCAAAATTTTTAACTTCGCAGAAATCGACCAAAACGTCAGGAACGTTTTGTCAAACGTCAGGACGTTTGTTCGAATACTAATTCTCAAAATTTCAAAATATATCAGTCAAATAAGGTCTACAAAACGTTCTGGACGATTTATTAAACGTTGGGACGATTTCCTGTAAAATCAAAATTCAAAAACGAAATTTTTCTTCTCCAATGTCCAGAGGAAAACGTTTTGCGACGTTTTATAAACGTTCTAGACGTTTTCTGCGCAGCTTCTAAAAGCATCCTGCGAACCGATTCCTCTTTCTTTCTTTCTTCTTCTTAACCCGTCCCCTCTCTCTCTTTCTCTTCTTCTCTCCACCATCTTACACCTCCTTACTCCCTTTTAACCTCAACAAACCACTAAATCAAGCAAATTTGAGTGATTTCTTCTCTCCTCTCAACCCTCTTTCCATTTCCTCTCTCAAACTCAAGCTTCTCTCTCTCTTTCTCTCTCTCCACCTAAACCCTACTTTTAGTCATCTCTCCAAATCCGGCGATCCGACCGCTCAATCGACGATCCGTCTTCACCATTGCGCTTGTAGAGTCGTTCTCTTCACGGATTTGTGCTTCATTCTTCAATCGGTAACTTTCAATTTTAATCTCAAATCAATGGCTCCAAAACTCACCAAAATACTTGCCCAAAAGAAGAAAAGGTCCCGAACCGAACCGGGTGAGACAAGTAGAACTGAAATGTTACCGGATACCAACCTCTTTCGATCTAACACCTATTTATTTCGGAATCCAATTGCCCACACAAATTTCATGGGTCAATTTACCAATCGGAAGTTATCAAATTGCTACTATTTTGAGAAAGCTTCGGTTACTTTCCAATATCCCGAGGATGACAAAATTATCGGGTATATCAATCATTGGCCTTGGGAATCCTTGCTCACTTGCGATGAACCATATAGTGAGATGATTACAAAAATTTTCTACTCCAACCTCACTTTTTCTGAAGAACCCTTTCTTGTCAAATCCTATGTTTGCGGGCAAGAAATTATCCTATCTCTAGAAAATGTGGCCAATTGGCTTGGATTATCTAATGAAGGTGAAGAAACATATCTCCTTCGGAATTGGACCGAACATGCCCTAGAAGGAGCCGATCACTACAAAACCTGGTTTGATCGACGTAACCGTGGCGGCGCACCCCTTTATGCATCACCTCTTCCATCTCTACATCGTTTGCTTTTTCTTCTTGTCAACAACATTCTCGTACCCAAAGCAACGATTAAATCAAACATTGAGTGGGGTCCAATGTATTACATGCGCCATCTCATAAGCATGGATGAAAAACGGTTCAACATCCCATACATAATTCTCCGTCACATGATTGTTTGCTTCACCAGTTCAGTTTCCACTCTACCATTCGCTCATGTGATTCATCGCATAATTCGCCAAAGTAGTATAACCGTCCCAAGTCATCTAATTGGTAACGCACCATACCATTTGGTTGATGTTCTACCCAAACATGGGTGGATTAAAGGTCATTCGGGTTCGGGCTTGCCCATGCTTAAACCCCTAAACCCTATAAATGATTGGATTAATGCTCCCAACGCCCAACCAAACAAATATTGGGATCCATATGACGAAGAACCGCCCGTCCACAATGAACCACCAGCGGTACCACCAATGGCTCAAGGTGAGATTCCTCAAGGGGTGGAAAATCAATTGGGTTGGATTATTCAACACATGCAACAATACCAATGAATTTACCGAGATTAAGAAAGATCTTAAAGAATTGAAGGACGATGCGCGTAAAAACCGAATTCGTGGTCGCAAAAACGCCAAGGCCATTCATGAAATTGATATCACTACCTCCGAACATGCTCGGCACTTTGTGCAATAATACGATGCTTCTAGTGGTGCGACCACTAGTGCCGCTTACATTCCTTCCGACGATGATGAAGAAGACGACGATGACGAAGGAAATGTTGGAGATGACGACGATGATCCCTCATTCTAGAATTTGTGTTTAAGTTAAAATTTGCTAAGTGATTGCTATGTTCAAGTTATCTATTGAACTTGTTTTGTTATTTATCTTGCATGAATTGATTATCCTTTGTTTAGACTAATTATGCTATTACTATGATTTGTTTTGAATTTGTGTTATTCATACGAAAGATTGCATTATAGTTGCATGATTATCTATACATTTATTATTCAACATCCTTATATCATTTGTGATACCATGCATAACTTTCAACTTTTATTACTCATATATTATCATATTGAGGGGGAGTGCATATTTTGAGTGGGAGCACTATTAATTGTGCCATTTGGTCTATTTTGTCTCCCTTTCGTCGATTTCCAAAAGGGGGAGAAAATGCAAGCCGTGCAAAAATCGATTAATTGGAATATTAAAATTTGGGAAAAACAAAGTTATGCACCTACTTGCGTTGTATGTTTTGCAAATCGTCAAAAGGGGGAGATTGTTGTTTCAAGCAATTCTCTTTTAGTCTATTTGACTAATTTGCAAAACATACAATTATTGAATTTTACGATTTTCTCTATCTTAGAAAGAATGCAGGTTCAAGACAATTGGAATTGCAATTAAGAGCACTTGAACTGAAGAAAACATCAAGTTATTTATCAAGAATTTAAACTGTAAAATTATGATTGGTAAAGTAGCTTTGATGTTGATTCACAGGGATAAAACGTTGGAACGTTTAACAAAACGTTCAGACGTTTATTTATCTGAAAAACCTGGAAATAAATCGATTAAAAGCTGAAAAATACTCTAAAACGTTGTAGACGTTTGTCAAAACGTCTGGACGTTTTAATTCAATTCTCAGACTTCAAAATGGTGTTTTTGATCGATAAATTTCCAGAGCAAATCGTTCTGCAACGTTTGTTAAACGTCTGTGACGTTTTATAATATCTCACAGAAATTTTGAATTTTGAACTAAATTAATATAAAACGTTTTCTACGTTTTACAAAACGTTGAGACGTTTTATGGCAGAAAACTCGTTTGAAAGCTGCCACTATAAATAGATCCTTAGGGTTCTCCTCAAAAGAAACTAGCCGACCCTAATCAATTCAATAGTGATTTTCTGTGAGATAAAGTTACTCCATTGTTGTGAGAACAAAAACTTCAATATCCCTCAAACAACCTCAAATCCACTTCACTAATCTCGAGTTAGATTAGATTAGAGTGAGCCTTTGAGTGTTCATCTTGAGATTTCGAACTTAGAGAATTCGTTCTCGATTCAAGTTGGCCGTGTGACTTCCCGTTGGTTGTAAGGGCTCACCGGTTCACAAGTTGTAACATTTCTCTTTTGGGTAATAGAAAGGCGCACCGAGAAGCGGTAGCGACGCCCCGGAGACGTAGGCATTTTAAGCCGAACTCCGTTATCACTCCTTGTGTCAAATTTCTCTAAACTCATCTACTTTACTTTATTTGCAATTATTTATTTATTTTCGAAATTAGTGGTGCCTACGGAACAACAAAACCCGGCGGGACCCGACCCGACCCGACCCAACCCGAGCCCCCCATCGAAAAATTCAATTTTTTTTACTTTTAACGGTACAATTCCCCCCCCCCCCCAAAAAAAAAACCCCTTAAATACACCCTATTCTTCATACATTTTCACATCTCATACTCATTATTTTCAATCTCACATTCTCTCAATCTCATATTCTCAAACTCTCAATATTTTCATTATTCTCAAATTTTAATTTTATTGTTTAACAAAAAAAAGAGTGGCAGATTTATTTCATTCTACAAGATTTTTCCGAAGTTGGGCACCTCCCGCAAGATTTTTCCGTTAGATTAAAAAAAGGTTACATTTATTTTTAGTAATTGTTAGATAATTAGAATTAGTTTAAATAGGTTAATTTAGTAATTGTTAGGAATTGTTAGATTTTTTTAGTAATTTTTAGTAATTGTTAGTAATAAGTTAGATTTATTTTTAATAGGTTAGATTTATTTTTAAATTCGGATTTATTTTAGATTTATTGAATTTTTCAAAATTCGGATTTTTTTTTTCAATATGTTCTATTTTATTTTATTTAAATATGTTATATTTTATTTGTTAAATTTTGAATATGTTAGATAATAAGATTTGAATATATTAGATTATTGGATATGTTAGATTTTTGAATATGTTAGATTATTGGATTTTATTTTTGAATATGTTAGATTATTGGATATGTTAGAAGTTAGATTATTTTTTGAAATAGGTTAGATTTTATTTTTTGAAATAGGTTAGATTATCGGATTTATTTTGAAATAGGTTAGATTTTGTTTTTTAAAATTCGGATTTTATTTTTAAATAGGTTAGAGAAATAAGTTATATTTTATTTTTTAATTTGTTGGATAGTTAAATTTATTTTTAAACATGTTATCTTTATTTTTAATAGGTTACATTTGAATATTTTGAAATATGTTAGATTTTAGATTTATTTTTAAATATGTTAGATTATTGGATTTGTTAGATTATTGTATTTTATTTTGAAATAGGTTAGATTTTACTTTTTAAAATAAGTTATTTTATTTATAAATAGGTTAGATAAATAGATTTGTTAGATAAATATGTTATATTTTATTTTTTAAATTTTGAATATGTTAGATTATTGGATTTGTTAGATTATTGTATTTTATTTTGAAATTCGGATTTATTTTGAAATAGACTAGATTTAATTTTTTAAAATTCGGATTTATCTTAAATAGGTTAGATTTTTTAGTTATTTTTTATTTTTGAATTTGTTGGATAGTTATATTTATTTTTGAACATGTTATATTTAGTTTGTAATAGACTAATAGGTTACATTTGAATATTTTGAAATATGTTAGATTTTAGATTTATTTTTAAATATGTTAGATTATTGGATTTGTTAGATTATTGTATTTTATTTTGAAATAGGTTAGATTTTTTTTTTAAATAAGTTATTTTATTTATAAATAGGTTAGATAAATAGATTTATTTTTTAAATAGATTTGAATATGTTAGATAAATAAAATAAGTTGTAAGTTGTTGTTTTAAAATAGATTTTTAAAATAAGTTAGAACAAGTTATATTTATTTTGAATTAGACCTAAAATTTTAAATTTGAATTAGATTTATTTTTCTTAAATATATTTTTTAAATTTGAATTAGACTTATTTTTTTTAAATTTTAAAATTTGAATTAGACCTTTTTTTTAAATTTGAATTAGACTTATTTTTTAAATTTGAATTAGACTTTATTTTTTAAATTTGAATTAAACTTTATTTCTTTCAAATTTTAATTAGACTTTTTTTTTTCTTTTAAAGTTCGGCAAAGGGCAGAGCAGCAGACGCAGAGGCTTCACTTTTTTTTTTTTTTTCTCTTTTTCTTTTGAAGTTCGGCCAAGGAGCCAGAGGCAAAGGCAGAGGCTTATGAGCCTTTTTTTTTATTTTACTTAATTTAATTTATATTTAATTGAGATTGGAAGCGTCATCATCCGGTGTCGACACTCAAGAAAGCGGTACCGAGGGACCTGAGCCTAACGAAGATTCGGACGGTGAGCAAGAGAGCGACCTATGGTATATGCACAACAACTACTAGATAGGTAGTGTCGGTATAAAATTCTAACCTCTTTTAATCTTTATTGTTATTTTTTTAAATTATAATTTCTAAATATTTCAATTGTTTCATTTTAAAGAATAATTACTAACAAAAAAAAGTTAGAACTCCGCCTATGTTATTTTACATAGCCAGTCCCAAGCCCGGAATAGAGGAGGGTAACTTTTATTTTTAAATCTAATGTTTTAAAATAATTCGGTTTTAAAGATAAAAAATAATTCGGTTTTAAACTAATTCGGTATATCTCGGTTTTAGAATAATTTGATTTTAGACTAATTTGGTTTTAACAAAATTTGATTTTAACTTAATTTGATTTTGTTATAACAAAAATAAATTGAGTTCAAATAAAAAAAACGAAAAAAAAAACAGAAAACGTCTCTGGAAACAGAAACAGAAAAAGGAAAAAAAAAAAAAAACCCCCGGACCGACCCCCGACCCGACCTAACCCGCCCCGACCTAACCCGCCGGGTTTAGGCCGGGTAAGGGTCGGCCGAGTCAGACCCCAACCCGACCCCCCCTACCCGACTCAACCCGTTGACCGGGCTAACCCGTGCCCGAGTCAACCCGGGGACCGGTCGGGTTTGGACCGGACCGACCCGACCCGGACCCTTTTCAATACTCTATCATGTACTTTGAACTTGTTATGTTATTTTTATGTAATTCAGATTTATTATGTTATGTCTGCAACTAATTCAGATCAATTGTTATGTGATGGTTTTTTTTTAAGTGATGTTATGTTATGTTCAAATCTACGAGGCAACAACTGATTTTAGTTTGTATAAGCTTTTAGAATTATATGTTTGTAGCTCCTATTTATCTTTTCATTTATTCTTCTTATTCCTGCTCCAATCCCACCACCTCAAATCTCCGATCTTGACCTTCCCATTGCCCTCCGTAAAGGCCCACGTAAATGCCCCAGTACCAGATATCCTCTTGACCGCTTCTGTTCCTACGCATCCCTATCCACAGATCACCGTGCCTTTACTACTAGCCTTGACAGTTACTCTGTTCCTAAGAATGTGCCAGAGGCTCTGCAAAATCCGGGATGGTTTAGTGCTATGCAGAAGGAAATGTCAGCTCTGTGGAAAAATGAAACATGGGATCTTTGTCCTCTCCCTCCTGGTAAAAAGGCGACTGCAAGTGGGTCTTCACGATCAAGGTTCATCCTGATGGATCACTACACCGACTCAAAGCTCGCTTGGTTGCAAAAGGGTATTCTCAGGCCTATGGCATTGATTATGATGAGACATTTTCTCCCGTTGCTAAGATGGCCTCTGTTCGCATCTGCATGTCTCTAGCTGCTATTCGCCGCTGGCCGCTGCACCAATTAGATGTCAAGAATGCATTTCTCAATGACATTCTTGAGGAGGAGGTTTATATGACTCAGCCACCTGGATTTGTTGTTCAGGAGGAGGCTTCTAAAGTCTGTCGTTTGCGAAAGTCTCTATACGGTCTGAAACAATCTCCCCGAGCTTGGTTTGGGCGTCTCTCCCAAGCACTTGGTCAGTTTGGCATGACCAGGAGTACTAATGATCACTCAGTCTTTTATAGACACTTAAAGGAGAAGACCATCATCCTAGTTGCATATGTCGATGATCTGATTATCACTGGTGATGATGTCGAAGGGATCTCGGCATTGAAGAAGTTTTTGAGCGAGCAATTCCAGATTACAGATCTTGGTAAACTCAAGTACTTTCTTGGCATTGAGGTATCACGGTCTCCTGGTAAGATCCTTATTTGTCAAAGAAAGTATGTTGACTGAGTGATCTCAAGTACTTATTTGTCAAAGAAAGTATGTTGACTGAGTGATCTCAAGTACTTACAGATCTTGGTAAACTCAAGTACTTTCAGAATGCGGGTTGCTTGGATGCAAACCCGTTGACTAACCGATGGTCCCTGAGACCAAGCTCATGCCTGATGACGGAGCACCTTTACATGATCCTGAGAAATATCGGAGATTGGTCGGGAAGCTAAATTATCTAACAGTTACTCGACCAGACATTGCTTATCCAGTGAGTGTAGTGAGCCAATTCATGTCAGCCCCGCACACTACCCACTGGGACGCAGCTATTCGGATCCTTAGATACCTTAAGGGATCTCCAGGTAAAGGACTCGTATATTCTGATCAGGGACATAGTAGGATCGCAGCGTTCACTGATGCCGATTGGGCAGGTTGTCCTACTAGTCGAAGGTCCACAACTGGATATTGTGTCTTCTTTGGTGGTAACCTTATATCCTGGAAGAGTAAGAAGCAGACAGTTGTATCTCGATCCAGTGCGGAGTCAGAATACCGCGCAATGGCAAACACATCCTGTGAGCTAGTTTGGACGAAACGTTTACTTAGCGAACTAGGTGTTCGCCATGATGGTTTGATGAGGCTACACTGTGACAATCAAGCCGCCATGCATATCGCCAAGAATCAGGTCTTCCATGAGCGGACCAAGCACATTGAGGTGGATTGTCATCTGATTCGAGATCTTGTCATAGGAACATCTTCTTGTCCCCCATGTATTCAACTCATTCACGTTCGGACAGATCTTCAGCTCGCTGATATTCTAACCAAGCCTCTTCGCAAAACTCCAATTAATACTATATGTAACAAGTTGGGCATGTTAGACATATACGCTCCAACTTGAGGAGGAGTGTTAAAGATAGAATGTTAGCTGTATTGATTTAGGATTAGCTGTGTGAATATTTGTATTAATTACTTTCCTAATTTTGTCATTATTCTTTCATTATATATGTAATGTAACGTTGATTAGTGAAATACAGAGATTACAACTTTCTAATTCACTTACATAATATAGACATCAATTCCAAGCTTTGCAATTATAACAGCCTCTATAATTTTAGCCTCCATATATACCGAGATATTGTTGGGTGTACCTAAATTTAGAGAATATTGCAACTTTTCGTGGGTGTACCTAAATTTCAGGCGAGTTTAACCAGTACCACTTGACCAGCATTAGTATACCGAGACCACTTGTATTAGCTATCAATAATGCAAGTAAATATGGTGTACATTTACTTTTTTTTTTGTTAACTAAGCTGAGCTCCAAAGCAGGCACCAAACTAAAAAAGAAAAAAAAAAGAGAGAGAATAAAAGATGGATATATGAAAGAAGTAAAAAGATACCTATTTCTTTAAGCACTGCATGTGGATCAGAATGTGGTCGATTACATCCACCAAGCATATCTGTCTATTTTACATCAAGGATCCCATAAGAGAGACAAGTTATAAGCATGAGTACATGACACAATATTTTCCTTTTGACTGCATTATATATTTGCATCTATTTGCCTCCATCTTTAATCGCAATCATTCTGTCCCATTCAAGTCTCGACCTCCTTAGCTACCAATTGGGCGGTACCAAAGGTTCTTATTGCATGTTTTCCCTTAGAAGATTCTAGTTTCAAATTTGACTTAAAAATTGATGAAAAGACAAATTAGTAACCTGATTGGCTCAAAAGGTTAATATTTTGACATAAATGACGGGACAACAAATTTATCAAGACATTTAGGGGTAAGGCATTTTGACATTTAGGCGTAAGGATCAGCAATTAGAAATAACGATGCAAGCCTAAATTTGTAATTGAGAAAAGTATATAATAAACTTTTTTTGAAATGATGCTTAGCTAAGCAAACTTATTGTTTCTAGCTGTTGTTCAAGTTTTCTACAGTTTAAAACAAGTAATTTTCTGAAATTCCCATCAGAAATAGTGTTTCTTAACTATCCTTACATGCTGTCACAAGTAGGTCCAGAAAAGGACTTAAATGTAATTATTCTATCATATTTCAGTCCCTAGTAGGGACCCAGTTTTCATAGAGATTTGTATATCAGTCCCTGGGGTGTGACATAAAAGATTTTTCCTCACATAAAGATCCCTCAAACCTGTCAGAATGTAGAAACTTGCAGGAAAGCCCCTGAATTTTACCAGAATTCAGTTATAATAGTTCAGACACAGAAATAAGCCCCTGAACCCTGTCAGAACACATAAATTTGCAGAAAAGTCCCTGAATTTTACCAGAATTCAGTCCTAACAGTCCCCAACAATTAATTTTTACTGGAAAGACCCTGGAAGTTGAGAAAAATAAATTCAAAACTGTGTAGAATGCTAAAATATTATAAAATGCCCCTTATTTTCTAACAATATATCTAGATGTTATTAGAAATGGATCACATCAGCTCCTATTTACCATAACTAAACAGTTAATAATTTATATTGGAATATGTAGTAAGAATTTAGGTTAAGCTATGTTGAACAAATTAAGATTCAAGTTATCAAAATAAGGTCTTATTTAGCCATAGCAGAAATTAAGATATTTTAAGACTAAGCTTAAATATTAAAATGAAACCTAACAGAGAGGAAGATAGAAATTCAGTACCATAGCAGAAATTCAGTACCATCACTGTCCTCTGATGAGGAACCAATATCAATGTAGTTGTTCATCACACAATTTAAAAGCAATTGTGTGCAATTACAACTGGTTACGCATCTCAAATGCTGAAATCCGAGTTTGATTGCATGTTTGTTGATAGGGTCTGATTCATCAAGTCACAAAACCTACAATTAGCTACACAACAATGCCATGAGAAATAGTGCATTAAAACACAAAACGTAAGTGATTAGAAGGGTATTGAAACAAATTCATCCTTTGAAGGGCCAAGTAAAAAATAAAAAATTCTAATTGCAATTCCAATTCCTAGAAATCAACGCAGAGTAGTATCCTACCTCAATAGCATTGCAGACTCCAATAGTGAAATAGAACGTTACCTATATTATTGAGAATTCCATAAGTCAAAATAGTAAAGAGAACAACCAAGTACAAAGCGATCTGGCCTATTTGTGATCCCTCAATAATGAGAAACCCAATTATAAAATTTCATAGGAAAACTCAAAACTTAAATTTTACAACGAAACAATTACTAGCAAATAGATAGAAGACTAAAAACCAATAAAAAGTGACGATGATGGCTTACGGAAAGTACGAAATGAAGCGGCAAATTGGTAGGTGCTCGGTCCTGAGAGAGAGATAGCGGGGGAGGGTTTGTGCTCGGTGATCAGGCTTAGAGAGAGAGACAGCAGAATCGGGGGGAGAGTGGGCACGACCGCAAGAGCACGAAGAGGGAGAGGCGGAGAGGAGAGCACAGGAGCGAGGGTTTCATCGCGCGATCGCCAATTTTTGGGTCGGAAGGGAGACGGATTTTTTAGAACTCGCGGTAATTTTTGGTGTTCTGGCGCGGAGAATAATATTTTTTTTTTAACCAAATTTTTTAGCGATAAGCCGGCGTTTCAATCGCGCGATTGTCATATGCTCGCGTGTTTTTAAGCGCCGGCTGGATTGGCGCCGGTAAATGCCATATTTCTTGTAGTGATACCATATGACGTCCCACTTAATTTTTGTTTATTATTTTTTTTTGGCAGGGGTTGAGTATGGTATGGTGTGTCTGCATATGATCTGTCTTCTCATTTTTGGAATTCTCCCATGTCTTTTTTCATTTTTTTTATTTCTATTTATCATGAATAAAAATTTCGGCCAAAATCCAGCACCACTTTAGATAAAAGAATATGTCTATGATAAATAAATAATAAAAAATTTCGATAGTTCAATTTTGCTTTTCTCTGTATAATTTAAGATACTTCAACCGAAAATCATGAGTTTAATTTGAGGTATCAGATATACAGTATGATGCTCCAACATTTTTTATAAATCGGAAAGGACAAAAACATTTTAGCTAGCATATCGAATTTATACATACGTTATTTATATAAAACAAAATGCAAAAGAAACGACTAATTTTTATGTCATAATGTTTTTATTTTTATTTTTTGCAAGTATTCAAAGAATTAAATAAACTCCGCACAAGAAGTTCTAGAAAAAAAAGAAAAAAAAATTGAATTGTGTTTCGCGAATTTATACGATTAATTTGTTTCACGACATTTTAATTTATCAAATTTAGATCTTTTAATTGCGACGCCGCTAATAATTGCATCCTGAAATTTTAATTTATGTACAAATTAATTAATTGGAGTTATGCATTTCTCTTAATATAAATTAGAATTTAAAATCTCCTCCTTAATATAAATTAAAATTCAACTCTTACATCCAATATACACTCATGGAAAATACTACGCACTTCTATAGTGATATCGCAACCAATATACACTTATGAGCCGAAAACAATTTTTCCTTGACATCAAATATAACATCTGCCCCTTCTCTGCTTATAACATCTGCCCCTTCTCTGATAATTGATAAGAAACTTCTATTGTTTTATGTTTTTAAATAAAATAATATAATTTTATTCTTTGTCCGTGATGTTCTCCGAAAGTCTTGCTTGGCTCTATTGGTTTTCTCCCATATCTGATTAATTTATTAAATTAGCTTTGAAGATTTCATTTGTTCATGAATTATCTAGAAATGAGTAATGTTATTACAAACTGCAACTCTAACTACTAATTAAAGACAATCAACCTTATGACCTTATGTGAGAAGGTGAGCTATATATATATAAGGGTTTCAATCTGAAAAAATAAATTAAAATTTTAATTTCAGTGGTTTTATTTGTGCGTCTTACCTAACTGATGTTGTCATACTAATGCAATGAGCTTTGTGGCAAGATCAGATATGTGTGTCTTAGGGCTATTTTGTATGCTCAAGTCGACTTGGTTTAATTTAAATAACATGTGAGAACGTTAATTCTTTTTATAGCTCCAAGAGCTGTATAATTTAAAATAGAAGGGAATTGTAGAATAATTATAGATATGTTCAATAATTATTGGACAACCATAACAAGCGCTAAATAATAAATTAAGTATCAAATGAGAAAGTAAATACACACACTTTTTGTTCATTAGCTTACATATGCACTACCAGAATTTTCGTTTGTAGCATGGGTAAAACTTAATTGTTACATGGGTGTGAATGTCCATGCAAAAGAATTGTCATTTCTGACACAATAATATTTGTTGCATGGGTGCTCCATGGAAAAAGTAACGCATGCAAAAGATTTGATGTTTACCCATGCAATTTTCAAAAAGAGTGTTATTAAAGGCCCCAAGGATTTCAAAAGGATTCGGTCAAAAGCATTAATAGGAAGCAAATTGAACTGAGTGCAATGATAAGAAAATGGAAATTAATGCAAAATTTTAGAATAGATAACCTTTAGAACGAAGTTTATATGCCGTAATTGTGTCTGAAATGAAATGTTTAGCGATTAATTTAATTCTATTCATGGGATCTCGAATTTTGCAGGTACATGTAACCCAGTCGTCATTCGATGGTGATATGATGTTTACTTGATTTACTTGTGATTATGTATCTACAAGTTTTTCAGACCCAAATTGTAGCTTCACTTAATAAGTTCTTTATATTATAGTACGAGTACTTGTTTAATTATTTGACACGTGCTATAGCGTATAACAGTTCCTGTAGCTTAGTTTGCCTCATGCATTTTCTTCTTCCTTCATAAAGAGTTGATAAAATGAGATATCCCTCAGTAATCTAGTTTTCTTTTAGATACTCTTAGATAGTTGACAAATAGCACTATCTAAGGAACATGAAAGAAACATAGTTCTTTTTAAATAACTTGATATAGCATTATCTAAGTGGCTTCACATTTTGACTGTTTGAAACTAATTTTACTTGATATATCGTCAAATAATATTTAAATTACATATTATTAAATTGTTAGACTATCTATAAGTTTAACAACATATTTATAAATTTACTTTTCAATTTATTATATTATTTGATTTTATTAATAATCCACTGTTAATATTGTCAAGATTACAATTGTCAGGTGATCACTTCTCAATACTCAAATATTTCAGAAAACGAAGAACAAAAAATTTGTGCATACTTAAAAAATTATAATTTATATACTATACTAAATACAAGATCAAGAGGCCACAAGTTAAACACACTAAAATGACCCATCGGCAAGTGTTGTAAAAAACGACCGAAAAGGCTGACTAATCGGAGTTAATAATATTCAAAATTATCAGGTATACTATATTCAAAAGAAGCCACAGTGATTACAAGTGAGAATGTTGTGCAATAAAATAACAAGGCCAACAAAAAATTTAGATGATGCCGATTTTGTTTGCCAGGTCTAGTGCATCAAAGGCAGGGGTCAACCTTACATAGGCCTTTTTGGTACCATCAGGCCTGAATTAAACAAAACAGGAAGCAAATAATTAGCACAAATCAAAATAAAACCCTGCAAAAATTTTAACAGAACAATGTCAAAAAAAGCATCACAACCTGAACCAAGTACAGAACTCTTTTGAGATAATTATGTTTAATAATACTTAATTATAATATACTTAACCATTTCAATTAATAAACCAACAAATACATATGAATCACAATATATATATGAGGAGGGATCCACTTACAACAAATTTGAGTTACAACAAAGTTACAACATTCATTTTTTTCATTTTCAAAGTCCAAATCGTCGATCCAAACCGTTCAACATGATTATCTAAATAAAATGTACTTGCAGATCAAATTTTCTATTTTTTTGAATTTTTTTACTATTTATTAAGATGGGTACAAAATTCAATGGTCTAAGTATGGCTATTTTTTGTAAAATACTTAATAAATAGTAAAAAACATAAGCAATTAACAAATGTAATGTACCTGATGAGGGTGTTCACCTTCTTGGCCTCAATGTCATACATTTTCTTAACAGCATCCTTGATTTTCTTCTTGTCCGCACGGATATCGACAATA
Source organism: Carex myosuroides (assembly GCA_028015225.1). Taxonomy (NCBI): domain Eukaryota; kingdom Viridiplantae; phylum Streptophyta; class Magnoliopsida; order Poales; family Cyperaceae; genus Carex; species Carex myosuroides. The sequence goes on from CM051465.1 coordinate 6,980,670, forward strand.
AAGACGAGGGTATTATTGTCCTCAATTTTCTTCATTGTTGACTCTGTGGTGAGAGGAAATTTGAGGATCTGGTACTGGTCAACCTTATTCCTCCCAGGTGCACTCTGTCGGGGATACCTAGGGGTTCTCGGCTTCTTCAAGCTGCAGGGCCGGTGGAAGGTGACTGAAGTGCGTATCTTCTCCTTCTTTATTCCAGTGGTGGGCCCTGATTTCACTGCCTTCGCAGTTTTCTCAGCCTGAGCCTTTGCATCACGCTTCTTTGCTGTGGCAGTTTTTTTTAGGAGATGGTTAGCAATTCTGATAGATTTTAAGCGGTACAAGATTCCCTTGTTGATAAAAAGATGTAAAAAGAAAAAAAAAAACTATAACAGTAACAATTATTATCTTAAGAAATTTGAAAAATTGACAAAATTTGTAAAATATTATACATCAGAAACATGATTTATCAGTCAATTAGATGCCAATCTAACAAACATAACATCATTGCATGAGCTGAATCATTAAATGTAACCAAAAAGACATCAGAAGTTCATTTACTGGTTTCTTCACATGATTATAATTTACAAATGTAACCAAAAAGAAAATAAATTTAATAAAATGGTAACAACAGCAAAACTTTTAATACCTTTTGCAGGAGGTGCCATCTCTGGTTTTCTTGAAACAAACTGAAAAAAAAATAAAAAAAAAAATTAATTCATCGATGAACCCATCTGGATTGTAAGCTTGTGGAGAGAACAAAACTAATTGATCATTCCACAGCGCACATTACAAATCTAATCGAACTAATTTTCAGATCTATACCTCAAACTTTGCTACCAGGACAGGACGAGGTGGCGCCGCAAAAACCCTAGTTATGAGAGAGAAAGAGAGAGAGAGAGGAAACGCGAACTGAGCGGTTTTAGGTTTTATGACCTCGATTCTACGGAATTCTCGGATTGGGAGGGAATGAATATCACCTAAGGTAACAGAATATTTCTTTATAGACAAGCACCGTACGATCAGAATCTTCACGAAATAAAGACTGTTGATTATTATCGGACGGTACTGATCTAAACAAAAATGTTATTTTACCTTAGAGGATTTGGTAGGACGGTTGGATAGGGCGGTGTGGTTTTGGGTCTACTTAAGGGCAAGTAATGGATCCGAACTCGATTTCTTTTTCTGAAGGCCCATTATTAATTTTTTTGTGGGCTGACTTTGACCCAAATGTGTTTAAACTTTTTCTAAACTAATGCACAATCTGTTGTATATATTATATCTTCTTCTTATTTTTGTTTTTTCTTTTTCTTTTTCTTGTTCTTTGAAAAGGTTAGATCCTTTTTCTTATTGATTTCACATTTCTAAACCACTATCAGGTGAGATCCTTTTTCTTGTTGTAGCTCCCTTTCTTATCATATTATTAATTAGGGCATAATCCTTTAAAATTGAGATTAAAAAAAAAGACCACACTTAGTTCTTGATCGTAAGAAATTGAAGCTGAATTTGTTCACAGGCTGTCGAGAAATTATAAAGGTGCTGAAAGTGTGCTTGAAACTGTACTTGAAATTATAAAGGTGCTGAAATTGTTCTATGTATTGGAACTGTACTTGAAAGTGTGTTATGAAATTTCATAACTTTTTTTTCTATGTTAATTAACAATTCAGTTAAACCAACTTTTTATTGACTTATGAAAGACTGAAACGTACTGTTTGTAACAGAAAAAGTTATATCATATAAAATGAGAGTATGAAAAGTAAATGTTAATGTACATTTAATTTGTTAGTAACAAAAGTATATAATTCAAACACAAGAAATTATTTTACCTCAAAAAACATAAATCTTAACACACAATGATACTTTATCAATTGTTAGAAAGAGCAAAATTAAATGTGTTATTTGAAAATGGATATATATATAGTTGGAAATTCTCGCATGTTCAATATTTATTCATGGTATTTAAAAAAAATGAGAAAGGATATGGGCAAAATATTAAATCCAAATGCAGAACATGATCATCATCTAATTCAAATGCTAATCTTATACCGGTAATTAATATTCCTAGTTAATTACCAAGACTAGGGACATTTTAGAGTATTTATTAAATCCTTTATAGAGTTCCATAATTCTAAGTCCTCAACCTGAATGATCTATAATTAATAAAATACTCAAAGAACAAAATGATATACATAATCATTCAATTACATAAACAAAACTTAGAAAACAAAATCATCGTATGGTTGACTTCTAGATCACAACACTAACATCATTAACTTACAAAACTAGAGTTTATGTTGCATGTTCATGCATATAGGATATGAGTCACTCAAGCAACATACATGTAGTACTGTATGATTTCATGTGTCAAATATTATTTACTAATCTACAATGTTCTAGCATTAATTATCCCGTAGATTTCATTAATAATAGTTTCGATTCAAAATATTTTACTAAATTAATGTCGAATTTGTTCATTAATCGGGTAAATTTCATTAATCACGTAAAATTACTAATCATTATTCTAAATTGAATTTCTTCATTCTCCATCCCATTCCTATATTTAATGACACAATTATTAATAATAGTTACCAATAATTTGTTTTGTATTAATGTTGTCATCCCATTATTAAAAAATATTGGACATTAACCAATAATTTTCTTAGATAAAATTCAACCTATATAAATTAATTTCGGATGTCCAAATTAATTTGCCAAAATTTTCACTTCTCTCCTAAATATTTGTATTCTATACTAAAATGGACTGAATTTTTATTAAGAGAAGAAGAAGAAGATAGAGATATCCCATTGGTTGCTACAAAATTTGATTTTGCATACCTAAAATTTGTTAAGCGGGTACAATTCCAACCCATATTACAAAAAAATGGTTTTGCATACCTAAAATTTCTTAATAAATAAATACGAGAAATTTACATGAGGGTTACAGTGAGAAAAGAAAAAAAAGAAGATGTTATATAAAATTATTTCATCGGTGTTGATTATTTCGTCGTTTTTTTATAAATCTAACCCCCCTGCTCCAAAATTTTCATTTTCCCATCAATTTATGTCCTTTCTCTGCATAATATTATTCTAATATTGTAATTTATTATTGAAACTTCACTTTGACCAGGTGTTAACATATATAGAAAATTAGAATGTTATTGAAGATTAGGATGTTATTTAAGTAGTAGTCATTTGAGATTTAATTTTATTGGCACTAATATAATTAAGACCAACAATCATGGACATTGAATTCCTCTCCTGATTAAACTTAGTTCGTGTTTACAAATCAATGTCGAAAGAACATCTCAAAATTGCACAAATTAATGGTCCAGTCGTGTTCCGTAATTTAAAGATCTTCGATACTTTTGAAGTTAAAAACCTTGAAATTTGAAACTTTAAGTTGCTTTTTGTATATACCGAAAAACAAAAGGGACAAATTAAATAGGTTCTTGTACAAACAAGAAAAGCGAGTTATTTAAGAATCTACTATTTAGACATAGAAAAATCATAAAGAAGCTGCTGTTGAAATATCCAAAATCATCTCTAATCGATCAAATTCCATCAGTCCTGTATAAAAGAAAAAATCAGGAAGCAAACAATTAGCACAAATAAAAATAAAACACTGCACAAATTTAACTGAGCAATGTCAACAAAGCATCTGATAGATTAAAATTGTATACTACACAGTAATTCATATCACCTAAGGTACTTCACCGTTTTATTCTGAATCCGGTCGGTTCGTTATATATTAGCTCGGATCTTAAAGAGCCCTGCACATTACATGCCTGAGCTGGATTGGCCTAAATTCTGATCGGACGGCCCGATTCAACTCAAATAGTGTGGTAATGCAGACAAAATGGCACTAAGAAGAGAAAATGAGTGATTTCAAGTTAGGCAGCCCATAAATTGAATCAAATACAAAAGCCTTTTGAGGATCCAATAAAATCAACACTGGACAAGACAAAATTAGAACAAAAGATTATTCTGTTTAATTGAATTTATAATTTAATAGACTTAAAACATTTCAATTAATAAACCAACATACCAAATGACCGACAAGTTAATAAAACACCAAGTAATACATAGAAATCACAATATATTATAAAACATAAGCAAACAACAAATGTACCTGAAGGCCCAACAATAATTTTTTTGTGGGCTGACTTTGCCCTAAATGTGTTTAACCTTTTTCTAAACTAATGCACAATCTGTTGTATATATTATATCTTCTTCTTATTTGTGTTATTTCTTTTTTCTTTTTCTTGTTCTTTGGAAAGGTTAGATCTTTTTTCTTATTGAATTCACATTTCTAAACCACTATCACGTTTCCTAATTCTATTTTACTTTTGACTGATGTGAAAATAGTCAGTAGACTAATTAGAAGGTTTTGTAAGATATTTGGAAGTTTCTAATAAAACGGGCAATAGCATTTTTTTTCAAAAAAAATTATGGGGGATCTGGTACCAGAGGGTTAGTCACTTAACATATTAGGATAGAATTTGGGTAAGGGTTAGTCAACTAACTCTCTTACTTTTTTTGTCTTTCTTTCTATATTTTCCCTTTTTATTTCGGAAGCAGTGCATTATTGGTTTGCAATCACATACTAAATCAATCTATCATTTTATCCCCTCGGTATCTGACCACCAGATCTACAAATGGTCATTTTTTTTGTTCTTTTGTTCTTCACTCCTGGGCCCAGCTGTAGCGACCCCATGTCCTTCAAATTGAGGATCGAACTGTGGCCCGTTTGCCCGATCCGCTTATTCTTCCAATCCTTCGTCCTTTGAATACAAGCACCTGACAAATGGATGGTACATTGGAAACTTTCATCTAAAAATTATTTGCAATTCTGGATGTAAAACAGCAAAGCAATGATGAAATAGTATTTTGCTAAGAAAATAGAGAAGAATGCAAGAAAACAGGTTGTAAGTCCTTGGCAGGGTGATATATAGGCAGATAGCCTGTATTGGAAGAATCAAATACCACCTTAAAAGAATTGGATATAGCAAATTGATACACAAGTTCTATAATTTTGAAGATCCTTCGTAATAAGTTGTGGCACTGGCACCACCAAAATTGGAGATCCAATAAATGAATGGCTTCACTTATCCTATTCATGTCCCTTTTTTTAAGGGTTCAGTGGTAATTGCACAAGTAAATGGATACCTTTGAAAGATTCGGAAATTGTGATTGTAAATCAATTGATAGGGGTAAACTTGAGGGCCTAAGACTAATTGGTCAAATTTGAAAAAAAAATAAAAAAGAAATATTTCGAATTATATTCGTAGATTTTTAACTGCTGCTTACATCAGCAAACTACACTCCACTTGTCAGTGAAAAATAACTTCTACAGTTGTTTCTATATGGAAAATGCCACACAAGAACATCAATTCTGATTGCATGTCAGAAATTCCACAAAAAACTCGTCTCATTATCCCAAAAAAAAAAAAAACACTATCCTCCATTTTTACCAGCAGCAAAAGAAGTCACAGTGATTAGATTTGAGAATTTTGTGCAATGAAATAAGAACAAAATTTTTTACCCTTTCATACCACATGAAACTATATGTCAGCCTAACAAACAAACAAAGAAAGTACTAAACTAAATAATGTAAACAGAGACAACTAAATACCCTCAAAATATTTTTAATATTCAACAGACAAAGTTCACTAGCAAAAAATATGGATATATTATGATCTAAGGGGTGAACAGACTCTATCTCCTTGTGAAAATTTAGATAACTAAGAAACCCTAAAATTTAGATGATCCCGATCTTGTTTGCCACATCAAGCGGATCAAAGTCTGGTGTTACCCTTACATAAACTTTCTTCGTACCATCAGGCCTGCATTCAACAAAACAGGATGTAAAATAATCAGCACAAATTAAATTAGAACCCTAAAAAAATTTAACTGAACAAAAAAGCATCAGAAATTGAATCAAATACAAAACCCTTTTGAGGATCCAATAAAACAAACACTGGACAAGACAAAATTAGCACAAAAGATTATTCTGTTTAATTGTACATATAGTTTACCAACATACAATGACCCACAAGTTAATAAATCACCAAGAAAAACATAGAAACCACAAGAGTATTGACCTTCTTGTCAGCACGGATATCTCGACAATAAACACAATGGTATTAGTGTCCTCAATTTTCTTCATAGCCGACTCTGTTGTGAGAGGATATTTAAGGGTCTGGTATTGGTCAAGCTTGTTCCTCCCGGGTGCACTCTGCCGGGGATACCTAGGGGATTCTTCAAAGTGTGGGGCCGGTGGATAATAATTAAGCATTAATTTCCTTACTATAAATTAGGAGTGGGAATGTTAATTTTATTTCAATTTATTTGCTGTAAGTTTGATAAATAATGATTTTTTGTTTCCTCCAACATCTTATGTGTAAAATTTTATAGTTTAAAGAATGTACTGTATTTTGTTTGGCTGTTATATATAACAATTTTAAAAATAAAAGACGCCACAAGAGATGGTTTCAAGAATATATATATATCTGTACTATTGAAAAATAGTCAATATAAAGCTACTTGCTAGTCTTATATATAGACATCATTTTTCAGCTATTTATAAGATGGCGCATTTTTATCATCAAAAGTTTGCTTCTTACCTAAATTATCGCATAGCAAATAAATGAACCCAATCCAATAGAAAATGCAAATTTCATTTTTGAGTGGTGCTCTTCGGAGGATACAGAAAATCTTTGAATCACCGGAATTCTAATTAATTGACCTATTAAGAGAGTTTGAGTCGAATAAAATTCAGTAATTAACGGAAATGTGGCATTAAATAACACTTCTGTCCTTTCATTAGATATATTTATTTACTGCTGCAACAAATCACCAGTACGTACAATTCTACCACCACGTACAACTCTAGCTATTTGCCAAAAACAAAAACAATAAAATCAATTCACGCAAATCTATTTACATCAAATTTTTAGCATTAACATTTTTACTATATTAACTTATAACACTACTACATAAAAACACTTCACCGTGGCTTCAAATCGCTATCCGCAATCGGGTTCCGAACCGATGTCTATCACCCCGATAGGAAATGTATCCACAAATGCCATCGGCTAGAACCGATGATGTTTAGCTCCAACGCCATTAGTAGGAAATAAGGGACATATGGGAATAATAGTTTTTCGGTCGTTAAATAAGCCGTTTAATATAGAAACCCCATCGGATCTACTTTGGTAATAAACAGATGGCGATCCTACATACGGTGTTTGATATTTGACACCCTTCACTAGTGGAAAAACTGGAATCAGGATCGGCCTAATAGTATCGGCTATATGAAACAACCGATTCTAATATCTATCTGGATCGGCTTTTTTAAGAAAACTGATCCTAAAAACTATTAAGATCGGGTTGTATGGTTAACCGATCCTAATTTATGAACTATTAGGATCGGTTTTTTATTATAACCGATCCTGATACTATCAGGATCGGTTATTACAAACAACCGATCCTAATGGAACACATATTAGGATCAGTTGTTTGTAAAAACCGATCCTGATAGTATCAGGATCGGTTATAATAAAAAACCGATCCTGATTTTTCCCCCCCCAGAACCAACATTAAAAAAAAAAGGTATCAGGATCGGTTGTTTTGAAATAACCGATCCTAATGCTAATTTGACGCTAGGGTTTAATTATGTTTCGCGCCTTTGTACTTACAAAAATTTTAGGACTCAATACTAATAGGATCGGTTCAATAAATAACCGATCCTAAAAACAATCAGGATCGGTTATTTAGAAATAACCGATCCTAATGCTAATTTGACGCTAGGGTTTAATTCTGTTTCGCGCCTCTCATTTTCAACTTAGCGTCTTTCTCTCTCTGTGTCTCCGTCTCTCCCTCTCAAATCCTCAGACCTCCGTGTCTCTCCTCTCTCTGTCTCCGTCTCTCCCTCTCCTCCGTGTCTCTCCTCTCTCTGTCTCCGTCTCTCCCTCTCCTCCGTGTCTCTCTCTCTCTGTCTCCGTCTCTCCCTCTCAAAGCCGAGCCTCTCGAACCTCCGGCTCAATTGTGTCAATTTTTAATTTTTTTTATTGTTTCAAAAATTAATTAATGGTGTTTGTATATTGTTTTTCAGTCTTGAGGACATCTCGCTCAAGTTACTTAATCATCCGGCCGATCAACTATCATGGTATTAGCTTTATCTAATTTTCTCATTATTATACTTTTAAAACACTTTATTTTTTGTATTTTCAATTTATTTATTTATCTTTTTTTATTTGAGCAAGGCTTTTTGAGATTATTCCATCGGCGGTGAAAAGGTACACTTTGAGGTATGCTAGCTAGGTTTTCCTTGTCTTTCAATTTAAATAATACATGTATCGAAGATGCACAAGCAAGCAATTAATGATATAAATATTTGTTCAGATTTTGAAGTTTGTACTGGTGGAGACGATAAAAGAGGGAGTGCCATACATGTGGCTGAATTTTATTTTGCTATTGCACCAAATTTCTTCAACTATTGTACTTCTTTTTGTGTTTCATGAATTTTATTTTGTGTTCTTAATTGGTTTTGAGCTCCAATAAATCAATGGTAAATAAAAAAAAAAAATTTATGCTGGCCAGCAAATATATATGGAAGCTGGCCAAATAAAAAAAAAAAAAAATTTTAGATCCAATATAACATCAGGATCGGTTGTTCCAAAAAAACTGATCCTGATTCTTTTTCTTTTTTTTCAGAACCAACATTAAAAAAAAAAAAAAAAAGGTATCAGGATCGGGTTTATATTAATTATCCGATCCAGATGGTTTCTATCTGGATCGGTTGTTTAACCGATACAGTTGAGATTGACTACTTGTATCGGCTGGAACAGGATCGGCTGTAGGTCCGATCCTGATGTGCGAATATACCCGATCCTGATTTGTGTTTTTCCACTAGTGCTTGATCCTTCCATGCCATCTCTTGCGTTATCAGATGTCACTTACACAATCCGTTTTACTGCGTTGGTGTCACACCCCAGATTTTGACCGTCCGGAGCGTGATTATAACATCATCATCGCACTTTTTCTTGGCCCGTCAACCTACGTCACAACATAAAGAAAAACAAAATAACAAAATGGAGTCAGCTACAAAGCTCAGTAACCGGTTATTTAACGACGTGTTTCTCTATAATTGGCTTAATTTAACAACCATTCAAACAGGCCGCCACAAAAATACACATCAAATTATGTATGCATATTTAACCGGCGATAGCATGCTAGTCTAGGTTATCCGTACAACAAATCGCATCATATTCACACGTGTGTAATCTCTGTCACAGGCGATTTCCACATTCTCATAACACAATTCCTTAAAACGCAAATGAAATCCATCCAACATTGGAAGACCGTCAACCCATTGGGAAGTCCAACCAACAGTGGGAGGCTACAATCACAAATCAAATTCCAACCTCAGACCCGCTATCCCGTTAAATGCCAATACAGAAATACAGATTATATAGAAGTCCGGTTACCTGATAGCGAGACATTCGGAATTTCAAATTGGCTTGCAACGAAGTAGGAATCACTACGAGGTCATAGGCGGAATTCGAATCGGAGATTGAAATCGAATAGCAAAATAATTGTCACGGAAAACTTTCTTTATTTGTTTCTATTTTCCATTTCCTTTTCTCTCTTTAATACATTTTAAGATTTTGGAATATAATTAATTAGCTGATATATTTATAAATGGAGATGAGTCGTATATCCTATGAATGGAGATCAGCATATTACTTTGTGAATGTAATGAGTAGTAAGATTCATTGTGCGTGAAAGTCTGAGAAGGAAAAAAATTAATTTGATACCATGAAGAGTATAAGTATTTATAAGTAAATAATTAACGGAAATAGATAGAGATATTTAAACCGGAGACATGCCAACCTATTAATTAATTACAGCTTGCGTACGAAGGGGTGCATTATCAAAATAACGGATAAAATGAGAAACAAAAATATAAAAAGAAAATAATATGATTTGTAATAATTATAAACTAATGTTTCCTCCGAAGGACATTGATGAAAAATTTCTCAACATAAATAATTAACGGAAATAGATAGAGATATATAAACCGGAGAGATGCCAATCTATTAATGAATTACAGCTTGCATACGAAGGGGTGCATTATCAAAATAACGGATAAAAATCAGAAACAAAAATATAAAAAGAAAATAATATGATTTGTAATAATTATAAAACTTATGTTTCCTCCGAAGGACATTGATGAAAAATTTCTCAACATAAATAATCACAATTATTATGTATAGATTCAAGGTAATTTTTGAAATTAAAAATTTATTTAATTTTTCAGGATGTTACAGTTGGCATATTTGGCATGTCTCTTGGTCATTTTAGCTATGCCATATGTTACTAATTTTGAGCCGTTGGTAATTTATGTGAATATATAAATATACACACACATATATATATATATATATATATATATATATATATATATATAGAATCTGGCTCATATGCTACGCGTAGCATAGAGGGCCTCCGTGCTACGGCTCAATAATTGAGTTTTCAAAATCCTAACGGTCGATCCGAACCATTCAACATGATCTCCATACGAATATGTACTTGCAAACCAAATTTTACATTTTTTAGAATTTTTTTGGTATTTTTTTAGATAGGTAGAAAATCACTTGATCTGAAAATTCTCTACCATTCAGATCAAGTGATTTTCTACCTATCTAAAAAAATAGTAAAAACATTCTAAAAAATGTAAAATTTGGTTTGCATGTACATATTTATATGGAGATCATGTTGAACGGTTCGGATCGACCATTAGAAATTTAAAAACTCAAATATTGACCCGTAGCACGGAGGCCCTCTATGCTTCACGTAGCACCATAACCAACTCCTAAATATATATATATATATATATAAAGAGAGAGATAGGCTATGGTGAGTTGTGAAGTAAAACGTCGTTTTACTTCACGCCATATTTTCATTTTGAAAATTCAACCAACCGATCCGAACCGTTCAACATTTTCTAAATATTGAAATGTGCTTGGAGACTAAATTTTACATTTTTTGGAATTTTTTTACTATTTATTAAGCCACTTTGAAATCGTTGATCCACTGTGAACAGTAAAAAACAGTAAAATTTTCTGGGCCACCGGATCAGCGATTTTCAAAGTGGCTTAATAAATAGTAAACAAATTCCAAAAAATGTAAAATTTAGTCTCCAAGCACATTTCAATATAGAGAACATGTTTAACGGTTTGGATCGGTTGTTTGGATTATCAAAATGAAAATATGAGAGTGAAGTAAACATGACCTCTTACTTCACAACTCACCATAGCCCAGCTCTATATATATATATGAGGAGGGTTCCAATGCACCCTCTTTTGGTGCACCTAACGTGCACCAAAAACACATATCTTCATTTTCAAAGGTCAAATAGTCGATTCGAACCTTCCAACGTGTTCTTCATATTAAAATGTGCTTGGAGACCAAATTTTACATTTTTTGGAAATTTTTTACTATTTTTTCAGAATTTTTGATTAAACTAAACAATAATTTGAAATTCAACAAAGTGATGATTTTCAAAAATTCTGAAAAAATAGTAAAAAATTTCCAAAAAATGTAAAATTTGGTCTCCAAGCACATTTTAATATGAAAAACACGTTGGAAGGTTCGAATCGATTATTTGAACTTTGAAAATGAAGATATGAGTTTTGGGTGCACGTTAGGTGCACCAAAAGAGGGTGCATTGGAACCCTCCTCTATATATATATATGGACCCATATATATAGGGTCCGGCTAATTTGCTGCCGGCAGCATTCTGGCCAGCTGCTGCCGGGGGCAAATCGGCCATTTCTGGTGTTCAAACAGCCGATCCGAACCGTTCAACGTGTTCTAAATATTAAAATCTACTTGGAGACCAAATTTTACATTTTTTGGAATTTTTTTACTATTTATTAAGCCACTTTGAAAATTCCAGATCACATGGTCCAGAATTTTGGTGCACTGTTTTTACTGTTCACCCGGATCAGAAATTTTCAAAGTGGCTTAATAAATAGTAAAAAAGTTCCAAAAAATGTAAAATTTTGTAAAATTTTGTCTCCAAGTAGATTTTAATATAGATGAACATCTATATAAAAAAATTTGTTGTTTGAACACCAGAAATGGCCGATTTGCCCCCGGCAGCAGCTGGCCAGAATGCTGCCGGCAGCAAATTAGCCGGACCCTATATATATATATATATTTATTAGAGTCTAACCTCTGTATATATATTATCCATTCATTTATATTAAATATCAACAATTAATATGAAACCATATACAAGCTAATTTGTATCATATATGTAATTAAATTGCAAGTTAGTAGCTACAAAATTAAGGACCCTCTAGATATCACTGATAACAAAATCCATCGTGGGGTTGTTTTTCCTAAAAAGACAGAGAATAATTTAATCATCATCACTGATAACAAAATTCAAAATGGGGTTTGCTTTTTCTAATCGGACACAAATTAATTAATCATCATCAGAAGGTGAACAATCCCGGCCCTCAGGTGCTGCAATGTTCGATTTTGTCAGTAAGCTTACAGCGGAGAAGAGGATTGAGAGGGCAGGGAATATTCTCCGCTGTAAGCTTACTGACAAAATCGAACATTTCAAAGTGGCTTAATAAATAGTAAAAAAATTCAAAAAAAATGTAAAATTTAGTCTCCAAGCACATTTCAATATTTAGAAAATGTTGAACGGTTCAGATCGGTTGGTTGAATTTTCAAAATGAAAATATGGCGTGAAGTAAAACGACGTTTTACTTCACAACTCACCATAGCCTATCTCTCTCTCTCTCTCTCTCTCTCTCTCTCTCTATATATATATATATATATATTTAGGAGTTGGTTATGGTGCTACGTGTAGCATAGAGGCCCTCCGTGCTACAGCTCAATATTTGAGTTTTTAAATTTCTAATGGTCGATCCGAACCGTTCAACATGATCTCCATATAAATATGTACATGCAAACCAAATTTTACATTTTTTAGAATTTTTTTACTATTTTTTTAGATAGGTAGAAAATCACATGATATGAATGGTACAGAATTTTTAGATCAAGTGATTTTCTACCTATCTAAAAAAATAGTAAAAAAATTCTAAAAAATGTAAATTTTGGTTTGCATGTACATATTCGTATGGAGATCATGTTGAATGGTTCGGATCGACCGTTAGGATTTTGAAAACTCAATTATTGAGCCGTAGCACGGAGGCCCTCTATGCTACGCGTAACATATTAGCCAGATTATATATATATATATATAGAGTGGCTAATATCAAAACGTTTGTTCCTAGCCCCCGGTGCAACCAAGTTGTTTTCGGGTTTTCAAAGTTCAAACGGTCAATGTGAACCGTTAGATGTTTAATCTATATTAAAATATGCTTGGAGACCAAATTTTACATTTTTTGGAATTTTTTTGCTATTTATTAAGCCACTTTGAAATTTTCTGATCACATGGTCCAGAATTTAGTTGCACTGTTTTTACTGTTCACCCGGATCAGCAAATTTCAAAGTGGCTTAATAAATAGCAAAAAAATTCCAAAAAATGTAAAATTTGGTCTCCAAGCATATTTTAATATAGATTAAACATCTAACGGTTCACATTGACCGTTTGAACTTTGAAAACCCGAAAACAACTTGATTGCACCGGGGGCTAGGAACAAACGTTTTGATATTAGCCACTCTCTCTCTATATATATATATATATATAGAGAGAGAGAGTGGCTAAGGTCAAAGTGGTATGACCAAGGCCTTTGGTGCTACCAATTAGTTTTTGTAATTTTAAAGTTCAAATAATAGATTCAAACCGTTAGATGTTTAATCTATATTAAAATCTGCTTGGAGACCAAATTTTACATTTTTTGGAATTTTTTTACTATTTTTTAAGCCACTTTGAAAATCATTGATCATATGGTCCAGAATTTGGTTGCACTGTTTTTACTGTTCACCCGAATCTGCCATTTTCAAAGTGGCTTAATAAATAGTAAAAAAATTAAAAAAAATGTAAAATTTGGTCTCCAAGCAGATTTTTATATAGATTGAACATCTAATGGTTTGAATCGACTATTTGAACTTTAAAATTGGAAAAAATAATTGGTAGCACCAAGGCCTTGGTCATACCACTTTGACCTTAGCCACTCTCTCTCTCTCTCTATATATATATATATATGTATATTTATATATTCACATAAATTACCAACGGCTCAAAATTAGTAACAGATGGCATAGCTAAAAGGACCAAGAGACATGCCAAATGCCAACTGTAACATCCTGAAAAATTAAATAATTTTTTAATTTCAAAAATTACCTTGAATCTATACAGAATAATTGTGATTATTCATGTTGAGAAATTTTTCATCAATGTCCTTGTAAGAAATATTGTAAGAAATATTGGGATGTGGTTATTATGTAATGGCGTTATTGGTAATGCATATAAAAGATCCACTGCCTTGCGTATATGTCTGAATGAATATATGCGGCAGGCTGTTATACCCGTGATTTGGGGTGTGACAGTAAAGATGGTATCAGAGCTAAGGTTATGCAGTGCCAATAACCAATTTGCTGTCGAGAGAACGTCAGGGAGATTCAATCGAGTCATTAGTATGGTTGACGAAATTCTCTTGTCTATTAACGACTTATCTAAAAGGAAGAGGAATAGTGAATTATAATTTTAAAAGACTCATGTACATGCATAAGAGAAAAGTTTAGGACACGTAGTAACACTTTGAAAATATAATTCAATTTTTAAATATATAAATTTCCATGATAGTTATTGTACCAAGACGTTATGATTGTGAATTATTTTTAAGTAAACATCTATTAAGAATATCTAACTAAATTATTTAGTGATACTTGGTACGAACATGGTAAACATTGTTAGAGATAATCTACAGCATGCCGTAATCATACATTGATGTATATATTTGTTATTTTAAGTATAAGGTGTTTAATATAATAATTAATCTTCGTATTACTTATGAATGGCTCAATTCATATACTTATTAAAGTTTGTCCTTTGTAGATGTATATGTATATATTTTCAATTGTATACACAATCGGATAAAATAAAGAATAATCTTGATGTTATGGTACCAGCTAAATAATTCTAGAATAAAATCATAATCCTTGTCGAATGGCAATTAATAGTATATATTTTGAAAGTACTTGATGAAATTTTAGTACAACATAATACGATCAGAGTAGTGCAGCGGAAGCGTAGTGAATTTATATTACTAGTTAAATTGGTCAAACTATGCATCTTAATTTTCGGTCCAACTATTTTTGAGTAAGAAAAATACTATTTTCTATTTTGATTTTTAATTTCGAGGACGAAATTTATTTTAAGGGGGGAAGAATGTGACATTAAAAAAAAAAAAAAAAAAAAAAAAAAAATTGTGCTGCTAGACTGTAAACGTCCAGACGTTTGTTAAAACGTTCCAGACGTTTTCAAAATTCGAACTCGATTTTTCAATTCCTGCGAGTTTAGTTAAATCGTTACCAACGATTATAAAACGTTTCAAAACAATTGGCTCTGTAAAAATTTGATCAAAAACATGATTTCTAAATCTTAGAATTTAATTAAAACGTTACAACGGTTCCGAAAACGTCCAAAACGTTTTATGGTATTTCCTGCTCGATCAGGGTCTATTTTGCAAAATTCTCTCTCTCTCTCCCCTCATTCTCCCCTGTGGTCCGCCTCTTTCCCCTTGTGTGTGCCACCCAAAGAAAGAGAAGGAGAAAACCACTCTTCTCCCTCAAAATTTCACCAAAACCCTTGAAAAATTTACGAGAGAAATGGAAATGTCGGTCTATCTCCCTTTCTAGTAGATTCAGCTCTCCATTGGTATTTCCTTTCTCTCCTCTCTTCTCAAGATCTGAAATTTTCTCCATTGTTGGGGTTTTGCCCCAAATCTGAAATTTTTGTATAAGTTTTGAGTAATCCATCTCCATTAAGCTTCTATGTTGCCAATTTGGTAATTCATTTCTCAATTTCATCTTAATCTTGATTTTCTATCTAGGGTTTGGTTCAAATCCGAAAATTTGAGAAGAGTTGTGATTAATCTAGTCTAATCCAACAAATAGAGGTGTAAATTGGTGTAGGCTCGGTTGAGCAAGATTTTGCGGGACCTTTCGAGACGTCCGAACCATAAGTGCGAGATACGCCCTTCGTAATCAGGTGCGGCGTTCTTGGACTTGTTTGATGTTTCATTTTCAGAAATTAAATTCTTATTTTCCGATTGTCATGTCGTATATTGATTGTTGCATAATTTGAATTGTGTGAATCATGTGCATAAACCAATCTGGTTAAAACTGAATTGTGGTGAAAAAGGTAGATTTGCATATTCGTATGGTTGTCGATTGATGTGTTCTTTGTATTGTTCTATATGTGAAATGAATCTGCCATGCTGACCCGTAGAGGTAGCTTTGATAAGGTGGCGGTGACCTATCCGTTGACCTGTTTCTGAATTTGCCAGGCTGACCAATAGAGGTAGTTGGATAAGGTGACGGTGACCTATCCGTTGACCTGTTTCTGAATTTGCCAGGCTGACCCATAGAGGTAGCTGGATAAGGTGACGGTGACCTATCCGTTGACCTGTTTCTGAATTTGCCAGGCTGACCCATAGAGGTAGCTGGATAAGGTGACGGTGACATATCCGTTGACCTGTTTATGAATTGTTGCAAGGCTTTGAGCCGATTTTGATCCTATGTGAATGAGACTTGCAAGGTTGAGCCGTATGGCTGACCTTGATTCCGTGTGTATGCATTTGTAAAGTTGAGCTGCATAGTTGACTTAGAACCAGACTTTAGTAAATGGTTAAGCCAAAGCACTACATATGAGGGTTTGATAAAGGGTCCAGCTCGGTGGAACATCTGTAGGTGCCAGTAACCCTACAGATGAGGGTTTGATAAAGGGTTCAGCTCGAGAGAACATCTGTAGGTGCTACCAGTCATAATATAAATGGTTAAGCCAAAGCACTGCAGATGGGTGTCAGATAAAGGGTCCAGCTCGGTGGAACATCTGTAGGTGTCAGTAACCCTACAGATGAGTGTTTGATAAAGGGTCCAGCTCGAGAGAACATCTGTAGGTGTTACCAGTCATAATATAAATGAGCTAAGCCAAATATGTGTTTGTTTGAGATTCATCTTGGAAATTCCGTAAGTTGTGATTCATTTGATTATTGTTGTTGAGCATATGCATGCATATATATACTGATATAGAACTGTTAATGTGCTGTTGTACGATTTTCATTTTTGAGTATGGATTCTGATTGCAAGTCCAATAACCTGATTGTGGCAAATTCGCAATGAGAAATTATTCTCACCCCCACCCTTTGGGTTATTTTCAGGTTTACTACACGAATACAGAGAGACTGTTTTGGATTGCATCTGATAGCGTAACCACATGAAATTGGGGATTTGGGTTGTTGAAACTGACAGGATGCGGGAGGCATTTCTAAAATATAGTTTGCCGTATTCTGTCAGATATACATTTTGTAAGAAATATTGGGATGTGGTTATTATGTAATGGCGTTATTGGTAATGCATACAAAAGATCCACTGCCTTGCGTATATGTCTGAATGAATATACGCGGCAGGCTGTTATACCCGTGATTTGGGGTGTGACAGTCCTTCGGAGGAAACATAAGTTTTATAATTATTACAAATCATATTATTTTCTTTTTATATTTTTGTTTCTGATTTTTATCCGTTATTTTGATAATGCACCCCTTCGTATGCAAGCTGTAATTCATTAATAGATTGGCATCTCTCCGGTTTATATATCTCTATCTATTTCCGTTAATTATTTATGTTGAGAAATTTTTCATCAATGTCCTTCGGAGGAAACATTAGTTTATAATTATTACAAATCATATTATTTTCTTTTTATATTTTTGTTTCTCATTTTATCCGTTATTTTGATAATGCACCCCTTCGTACGCAAGCTGTAATTAATTAATAGGTTGGCATGTCTCCGGTTTAAATATCTCTATCTATTTCCGTTAATTATTTACTTATAAATACTTATACTCTTCATGGTATCAAATTAATTTTTTTCCTTCTCAGACTTTCACGCACAATGAATCTTACTACTCATTACATTCACAAAGTAATATGCTGATCTCCATTCATAGGATATACGACTCATCTCCATTTATAAATATATCAGCTAATTAATTATATTCCAAAATCTTAAAATGTATTAAAGAGAGAAAAGGAAATGGAAAATAGAAACAAATAAAGAAAGTTTTCCGTGACAATTATTTTGCTGTTCGATTTCAATCTCCGATTCGAATTCCGCCTATGACCTCGTAGTGATTCCTACTTCGTTGCAAGCCAATTTGAAATTCCGAATGTCTCGCTATCAGGTAACCGGACTTCTCTATAATCTGTATTTATGTATTGGCATTTAACGGGATAGCGGGTCTGAGGTTGGAATTTGATTTGTGATTGTAGCCTCCCACTGTTGGTTGGACTTCCCAATGGGTTGACGGTCTTCCAATGTTGGATGGATTTCATTTGCGTTTTAAGGAATTGTGTTATGAGAATGTGGAAATCGCCTGTGACAGAGATTACACACGTGTGAATATGATGCGACTTGTTGTATGGATAACCTAGACTAGCATGCTATCGCCGGTTAAATATGCATACATAATTTGATGTGTATTTTTGTGGCGGCCTGTTTGAATGGTTGTTAAATTAAGCCAGTTATAGAGAAACGCGTCGTTAAATAACCGGTTACTGAGCTTTGTAGCTGACTCCATTTTGTTATTTTGTTTTCCTTTATGTTGTGACGTTGGTTGACGGGCCAAGAAAAAGTGCGATGATGATGTTATAATCACGCTCCGGACGGTCAAAATCTGGGGTGTGACACCAACGCAGTAAAACGGATGGTGTAAGTGACATCTGCCAACGCAAGAGATGGCATTGAAGGATCAAGGGTGTCAAATATCAAACACCGTATGTTGGATCGCCATCGGTTTATTACCAAAGTAGATCCGATGGGGTTTCTATATTAAACGGCTTATTTAACGACCGAAAAACTATTATTCCCATCTGTCCCTTATTTCCTACTAATGGCGTTGGAGCTAAACATCATCGGTTCTAGCCGATGGCATTTGTGTATACATTTTCTATCGGGGTGATAGACATCGGTTCGGAACCCGATTGCGGATAGCGATTTGAAGCCACGGTGAAGTGTTTTTATGTATTAGTGTTATAAGTTAATATAGTAAAAATGTTAATGCTAAAAATTTGATGTAAATAGATTTGCGTGAATTGATTTTATTGTTTTTGTTTTTGGCAAATAGCTAGAGTTGTACGTGGTGGTAGAATTGTACGTACTGGTGATTTGTTGCAGCAGTAAATAAATATACTAATGAAAGGACAGAAGTGTTATTTAATGCCACATTTCCGTTAATTACTGAATTTTATTCGACTCAAACTCTCTTAATAGGTCAATTAATTAGAATTCCGGTGATTCAAAGATTTTATGTATCCTCCGAAGAGCACCACTCAAAAATGAAATTTGCATTTTCTATTGGATTGGGTTCATTTATTTGCTATGCGATAATTTAGGTAAGAAGCAAACTTTTGATGATAAAAATGCGCCATCTTATAAATAGCTGAAAAATGATGTCTATATATAAGACTAGCAAGTAGCTTTATATTGACTATTTTTCAATAGTACAGATATATATATATTCTTGAAACCATCTCTTGTGGCGTCTTTTATTTTTAAAATTGTTATATATAACAGCCAAACAAAATACAGTACATTCTTTAAACTATAAAATTTTACACATAAGATGTTGGAGGAAACAAAAAATCATTATTTATCAAACTTACAGCAAATAAATTGAAATAAAATTAATATTCCCACTCCTAATTTATAGTAAGGAAATTGATGCTTAATTATTATCCACCGGCCCCACACTTTGAAGAATCCCCTAGGTATCCCCGACAGAATGCACCCGGGAGGAACAAGCTTGACCAATACCAGACCCTTAAATATCCTCTCACAACAGAGTCGGCTATGAAGAAAATTGAGGACACTAATACCATTGTGTTTATTGTCGAGATATCCGTGCTGACAAGAAGGTCAATACTCTTGTGGTTTCTATGTTTTTCTTGGTGATTTATTAACTTGTGGGTCATTGTATGTTGGTTTACTATATGTACAATTAAACAGAATAATCTTTTGTACTAATTTTGTCTTGTCCAGTGTTGGTTTTATTGGATCCTCAAAAGAGTTTTGTATTTGATTCAATTTCTGATGCTTTTTTGTTCAGTTAATTTTTTTCAGGGTTCTAATTTAATTTGTGCTGATTATTTTACATCCTCTTTTTGTTGAATGCAGGCCTGATGGTACGAAGAAAGTTTATGTAAGGGTAACACCAGACTTTGATCCGCTTGATGTGGCAAACAAGATCGGGATCATCTAAATTTTAGGGTTTCTTAGTTATCTAAATTTTCACAAGGAGATAGAGTCTGTTCACCCCTTAGATCATAATATATCCATATTTTTTGCTAGTGAACTTTGTCTGTTGAATATTAAAAATATTTTGAGGGTATTTAGTTGTCTCTGTTTACATTATTTAGTTTAGTACTTTCTTTGTTTGTTTGTTAGGCTGACATATAGTTTCATGTGGTATGAAAGGGTAAAAAATTTTGTTCTTATTTCATTGCACAAAATTCTCAAATCTAATCACTGTGACTTCTTTTGCTGCTGGTAAAAATGGAGGATAGTGTTTTGTTTTTTTTTTTGGGATAATGAGACGAGTTTTTTGTGGAATTTCTGACATGCAATCAGAATTGATGTTCTTGTGTGGCATTTTCCATATAGAAACAACTGTAGAAGTTATTTTTCACTGACAAGTGGAGTGTAGTTTGCTGATGTAAGCAGCAGTTAAAAATCTACGAATATAATTCGAAATATTTCTTTTTTATTTTTTTCAAATTTGACCAATTAGTCTTAGGCCCTCAAGTTTACCCCTATCAATTGATTTACAATCACAATTTCCGAATCTTTCAAAAGTATCCATTTACTTGTACAATTACCACTGAACCCTTAAAAAAAGGGACATGAATAGGATAAGTGAAGCCATTCATTTATTGGATCTCCAATTTTGGTGGTGCCAGTGCCACAACTTATTACGAAGGATCTTCAAAATTATAGAACTTGTGTATCAATTTGCTATATCCAATTCTTTTAAGGTGGTATTTGATTCTTCCAATACAGGCTATCTGCCTATATATCACCCTGCCAAGGACCTACAACCTGTTTTCTTGGTGTTCTGGCGCGGAGAATAATATTTTTTTTTTAACCAAATTTTTTAGCGATAAGCCGGCGTTTCAATCGCGCGATTGTCATATGCTCGCGTGTTTTTAAGCGCCGGCTGGATTGGCGCCGGTAAATGCCATATTTCTTGTAGTGATACCATATGACGTCCCACTTAATTTTTGTTTATTATTTTATTTTTGGCAGGGGTTGAGTATGGTATGGTGTGTCTGCATATGATCTGTCTTCTCATTTTTGGAATTCTCCCATGTCTTTTTTCATGTTTTTTATTTCTATTTATCATGAATAAAAATTTCGGCCAAAATCCAGCACCACTTTAGATAAAAGAATATGTCTATGATAAATAAATAATAAAAAATTTCGATAGTTCAATTTTGCTTTTCTCTGTATAATTTAAGATACTTCAACCGAAAATCATGAGTTTAATTTGAGGTATCAGATATACAGTATGATGCTCCAACATTTTTTATAAATCGGAAAGGACAAAAACATTTTAGCTAGCATATCGAATTTATACATACGTTATTTATATAAAACAAAATGCAAAAGAAACGACTAATTTTTATGTCATAATGTTTTTATTTTTATTTTTTGCAAGTATTCAAAGAATTAAATAAACTCCGCACAAGAAGTTCTAGAAAAAAAAGAAAAAAAAATTGAATTGTGTTTCGCGAATTTATACGATTAATTTGTTTCACGACATTTTAATTTATCAAATTTAGATCTTTTAATTGCGACGCCGCTAATAATTGCATCCTGAAATTTTAATTTATGTACAAATTAATTAATTGGAGTTATGCATTTCTCTTAATATAAATTAGAATTTAAAATCTCCTCCTTAATATAAATTAAAATTCAACTCTTACATCCAATATACACTCATGGAAAATACTACGCACTTCTATAGTGATATCGCAACCAATATACACTTATGAGCCGAAAACAATTTTTCCTTGACATCAAATATAACATCTGCCCCTTCTCTGCTTATAACATCTGCCCCTTCTCTGATAATTGATAAGAAACTTCTATTGTTTTATGTTTTTAAATAAAATAATATAATTTTATTCTTTGTCCGTGATGTTCTCCGAAAGTCTTGCTTGGCTCTATTGGTTTTCTCCCATATCTGATTAATTTATTAAATTAGCTTTGAAGATTTCATTTGTTCATGAATTATCTAGAAATGAGTAATGTTATTACAAACTGCAACTCTAACTACTAATTAAAGACAATCAACCTTATGACCTTATGTGAGAAGGTGAGCTATATATATATAAGGGTTTCAATCTGAAAAAATAAATTAAAATTTTAATTTCAGTGGTTTTATTTGTGCGTCTTACCTAACTGATGTTGTCATACTAATGCAATGAGCTTTGTGGCAAGATCAGATATGTGTGTCTTAGGGCTATTTTGTATGCTCAAGTCGACTTGGTTTAATTTAAATAACATGTGAGAACGTTAATTCTTTTTATAGCTCCAAGAGCTGTATAATTTAAAATAGAAGGGAATTGTAGAATAATTATAGATATGTTCAATAATTATTGGACAACCATAACAAGCGCTAAATAATAAATTAAGTATCAAATGAGAAAGTAAATACACACACTTTTTGTTCATTAGCTTACATATGCACTACCAGAATTTTCGTTTGTAGCATGGGTAAAACTTAATTGTTACATGGGTGTGAATGTCCATGCAAAAGAATTGTCATTTCTGACACAATAATATTTGTTGCATGGGTGCTCCATGGAAAAAGTAACGCATGCAAAAGATTTGATGTTTACCCATGCAATTGTCTCTTACCGACCCATGCAACTAATAATTGACGACCCATGACCCGCCAGCGACGCCTGATAGTATATTTTAATGAAGGTCCATGTAAAAACCAAAAGAAGTATCCATGTAACAAGTCTGCAGAACTGAGACCCAACAGTTGCATGGGCTTTCCCATGTAACAAGTTTTGATTATTCTTTGTTTATTATCTTATTCTAAAGGTCCATGTAAGAAGTCATATACTACCCATGTAATAAGTCTACAGAATTGAGACGAAACTGTTCCAAGGGCTTACCCATATAACAAGTTTTGATGATTCATTTTTTATTATTTTATTCCAAAGGTCCATGTAAGAAGTCATACACTACCCATGTAATTAATTTGAATTGTCGAGAAATATTAATTGCATGCGACTACCGGCCCATGTTAAATGTTTTAAATTCCTGGACAAAGCCTTTCCTGTATATATTTGATCTCTCCTTTCAAATTGAATATATTTTGTATATCACAACAATATGAATTACAACAGTATATTGAAAATTAAATGAGATGCACAAATAATTCAGAAACTTAAATTGTAGAACCTTTTTCTTTTGGCCTTAAGAATAAACCTTAGAAAGTCATTGAGATACAAAACAATTCACCAAATTAATATACAAAACAATTCACCAAATTGTCATGCAACACATTACACAAAAAATATGATTTATCAGGCATTCTTAACATATTATAAGGTACTTAGGCTTAGGCTTCTGAGGTACATCCTGTAAATCAATAAGTTTGGTCAAAACAATGTATTATATTTCTTAACATGCTTTTGTTCTAAACCAAATAAAACACATGACATTATAGTTACTACGATTTATAATGAATCCTCAAAGTTTGGCCTTAGGAAATGCAAAAACTGGTACAATAGTGCTGCTGGTACAGAACTTCCCTATACAAAACCTCAAATTCAACTCAGTTAAAAAATCCATATAAATGTGAAATAAATCATGGTGAAAGATCTTAATATCCTGAGAATTTTGGTACCAAGAACACTCAATTTAGAATTGTAGTTTGTCCTGTGTAAATTATACAAAACTAGTTATCAGAATCATGAAAAACTGGTACAGAAACAAAACTGGAACAAAACTAATCTTGGGAAAAACTTAATTTTGGCATAGCTCTAGGCAATACAATGAGTTGAAATTAATTGTGGGTGCAGATCATGACTTCCTGAAATTTTAGATACAGAAAAGATCCAATTTGGATCTATAGTTTGTTCTACACAAAAATAACAAAACAACATGTCAGAATGATCCAAACTGCACCTCACAAACTGAAAAGTGATGAAATAAATTGTTAGAAATATTGCAAAAATAAGGAAAACATGCACACAGGTGGTATGAAGGTCTTTGGGTAAGTTGTGCATACATTTTTGTGATAAAATCATCAGATTGAGCATCAAGGAGACTACAAACCCATAGTATATGTTGCTTTTGCACTGTGTATTGACATGAACTTACATAGTCTCACACTCAATCCAGTAGCATAGATGCAAAGGTATTAGTTATTTCTTCTTGCTAACTTTTTAAAAGATATAAATAATCAATTGTGCACTTATGCCATTTCATCAAACACCTTGTGTGCCCATAATCAAACACCGGTATACAACTAAAAAAACTAAAAAAATGTACAAGGAACTCTCAAAATTAAGCAATACTAAGCAAAAATGTCAGCTTGTAGTTATATTCAACCTATATTTATCTTTAAATGCATACAAAACACTTCTTCCCATTTAAGCATTTCCACAAATACTTTCTTTGCAACACATTGTTAGTTCCTAAATTGATTAAAATGCAGAAAAGTAAAACAATAGACAACCTTGAGCTGTATAAAATGACAAGTTGTCAGCTTGCAAAGCACAAAGTACTGGTTCTGAGATAGAATCCATGTGGCACTAACATACCTGATAAATCAGAGTGCCATGGAATGATAAGAAACAAAAAAAAACACCCTAAACATTTACTAAAAACCAGATAACTTTTAATTTTGCAATTCCGAGCAAAGAAGAACAGCACGCATGCACACTTCCGGCGGGTATCAATAATCATTTTAAGATTAGTTACTCAAATCCACTAAGCATTCAAGGGACTGGTACAACATATACCCTACCCAAACTCTCAAACATATACCTACATAATAAACATGGCTGAACCAACTTACTATTTCAACAACTACAATCAATTAGGTATGACAATTGGACATGTACCAACATTTTTTATTAATTTAAACACTAACATAGACTCAATAAAAAAGAGAGATTACTTGTATCTTTTTCATTTAACATAAACCAATAGTAGTGCTCTAGTTGTAGAATAATTTATCTAATATTTAACAATTATTCACAAAGCACAGACTAAACAGAACCCATTAGAGGGATGTTAATGAAACAGATTGTTAATAAATAATAACAGTTTAAGAGATTTGCAGAAAGCATCTAACCAACCTTGAACTCTATGAAACAATAAATAATCCCTCAGTGTATAGCTTAACCAATGAGGTGCCAGACACGAAATTAACAACACCGTATAAGTGGCATGAATATAAATTGTATGCTTCTGCTAAATATACACTCAAGACCAAATATTTAGTTAGTCATAGTAACTTCTTGGTCAAATTTGGTAAACACCAAAAGCTTTCATAATAGATTTCTAACCACCTCCTATCAATGCCCATAAAGAAAGGTTTAAGCTGAAAAAAATTAAATCCAATCAAATCACATCAAATCAAAGTAATAAACAAATTCAGCGAACCCGTACAGCATCTGCAAAGCTCTTCCTTCTTGATCCAACACTAGTACAAAAAACCCCTTCACCGACCCTCAATCACCGACTGTTTTAATATGTAACAGTCGGTGTAGAGACTGCTGGTAAAATCGTAAATAAGAACAATCTCAACACCGACTGTTCTCTTACAAAAAACCGTCAGTAAACCAACACCGACTGTTTTTAAAAAAAAACAGTCGGTGTTGCTCATACCCTACACCGACTGTTTTTAAAAAAAACAGTCGGTGTTGAGCAATCACCAACACCGACTGTTTTTTAAAAAAACAGTCGGTGTTGCTCATAACCTACACCGACTGTTTTTTACAAAAAACAGTCGGTGTTGGTGATTGCTCAACACCGACTGTTTTTTGAAAAAACAGTCGGTGTTGGTGATACCTACACCGACTGTTTTTTAGAAAAACAGTCGGTGTTGAGCTAACAAAATTTAGTTCGCAGTTTATAACTTTCGATCAGCCGCGAAATATTTCATTTTCCCTCTTCTTCGCTGAAAACCCTCCCAAAATTTCTCTCTTTCGATCAGCCTCGCGATCTCCCAAACACCCCGCACCAGCACCCGAGCACCCGAGCACCTCTGCGATCGCCCCGCGATCGCCTTGCTGCCTCGACCCGCGATCTCCCAAATCAGCCTCGCGATCGCCTTGCTGCCTCGCCCCGCACCAGCACCCGAGCACCGCGGGAGCGCGGAGGAGGAGTGCGTTGTGCGCCCGAGCACCCAAGCACCCGAATTCTGTCCGATAGCGCGGAGGAGTGCTTTTCTGGCCGATAGCGAGCGTCTGATCTCCAAGCGGATGCGACGTGGAGGAGTGCTTTTCCAGAAAAAAGAAGTTTCAAAAAATCTTTGGTTTTATTTATGATTATTTACTGTATTATGGGGTTAATTGAGGTTCAAGCATTGAGTTGGCATGAATGTTTCGCAACAGGTAATGCACCGTGATCTGAAGCCTGAGAACTTCCTGCATGTGAGCAAAGATGAAGATTCTGAGCTCAAGGCTACTGATTTTGGGCTCTCTGTTTTTATTGAGGAAGGTAAATATATGTTAACTTAAAAGATAAATTTTCTTTTATAATTTCCTTTTCTTTAAAATAATATTATCGGTTCGTAAAATGATATAAAAAAGGCATATGTACCATGGCCTTCTATTTCAAATGATGCGAAGGATCTCATCAGAAAAATGCTAACAAAAGATCCGAAGAGACGACTTACCGCTGCGGAAGCTCTTGGTCTAGTTTGTGTTAGATTATGTCTTTTATTTGAAAATTTGTGAACCAAGCAGTTCAATGAATCCCGACTTGTAACTGTTAACTTGGTTATCTTGTGCTGATACTGGTTTTTGTACTTAAAAATGTTCAATTATACTGTCTTTTAGATAGCAAAAGTTCTGAAATTCCTGTAAAATAAATACATTAAACTAGTTGGACCATTTTGCTTATATGAACTTTTTGTAGTAAAAATTTTAAAAAGGCGTGATATATTGACAGGTGTATGAATTGTTCTCCAGAGCTGGTGAGATAAAGAAAATAATAATGGGACTTGACAAGAACAGCAAGACTCCCTGTGGCTTCTGTTTTGTTTCGTAAGTTGCTATTTTTTTTTTTCATTTCTTTTGTTTTCAAAACAAAAGAAGTTGGTGGGTCTAGTTGTCATGCAAACGGGTTTCTTAAAGGGTGACTAGGGTTTTCACTGAAGTGAGAAACAGGTAAGAAGAGAGATAGCAAAGACAGCGGGGCACAGAGTATTTCTCTAAAAAAGGACATGTAATTCTAATCCATTATTACTGATTTTGTATTAATATTGGACTCTTAAATAGACTTCACAAAATTTTGCAAAATTTTGTGGGAAAATATTGATTTAGTCAAAAGCGAATCGACAATAATTTGGTTGAAGCTTCCAGGTTCAATGCTTTTCATTTATGTTTGATCTTGCAATCCTGGAACAACACATGATATATCAAGTGTACTGCTAAATTATAGTTTTTGTTTTTCATTTGATTGTGACTCCAACTATACCGAGCAAAAGTTCAACTTTCATGTTTGCAGATGCAAAATATTTTAACTTTCATATTTGCAGTTGCAAAATGATAAAATATTATACATGTTATATATCCTCTAGACTCTGCATGGTTATATGCTGGGGGAAGAAAAGAGGGGCAATTTCATACCTTTATAGACATTTTATGAGGGTTATATGTGATATTTTCCATGTTTTAAATGGGCATATAAACATTTTGTGTTGTAGTGATACACAATATTATGTGAATGAAATTGTTGCTTCTTATTTACTTTTTTATTTGGTTTCTTTTATTCTTAGGTTCTATTCCAGGGAAGATGCGGAGGATGCAGTGAAGTACATAAGCGGTACAATGCTGGATGACCGGTTCTTAGGTTCTTATGTATAATTTTTTTTGTAGCTTTTAATTGAAAGTAGCTAATCAAAGTTGTTGTATAAAAGTTCTATTTGGTCATAGTAATTTTGCACTAATATATGAATTTGAGTGGAAGAATATGAGAGCATTAAATGAGTCATTTGACTGGGCTATCCTTTGATTACTTTGCAAAATACAAGTCACCGAATTTTGACTTGCCAGTTGTCATGTCTACAGGTGCAAATAAAAAAAATAAAAATAAAAATAAAAAAAAATTTCGGTGCTGGGCACCTATACCGACGGTTTTTTCAAAAAAACAGTCGGTGTTGGGCGCCTACACCGACTGTTTTGTCCAAAAAACAGTCGGTGTTGGGTGCCTACACCGACTGTTATTCACCCGTCAGTAAAGATTTATCTATACCGTCGCCGCCATCACCGACGCCTCAATAACAGTCGGTAAAAGGGTTTTTTAACAGTCGGTGAAGGGGTTTTTTGTATTAGTGCAACCGACCCGACATCCTGTACCCCCATTACCCGGTTTGACCCAAT
The DNA here is from genome assembly GCA_028015225.1 of Carex myosuroides. Taxonomy (NCBI): domain Eukaryota; kingdom Viridiplantae; phylum Streptophyta; class Magnoliopsida; order Poales; family Cyperaceae; genus Carex; species Carex myosuroides. The sequence goes on from CM051465.1 coordinate 7,009,488, forward strand.
TCCAGGTTGTGCAGAAAAGAGTGAACTATATATTCTCTCTGTTACTAACACTGCTTCTCCTATCTCCAATTCCACCATACATATGTCTGCCAATGCCAGTGCCAGTGCCAGCAGAGATGCCACTAACAGGTCCCCCACCTGCAGCTGCAACTAATCTATGTGAAGCTCTCCACTCCTCTTTAGAAACATTTGGCATCGATGTTAAATTGATAAACATAGTTGTTCCGCGGGAGAAATAAATCTAACAATCAGTAGAGAGGAGACTTACCCGGCAGTAGAGAGGAGACAGATGGCGGAAGAGAGACGGCCGGAGAGAGGAGACGGAGCGGAGGAGAGACAGAGAGCGGAGGGAGGCGGGGGTCTAGGTTTGGTCGGGACTCTGGACTTGGGAGTTGGGACTCGGGAGGAGATGGAAAGAGAACTAGCGCAATTTTTTGTGGTCGATCTGAGGGGGAATTCGATAGGGGTCCAGATCTCTAAAGTAACTCATATTTTTACTTTTCAGCTGGACCGTTTGATCAGAATCCGGTCCCTTCAGTATTCGTGTGAGAACAAATTGGACGGTCCGGATTCATAATCAAAATTGGATTAATTTAGGGGATCCAAATTCGAGAGGGAAATGAAATTTTAGGCAAATAGAAGAGGGAAAACCCAAAATTCGTTCTCTGTGGGTGGCGCAAAAAATAAGAGGAAAATGAAATTGAAATCCATTGATAATATGTACACTTCATCACATATTATATGGCTCATATTCACAACTCTAATATGATTCTAAACACTTGTACAAAATTAAATATGAAAAAATAAAATAAAAATTAAAAACTAGTTTTTAACATTTCCTATTTACAAATCATAACAACCATTGACAATTTTATAGAATTTCATTATTTGTAGCCTCTTCAAATTGAGCCAAAAATTATGGGCCGTTGATTTTCGCATGAGTATTCAACGGTCGATCTGCAATAAAATAACCCCTAATTTCTTTTAAAATGATCAAGTTAGTATCAGAAACCTTAAAAAAAAAAAAAAATGGAGTTCCAACAATTATACGGTTCGATCCAATGTCTAGTATTTATAGCCCTACGATATCATCATATTATGTCACTTGGATGGATATGTAAATGAACATCAAATTAGATCAAACTTACCAACAATGAAATTAATGGAACACTCTTTCATTTGAACGGTTTCGATCGACCAACGGACGACGTTTGTCTTTGTTCCTTCATTAACTCACCCAACAAGAGTTGATGTTCTATAGTCATGTATGTTTGACATAAATCATTGATGCAACATGCATGTACAACTATACAATTTAATTTATCAAAATATTTAATAATGCAATAAAAATGTTCTAGCATTAAATTTTGATATAAATTTTATCAATATCATTCTAAATTGTTGTCATTTTAATAATTACTATTTTATCAATATGATAGAAAAAATACTGGACTAGTTAAATTTATAATAAATAAAACCAACATCAAATATTGCTCATAAACATCTAAACACATATGTACCATCAATTATAATTTTTGACTATATCTTTGCATTTTCTATTCCTTTTTAATTCCAACGTATCATATGTAATCGTAAACATATCAAATTAGTGGAGTTAGGCGGTACAAAAGGTTGGTCAAGGATGATTGATACAGGTGTCCCATGCAACTTTGATACTAATTTGTTTTTTCACAAAACATGACTTAATTATTTAAAGAATTAAACTTGACTTATAAATACTAAGTTTTTAATTCACATGTTTTTATGTAATTTGACATTTCGCATCAATTAAATTATACATATTATTCATTCATGGAAAAATACTCGAATGATATGGCAATTTGGTCAAACACTAAGTTGATATGGCAATTTGATCAAACTTTTCTACAATAAAATGAATGTAATGCTCTTTAGTCTGAATGGTTTCGATTGACTAACGCATGACATATTTGACGTGTGCCTTTATCAACTCACAAATATCTACACATATCGAAAAGGTAAATAATAATGAAATTCTATAAAATGGACAATTATAAGTAAAATTTGGTCATGAAAGCTGTAAATAGTTGAAAATATATTTTTTAATTTTTTTTCATATTATTTGTTGTACAAATTAGATTTACATATGTACAAATTCAACATAAATAAGCTAATTTCGAATGTCCAAACTAATTTGTCAAAATTTTCACTTATCTCTTAAACTTTTGCAAAAGTTACTTTTCTTAAATAAAATTCAATCTATATAAACTAATTCTATATATACAAATTATTTTGCTAACTTTTTTATTTCTCTTCGTAGCAAAAATTAAACCCTCTGTCAAAAATTTCACCCTCTCTGCCAAAATTTTAATTCCCTCTCGATCTGGGCGGGTACCCACATTCCAAAATTTTCATTTCCCCCAAACCCTACCCCCTACAAAGTGCGTATCATCTGAGATATCTTATATTTTGCGTGACCGACGTCTACGGTGCCTATTTGGTCATAGCGCAATTTGAGCTTTGAGATTCATGTATAACGTATTTGAACGGTTGATATTTGTCAAAAAGTCACGCAAAATGTGAGATATCTCAGAGGATGCGAATTCCCCCACACCGCTCTCTATCTCTCTCACTCTATATTCTCTAACCTAAGTTCTGATTCCCTCAAAAAAGAAAAACCTAAGTTCTGAAACTGGCGCCGTCTCTTGGCGAGTCTCTCTCTCCCAAAACCCTCCAGCCAATTTGAGCTTTGCATCTCTTAACTGGAGTACAGTAGTCAGTAGGCTTCTCGCGCCAACCTTCCGGCAGTGGGAACCACACCTCTCCTCCCCTTCTCCCTCCTCCTCCACCAACCCTCTGATGTCGCAATCCCACTTTAAGTTCTCTTGTCGGCGATTGGCCTTGCTTCGATCCACACAACTTCACCCAGCTCGAACCCACCGCTCAAGCTCAGCCCTCCGTTTAAGCTTTCTCTCTTTCTCTTTCTCTCCCCCCTTTTACTTTTCTCCCCTTTTTACTTCTTCGTATGACTTCAATTAATTCTATTCAATCTTTCTTTCTTTAGAAATTGACACTTGTAACATATCATCCAACACACAACAGGACACTTCTATAGGATATTTAAGCAATACCTAGCTTTCGTGGGGGTAAACCAAATGGCTGGTGCTCTTTTTCGATTTATGGGTGGACTTATTAAATCAAGTTAGGAAACCAGTTGTTAGAAGTTATCACAAATATTCTGATATAATTTAATTACTTTGGCATAGGCAGGTCCCAGAAGCCGAGCTCCTGGCGTATATCAACCCTTGGAGAACACTAGTCAGCCTCAACAGGTCCATTACTTATATTCTTATTCGATACATTGTCAATTGGTAGCTGGTACCATATATTAATTAGCAGTGTGGTTTTGTGTTGTCAATACCTTCTTATTCTTTACTAAATGAGTTCACAATTTGAGAAATAGTGGAAGATTATCACAATTTTAGTCAAATTCATGCTCCCTACTGTCATTTTAAGAGTGGGGGAGTAACATTAAAAGAATATTCTCTAAAAGAATGAATCTGTATCATCCCAAATGCTCTGCATGAGTACCTCGTGAACTAATTTATATCAACTACTTTTTACCAGTACAGGGCTACCTACCTTTTGTTTAACTTTTTACTGATATTCAGATTTTTGAAAAAATATTATAGCACTATATCTAAAACTATTAAGAAATCAGATCTAATGTTGTGTGTTTTCAACTATCTAAATGTATGCATTTATGATTAACCGTGAACACGATCCTAACACATTCGTTCAATCTTTTTTCTTAGCCTCCTACTTGTAAGAATTATGTTTCAACATAAAGAATGCATAAAGAATGCAAGTACTGAATTGCTGCTGAATGTATGCTTATAAAAATGAACAATTTCTTGTCAAATATTTAAGATCCAAAATATTAGAGTTACTTTTAAAAAATACAATATAGATATATAAAATAGCATGCATTAAGCTATGCAAATTCAGGATTTTTATTATTGGACTAAAACCCAAAAGCTGGACCAGGAACCAAATCCTACAATTATTTTAGAAATTAAAAATCGAGTTGTAGGAAACAGTCAACCCTTGATCATACATGAACAACACTGGAAAACAGATCGCAAAAAAAAAAAAAAAAAAAGAAGAAGAAGAGGTAAGTGATGATCAAACCATTGATTTGAAACCCCCCCCCCCCCCCCCCCCCCCAATTTCAATATTAGAATAAACCTGTATCAAATATAACCCCTTACTATGGAAAAGTAAACTTAAAATTTGGTTAGGTAATTTAGATAGGACTGATATAAAGTTGGTGCAATCTGATCAGAAATAACATACATCATATATATATAGCATAGAGTTTTAACCATACTATGGACATTACTTAACTACTTAATCAATTCTAAAACCAAAATATATTGTAGGGGTAAAGAACAAATCTACTGGTAAATATTTTTAGGCTAGCTTCTTATTCTACAAAAATATTTCACATAATACAAAGCTAAATATAGCAACACATATAGTTGGATATTTATGCATAAAAAACCCTAAACTTCAAATTGATTGCTAAGTATGAAGTGTGAAAAGAATGTATTTGAGTATTTGAGTATAGAAACTGACATACCTCGAATCATTTATTGGAAAGAATGTATTATGACAAATTACTGGCAGAAAAACGACTATAACTATATATTGTAACATTAATGAAACCGCTAACAAAATTTACTCTGGCAACAGTTCCAGGACAAGTAGGAAATTTAGAGGGCAAACAGCAAAAAGGTAGATAATATACTTGAGCATAAATTCAGATCTTTGGAGGGTTTAACCTATGAAATGAAATGTCTGCCGAATCATATAACTTGTTGCACACTATTTCAATAGAAAAAATCTGAATTCATTTCGCCTCTTATAGCAAATCCCATTACCAGCAGATTATAACATTGCTGTACCAGTTCGGAACCAACAAAACAGTTGTTTTGCTGTATGAATTTGGAATGAACAGAACAATTATTACAGCTAAGAAAAATCCCCAATTATTATCTTGACCTACTTTCTAAAAGCGCTTCACTGATTTTTCAATTCTTTAAAATCTCAATTATGGAATAATTTCAGAACATCATCCATCTCTAGTTAACTTATCCTTACAAAATTAGATGTAACACAATTACACAGAAGCACATTACATGATGAAATAGAGTTGTATACAAAAACTAACAGCAGTTATTTCTCTACCTAAACTTCCAAATTGATACTAAACAAAATCACACAACGTTAAAAACCCTAAACTTCAAATTGATTGCTAAGTATGAAGTGTGAAAAGGCGAAACAGTACCTGAAAATGTGAAAATTGCACAGCGGCTATGAGACGCAGCAGAGGTGGCGCAACGAAGGAGAGGTGGCGTCGGCAAGAGAGAGATCACTTTGGGGGTGCCCTAGGCGAAGGGGGAAAGAGAGAGAGAGATCGGACTGAGAGAGAGAGATATTGCTGCTACTCAAAACTCTTTCAAACGGGCTCATGAATGAACATAACCGAACTTTGTTCGGGTCCTGTTTGAATTATGTTCGTAAAAAAAAAATTGAACTGAACTGAACATTGGGCTCAGTTCGGATCACACATCGTTCAACTTCTATTTTTTAAGTGTTCAGCCCGGTTTGTTCATGGACGGATTTGTCCAATTAGCAGCCCTAATATATATAATAAGCAACCTTTCAGCATGACCTGTAAAACAAAACGAAAGCAAAATTAGAAATCCTTGAGTCCTACTTGTTCAGTCTTTTAATTGCATTATCTTCTCTATTAGAAATTTATTATTTTTAGAAAAATATATTTTAACTATTTAATTATTCAGATTGGGCCGTGAAGCGAGGCAGCAAAGCGACCAGCCCCCTCCAGATGTGCTGCGCACGATGCACTCCGCAATACCCGTCTCTGGCCTCCGCCTCCTTGGTCCTAGGTTTTTGCTCTTCTCCAAGGTTTTTTCTCTCTAACTCTCCCTCTTCTCTGAGAACACTTTCTCAATTTTCTGATCTGAGTCGCTCAACACTCAACCTGTTAGGGTTTTCTTTTTCTTGTGTGCCTCGGTGTCGCTTGTGCTCCTTCACTTTAAATTTACTTGTGTGTTCTCAATTTTCTTTGTTAAGCTTTGACTGAGTCGATTTTTAGTCTAATTGGGAAGGGGAATGAGGGCCTTGCTAGCTCATACTTAGGGGAAATAAATGATTTTTATTTTGAACTGATTTGTGTGGGAGTTGGATCAGTCACAAAGGTGAGATAATATTAGCATAAAAATAGATTAATCATTGCTTTGGACACAGTACTGATATGCATGACCTAACAGCACAATCTAGGTATCAAGTATTGATATTAGCATAAAAATACTGATATGCTTTGGATACAGTACTAATATTAGCATAAAAATAGATTCATCATTACAATGGAGCTGGCAAAGGAAGAACAATATCTCTTGACTGTGCTCTTGTCGGAATTGAGGGCTTTCCTACATGGGTCATAAAAGATCAGGTATTGAATTTTACAAATTACAACAACTAATTAATCATAATTGTAAGTAACACCCACTTATGTTCCAAGTAGAACTATACCAGTTTGGGTGATTAAAAGATGATGAAAATCCATTAAAATGAAGATAAATGCGCAAAAGATGACTGAAATTTCCAGTAAAACTGTTTTCTATTAGGTAATAACCTAGCGCAGCGCTCCGAAAACAAGCAAGAAAACAATAGTGGTCCTTTTTGTCTCTCTTCTGTTAGGTAATAATTGTTGTATTAGAACTGTTTTCTAGAGGTTATGCTTTAGAATTGTTACGTTTTCTAGAGGTAAAAAAACTATTACATTTTCAAACTATATATTTTCTATTTTATGGTGCCTTTTGTTTTATTTTCAGATTCACCAGCTCAGGAGTGTGCCCTTTATACTCTTTTGGTGGGTCATGTGAGGTTATGTATTTGATGCGACATTGATTATTTTCACATATGGTTATGTAAGGAAAACTTAGCAGATTTATTTTCTTGTTAACAATATACTTGGATAATTGTACAGATGGGTACAGGCACAAGTGTATTACATTAATGTGGTTGTTATGCTTGTCTGTTTTTGGTACAATGCATGCTTGATGACAGTGTTTGTTAATGCATATTACAAGATTTCTTCTTAAATTGTAATGTGTTGTTACTGATGCGTTTTTAATTTCAAATACAAATGTTTAATGGGTGGGAATTGGTATCGTACCGGGGTGGTATACTATTGGTATTGGATTGTACAATTAGAAAATGGTGATTATTTTTTTAATTTCGGATCTATTATTTACATCGCAACATCCAACCAAATAAGCACGTACAAAATCCTAGCAATTACGTAGGTGGGACCCACGTACCTGGCCATGCAATTAATCATGTGGGGCCCACTTTTGCTGCCCATGTAAAAAACCAGGTGGGGCCCACGTTCTCTATCCATGCAAAAAACAAGTGGGACCCACATGAATTATCCTTGGAAATACTCACGTGGGGTCCACGCTCCTATCCTTGTAAATACTCACAAGCTAGCCATGCAAATACCAAGATGGGACCCATACTTCTATCCTTGCAAATACTTAGATGGGACCCACAGTTCTATCCTTGCAAATACTTAGATGGGTCCCACGTTTCTATCCTTGCAAATAACAAGATGGGTCCCACGTTTCTATCCTTGCAAATACTCTAGCCAGGCGCCAACCCTGAAAGTTTTTACATGCGTAGTTTTTCCATGCGGAAGCGCATGCAAAAGGCCGGGAAAAGGTATTTACATGCGTGTCCATGGAAATACTGAGTATTTACAACGGGGGTATAACCATGGGTAGTATTAACATGCGTAGGCGCATGCAACAAGCCATTTTTAGACCCATGCTACAAACGAAAATTCTGGTAGTGATGAAATTTTCATTTCTTTTCAGTGACAGACACAATAAATTATTCAACGTACCTGACACAATTTCATGATTCTAAATATAGCAACAGTACGTATTATTTCAATGAGATTACAAACAGATTTAGACAGTTCCCACTTGATACATGTCTGTAAGCTCCTTCAGCATCCTTAAATAGAAAAAGATGGTCCAATTCACAAATTCAGGCCAGTTCTTTTACACAAGTGCCCTGAAGGATTGAAAAAAAATAAGATAAAGAACCACCAACGTAATCTCGGTATTTTGCACAAAGAGTAAATCATCATCCTCTCATCATGCCACATTTCCCTCATAATAATATTATGTTGCTACTCTATATATCAAAACTAATTTACTGACCTATTTTCTCTGAAAAACATCATTTCTTTTTCATTTGGCCACCGCCATATTAAAAAATTGACTCAGTCTCTACATCTTGCTCGAGTTGCCTGAAGAAATATTGAAAAAATGGATTCTGTCTTAACGACCTTATCATGAAGTATAAAAAAAATGAGGAAACTAAATTTTACATTCCAATACACAATTTCTTAGATTTAGTAAAATGCTATGGAACAGTCCAAAAGGTGTTCACTTTGCTTAAGAAAACTTATCAAATCTTGTACTGTACTTAATACCAGAAACTAGTGATGCATAACAGCATGACAGGTAGCATGACCTTGGTGGAGAATTTCATCTGTGCCCCAGCAAAATTTTCAAAAAGAGTGTTATTAAAGGCCCCAAGGATTTCAAAAGGATTCGGTCAAAAGCATTAATAGGAAGCAAATTGAACTGAGTGCAATGATAAGAAAATGGAAATTAATGCAAAATTTTAGAATAGATAACCTTTAGAACGAAGTTTATATGCCGTAATTGTGTCTGAAATGAAATGTTTAGCGATTAATTTAATTCTATTCATGGGATCTCGAATTTTGCAGGTACATGTAACCCAGTCGTCATTCGATGGTGATATGATGTTTACTTGATTTACTTGTGATTATGTATCTACAAGTTTTTCAGACCCAAATTGTAGCTTCACTTAATAAGTTCTTTATATTATAGTACGAGTACTTGTTTAATTATTTGACACGTGCTATAGCGTATAACAGTTCCTGTAGCTTAGTTTGCCTCATGCATTTTCTTCTTCCTTCATAAAGAGTTGATAAAATGAGATATCCCTCAGTAATCTAGTTTTCTTTTAGATACTCTTAGATAGTTGACAAATAGCACTATCTAAGGAACATGAAAGAAACATAGTTCTTTTTAAATAACTTGATATAGCATTATCTAAGTGGCTTCACATTTTGACTGTTTGAAACTAATTTTACTTGATATATCGTCAAATAATATTTAAATTACATATTATTAAATTGTTAGACTATCTATAAGTTTAACAACATATTTATAAATTTACTTTTCAATTTATTATATTATTTGATTTTATTAATAATCCACTGTTAATATTGTCAAGATTACAATTGTCAGGTGATCACTTCTCAATACTCAAATATTTCAGAAAACGAAGAACAAAAAATTTGTGCATACTTAAAAAATTATAATTTATATACTATACTAAATACAAGATCAAGAGGCCACAAGTTAAACACACTAAAATGACCCATCGGCAAGTGTTGTAAAAAACGACCGAAAAGGCTGACTAATCGGAGTTAATAATATTCAAAATTATCAGGTATACTATATTCAAAAGAAGCCACAGTGATTACAAGTGAGAATGTTGTGCAATAAAATAACAAGGCCAACAAAAAATTTAGATGATGCCGATTTTGTTTGCCAGGTCTAGTGCATCAAAGGCATGGGTCAACCTTACATAGGCCTTTTTGGTACCATCAGGCCTGAATTAAACAAAACAGGAAGCAAATAATTAGCACAAATCAAAATAAAACCCTGCAAAAATTTTAACAGAACAATGTCAAAAAAAGCATCACAACCTGAACCAAGTACAGAACTCTTTTGAGATAATTATGTTTAATAATACTTAATTATAATATACTTAACCATTTCAATTAATAAACCAACAAATACATATGAATCACAATATATATATGAGGAGGGATCCACTTACAACAAATTTGAGTTACAACAAAGTTACAACATTCATTTTTTTCATTTTCAAAGTCCAAATCGTCGATCCAAACCGTTCAACATGATTATCTAAATAAAATGTACTTGCAGATCAAATTTTCTATTTTTTTGAATTTTTTTACTATTTATTAAGATGGGTACAAAATTCAATGGTCTAAGTATGGCTATTTTTTGTAAAATACTTAATAAATAGTAAAAAACATAAGCAATTAACAAATGTAATGTACCTGATGAGGGTGTTCACCTTCTTGGCCTCAATGTCATACATTTTCTTAACAGCATCCTTGATTTTCTTCTTGTCCGCACGGATATCGACAATAAAGACGAGGGTATTATTGTCCTCAATTTTCTTCATTGTTGACTCTGTGGTGAGAGGAAATTTGAGGATCTGGTACTGGTCAACCTTATTCCTCCCAGGTGCACTCTGTCGGGGATACCTAGGGGTTCTCGGCTTCTTCAAGCTGCAGGGCCGGTGGAAGGTGACTGAAGTGCGTATCTTCTCCTTCTTTATTCCAGTGGTGGGCCCTGATTTCACTGCCTTCGCAGTTTTCTCAGCCTGAGCCTTTGCATCACGCTTCTTTGCTGTGGCAGTTTTTTTTAGGAGATGGTTAGCAATTCTGATAGATTTTAAGCGGTACAAGATTCCCTTGTTGATAAAAAGATGTAAAAAGAAAAAAAAAAACTATAACAGTAACAATTATTATCTTAAGAAATTTGAAAAATTGACAAAATTTGTAAAATATTATACATCAGAAACATGATTTATCAGTCAATTAGATGCCAATCTAACAAACATAACATCATTGCATGAGCTGAATCATTAAATGTAACCAAAAAGACATCAGAAGTTCATTTACTGGTTTCTTCACATGATTATAATTTACAAATGTAACCAAAAAGAAAATAAATTTAATAAAATGGTAACAACAGCAAAACTTTTAATACCTTTTGCAGGAGGTGCCATCTCTGGTTTTCTTGAAACAAACTGAAAAAAAAATAAAAAAAAAAATTAATTCATCGATGAACCCATCTGGATTGTAAGCTTGTGGAGAGAACAAAACTAATTGATCATTCCACAGCGCACATTACAAATCTAATCGAACTAATTTTCAGATCTATACCTCAAACTTTGCTACCAGGACAGGACGAGGTGGCGCCGCAAAAACCCTAGTTATGAGAGAGAAAGAGAGAGAGAGAGGAAACGCGAACTGAGCGGTTTTAGGTTTTATGACCTCGATTCTACGGAATTCTCGGATTGGGAGGGAATGAATATCACCTAAGGTAACAGAATATTTCTTTATAGACAAGCACCGTACGATCAGAATCTTCACGAAATAAAGACTGTTGATTATTATCGGACGGTACTGATCTAAACAAAAATGTTATTTTACCTTAGAGGATTTGGTAGGACGGTTGGATAGGGCGGTGTGGTTTTGGGTCTACTTAAGGGCAAGTAATGGATCCGAACTCGATTTCTTTTTCTGAAGGCCCATTATTAATTTTTTTGTGGGCTGACTTTGACCCAAATGTGTTTAAACTTTTTCTAAACTAATGCACAATCTGTTGTATATATTATATCTTCTTCTTATTTTTGTTTTTTCTTTTTCTTTTTCTTGTTCTTTGAAAAGGTTAGATCCTTTTTCTTATTGATTTCACATTTCTAAACCACTATCAGGTGAGATCCTTTTTCTTGTTGTAGCTCCCTTTCTTATCATATTATTAATTAGGGCATAATCCTTTAAAATTGAGATTAAAAAAAAAGACCACACTTAGTTCTTGATCGTAAGAAATTGAAGCTGAATTTGTTCACAGGCTGTCGAGAAATTATAAAGGTGCTGAAAGTGTGCTTGAAACTGTACTTGAAATTATAAAGGTGCTGAAATTGTTCTATGTATTGGAACTGTACTTGAAAGTGTGTTATGAAATTTCATAACTTTTTTTTCTATGTTAATTAACAATTCAGTTAAACCAACTTTTTATTGACTTATGAAAGACTGAAACGTACTGTTTGTAACAGAAAAAGTTATATCATATAAAATGAGAGTATGAAAAGTAAATGTTAATGTACATTTAATTTGTTAGTAACAAAAGTATATAATTCAAACACAAGAAATTATTTTACCTCAAAAAACATAAATCTTAACACACAATGATACTTTATCAATTGTTAGAAAGAGCAAAATTAAATGTGTTATTTGAAAATGGATATATATATAGTTGGAAATTCTCGCATGTTCAATATTTATTCATGGTATTTAAAAAAAATGAGAAAGGATATGGGCAAAATATTAAATCCAAATGCAGAACATGATCATCATCTAATTCAAATGCTAATCTTATACCGGTAATTAATATTCCTAGTTAATTACCAAGACTAGGGACATTTTAGAGTATTTATTAAATCCTTTATAGAGTTCCATAATTCTAAGTCCTCAACCTGAATGATCTATAATTAATAAAATACTCAAAGAACAAAATGATATACATAATCATTCAATTACATAAACAAAACTTAGAAAACAAAATCATCGTATGGTTGACTTCTAGATCACAACACTAACATCATTAACTTACAAAACTAGAGTTTATGTTGCATGTTCATGCATATAGGATATGAGTCACTCAAGCAACATACATGTAGTACTGTATGATTTCATGTGTCAAATATTATTTACTAATCTACAATGTTCTAGCATTAATTATCCCGTAGATTTCATTAATAATAGTTTCGATTCAAAATATTTTACTAAATTAATGTCGAATTTGTTCATTAATCGGGTAAATTTCATTAATCACGTAAAATTACTAATCATTATTCTAAATTGAATTTCTTCATTCTCCATCCCATTCCTATATTTAATGACACAATTATTAATAATAGTTACCAATAATTTGTTTTGTATTAATGTTGTCATCCCATTATTAAAAAATATTGGACATTAACCAATAATTTTCTTAGATAAAATTCAACCTATATAAATTAATTTCGGATGTCCAAATTAATTTGCCAAAATTTTCACTTCTCTCCTAAATATTTGTATTCTATACTAAAATGGACTGAATTTTTATTAAGAGAAGAAGAAGAAGATAGAGATATCCCATTGGTTGCTACAAAATTTGATTTTGCATACCTAAAATTTGTTAAGCGGGTACAATTCCAACCCATATTACAAAAAAATGGTTTTGCATACCTAAAATTTCTTAATAAATAAATACGAGAAATTTACATGAGGGTTACAGTGAGAAAAGAAAAAAAAGAAGATGTTATATAAAATTATTTCATCGGTGTTGATTATTTCGTCGTTTTTTTATAAATCTAACCCCCCTGCTCCAAAATTTTCATTTTCCCATCAATTTATGTCCTTTCTCTGCATAATATTATTCTAATATTGTAATTTATTATTGAAACTTCACTTTGACCAGGTGTTAACATATATAGAAAATTAGAATGTTATTGAAGATTAGGATGTTATTTAAGTAGTAGTCATTTGAGATTTAATTTTATTGGCACTAATATAATTAAGACCAACAATCATGGACATTGAATTCCTCTCCTGATTAAACTTAGTTCGTGTTTACAAATCAATGTCGAAAGAACATCTCAAAATTGCACAAATTAATGGTCCAGTCGTGTTCCGTAATTTAAAGATCTTCGATACTTTTGAAGTTAAAAACCTTGAAATTTGAAACTTTAAGTTGCTTTTTGTATATACCGAAAAACAAAAGGGACAAATTAAATAGGTTCTTGTACAAACAAGAAAAGCGAGTTATTTAAGAATCTACTATTTAGACATAGAAAAATCATAAAGAAGCTGCTGTTGAAATATCCAAAATCATCTCTAATCGATCAAATTCCATCAGTCCTGTATAAAAGAAAAAATCAGGAAGCAAACAATTAGCACAAATAAAAATAAAACACTGCACAAATTTAACTGAGCAATGTCAACAAAGCATCTGATAGATTAAAATTGTATACTACACAGTAATTCATATCACCTAAGGTACTTCACCGTTTTATTCTGAATCCGGTCGGTTCGTTATATATTAGCTCGGATCTTAAAGAGCCCTGCACATTACATGCCTGAGCTGGATTGGCCTAAATTCTGATCGGACGGCCCGATTCAACTCAAATAGTGTGGTAATGCAGACAAAATGGCACTAAGAAGAGAAAATGAGTGATTTCAAGTTAGGCAGCCCATAAATTGAATCAAATACAAAAGCCTTTTGAGGATCCAATAAAATCAACACTGGACAAGACAAAATTAGAACAAAAGATTATTCTGTTTAATTGAATTTATAATTTAATAGACTTAAAACATTTCAATTAATAAACCAACATACCAAATGACCGACAAGTTAATAAAACACCAAGTAATACATAGAAATCACAATATATTATAAAACATAAGCAAACAACAAATGTACCTGAAGGCCCAACAATAATTTTTTTGTGGGCTGACTTTGCCCTAAATGTGTTTAACCTTTTTCTAAACTAATGCACAATCTGTTGTATATATTATATCTTCTTCTTATTTGTGTTATTTCTTTTTTCTTTTTCTTGTTCTTTGGAAAGGTTAGATCTTTTTTCTTATTGAATTCACATTTCTAAACCACTATCACGTTTCCTAATTCTATTTTACTTTTGACTGATGTGAAAATAGTCAGTAGACTAATTAGAAGGTTTTGTAAGATATTTGGAAGTTTCTAATAAAACGGGCAATAGCATTTTTTTTCAAAAAAAATTATGGGGGATCTGGTACCAGAGGGTTAGTCACTTAACATATTAGGATAGAATTTGGGTAAGGGTTAGTCAACTAACTCTCTTACTTTTTTTGTCTTTCTTTCTATATTTTCCCTTTTTATTTCGGAAGCAGTGCATTATTGGTTTGCAATCACATACTAAATCAATCTATCATTTTATCCCCTCGGTATCTGACCACCAGATCTACAAATGGTCATTTTTTTTGTTCTTTTGTTCTTCACTCCTGGGCCCAGCTGTAGCGACCCCATGTCCTTCAAATTGAGGATCGAACTGTGGCCCGTTTGCCCGATCCGCTTATTCTTCCAATCCTTCGTCCTTTGAATACAAGCACCTGACAAATGGATGGTACATTGGAAACTTTCATCTAAAAATTATTTGCAATTCTGGATGTAAAACAGCAAAGCAATGATGAAATAGTATTTTGCTAAGAAAATAGAGAAGAATGCAAGAAAACAGGTTGTAAGTCCTTGGCAGGGTGATATATAGGCAGATAGCCTGTATTGGAAGAATCAAATACCACCTTAAAAGAATTGGATATAGCAAATTGATACACAAGTTCTATAATTTTGAAGATCCTTCGTAATAAGTTGTGGCACTGGCACCACCAAAATTGGAGATCCAATAAATGAATGGCTTCACTTATCCTATTCATGTCCCTTTTTTTAAGGGTTCAGTGGTAATTGCACAAGTAAATGGATACCTTTGAAAGATTCGGAAATTGTGATTGTAAATCAATTGATAGGGGTAAACTTGAGGGCCTAAGACTAATTGGTCAAATTTGAAAAAAAAATAAAAAAGAAATATTTCGAATTATATTCGTAGATTTTTAACTGCTGCTTACATCAGCAAACTACACTCCACTTGTCAGTGAAAAATAACTTCTACAGTTGTTTCTATATGGAAAATGCCACACAAGAACATCAATTCTGATTGCATGTCAGAAATTCCACAAAAAACTCGTCTCATTATCCCAAAAAAAAAAAAAAACACTATCCTCCATTTTTACCAGCAGCAAAAGAAGTCACAGTGATTAGATTTGAGAATTTTGTGCAATGAAATAAGAACAAAATTTTTTACCCTTTCATACCACATGAAACTATATGTCAGCCTAACAAACAAACAAAGAAAGTACTAAACTAAATAATGTAAACAGAGACAACTAAATACCCTCAAAATATTTTTAATATTCAACAGACAAAGTTCACTAGCAAAAAATATGGATATATTATGATCTAAGGGGTGAACAGACTCTATCTCCTTGTGAAAATTTAGATAACTAAGAAACCCTAAAATTTAGATGATCCCGATCTTGTTTGCCACATCAAGCGGATCAAAGTCTGGTGTTACCCTTACATAAACTTTCTTCGTACCATCAGGCCTGCATTCAACAAAACAGGATGTAAAATAATCAGCACAAATTAAATTAGAACCCTAAAAAAATTTAACTGAACAAAAAAGCATCAGAAATTGAATCAAATACAAAACCCTTTTGAGGATCCAATAAAACAAACACTGGACAAGACAAAATTAGCACAAAAGATTATTCTGTTTAATTGTACATATAGTTTACCAACATACAATGACCCACAAGTTAATAAATCACCAAGAAAAACATAGAAACCACAAGAGTATTGACCTTCTTGTCAGCACGGATATCTCGACAATAAACACAATGGTATTAGTGTCCTCAATTTTCTTCATAGCCGACTCTGTTGTGAGAGGATATTTAAGGGTCTGGTATTGGTCAAGCTTGTTCCTCCCGGGTGCACTCTGCCGGGGATACCTAGGGGATTCTTCAAAGTGTGGGGCCGGTGGATAATAATTAAGCATTAATTTCCTTACTATAAATTAGGAGTGGGAATGTTAATTTTATTTCAATTTATTTGCTGTAAGTTTGATAAATAATGATTTTTTGTTTCCTCCAACATCTTATGTGTAAAATTTTATAGTTTAAAGAATGTACTGTATTTTGTTTGGCTGTTATATATAACAATTTTAAAAATAAAAGACGCCACAAGAGATGGTTTCAAGAATATATATATATCTGTACTATTGAAAAATAGTCAATATAAAGCTACTTGCTAGTCTTATATATAGACATCATTTTTCAGCTATTTATAAGATGGCGCATTTTTATCATCAAAAGTTTGCTTCTTACCTAAATTATCGCATAGCAAATAAATGAACCCAATCCAATAGAAAATGCAAATTTCATTTTTGAGTGGTGCTCTTCGGAGGATACAGAAAATCTTTGAATCACCGGAATTCTAATTAATTGACCTATTAAGAGAGTTTGAGTCGAATAAAATTCAGTAATTAACGGAAATGTGGCATTAAATAACACTTCTGTCCTTTCATTAGATATATTTATTTACTGCTGCAACAAATCACCAGTACGTACAATTCTACCACCACGTACAACTCTAGCTATTTGCCAAAAACAAAAACAATAAAATCAATTCACGCAAATCTATTTACATCAAATTTTTAGCATTAACATTTTTACTATATTAACTTATAACACTACTACATAAAAACACTTCACCGTGGCTTCAAATCGCTATCCGCAATCGGGTTCCGAACCGATGTCTATCACCCCGATAGGAAATGTATCCACAAATGCCATCGGCTAGAACCGATGATGTTTAGCTCCAACGCCATTAGTAGGAAATAAGGGACATATGGGAATAATAGTTTTTCGGTCGTTAAATAAGCCGTTTAATATAGAAACCCCATCGGATCTACTTTGGTAATAAACAGATGGCGATCCTACATACGGTGTTTGATATTTGACACCCTTCACTAGTGGAAAAACTGGAATCAGGATCGGCCTAATAGTATCGGCTATATGAAACAACCGATTCTAATATCTATCTGGATCGGCTTTTTTAAGAAAACTGATCCTAAAAACTATTAAGATCGGGTTGTATGGTTAACCGATCCTAATTTATGAACTATTAGGATCGGTTTTTTATTATAACCGATCCTGATACTATCAGGATCGGTTATTACAAACAACCGATCCTAATGGAACACATATTAGGATCAGTTGTTTGTAAAAACCGATCCTGATAGTATCAGGATCGGTTATAATAAAAAACCGATCCTGATTTTTCCCCCCCCAGAACCAACATTAAAAAAAAAAGGTATCAGGATCGGTTGTTTTGAAATAACCGATCCTAATGCTAATTTGACGCTAGGGTTTAATTATGTTTCGCGCCTTTGTACTTACAAAAATTTTAGGACTCAATACTAATAGGATCGGTTCAATAAATAACCGATCCTAAAAACAATCAGGATCGGTTATTTAGAAATAACCGATCCTAATGCTAATTTGACGCTAGGGTTTAATTCTGTTTCGCGCCTCTCATTTTCAACTTAGCGTCTTTCTCTCTCTGTGTCTCCGTCTCTCCCTCTCAAATCCTCAGACCTCCGTGTCTCTCCTCTCTCTGTCTCCGTCTCTCCCTCTCCTCCGTGTCTCTCCTCTCTCTGTCTCCGTCTCTCCCTCTCCTCCGTGTCTCTCTCTCTCTGTCTCCGTCTCTCCCTCTCAAAGCCGAGCCTCTCGAACCTCCGGCTCAATTGTGTCAATTTTTAATTTTTTTTATTGTTTCAAAAATTAATTAATGGTGTTTGTATATTGTTTTTCAGTCTTGAGGACATCTCGCTCAAGTTACTTAATCATCCGGCCGATCAACTATCATGGTATTAGCTTTATCTAATTTTCTCATTATTATACTTTTAAAACACTTTTTTTTTTGTATTTTCAATTTATTTATTTATCTTTTTTTATTTGAGCAAGGCTTTTTGAGATTATTCCATCGGCGGTGAAAAGGTACACTTTGAGGTATGCTAGCTAGGTTTTCCTTGTCTTTCAATTTAAATAATACATGTATCGAAGATGCACAAGCAAGCAATTAATGATATAAATATTTGTTCAGATTTTGAAGTTTGTACTGGTGGAGACGATAAAAGAGGGAGTGCCATACATGTGGCTGAATTTTATTTTGCTATTGCACCAAATTTCTTCAACTATTGTACTTCTTTTTGTGTTTCATGAATTTTATTTTGTGTTCTTAATTGGTTTTGAGCTCCAATAAATCAATGGTAAATAAAAAAAAAAAATTTATGCTGGCCAGCAAATATATATGGAAGCTGGCCAAATAAAAAAAAAAAAAAATTTTAGATCCAATATAACATCAGGATCGGTTGTTCCAAAAAAACTGATCCTGATTCTTTTTCTTTTTTTTCAGAACCAACATTAAAAAAAAAAAAAAAAAAGGTATCAGGATCGGGTTTATATTAATTATCCGATCCAGATGGTTTCTATCTGGATCGGTTGTTTAACCGATACAGTTGAGATTGACTACTTGTATCGGCTGGAACAGGATCGGCTGTAGGTCCGATCCTGATGTGCGAATATACCCGATCCTGATTTGTGTTTTTCCACTAGTGCTTGATCCTTCCATGCCATCTCTTGCGTTATCAGATGTCACTTACACAATCCGTTTTACTGCGTTGGTGTCACACCCCAGATTTTAACCGTCCGGAGCGTGATTATAACATCATCATCGCACTTTTTCTTGGCCCGTCAACCTACGTCACAACATAAAGAAAAACAAAATAACAAAATGGAGTCAGCTACAAAGCTCAGTAACCGGTTATTTAACGACGTGTTTCTCTATAATTGGCTTAATTTAACAACCATTCAAACAGGCCGCCACAAAAATACACATCAAATTATGTATGCATATTTAACCGGCGATAGCATGCTAGTCTAGGTTATCCGTACAACAAATCGCATCATATTCACACGTGTGTAATCTCTGTCACAGGCGATTTCCACATTCTCATAACACAATTCCTTAAAACGCAAATGAAATCCATCCAACATTGGAAGACCGTCAACCCATTGGGAAGTCCAACCAACAGTGGGAGGCTACAATCACAAATCAAATTCCAACCTCAGACCCGCTATCCCGTTAAATGCCAATACAGAAATACAGATTATATAGAAGTCCGGTTACCTGATAGCGAGACATTCGGAATTTCAAATTGGCTTGCAACGAAGTAGGAATCACTACGAGGTCATAGGCGGAATTCGAATCGGAGATTGAAATCGAATAGCAAAATAATTGTCACGGAAAACTTTCTTTATTTGTTTCTATTTTCCATTTCCTTTTCTCTCTTTAATACATTTTAAGATTTTGGAATATAATTAATTAGCTGATATATTTATAAATGGAGATGAGTCGTATATCCTATGAATGGAGATCAGCATATTACTTTGTGAATGTAATGAGTAGTAAGATTCATTGTGCGTGAAAGTCTGAGAAGGAAAAAAATTAATTTGATACCATGAAGAGTATAAGTATTTATAAGTAAATAATTAACGGAAATAGATAGAGATATTTAAACCGGAGACATGCCAACCTATTAATTAATTACAGCTTGCGTACGAAGGGGTGCATTATCAAAATAACGGATAAAATGAGAAACAAAAATATAAAAAGAAAATAATATGATTTGTAATAATTATAAACTAATGTTTCCTCCGAAGGACATTGATGAAAAATTTCTCAACATAAATAATTAACGGAAATAGATAGAGATATATAAACCGGAGAGATGCCAATCTATTAATGAATTACAGCTTGCATACGAAGGGGTGCATTATCAAAATAACGGATAAAAATCAGAAACAAAAATATAAAAAGAAAATAATATGATTTGTAATAATTATAAAACTTATGTTTCCTCCGAAGGACATTGATGAAAAATTTCTCAACATAAATAATCACAATTATTATGTATAGATTCAAGGTAATTTTTGAAATTAAAAATTTATTTAATTTTTCAGGATGTTACAGTTGGCATATTTGGCATGTCTCTTGGTCATTTTAGCTATGCCATATGTTACTAATTTTGAGCCGTTGGTAATTTATGTGAATATATAAATATACACACACATATATATATATATATATATATATATATATATATATATAGAATCTGGCTCATATGCTACGCGTAGCATAGAGGGCCTCCGTGCTACGGCTCAATAATTGAGTTTTCAAAATCCTAACGGTCGATCCGAACCATTCAACATGATCTCCATACGAATATGTACTTGCAAACCAAATTTTACATTTTTTAGAATTTTTTTGGTATTTTTTTAGATAGGTAGAAAATCACTTGATCTGAAAATTCTCTACCATTCAGATCAAGTGATTTTCTACCTATCTAAAAAAATAGTAAAAACATTCTAAAAAATGTAAAATTTGGTTTGCATGTACATATTTATATGGAGATCATGTTGAACGGTTCGGATCGACCATTAGAAATTTAAAAACTCAAATATTGACCCGTAGCACGGAGGCCCTCTATGCTTCACGTAGCACCATAACCAACTCCTAAATATATATATATATATATATAAAGAGAGAGATAGGCTATGGTGAGTTGTGAAGTAAAACGTCGTTTTACTTCACGCCATATTTTCATTTTGAAAATTCAACCAACCGATCCGAACCGTTCAACATTTTCTAAATATTGAAATGTGCTTGGAGACTAAATTTTACATTTTTTGGAATTTTTTTACTATTTATTAAGCCACTTTGAAATCGTTGATCCACTGTGAACAGTAAAAAACAGTAAAATTTTCTGGGCCACCGGATCAGCGATTTTCAAAGTGGCTTAATAAATAGTAAACAAATTCCAAAAAATGTAAAATTTAGTCTCCAAGCACATTTCAATATAGAGAACATGTTTAACGGTTTGGATCGGTTGTTTGGATTATCAAAATGAAAATATGAGAGTGAAGTAAACATGACCTCTTACTTCACAACTCACCATAGCCCAGCTCTATATATATATATGAGGAGGGTTCCAATGCACCCTCTTTTGGTGCACCTAACGTGCACCAAAAACACATATCTTCATTTTCAAAGGTCAAATAGTCGATTCGAACCTTCCAACGTGTTCTTCATATTAAAATGTGCTTGGAGACCAAATTTTACATTTTTTGGAAATTTTTTACTATTTTTTCAGAATTTTTGATTAAACTAAACAATAATTTGAAATTCAACAAAGTGATGATTTTCAAAAATTCTGAAAAAATAGTAAAAAATTTCCAAAAAATGTAAAATTTGGTCTCCAAGCACATTTTAATATGAAAAACACGTTGGAAGGTTCGAATCGATTATTTGAACTTTGAAAATGAAGATATGAGTTTTGGGTGCACGTTAGGTGCACCAAAAGAGGGTGCATTGGAACCCTCCTCTATATATATATATGGACCCATATATATAGGGTCCGGCTAATTTGCTGCCGGCAGCATTCTGGCCAGCTGCTGCCGGGGGCAAATCGGCCATTTCTGGTGTTCAAACAGCCGATCCGAACCGTTCAACGTGTTCTAAATATTAAAATCTACTTGGAGACCAAATTTTACATTTTTTGGAATTTTTTTACTATTTATTAAGCCACTTTGAAAATTCCAGATCACATGGTCCAGAATTTTGGTGCACTGTTTTTACTGTTCACCCGGATCAGAAATTTTCAAAGTGGCTTAATAAATAGTAAAAAAGTTCCAAAAAATGTAAAATTTTGTAAAATTTTGTCTCCAAGTAGATTTTAATATAGATGAACATCTATATAAAAAAATTTGTTGTTTGAACACCAGAAATGGCCGATTTGCCCCCGGCAGCAGCTGGCCAGAATGCTGCCGGCAGCAAATTAGCCGGACCCTATATATATATATATTTATTAGAGTCTAACCTCTGTATATATATTATCCATTCATTTATATTAAATATCAACAATTAATATGAAACCATATACAAGCTAATTTGTATCATATATGTAATTAAATTGCAAGTTAGTAGCTACAAAATTAAGGACCCTCTAGATATCACTGATAACAAAATCCATCGTGGGGTTGTTTTTCCTAAAAAGACAGAGAATAATTTAATCATCATCACTGATAACAAAATTCAAAATGGGGTTTGCTTTTTCTAATCGGACACAAATTAATTAATCATCATCAGAAGGTGAACAATCCCGGCCCTCAGGTGCTGCAATGTTCGATTTTGTCAGTAAGCTTACAGCGGAGAAGAGGATTGAGAGGGCAGGGAATATTCTCCGCTGTAAGCTTACTGACAAAATCGAACATTTCAAAGTGGCTTAATAAATAGTAAAAAAATTCAAAAAAAATGTAAAATTTAGTCTCCAAGCACATTTCAATATTTAGAAAATGTTGAACGGTTCAGATCGGTTGGTTGAATTTTCAAAATGAAAATATGGCGTGAAGTAAAACGACGTTTTACTTCACAACTCACCATAGCCTATCTCTCTCTCTCTCTCTCTCTCTCTATATATATATATATATATATATTTAGGAGTTGGTTATGGTGCTACGTGTAGCATAGAGGCCCTCCGTGCTACAGCTCAATATTTGAGTTTTTAAATTTCTAATGGTCGATCCGAACCGTTCAACATGATCTCCATATAAATATGTACATGCAAACCAAATTTTACATTTTTTAGAATTTTTTTACTATTTTTTTAGATAGGTAGAAAATCACATGATATGAATGGTACAGAATTTTTAGATCAAGTGATTTTCTACCTATCTAAAAAAATAGTAAAAAAATTCTAAAAAATGTAAATTTTGGTTTGCATGTACATATTCGTATGGAGATCATGTTGAATGGTTCGGATCGACCGTTAGGATTTTGAAAACTCAATTATTGAGCCGTAGCACGGAGGCCCTCTATGCTACGCGTAACATATTAGCCAGATTATATATATATATATATATAGAGTGGCTAATATCAAAACGTTTGTTCCTAGCCCCCGGTGCAACCAAGTTGTTTTCGGGTTTTCAAAGTTCAAACGGTCAATGTGAACCGTTAGATGTTTAATCTATATTAAAATATGCTTGGAGACCAAATTTTACATTTTTTGGAATTTTTTTGCTATTTATTAAGCCACTTTGAAATTTTCTGATCACATGGTCCAGAATTTAGTTGCACTGTTTTTACTGTTCACCCGGATCAGCAAATTTCAAAGTGGCTTAATAAATAGCAAAAAAATTCCAAAAAATGTAAAATTTGGTCTCCAAGCATATTTTAATATAGATTAAACATCTAACGGTTCACATTGACCGTTTGAACTTTGAAAACCCGAAAACAACTTGATTGCACCGGGGGCTAGGAACAAACGTTTTGATATTAGCCACTCTCTCTCTATATATATATATATATATATATATAGAGAGAGAGAGTGGCTAAGGTCAAAGTGGTATGACCAAGGCCTTTGGTGCTACCAATTAGTTTTTGTAATTTTAAAGTTCAAATAATAGATTCAAACCGTTAGATGTTTAATCTATATTAAAATCTGCTTGGAGACCAAATTTTACATTTTTTGGAATTTTTTTACTATTTTTTAAGCCACTTTGAAAATCATTGATCATATGGTCCAGAATTTGGTTGCACTGTTTTTACTGTTCACCCGAATCTGCCATTTTCAAAGTGGCTTAATAAATAGTAAAAAAATTAAAAAAAATGTAAAATTTGGTCTCCAAGCAGATTTTAATATAGATTGAACATCTAATGGTTTGAATCGACTATTTGAACTTTAAAATTGGAAAAAATAATTGGTAGCACCAAGGCCTTGGTCATACCACTTTGACCTTAGCCACTCTCTCTCTCTCTCTATATATATATATATATGTATATTTATATATTCACATAAATTACCAACGGCTCAAAATTAGTAACAGATGGCATAGCTAAAAGGACCAAGAGACATGCCAAATGCCAACTGTAACATCCTGAAAAATTAAATAATTTTTTAATTTCAAAAATTACCTTGAATCTATACAGAATAATTGTGATTATTCATGTTGAGAAATTTTTCATCAATGTCCTTGTAAGAAATATTGTAAGAAATATTGGGATGTGGTTATTATGTAATGGCGTTATTGGTAATGCATATAAAAGATCCACTGCCTTGCGTATATGTCTGAATGAATATATGCGGCAGGCTGTTATACCCGTGATTTGGGGTGTGACAGTAAAGATGGTATCAGAGCTAAGGTTATGCAGTGCCAATAACCAATTTGCTGTCGAGAGAACGTCAGGGAGATTCAATCGAGTCATTAGTATGGTTGACGAAATTCTCTTGTCTATTAACGACTTATCTAAAAGGAAGAGGAATAGTGAATTATAATTTTAAAAGACTCATGTACATGCATAAGAGAAAAGTTTAGGACACGTAGTAACACTTTGAAAATATAATTCAATTTTTAAATATATAAATTTCCATGATAGTTATTGTACCAAGACGTTATGATTGTGAATTATTTTTAAGTAAACATCTATTAAGAATATCTAACTAAATTATTTAGTGATACTTGGTACGAACATGGTAAACATTGTTAGAGATAATCTACAGCATGCCGTAATCATACATTGATGTATATATTTGTTATTTTAAGTATAAGGTGTTTAATATAATAATTAATCTTCGTATTACTTATGAATGGCTCAATTCATATACTTATTAAAGTTTGTCCTTTGTAGATGTATATGTATATATTTTCAATTGTATACACAATCGGATAAAATAAAGAATAATCTTGATGTTATGGTACCAGCTAAATAATTCTAGAATAAAATCATAATCCTTGTCGAATGGCAATTAATAGTATATATTTTGAAAGTACTTGATGAAATTTTAGTACAACATAATACGATCAGAGTAGTGCAGCGGAAGCGTAGTGAATTTATATTACTAGTTAAATTGGTCAAACTATGCATCTTAATTTTCGGTCCAACTATTTTTGAGTAAGAAAAATACTATTTTCTATTTTGATTTTTAATTTCGAGGACGAAATTTATTTTAAGGGGGGAAGAATGTGACATTAAAAAAAAATTGTGCTGCTAGACTGTAAACGTCCAGACGTTTGTTAAAACGTTCCAGACGTTTTCAAAATTCGAACTCGATTTTTCAATTCCTGCGAGTTTAGTTAAATCGTTACCAACGATTATAAAACGTTTCAAAACAATTGGCTCTGTAAAAATTTGATCAAAAACATGATTTCTAAATCTTAGAATTTAATTAAAACGTTACAACGGTTCCGAAAACGTCCAAAACGTTTTATGGTATTTCCTGCTCGATCAGGGTCTATTTTGCAAAATTCTCTCTCTCTCTCCCCTCATTCTCCCCTGTGGTCCGCCTCTTTCCCCTTGTGTGTGCCACCCAAAGAAAGAGAAGGAGAAAACCACTCTTCTCCCTCAAAATTTCACCAAAACCCTTGAAAAATTTACGAGAGAAATGGAAATGTCGGTCTATCTCCCTTTCTAGTAGATTCAGCTCTCCATTGGTATTTCCTTTCTCTCCTCTCTTCTCAAGATCTGAAATTTTCTCCATTGTTGGGGTTTTGCCCCAAATCTGAAATTTTTGTATAAGTTTTGAGTAATCCATCTCCATTAAGCTTCTATGTTGCCAATTTGGTAATTCATTTCTCAATTTCATCTTAATCTTGATTTTCTATCTAGGGTTTGGTTCAAATCCGAAAATTTGAGAAGAGTTGTGATTAATCTAGTCTAATCCAACAAATAGAGGTGTAAATTGGTGTAGGCTCGGTTGAGCAAGATTTTGCGGGACCTTTCGAGACGTCCGAACCATAAGTGCGAGATACGCCCTTCGTAATCAGGTGCGGCGTTCTTGGACTTGTTTGATGTTTCATTTTCAGAAATTAAATTCTTATTTTCCGATTGTCATGTCGTATATTGATTGTTGCATAATTTGAATTGTGTGAATCATGTGCATAAACCAATCTGGTTAAAACTGAATTGTGGTGAAAAAGGTAGATTTGCATATTCGTATGGTTGTCGATTGATGTGTTCTTTGTATTGTTCTATATGTGAAATGAATCTGCCATGCTGACCCGTAGAGGTAGCTTTGATAAGGTGGCGGTGACCTATCCGTTGACCTGTTTCTGAATTTGCCAGGCTGACCAATAGAGGTAGTTGGATAAGGTGACGGTGACCTATCCGTTGACCTGTTTCTGAATTTGCCAGGCTGACCCATAGAGGTAGCTGGATAAGGTGACGGTGACCTATCCGTTGACCTGTTTCTGAATTTGCCAGGCTGACCCATAGAGGTAGCTGGATAAGGTGACGGTGACATATCCGTTGACCTGTTTATGAATTGTTGCAAGGCTTTGAGCCGATTTTGATCCTATGTGAATGAGACTTGCAAGGTTGAGCCGTATGGCTGACCTTGATTCCGTGTGTATGCATTTGTAAAGTTGAGCTGCATAGTTGACTTAGAACCAGACTTTAGTAAATGGTTAAGCCAAAGCACTACATATGAGGGTTTGATAAAGGGTCCAGCTCGGTGGAACATCTGTAGGTGCCAGTAACCCTACAGATGAGGGTTTGATAAAGGGTCCAGCTCGAGAGAACATCTGTAGGTGCTACCAGTCATAATATAAATGGTTAAGCCAAAGCACTGCAGATGGGTGTCAGATAAAGGGTCCAGCTCGGTGGAACATCTGTAGGTGTCAGTAACCCTACAGATGAGTGTTTGATAAAGGGTCCAGCTCGAGAGAACATCTGTAGGTGTTACCAGTCATAATATAAATGAGCTAAGCCAAATATGTGTTTGTTTGAGATTCATCTTGGAAATTCCGTAAGTTGTGATTCATTTGATTATTGTTGTTGAGCATATGCATGCATATATATACTGATATAGAACTGTTAATGTGCTGTTGTACGATTTTCATTTTTGAGTATGGATTCTGATTGCAAGTCCAATAACCTGATTGTGGCAAATTCGCAATGAGAAATTATTCTCACCCCCACCCTTTGGGTTATTTTCAGGTTTACTACACGAATACAGAGAGACTGTTTTGGATTGCATCTGATAGCGTAACCACATGAAATTGGGGATTTGGGTTGTTGAAACTGACAGGATGCGGGAGGCATTTCTAAAATATAGTTTGCCGTATTCTGTCAGATATACATTTTGTAAGAAATATTGGGATGTGGTTATTATGTAATGGCGTTATTGGTAATGCATACAAAAGATCCACTGCCTTGCGTATATGTCTGAATGAATATACGCGGCAGGCTGTTATACCCGTGATTTGGGGTGTGACAGTCCTTCGGAGGAAACATAAGTTTTATAATTATTACAAATCATATTATTTTCTTTTTATATTTTTGTTTCTGATTTTTATCCGTTATTTTGATAATGCACCCCTTCGTATGCAAGCTGTAATTCATTAATAGATTGGCATCTCTCCGGTTTATATATCTCTATCTATTTCCGTTAATTATTTATGTTGAGAAATTTTTCATCAATGTCCTTCGGAGGAAACATTAGTTTATAATTATTACAAATCATATTATTTTCTTTTTATATTTTTGTTTCTCATTTTATCCGTTATTTTGATAATGCACCCCTTCGTACGCAAGCTGTAATTAATTAATAGGTTGGCATGTCTCCGGTTTAAATATCTCTATCTATTTCCGTTAATTATTTACTTATAAATACTTATACTCTTCATGGTATCAAATTAATTTTTTTCCTTCTCAGACTTTCACGCACAATGAATCTTACTACTCATTACATTCACAAAGTAATATGCTGATCTCCATTCATAGGATATACGACTCATCTCCATTTATAAATATATCAGCTAATTAATTATATTCCAAAATCTTAAAATGTATTAAAGAGAGAAAAGGAAATGGAAAATAGAAACAAATAAAGAAAGTTTTCCGTGACAATTATTTTGCTGTTCGATTTCAATCTCCGATTCGAATTCCGCCTATGACCTCGTAGTGATTCCTACTTCGTTGCAAGCCAATTTGAAATTCCGAATGTCTCGCTATCAGGTAACCGGACTTCTCTATAATCTGTATTTATGTATTGGCATTTAACGGGATAGCGGGTCTGAGGTTGGAATTTGATTTGTGATTGTAGCCTCCCACTGTTGGTTGGACTTCCCAATGGGTTGACGGTCTTCCAATGTTGGATGGATTTCATTTGCGTTTTAAGGAATTGTGTTATGAGAATGTGGAAATCGCCTGTGACAGAGATTACACACGTGTGAATATGATGCGACTTGTTGTACGGATAACCTAGACTAGCATGCTATCGCCGGTTAAATATGCATACATAATTTGATGTGTATTTTTGTGGCGGCCTGTTTGAATGGTTGTTAAATTAAGCCAGTTATAGAGAAACGCGTCGTTAAATAACCGGTTACTGAGCTTTGTAGCTGACTCCATTTTGTTATTTTGTTTTCCTTTATGTTGTGACGTTGGTTGACGGGCCAAGAAAAAGTGCGATGATGATGTTATAATCACGCTCCGGACGGTCAAAATCTGGGGTGTGACACCAACGCAGTAAAACGGATGGTGTAAGTGACATCTGCCAACGCAAGAGATGGCATTGAAGGATCAAGGGTGTCAAATATCAAACACCGTATGTTGGATCGCCATCGGTTTATTACCAAAGTAGATCCGATGGGGTTTCTATATTAAACGGCTTATTTAACGACCGAAAAACTATTATTCCCATCTGTCCCTTATTTCCTACTAATGGCGTTGGAGCTAAACATCATCGGTTCTAGCCGATGGCATTTGTGTATACATTTTCTATCGGGGTGATAGACATCGGTTCGGAACCCGATTGCGGATAGCGATTTGAAGCCACGGTGAAGTGTTTTTATGTATTAGTGTTATAAGTTAATATAGTAAAAATGTTAATGCTAAAAATTTGATGTAAATAGATTTGCGTGAATTGATTTTATTGTTTTTGTTTTTGGCAAATAGCTAGAGTTGTACGTGGTGGTAGAATTGTACGTACTGGTGATTTGTTGCAGCAGTAAATAAATATACTAATGAAAGGACAGAAGTGTTATTTAATGCCACATTTCCGTTAATTACTGAATTTTATTCGACTCAAACTCTCTTAATAGGTCAATTAATTAGAATTCCGGTGATTCAAAGATTTTATGTATCCTCCGAAGAGCACCACTCAAAAATGAAATTTGCATTTTCTATTGGATTGGGTTCATTTATTTGCTATGCGATAATTTAGGTAAGAAGCAAACTTTTGATGATAAAAATGCGCCATCTTATAAATAGCTGAAAAATGATGTCTATATATAAGACTAGCAAGTAGCTTTATATTGACTATTTTTCAATAGTACAGATATATA
The DNA here is from genome assembly GCA_028015225.1 of Carex myosuroides. Lineage (NCBI taxonomy): Eukaryota > Viridiplantae > Streptophyta > Magnoliopsida > Poales > Cyperaceae > Carex > Carex myosuroides. The sequence continues at coordinate 7,039,522 of CM051465.1, forward strand.
TATATTCTTGAAACCATCTCTTGTGGCGTCTTTTATTTTTAAAATTGTTATATATAACAGCCAAACAAAATACAGTACATTCTTTAAACTATAAAATTTTACACATAAGATGTTGGAGGAAACAAAAAATCATTATTTATCAAACTTACAGCAAATAAATTGAAATAAAATTAATATTCCCACTCCTAATTTATAGTAAGGAAATTGATGCTTAATTATTATCCACCGGCCCCACACTTTGAAGAATCCCCTAGGTATCCCCGACAGAATGCACCCGGGAGGAACAAGCTTGACCAATACCAGACCCTTAAATATCCTCTCACAACAGAGTCGGCTATGAAGAAAATTGAGGACACTAATACCATTGTGTTTATTGTCGAGATATCCGTGCTGACAAGAAGGTCAATACTCTTGTGGTTTCTATGTTTTTCTTGGTGATTTATTAACTTGTGGGTCATTGTATGTTGGTTTACTATATGTACAATTAAACAGAATAATCTTTTGTACTAATTTTGTCTTGTCCAGTGTTGGTTTTATTGGATCCTCAAAAGAGTTTTGTATTTGATTCAATTTCTGATGCTTTTTTGTTCAGTTAATTTTTTTCAGGGTTCTAATTTAATTTGTGCTGATTATTTTACATCCTCTTTTTGTTGAATGCAGGCCTGATGGTACGAAGAAAGTTTATGTAAGGGTAACACCAGACTTTGATCCGCTTGATGTGGCAAACAAGATCGGGATCATCTAAATTTTAGGGTTTCTTAGTTATCTAAATTTTCACAAGGAGATAGAGTCTGTTCACCCCTTAGATCATAATATATCCATATTTTTTGCTAGTGAACTTTGTCTGTTGAATATTAAAAATATTTTGAGGGTATTTAGTTGTCTCTGTTTACATTATTTAGTTTAGTACTTTCTTTGTTTGTTTGTTAGGCTGACATATAGTTTCATGTGGTATGAAAGGGTAAAAAATTTTGTTCTTATTTCATTGCACAAAATTCTCAAATCTAATCACTGTGACTTCTTTTGCTGCTGGTAAAAATGGAGGATAGTGTTTTGTTTTTTTTTTGGGATAATGAGACGAGTTTTTTGTGGAATTTCTGACATGCAATCAGAATTGATGTTCTTGTGTGGCATTTTCCATATAGAAACAACTGTAGAAGTTATTTTTCACTGACAAGTGGAGTGTAGTTTGCTGATGTAAGCAGCAGTTAAAAATCTACGAATATAATTCGAAATATTTCTTTTTTATTTTTTTCAAATTTGACCAATTAGTCTTAGGCCCTCAAGTTTACCCCTATCAATTGATTTACAATCACAATTTCCGAATCTTTCAAAAGTATCCATTTACTTGTACAATTACCACTGAACCCTTAAAAAAAGGGACATGAATAGGATAAGTGAAGCCATTCATTTATTGGATCTCCAATTTTGGTGGTGCCAGTGCCACAACTTATTACGAAGGATCTTCAAAATTATAGAACTTGTGTATCAATTTGCTATATCCAATTCTTTTAAGGTGGTATTTGATTCTTCCAATACAGGCTATCTGCCTATATATCACCCTGCCAAGGACCTACAACCTGTTTTCTTGGTGTTCTGGCGCGGAGAATAATATTTTTTTTTTAACCAAATTTTTTAGCGATAAGCCGGCGTTTCAATCGCGCGATTGTCATATGCTCGCGTGTTTTTAAGCGCCGGCTGGATTGGCGCCGGTAAATGCCATATTTCTTGTAGTGATACCATATGACGTCCCACTTAATTTTTGTTTATTATTTTATTTTTGGCAGGGGTTGAGTATGGTATGGTGTGTCTGCATATGATCTGTCTTCTCATTTTTGGAATTCTCCCATGTCTTTTTTCATGTTTTTTATTTCTATTTATCATGAATAAAAATTTCGGCCAAAATCCAGCACCACTTTAGATAAAAGAATATGTCTATGATAAATAAATAATAAAAAATTTCGATAGTTCAATTTTGCTTTTCTCTGTATAATTTAAGATACTTCAACCGAAAATCATGAGTTTAATTTGAGGTATCAGATATACAGTATGATGCTCCAACATTTTTTATAAATCGGAAAGGACAAAAACATTTTAGCTAGCATATCGAATTTATACATACGTTATTTATATAAAACAAAATGCAAAAGAAACGACTAATTTTTATGTCATAATGTTTTTATTTTTATTTTTTGCAAGTATTCAAAGAATTAAATAAACTCCGCACAAGAAGTTCTAGAAAAAAAAGAAAAAAAAATTGAATTGTGTTTCGCGAATTTATACGATTAATTTGTTTCACGACATTTTAATTTATCAAATTTAGATCTTTTAATTGCGACGCCGCTAATAATTGCATCCTGAAATTTTAATTTATGTACAAATTAATTAATTGGAGTTATGCATTTCTCTTAATATAAATTAGAATTTAAAATCTCCTCCTTAATATAAATTAAAATTCAACTCTTACATCCAATATACACTCATGGAAAATACTACGCACTTCTATAGTGATATCGCAACCAATATACACTTATGAGCCGAAAACAATTTTTCCTTGACATCAAATATAACATCTGCCCCTTCTCTGCTTATAACATCTGCCCCTTCTCTGATAATTGATAAGAAACTTCTATTGTTTTATGTTTTTAAATAAAATAATATAATTTTATTCTTTGTCCGTGATGTTCTCCGAAAGTCTTGCTTGGCTCTATTGGTTTTCTCCCATATCTGATTAATTTATTAAATTAGCTTTGAAGATTTCATTTGTTCATGAATTATCTAGAAATGAGTAATGTTATTACAAACTGCAACTCTAACTACTAATTAAAGACAATCAACCTTATGACCTTATGTGAGAAGGTGAGCTATATATATATAAGGGTTTCAATCTGAAAAAATAAATTAAAATTTTAATTTCAGTGGTTTTATTTGTGCGTCTTACCTAACTGATGTTGTCATACTAATGCAATGAGCTTTGTGGCAAGATCAGATATGTGTGTCTTAGGGCTATTTTGTATGCTCAAGTCGACTTGGTTTAATTTAAATAACATGTGAGAACGTTAATTCTTTTTATAGCTCCAAGAGCTGTATAATTTAAAATAGAAGGGAATTGTAGAATAATTATAGATATGTTCAATAATTATTGGACAACCATAACAAGCGCTAAATAATAAATTAAGTATCAAATGAGAAAGTAAATACACACACTTTTTGTTCATTAGCTTACATATGCACTACCAGAATTTTCGTTTGTAGCATGGGTAAAACTTAATTGTTACATGGGTGTGAATGTCCATGCAAAAGAATTGTCATTTCTGACACAATAATATTTGTTGCATGGGTGCTCCATGGAAAAAGTAACGCATGCAAAAGATTTGATGTTTACCCATGCAATTGTCTCTTACCGACCCATGCAACTAATAATTGACGACCCATGACCCGCCAGCGACGCCTGATAGTATATTTTAATGAAGGTCCATGTAAAAACCAAAAGAAGTATCCATGTAACAAGTCTGCAGAACTGAGACCCAACAGTTGCATGGGCTTTCCCATGTAACAAGTTTTGATTATTCTTTGTTTATTATCTTATTCTAAAGGTCCATGTAAGAAGTCATATACTACCCATGTAATAAGTCTACAGAATTGAGACGAAACTGTTCCAAGGGCTTACCCATATAACAAGTTTTGATGATTCATTTTTTATTATTTTATTCCAAAGGTCCATGTAAGAAGTCATACACTACCCATGTAATTAATTTGAATTGTCGAGAAATATTAATTGCATGCGACTACCGGCCCATGTTAAATGTTTTAAATTCCTGGACAAAGCCTTTCCTGTATATATTTGATCTCTCCTTTCAAATTGAATATATTTTGTATATCACAACAATATGAATTACAACAGTATATTGAAAATTAAATGAGATGCACAAATAATTCAGAAACTTAAATTGTAGAACCTTTTTCTTTTGGCCTTAAGAATAAACCTTAGAAAGTCATTGAGATACAAAACAATTCACCAAATTAATATACAAAACAATTCACCAAATTGTCATGCAACACATTACACAAAAAATATGATTTATCAGGCATTCTTAACATATTATAAGGTACTTAGGCTTAGGCTTCTGAGGTACATCCTGTAAATCAATAAGTTTGGTCAAAACAATGTATTATATTTCTTAACATGCTTTTGTTCTAAACCAAATAAAACACATGACATTATAGTTACTACGATTTATAATGAATCCTCAAAGTTTGGCCTTAGGAAATGCAAAAACTGGTACAATAGTGCTGCTGGTACAGAACTTCCCTATACAAAACCTCAAATTCAACTCAGTTAAAAAATCCATATAAATGTGAAATAAATCATGGTGAAAGATCTTAATATCCTGAGAATTTTGGTACCAAGAACACTCAATTTAGAATTGTAGTTTGTCCTGTGTAAATTATACAAAACTAGTTATCAGAATCATGAAAAACTGGTACAGAAACAAAACTGGAACAAAACTAATCTTGGGAAAAACTTAATTTTGGCATAGCTCTAGGCAATACAATGAGTTGAAATTAATTGTGGGTGCAGATCATGACTTCCTGAAATTTTAGATACAGAAAAGATCCAATTTGGATCTATAGTTTGTTCTACACAAAAATAACAAAACAACATGTCAGAATGATCCAAACTGCACCTCACAAACTGAAAAGTGATGAAATAAATTGTTAGAAATATTGCAAAAATAAGGAAAACATGCACACAGGTGGTATGAAGGTCTTTGGGTAAGTTGTGCATACATTTTTGTGATAAAATCATCAGATTGAGCATCAAGGAGACTACAAACCCATAGTATATGTTGCTTTTGCACTGTGTATTGACATGAACTTACATAGTCTCACACTCAATCCAGTAGCATAGATGCAAAGGTATTAGTTATTTCTTCTTGCTAACTTTTTAAAAGATATAAATAATCAATTGTGCACTTATGCCATTTCATCAAACACCTTGTGTGCCCATAATCAAACACCGGTATACAACTAAAAAAACTAAAAAAATGTACAAGGAACTCTCAAAATTAAGCAATACTAAGCAAAAATGTCAGCTTGTAGTTATATTCAACCTATATTTATCTTTAAATGCATACAAAACACTTCTTCCCATTTAAGCATTTCCACAAATACTTTCTTTGCAACACATTGTTAGTTCCTAAATTGATTAAAATGCAGAAAAGTAAAACAATAGACAACCTTGAGCTGTATAAAATGACAAGTTGTCAGCTTGCAAAGCACAAAGTACTGGTTCTGAGATAGAATCCATGTGGCACTAACATACCTGATAAATCAGAGTGCCATGGAATGATAAGAAACAAAAAAAAACACCCTAAACATTTACTAAAAACCAGATAACTTTTAATTTTGCAATTCCGAGCAAAGAAGAACAGCACGCATGCACACTTCCGGCGGGTATCAATAATCATTTTAAGATTAGTTACTCAAATCCACTAAGCATTCAAGGGACTGGTACAACATATACCCTACCCAAACTCTCAAACATATACCTACATAATAAACATGGCTGAACCAACTTACTATTTCAACAACTACAATCAATTAGGTATGACAATTGGACATGTACCAACATTTTTTATTAATTTAAACACTAACATAGACTCAATAAAAAAGAGAGATTACTTGTATCTTTTTCATTTAACATAAACCAATAGTAGTGCTCTAGTTGTAGAATAATTTATCTAATATTTAACAATTATTCACAAAGCACAGACTAAACAGAACCCATTAGAGGGATGTTAATGAAACAGATTGTTAATAAATAATAACAGTTTAAGAGATTTGCAGAAAGCATCTAACCAACCTTGAACTCTATGAAACAATAAATAATCCCTCAGTGTATAGCTTAACCAATGAGGTGCCAGACACGAAATTAACAACACCGTATAAGTGGCATGAATATAAATTGTATGCTTCTGCTAAATATACACTCAAGACCAAATATTTAGTTAGTCATAGTAACTTCTTGGTCAAATTTGGTAAACACCAAAAGCTTTCATAATAGATTTCTAACCACCTCCTATCAATGCCCATAAAGAAAGGTTTAAGCTGAAAAAAATTAAATCCAATCAAATCACATCAAATCAAAGTAATAAACAAATTCAGCGAACCCGTACAGCATCTGCAAAGCTCTTCCTTCTTGATCCAACACTAGTACAAAAAACCCCTTCACCGACCCTCAATCACCGACTGTTTTAATATGTAACAGTCGGTGTAGAGACTGCTGGTAAAATCGTAAATAAGAACAATCTCAACACCGACTGTTCTCTTACAAAAAACCGTCAGTAAACCAACACCGACTGTTTTTAAAAAAAAACAGTCGGTGTTGCTCATACCCTACACCGACTGTTTTTAAAAAAAACAGTCGGTGTTGAGCAATCACCAACACCGACTGTTTTTTAAAAAAACAGTCGGTGTTGCTCATAACCTACACCGACTGTTTTTTACAAAAAACAGTCGGTGTTGGTGATTGCTCAACACCGACTGTTTTTTGAAAAAACAGTCGGTGTTGGTGATACCTACACCGACTGTTTTTTAGAAAAACAGTCGGTGTTGAGCTAACAAAATTTAGTTCGCAGTTTATAACTTTCGATCAGCCGCGAAATATTTCATTTTCCCTCTTCTTCGCTGAAAACCCTCCCAAAATTTCTCTCTTTCGATCAGCCTCGCGATCTCCCAAACACCCCGCACCAGCACCCGAGCACCCGAGCACCTCTGCGATCGCCCCGCGATCGCCTTGCTGCCTCGACCCGCGATCTCCCAAATCAGCCTCGCGATCGCCTTGCTGCCTCGCCCCGCACCAGCACCCGAGCACCGCGGGAGCGCGGAGGAGGAGTGCGTTGTGCGCCCGAGCACCCAAGCACCCGAATTCTGTCCGATAGCGCGGAGGAGTGCTTTTCTGGCCGATAGCGAGCGTCTGATCTCCAAGCGGATGCGACGTGGAGGAGTGCTTTTCCAGAAAAAAGAAGTTTCAAAAAATCTTTGGTTTTATTTATGATTATTTACTGTATTATGGGGTTAATTGAGGTTCAAGCATTGAGTTGGCATGAATGTTTCGCAACAGGTAATGCACCGTGATCTGAAGCCTGAGAACTTCCTGCATGTGAGCAAAGATGAAGATTCTGAGCTCAAGGCTACTGATTTTGGGCTCTCTGTTTTTATTGAGGAAGGTAAATATATGTTAACTTAAAAGATAAATTTTCTTTTATAATTTCCTTTTCTTTAAAATAATATTATCGGTTCGTAAAATGATATAAAAAAGGCATATGTACCATGGCCTTCTATTTCAAATGATGCGAAGGATCTCATCAGAAAAATGCTAACAAAAGATCCGAAGAGACGACTTACCGCTGCGGAAGCTCTTGGTCTAGTTTGTGTTAGATTATGTCTTTTATTTGAAAATTTGTGAACCAAGCAGTTCAATGAATCCCGACTTGTAACTGTTAACTTGGTTATCTTGTGCTGATACTGGTTTTTGTACTTAAAAATGTTCAATTATACTGTCTTTTAGATAGCAAAAGTTCTGAAATTCCTGTAAAATAAATACATTAAACTAGTTGGACCATTTTGCTTATATGAACTTTTTGTAGTAAAAATTTTAAAAAGGCGTGATATATTGACAGGTGTATGAATTGTTCTCCAGAGCTGGTGAGATAAAGAAAATAATAATGGGACTTGACAAGAACAGCAAGACTCCCTGTGGCTTCTGTTTTGTTTCGTAAGTTGCTATTTTTTTTTTTCATTTCTTTTGTTTTCAAAACAAAAGAAGTTGGTGGGTCTAGTTGTCATGCAAACGGGTTTCTTAAAGGGTGACTAGGGTTTTCACTGAAGTGAGAAACAGGTAAGAAGAGAGATAGCAAAGACAGCGGGGCACAGAGTATTTCTCTAAAAAAGGACATGTAATTCTAATCCATTATTACTGATTTTGTATTAATATTGGACTCTTAAATAGACTTCACAAAATTTTGCAAAATTTTGTGGGAAAATATTGATTTAGTCAAAAGCGAATCGACAATAATTTGGTTGAAGCTTCCAGGTTCAATGCTTTTCATTTATGTTTGATCTTGCAATCCTGGAACAACACATGATATATCAAGTGTACTGCTAAATTATAGTTTTTGTTTTTCATTTGATTGTGACTCCAACTATACCGAGCAAAAGTTCAACTTTCATGTTTGCAGATGCAAAATATTTTAACTTTCATATTTGCAGTTGCAAAATGATAAAATATTATACATGTTATATATCCTCTAGACTCTGCATGGTTATATGCTGGGGGAAGAAAAGAGGGGCAATTTCATACCTTTATAGACATTTTATGAGGGTTATATGTGATATTTTCCATGTTTTAAATGGGCATATAAACATTTTGTGTTGTAGTGATACACAATATTATGTGAATGAAATTGTTGCTTCTTATTTACTTTTTTATTTGGTTTCTTTTATTCTTAGGTTCTATTCCAGGGAAGATGCGGAGGATGCAGTGAAGTACATAAGCGGTACAATGCTGGATGACCGGTTCTTAGGTTCTTATGTATAATTTTTTTTGTAGCTTTTAATTGAAAGTAGCTAATCAAAGTTGTTGTATAAAAGTTCTATTTGGTCATAGTAATTTTGCACTAATATATGAATTTGAGTGGAAGAATATGAGAGCATTAAATGAGTCATTTGACTGGGCTATCCTTTGATTACTTTGCAAAATACAAGTCACCGAATTTTGACTTGCCAGTTGTCATGTCTACAGGTGCAAATAAAAAAAAAATAAATAAAAAAAAAAAAAAATTTCGGTGCTGGGCACCTATACCGACGGTTTTTTCAAAAAAACAGTCGGTGTTGGGCGCCTACACCGACTATTTTGTCCAAAAAACAGTCGGTGTTGGGTGCCTACACCGACTGTTATTCACCCGTCAGTAAAGATTTATCTATACCGTCGCCGCCATCACCGACGCCTCAATAACAGTCGGTAAAAGGGTTTTTTAACAGTCGGTGAAGGGGTTTTTTGTATTAGTGCAACCGACCCGACATCCTGTACCCCCATTACCCGGTTTGACCCAATTCCAGGTTGTGCAGAAAAGAGTGAACTATATATTCTCTCTGTTACTAACACTGCTTCTCCTATCTCCAATTCCACCATACATATGTCTGCCAATGCCAGTGCCAGTGCCAGCAGAGATGCCACTAACAGGTCCCCCACCTGCAGCTGCAACTAATCTATGTGAAGCTCTCCACTCCTCTTTAGAAACATTTGGCATCGATGTTAAATTGATAAACATAGTTGTTCCGCGGGAGAAATAAATCTAACAATCAGTAGAGAGGAGACTTACCCGGCAGTAGAGAGGAGACAGATGGCGGAAGAGAGACGGCCGGAGAGAGGAGACGGAGCGGAGGAGAGACAGAGAGCGGAGGGAGGCGGGGGTCTAGGTTTGGTCGGGACTCTGGACTTGGGAGTTGGGACTCGGGAGGAGATGGAAAGAGAACTAGCGCAATTTTTTGTGGTCGATCTGAGGGGGAATTCGATAGGGGTCCAGATCTCTAAAGTAACTCATATTTTTACTTTTCAGCTGGACCGTTTGATCAGAATCCGGTCCCTTCAGTATTCGTGTGAGAACAAATTGGACGGTCCGGATTCATAATCAAAATTGGATTAATTTAGGGGATCCAAATTCGAGAGGGAAATGAAATTTTAGGCAAATAGAAGAGGGAAAACCCAAAATTCGTTCTCTGTGGGTGGCGCAAAAAATAAGAGGAAAATGAAATTGAAATCCATTGATAATATGTACACTTCATCACATATTATATGGCTCATATTCACAACTCTAATATGATTCTAAACACTTGTACAAAATTAAATATGAAAAAATAAAATAAAAATTAAAAACTAGTTTTTAACATTTCCTATTTACAAATCATAACAACCATTGACAATTTTATAGAATTTCATTATTTGTAGCCTCTTCAAATTGAGCCAAAAATTATGGGCCGTTGATTTTCGCATGAGTATTCAACGGTCGATCTGCAATAAAATAACCCCTAATTTCTTTTAAAATGATCAAGTTAGTATCAGAAACCTTAAAAAAAAAAAATGGAGTTCCAACAATTATACGGTTCGATCCAATGTCTAGTATTTATAGCCCTACGATATCATCATATTATGTCACTTGGATGGATATGTAAATGAACATCAAATTAGATCAAACTTACCAACAATGAAATTAATGGAACACTCTTTCATTTGAACGGTTTCGATCGACCAACGGACGACGTTTGTCTTTGTTCCTTCATTAACTCACCCAACAAGAGTTGATGTTCTATAGTCATGTATGTTTGACATAAATCATTGATGCAACATGCATGTACAACTATACAATTTAATTTATCAAAATATTTAATAATGCAATAAAAATGTTCTAGCATTAAATTTTGATATAAATTTTATCAATATCATTCTAAATTGTTGTCATTTTAATAATTACTATTTTATCAATATGATAGAAAAAATACTGGACTAGTTAAATTTATAATAAATAAAACCAACATCAAATATTGCTCATAAACATCTAAACACATATGTACCATCAATTATAATTTTTGACTATATCTTTGCATTTTCTATTCCTTTTTAATTCCAACGTATCATATGTAATCGTAAACATATCAAATTAGTGGAGTTAGGCGGTACAAAAGGTTGGTCAAGGATGATTGATACAGGTGTCCCATGCAACTTTGATACTAATTTGTTTTTTCACAAAACATGACTTAATTATTTAAAGAATTAAACTTGACTTATAAATACTAAGTTTTTAATTCACATGTTTTTATGTAATTTGACATTTCGCATCAATTAAATTATACATATTATTCATTCATGGAAAAATACTCGAATGATATGGCAATTTGGTCAAACACTAAGTTGATATGGCAATTTGATCAAACTTTTCTACAATAAAATGAATGTAATGCTCTTTAGTCTGAATGGTTTCGATTGACTAACGCATGACATATTTGACGTGTGCCTTTATCAACTCACAAATATCTACACATATCGAAAAGGTAAATAATAATGAAATTCTATAAAATGGACAATTATAAGTAAAATTTGGTCATGAAAGCTGTAAATAGTTGAAAATATATTTTTTAATTTTTTTTCATATTATTTGTTGTACAAATTAGATTTACATATGTACAAATTCAACATAAATAAGCTAATTTCGAATGTCCAAACTAATTTGTCAAAATTTTCACTTATCTCTTAAACTTTTGCAAAAGTTACTTTTCTTAAATAAAATTCAATCTATATAAACTAATTCTATATATACAAATTATTTTGCTAACTTTTTTATTTCTCTTCGTAGCAAAAATTAAACCCTCTGTCAAAAATTTCACCCTCTCTGCCAAAATTTTAATTCCCTCTCGATCTGGGCGGGTACCCACATTCCAAAATTTTCATTTCCCCCAAACCCTACCCCCTACAAAGTGCGTATCATCTGAGATATCTTATATTTTGCGTGACCGACGTCTACGGTGCCTATTTGGTCATAGCGCAATTTGAGCTTTGAGATTCATGTATAACGTATTTGAACGGTTGATATTTGTCAAAAAGTCACGCAAAATGTGAGATATCTCAGAGGATGCGAATTCCCCCACACCGCTCTCTATCTCTCTCACTCTATATTCTCTAACCTAAGTTCTGATTCCCTCAAAAAAGAAAAACCTAAGTTCTGAAACTGGCGCCGTCTCTTGGCGAGTCTCTCTCTCCCAAAACCCTCCAGCCAATTTGAGCTTTGCATCTCTTAACTGGAGTACAGTAGTCAGTAGGCTTCTCGCGCCAACCTTCCGGCAGTGGGAACCACACCTCTCCTCCCCTTCTCCCTCCTCCTCCACCAACCCTCTGATGTCGCAATCCCACTTTAAGTTCTCTTGTCGGCGATTGGCCTTGCTTCGATCCACACAACTTCACCCAGCTCGAACCCACCGCTCAAGCTCAGCCCTCCGTTTAAGCTTTCTCTCTTTCTCTTTCTCTCCCCCCTTTTACTTTTCTCCCCTTTTTACTTCTTCGTATGACTTCAATTAATTCTATTCAATCTTTCTTTCTTTAGAAATTGACACTTGTAACATATCATCCAACACACAACAGGACACTTCTATAGGATATTTAAGCAATACCTAGCTTTCGTGGGGGTAAACCAAATGGCTGGTGCTCTTTTTCGATTTATGGGTGGACTTATTAAATCAAGTTAGGAAACCAGTTGTTAGAAGTTATCACAAATATTCTGATATAATTTAATTACTTTGGCATAGGCAGGTCCCAGAAGCCGAGCTCCTGGCGTATATCAACCCTTGGAGAACACTAGTCAGCCTCAACAGGTCCATTACTTATATTCTTATTCGATACATTGTCAATTGGTAGCTGGTACCATATATTAATTAGCAGTGTGGTTTTGTGTTGTCAATACCTTCTTATTCTTTACTAAATGAGTTCACAATTTGAGAAATAGTGGAAGATTATCACAATTTTAGTCAAATTCATGCTCCCTACTGTCATTTTAAGAGTGGGGGAGTAACATTAAAAGAATATTCTCTAAAAGAATGAATCTGTATCATCCCAAATGCTCTGCATGAGTACCTCGTGAACTAATTTATATCAACTACTTTTTACCAGTACAGGGCTACCTACCTTTTGTTTAACTTTTTACTGATATTCAGATTTTTGAAAAAATATTATAGCACTATATCTAAAACTATTAAGAAATCAGATCTAATGTTGTGTGTTTTCAACTATCTAAATGTATGCATTTATGATTAACCGTGAACACGATCCTAACACATTCGTTCAATCTTTTTTCTTAGCCTCCTACTTGTAAGAATTATGTTTCAACATAAAGAATGCATAAAGAATGCAAGTACTGAATTGCTGCTGAATGTATGCTTATAAAAATGAACAATTTCTTGTCAAATATTTAAGATCCAAAATATTAGAGTTACTTTTAAAAAATACAATATAGATATATAAAATAGCATGCATTAAGCTATGCAAATTCAGGATTTTTATTATTGGACTAAAACCCAAAAGCTGGACCAGGAACCAAATCCTACAATTATTTTAGAAATTAAAAATCGAGTTGTAGGAAACAGTCAACCCTTGATCATACATGAACAACACTGGAAAACAGATCGCAAAAAAAAAAAAAAAGAAGAAGAAGAAGAGGTAAGTGATGATCAAACCATTGATTTGAAACCCCCCCCCCCCCCCCCCCCCCAATTTCAATATTAGAATAAACCTGTATCAAATATAACCCCTTACTATGGAAAAGTAAACTTAAAATTTGGTTAGGTAATTTAGATAGGACTGATATAAAGTTGGTGCAATCTGATCAGAAATAACATACATCATATATATATAGCATAGAGTTTTAACCATACTATGGACATTACTTAACTACTTAATCAATTCTAAAACCAAAATATATTGTAGGGGTAAAGAACAAATCTACTGGTAAATATTTTTAGGCTAGCTTCTTATTCTACAAAAATATTTCACATAATACAAAGCTAAATATAGCAACACATATAGTTGGATATTTATGCATAAAAAACCCTAAACTTCAAATTGATTGCTAAGTATGAAGTGTGAAAAGAATGTATTTGAGTATTTGAGTATAGAAACTGACATACCTCGAATCATTTATTGGAAAGAATGTATTATGACAAATTACTGGCAGAAAAACGACTATAACTATATATTGTAACATTAATGAAACCGCTAACAAAATTTACTCTGGCAACAGTTCCAGGACAAGTAGGAAATTTAGAGGGCAAACAGCAAAAAGGTAGATAATATACTTGAGCATAAATTCAGATCTTTGGAGGGTTTAACCTATGAAATGAAATGTCTGCCGAATCATATAACTTGTTGCACACTATTTCAATAGAAAAAATCTGAATTCATTTCGCCTCTTATAGCAAATCCCATTACCAGCAGATTATAACATTGCTGTACCAGTTCGGAACCAACAAAACAGTTGTTTTGCTGTATGAATTTGGAATGAACAGAACAATTATTACAGCTAAGAAAAATCCCCAATTATTATCTTGACCTACTTTCTAAAAGCGCTTCACTGATTTTTCAATTCTTTAAAATCTCAATTATGGAATAATTTCAGAACATCATCCATCTCTAGTTAACTTATCCTTACAAAATTAGATGTAACACAATTACACAGAAGCACATTACATGATGAAATAGAGTTGTATACAAAAACTAACAGCAGTTATTTCTCTACCTAAACTTCCAAATTGATACTAAACAAAATCACACAACGTTAAAAACCCTAAACTTCAAATTGATTGCTAAGTATGAAGTGTGAAAAGGCGAAACAGTACCTGAAAATGTGAAAATTGCACAGCGGCTATGAGACGCAGCAGAGGTGGCGCAACGAAGGAGAGGTGGCGTCGGCAAGAGAGAGATCACTTTGGGGGTGCCCTAGGCGAAGGGGGAAAGAGAGAGAGAGATCGGACTGAGAGAGAGAGATATTGCTGCTACTCAAAACTCTTTCAAACGGGCTCATGAATGAACATAACCGAACTTTGTTCGGGTCCTGTTTGAATTATGTTCGTAAAAAAAAAATTGAACTGAACTGAACATTGGGCTCAGTTCGGATCACACATCGTTCAACTTCTATTTTTTAAGTGTTCAGCCCGGTTTGTTCATGGACGGATTTGTCCAATTAGCAGCCCTAATATATATAATAAGCAACCTTTCAGCATGACCTGTAAAACAAAACGAAAGCAAAATTAGAAATCCTTGAGTCCTACTTGTTCAGTCTTTTAATTGCATTATCTTCTCTATTAGAAATTTATTATTTTTAGAAAAATATATTTTAACTATTTAATTATTCAGATTGGGCCGTGAAGCGAGGCAGCAAAGCGACTAGCCCCCTCCAGATGTGCTGCGCACGATGCACTCCGCAATACCCGTCTCTGGCCTCCGCCTCCTTGGTCCTAGGTTTTTGCTCTTCTCCAAGGTTTTTTCTCTCTAACTCTCCCTCTTCTCTGAGAACACTTTCTCAATTTTCTGATCTGAGTCGCTCAACACTCAACCTGTTAGGGTTTTCTTTTTCTTGTGTGCCTCGGTGTCGCTTGTGCTCCTTCACTTTAAATTTACTTGTGTGTTCTCAATTTTCTTTGTTAAGCTTTGACTGAGTCGATTTTTAGTCTAATTGGGAAGGGGAATGAGGGCCTTGCTAGCTCATACTTAGGGGAAATAAATGATTTCTATTTTGAACTGATTTGTGTGGGAGTTGGATCAGTCACAAAGGTGAGATAATATTAGCATAAAAATAGATTAATCATTGCTTTGGACACAGTACTGATATGCATGACCTAACAGCACAATCTAGGTATCAAGTATTGATATTAGCATAAAAATACTGATATGCTTTGGATACAGTACTAATATTAGCATAAAAATAGATTCATCATTACAATGGAGCTGGCAAAGGAAGAACAATATCTCTTGACTGTGCTCTTGTCGGAATTGAGGGCTTTCCTACATGGGTCATAAAAGATCAGGTATTGAATTTTACAAATTACAACAACTAATTAATCATAATTGTAAGTAACACCCACTTCTGTTCCAAGTAGAACTATACCAGTTTGGGTGATTAAAAGATGATGAAAATCCATTAAAATGAAGATAAATGCGCAAAAGATGACTGAAATTTCCAGTAAAACTGTTTTCTATTAGGTAATAACCTAGCGCAGCGCTCCGAAAACAAGCAAGAAAACAATAGTGGTCCTTTTTGTCTCTCTTCTGTTAGGTAATAATTGTTGTATTAGAACTGTTTTCTAGAGGTTATGCTTTAGAATTGTTACGTTTTCTAGAGGTAAAAAAACTATTACATTTTCAAACTATATATTTTCTATTTTATGGTGCCTTTTGTTTTATTTTCAGATTCACCAGCTCAGGAGTGTGCCCTTTATACTCTTTTGGTGGGTCATGTGAGGTTATGTATTTGATGCGACATTGATTATTTTCACATATGGTTATGTAAGGAAACCTTAGCAGATTTATTTTCTTGTTAACAATATACTTGGATAATTGTACAGATGGGTACAGGCACAAGTGTATTACATTAATGTGGTTGTTATGCTTGTCTGTTTTTGGTACAATGCATGCTTGATGACAGTGTTTGTTAATGCATATTACAAGATTTCTTCTTAAATTGTAATGTGTTGTTACTGATGCGTTTTTAATTTCAAATACAAATGTTTAATGGGTGGGAATTGGTATCGTACCGGGGTGGTATACTATTGGTATTGGATTGTACAATTAGAAAATGGTGATTATTTTTTTAATTTCGGATCTATTATTTACATCGCAACATCCAACCAAATAAGCACGTACAAAATCCTAGCAATTACGTAGGTGGGACCCACGTACCTGGCCATGCAATTAATCATGTGGGGCCCACTTTTGCTGCCCATGTAAAAAACCAGGTGGGGCCCACGTTCTCTATCCATGCAAAAAACAAGTGGGACCCACATGAATTATCCTTGGAAATACTCACGTGGGGTCCACGCTCCTATCCTTGTAAATACTCACAAGCTAGCCATGCAAATACCAAGATGGGACCCATACTTCTATCCTTGCAAATACTTAGATGGGACCCACAGTTCTATCCTTGCAAATACTTAGATGGGTCCCACGTTTCTATCCTTGCAAATAACAAGATGGGTCCCACGTTTCTATCCTTGCAAATACTCTAGCCAGGCGCCAACCCTGAAAGTTTTTACATGCGTAGTTTTTCCATGCGGAAGCGCATGCAAAAGGCCGGGAAAAGGTATTTACATGCGTGTCCATGGAAATACTGAGTATTTACAACGGGGGTATAACCATGGGTAGTATTAACATGCGTAGGCGCATGCAACAAGCCATTTTTAGACCCATGCTACAAACGAAAATTCTGGTAGTGATGAAATTTTCATTTCTTTTCAGTGACAGACACAATAAATTATTCAACGTACCTGACACAATTTCATGATTCTAAATATAGCAACAGTACGTATTATTTCAATGAGATTACAAACAGATTTAGACAGTTCCCACTTGATACATGTCTGTAAGCTCCTTCAGCATCCTTAAATAGAAAAAGATGGTCCAATTCACAAATTCAGGCCAGTTCTTTTACACAAGTGCCCTGAAGGATTGAAAAAAAATAAGATAAAGAACCACCAACGTAATCTCGGTATTTTGCACAAAGAGTAAATCATCATCCTCTCATCATGCCACATTTCCCTCATAATAATATTATGTTGCTACTCTATATATCAAAACTAATTTACTGACCTATTTTCTCTGAAAAACATCATTTCTTTTTCATTTGGCCACCGCCATATTAAAAAATTGACTCAGTCTCTACATCTTGCTCGAGTTGCCTGAAGAAATATTGAAAAAATGGATTCTGTCTTAACGACCTTATCATGAAGTATAAAAAAAATGAGGAAACTAAATTTTACATTCCAATACACAATTTCTTAGATTTAGTAAAATGCTATGGAACAGTCCAAAAGGTGTTCACTTTGCTTAAGAAAACTTATCAAATCTTGTACTGTACTTAATACCAGAAACTAGTGATGCATAACAGCATGACAGGTAGCATGACCTTGGTGGAGAATTTCATCTGTGCCCCAGCAAAATTTTCAAAAAGAGTGTTATTAAAGGCCCCAAGGATTTCAAAAGGATTCGGTCAAAAGCATTAATAGGAAGCAAATTGAACTGAGTGCAATGATAAGAAAATGGAAATTAATGCAAAATTTTAGAATAGATAACCTTTAGAACGAAGTTTATATGCCGTAATTGTGTCTGAAATGAAATGTTTAGCGATTAATTTAATTCTATTCATGGGATCTCGAATTTTGCAGGTACATGTAACCCAGTCGTCATTCGATGGTGATATGATGTTTACTTGATTTACTTGTGATTATGTATCTACAAGTTTTTCAGACCCAAATTGTAGCTTCACTTAATAAGTTCTTTATATTATAGTACGAGTACTTGTTTAATTATTTGACACGTGCTATAGCGTATAACAGTTCCTGTAGCTTAGTTTGCCTCATGCATTTTCTTCTTCCTTCATAAAGAGTTGATAAAATGAGATATCCCTCAGTAATCTAGTTTTCTTTTAGATACTCTTAGATAGTTGACAAATAGCACTATCTAAGGAACATGAAAGAAACATAGTTCTTTTTAAATAACTTGATATAGCATTATCTAAGTGGCTTCACATTTTGACTGTTTGAAACTAATTTTACTTGATATATCGTCAAATAATATTTAAATTACATATTATTAAATTGTTAGACTATCTATAAGTTTAACAACATATTTATAAATTTACTTTTCAATTTATTATATTATTTGATTTTATTAATAATCCACTGTTAATATTGTCAAGATTACAATTGTCAGGTGATCACTTCTCAATACTCAAATATTTCAGAAAACGAAGAACAAAAAATTTGTGCATACTTAAAAAATTATAATTTATATACTATACTAAATACAAGATCAAGAGGCCACAAGTTAAACACACTAAAATGACCCATCGGCAAGTGTTGTAAAAAACGACCGAAAAGGCTGACTAATCGGAGTTAATAATATTCAAAATTATCAGGTATACTATATTCAAAAGAAGCCACAGTGATTACAAGTGAGAATGTTGTGCAATAAAATAACAAGGCCAACAAAAAATTTAGATGATGCCGATTTTGTTTGCCAGGTCTAGTGCATCAAAGGCATGGGTCAACCTTACATAGGCCTTTTTGGTACCATCAGGCCTGAATTAAACAAAACAGGAAGCAAATAATTAGCACAAATCAAAATAAAACCCTGCAAAAATTTTAACAGAACAATGTCAAAAAAAGCATCACAACCTGAACCAAGTACAGAACTCTTTTGAGATAATTATGTTTAATAATACTTAATTATAATATACTTAACCATTTCAATTAATAAACCAACAAATACATATGAATCACAATATATATATGAGGAGGGATCCACTTACAACAAATTTGAGTTACAACAAAGTTACAACATTCATTTTTTTCATTTTCAAAGTCCAAATCGTCGATCCAAACCGTTCAACATGATTATCTAAATAAAATGTACTTGCAGATCAAATTTTCTATTTTTTTGAATTTTTTTACTATTTATTAAGATGGGTACAAAATTCAATGGTCTAAGTATGGCTATTTTTTGTAAAATACTTAATAAATAGTAAAAAACATAAGCAATTAACAAATGTAATGTACCTGATGAGGGTGTTCACCTTCTTGGCCTCAATGTCATACATTTTCTTAACAGCATCCTTGATTTTCTTCTTGTCCGCACGGATATCGACAATAAAGACGAGGGTATTATTGTCCTCAATTTTCTTCATTGTTGACTCTGTGGTGAGAGGAAATTTGAGGATCTGGTACTGGTCAACCTTATTCCTCCCAGGTGCACTCTGTCGGGGATACCTAGGGGTTCTCGGCTTCTTCAAGCTGCAGGGCCGGTGGAAGGTGACTGAAGTGCGTATCTTCTCCTTCTTTATTCCAGTGGTGGGCCCTGATTTCACTGCCTTCGCAGTTTTCTCAGCCTGAGCCTTTGCATCACGCTTCTTTGCTGTGGCAGTTTTTTTTAGGAGATGGTTAGCAATTCTGATAGATTTTAAGCGGTACAAGATTCCCTTGTTGATAAAAAGATGTAAAAAGAAAAAAAAAAACTATAACAGTAACAATTATTATCTTAAGAAATTTGAAAAATTGACAAAATTTGTAAAATATTATACATCAGAAACATGATTTATCAGTCAATTAGATGCCAATCTAACAAACATAACATCATTGCATGAGCTGAATCATTAAATGTAACCAAAAAGACATCAGAAGTTCATTTACTGGTTTCTTCACATGATTATAATTTACAAATGTAACCAAAAAGAAAATAAATTTAATAAAATGGTAACAACAGCAAAACTTTTAATACCTTTTGCAGGAGGTGCCATCTCTGGTTTTCTTGAAACAAACTGAAAAAAAAATAAAAAAAAAAATTAATTCATCGATGAACCCATCTGGATTGTAAGCTTGTGGAGAGAACAAAACTAATTGATCATTCCACAGCGCACATTACAAATCTAATCGAACTAATTTTCAGATCTATACCTCAAACTTTGCTACCAGGACAGGACGAGGTGGCGCCGCAAAAACCCTAGTTATGAGAGAGAAAGAGAGAGAGAGAGGAAACGCGAACTGAGCGGTTTTAGGTTTTATGACCTCGATTCTACGGAATTCTCGGATTGGGAGGGAATGAATATCACCTAAGGTAACAGAATATTTCTTTATAGACAAGCACCGTACGATCAGAATCTTCACGAAATAAAGACTGTTGATTATTATCGGACGGTACTGATCTAAACAAAAATGTTATTTTACCTTAGAGGATTTGGTAGGACGGTTGGATAGGGCGGTGTGGTTTTGGGTCTACTTAAGGGCAAGTAATGGATCCGAACTCGATTTCTTTTTCTGAAGGCCCATTATTAATTTTTTTGTGGGCTGACTTTGACCCAAATGTGTTTAAACTTTTTCTAAACTAATGCACAATCTGTTGTATATATTATATCTTCTTCTTATTTTTGTTTTTTCTTTTTCTTTTTCTTGTTCTTTGAAAAGGTTAGATCCTTTTTCTTATTGATTTCACATTTCTAAACCACTATCAGGTGAGATCCTTTTTCTTGTTGTAGCTCCCTTTCTTATCATATTATTAATTAGGGCATAATCCTTTAAAATTGAGATTAAAAAAAAAGACCACACTTAGTTCTTGATCGTAAGAAATTGAAGCTGAATTTGTTCACAGGCTGTCGAGAAATTATAAAGGTGCTGAAAGTGTGCTTGAAACTGTACTTGAAATTATAAAGGTGCTGAAATTGTTCTATGTATTGGAACTGTACTTGAAAGTGTGTTATGAAATTTCATAACTTTTTTTTCTATGTTAATTAACAATTCAGTTAAACCAACTTTTTATTGACTTATGAAAGACTGAAACGTACTGTTTGTAACAGAAAAAGTTATATCATATAAAATGAGAGTATGAAAAGTAAATGTTAATGTACATTTAATTTGTTAGTAACAAAAGTATATAATTCAAACACAAGAAATTATTTTACCTCAAAAAACATAAATCTTAACACACAATGATACTTTATCAATTGTTAGAAAGAGCAAAATTAAATGTGTTATTTGAAAATGGATATATATATAGTTGGAAATTCTCGCATGTTCAATATTTATTCATGGTATTTAAAAAAAATGAGAAAGGATATGGGCAAAATATTAAATCCAAATGCAGAACATGATCATCATCTAATTCAAATGCTAATCTTATACCGGTAATTAATATTCCTAGTTAATTACCAAGACTAGGGACATTTTAGAGTATTTATTAAATCCTTTATAGAGTTCCATAATTCTAAGTCCTCAACCTGAATGATCTATAATTAATAAAATACTCAAAGAACAAAATGATATACATAATCATTCAATTACATAAACAAAACTTAGAAAACAAAATCATCGTATGGTTGACTTCTAGATCACAACACTAACATCATTAACTTACAAAACTAGAGTTTATGTTGCATGTTCATGCATATAGGATATGAGTCACTCAAGCAACATACATGTAGTACTGTATGATTTCATGTGTCAAATATTATTTACTAATCTACAATGTTCTAGCATTAATTATCCCGTAGATTTCATTAATAATAGTTTCGATTCAAAATATTTTACTAAATTAATGTCGAATTTGTTCATTAATCGGGTAAATTTCATTAATCACGTAAAATTACTAATCATTATTCTAAATTGAATTTCTTCATTCTCCATCCCATTCCTATATTTAATGACACAATTATTAATAATAGTTACCAATAATTTGTTTTGTATTAATGTTGTCATCCCATTATTAAAAAATATTGGACATTAACCAATAATTTTCTTAGATAAAATTCAACCTATATAAATTAATTTCGGATGTCCAAATTAATTTGCCAAAATTTTCACTTCTCTCCTAAATATTTGTATTCTATACTAAAATGGACTGAATTTTTATTAAGAGAAGAAGAAGAAGATAGAGATATCCCATTGGTTGCTACAAAATTTGATTTTGCATACCTAAAATTTGTTAAGCGGGTACAATTCCAACCCATATTACAAAAAAATGGTTTTGCATACCTAAAATTTCTTAATAAATAAATACGAGAAATTTACATGAGGGTTACAGTGAGAAAAGAAAAAAAAGAAGATGTTATATAAAATTATTTCATCGGTGTTGATTATTTCGTCGTTTTTTTATAAATCTAACCCCCCTGCTCCAAAATTTTCATTTTCCCATCAATTTATGTCCTTTCTCTGCATAATATTATTCTAATATTGTAATTTATTATTGAAACTTCACTTTGACCAGGTGTTAACATATATAGAAAATTAGAATGTTATTGAAGATTAGGATGTTATTTAAGTAGTAGTCATTTGAGATTTAATTTTATTGGCACTAATATAATTAAGACCAACAATCATGGACATTGAATTCCTCTCCTGATTAAACTTAGTTCGTGTTTACAAATCAATGTCGAAAGAACATCTCAAAATTGCACAAATTAATGGTCCAGTCGTGTTCCGTAATTTAAAGATCTTCGATACTTTTGAAGTTAAAAACCTTGAAATTTGAAACTTTAAGTTGCTTTTTGTATATACCGAAAAACAAAAGGGACAAATTAAATAGGTTCTTGTACAAACAAGAAAAGCGAGTTATTTAAGAATCTACTATTTAGACATAGAAAAATCATAAAGAAGCTGCTGTTGAAATATCCAAAATCATCTCTAATCGATCAAATTCCATCAGTCCTGTATAAAAGAAAAAATCAGGAAGCAAACAATTAGCACAAATAAAAATAAAACACTGCACAAATTTAACTGAGCAATGTCAACAAAGCATCTGATAGATTAAAATTGTATACTACACAGTAATTCATATCACCTAAGGTACTTCACCGTTTTATTCTGAATCCGGTCGGTTCGTTATATATTAGCTCGGATCTTAAAGAGCCCTGCACATTACATGCCTGAGCTGGATTGGCCTAAATTCTGATCGGACGGCCCGATTCAACTCAAATAGTGTGGTAATGCAGACAAAATGGCACTAAGAAGAGAAAATGAGTGATTTCAAGTTAGGCAGCCCATAAATTGAATCAAATACAAAAGCCTTTTGAGGATCCAATAAAATCAACACTGGACAAGACAAAATTAGAACAAAAGATTATTCTGTTTAATTGAATTTATAATTTAATAGACTTAAAACATTTCAATTAATAAACCAACATACCAAATGACCGACAAGTTAATAAAACACCAAGTAATACATAGAAATCACAATATATTATAAAACATAAGCAAACAACAAATGTACCTGAAGGCCCAACAATAATTTTTTTGTGGGCTGACTTTGCCCTAAATGTGTTTAACCTTTTTCTAAACTAATGCACAATCTGTTGTATATATTATATCTTCTTCTTATTTGTGTTATTTCTTTTTTCTTTTTCTTGTTCTTTGGAAAGGTTAGATCTTTTTTCTTATTGAATTCACATTTCTAAACCACTATCACGTTTCCTAATTCTATTTTACTTTTGACTGATGTGAAAATAGTCAGTAGACTAATTAGAAGGTTTTGTAAGATATTTGGAAGTTTCTAATAAAACGGGCAATAGCATTTTTTTTCAAAAAAAATTATGGGGGATCTGGTACCAGAGGGTTAGTCACTTAACATATTAGGATAGAATTTGGGTAAGGGTTAGTCAACTAACTCTCTTACTTTTTTTGTCTTTCTTTCTATATTTTCCCTTTTTATTTCGGAAGCAGTGCATTATTGGTTTGCAATCACATACTAAATCAATCTATCATTTTATCCCCTCGGTATCTGACCACCAGATCTACAAATGGTCATTTTTTTTGTTCTTTTGTTCTTCACTCCTGGGCCCAGCTGTAGCGACCCCATGTCCTTCAAATTGAGGATCGAACTGTGGCCCGTTTGCCCGATCCGCTTATTCTTCCAATCCTTCGTCCTTTGAATACAAGCACCTGACAAATGGATGGTACATTGGAAACTTTCATCTAAAAATTATTTGCAATTCTGGATGTAAAACAGCAAAGCAATGATGAAATAGTATTTTGCTAAGAAAATAGAGAAGAATGCAAGAAAACAGGTTGTAAGTCCTTGGCAGGGTGATATATAGGCAGATAGCCTGTATTGGAAGAATCAAATACCACCTTAAAAGAATTGGATATAGCAAATTGATACACAAGTTCTATAATTTTGAAGATCCTTCGTAATAAGTTGTGGCACTGGCACCACCAAAATTGGAGATCCAATAAATGAATGGCTTCACTTATCCTATTCATGTCCCTTTTTTTAAGGGTTCAGTGGTAATTGCACAAGTAAATGGATACCTTTGAAAGATTCGGAAATTGTGATTGTAAATCAATTGATAGGGGTAAACTTGAGGGCCTAAGACTAATTGGTCAAATTTGAAAAAAAAATAAAAAAGAAATATTTCGAATTATATTCGTAGATTTTTAACTGCTGCTTACATCAGCAAACTACACTCCACTTGTCAGTGAAAAATAACTTCTACAGTTGTTTCTATATGGAAAATGCCACACAAGAACATCAATTCTGATTGCATGTCAGAAATTCCACAAAAAACTCGTCTCATTATCCCAAAAAAAAAAAAAAACACTATCCTCCATTTTTACCAGCAGCAAAAGAAGTCACAGTGATTAGATTTGAGAATTTTGTGCAATGAAATAAGAACAAAATTTTTTACCCTTTCATACCACATGAAACTATATGTCAGCCTAACAAACAAACAAAGAAAGTACTAAACTAAATAATGTAAACAGAGACAACTAAATACCCTCAAAATATTTTTAATATTCAACAGACAAAGTTCACTAGCAAAAAATATGGATATATTATGATCTAAGGGGTGAACAGACTCTATCTCCTTGTGAAAATTTAGATAACTAAGAAACCCTAAAATTTAGATGATCCCGATCTTGTTTGCCACATCAAGCGGATCAAAGTCTGGTGTTACCCTTACATAAACTTTCTTCGTACCATCAGGCCTGCATTCAACAAAACAGGATGTAAAATAATCAGCACAAATTAAATTAGAACCCTAAAAAAATTTAACTGAACAAAAAAGCATCAGAAATTGAATCAAATACAAAACCCTTTTGAGGATCCAATAAAACAAACACTGGACAAGACAAAATTAGCACAAAAGATTATTCTGTTTAATTGTACATATAGTTTACCAACATACAATGACCCACAAGTTAATAAATCACCAAGAAAAACATAGAAACCACAAGAGTATTGACCTTCTTGTCAGCACGGATATCTCGACAATAAACACAATGGTATTAGTGTCCTCAATTTTCTTCATAGCCGACTCTGTTGTGAGAGGATATTTAAGGGTCTGGTATTGGTCAAGCTTGTTCCTCCCGGGTGCACTCTGCCGGGGATACCTAGGGGATTCTTCAAAGTGTGGGGCCGGTGGATAATAATTAAGCATTAATTTCCTTACTATAAATTAGGAGTGGGAATGTTAATTTTATTTCAATTTATTTGCTGTAAGTTTGATAAATAATGATTTTTTGTTTCCTCCAACATCTTATGTGTAAAATTTTATAGTTTAAAGAATGTACTGTATTTTGTTTGGCTGTTATATATAACAATTTTAAAAATAAAAGACGCCACAAGAGATGGTTTCAAGAATATATATATATCTGTACTATTGAAAAATAGTCAATATAAAGCTACTTGCTAGTCTTATATATAGACATCATTTTTCAGCTATTTATAAGATGGCGCATTTTTATCATCAAAAGTTTGCTTCTTACCTAAATTATCGCATAGCAAATAAATGAACCCAATCCAATAGAAAATGCAAATTTCATTTTTGAGTGGTGCTCTTCGGAGGATACATAAAATCTTTGAATCACCGGAATTCTAATTAATTGACCTATTAAGAGAGTTTGAGTCGAATAAAATTCAGTAATT
Organism: Carex myosuroides; assembly: GCA_028015225.1. Lineage (NCBI taxonomy): Eukaryota > Viridiplantae > Streptophyta > Magnoliopsida > Poales > Cyperaceae > Carex > Carex myosuroides. Next base: position 7,065,749 of record CM051465.1, read on the forward strand.
AACGGAAATGTGGCATTAAATAACACTTCTGTCCTTTCATTAGATATATTTATTTACTGCTGCAACAAATCACCAGTACGTACAATTCTACCACCACGTACAACTCTAGCTATTTGCCAAAAACAAAAACAATAAAATCAATTCACGCAAATCTATTTACATCAAATTTTTAGCATTAACATTTTTACTATATTAACTTATAACACTACTACATAAAAACACTTCACCGTGGCTTCAAATCGCTATCCGCAATCGGGTTCCGAACCGATGTCTATCACCCCGATAGGAAATGTATACACAAACACAATAAGAATCAAAGACTTTTCGCAAGGATAAAAGCGCAATGATGACGGTACTCCGTTGCGAAAAGTACCGTCGCAAATAGAAAAATCACGTTTATGACGGTACTCCGTCGCGAAAAGTCACTTTTTATCCTTGCAAAAAGTCTTTGATTCTTGTTGTGAAATGCCATCGGCTAGAACCGATGATGTTTAGCTCCAACGCCATTAGTAGGAAATAAGGGACAGATGGGAATAATAGTTTTTCGGTCGTTAAATAAGCCGTTTAATATAGAAACCCCATCGGATCTACTTTGGTAATAAACCGATGGCGATCCAACATACGGTGTTTGATATTTGACACCCTTGATCCTTCAATGCCATCTCTTGCGTTGGCAGATGTCACTTACACCATCCGTTTTACTGCGTTGGTGTCACACCCCAGATTTTGACCGTCCGGAGCGTGATTATAACATCATCATCGCACTTTTTCTTGGCCCGTCAACCTACGTCACAACATAAAGGAAAACAAAATAACAAAATGGAGTCAGCTACAAAGCTCAGTAACCGGTTATTTAACGACGTGTTTCTCTATAATTGGCTTAATTTAACAACCATTCAAACAGGCCGCCACAAAAATACACATCAAATTATGTATGCATATTTAACCAGCGATAGCATGCTAGTCTAGGTTATCCGTACAACAAATCGCATCATATTCACACGTGTGTAATCTCTGTCACAGGCGATTTCCACATTCTCATAACACAATTCCTTAAAACGCAAATGAAATCCATCCAACATTGGAAGACCGTCAACCCATTGGGAAGTCCAACCAACAGTGGGAGGCTACAATCACAAATCAAATTCCAACCTCAGACCCGCTATTCCGTTAAATGCCAATACGGAAATACAGATTATAGAGAAGTCCGGTTACCTGATAGCGAGACATTCGGAATTTCAAATTGGCTTGCAACGAAGTCGGAATCACTACAAGGTCATAGGCGGAATTCGAATCGGAGATTGAAATCGAATAGCAAAATAATTGTCACGGAAAACTTTCTTTATTTCTTTCTATTTTCCATTTCCTTTTCTCTCTTTAATACATTTTAAGATTTTGGAATATAATTAATTAGCTGATATTTTTATAAATGGAGATGAGTCGTATATCCTATGAATGGAGATCAGCATATTACTTTGTGAATGTAATGAGTAGTAAGATTCATTGTGCGTGAAAGTCTGAGAAAGAAAAGAATTAATTTGATACCATGAAGAGTATAAGAATTTATAAGTAAATAATTAACGGAAATAGATAGAGATATATAAACCGGAGACATGCCAACCTATTAATTAATTACAGCTTGCATACGAAGGGGTGCATTATCAAAATAACGGATAAAATGAGAAACAAAAATATAAAAAGAAAATAATATGATTTGTAATAATTATAAACTAATGTTTCCTCCGAAGGACATTGATGAAAAATTTCTCAACATAAATAATTAACGGAAATAAATAGAGATATATAAACCGGAGAGATGCCAATCTATTAATGAATTACAGCTTGCATACGAAGGGGTGCATTATCAAAATAACCGATAAAAATCAGAAACAAAAATATAAAAAGAAAATAATATGATTTGTAATAATTATAAAACTTATGTTTCCTCCGAAGGACTGTCACACCCCAAATCACGGGTATAACAGCCTGCCGCGTATATTCATTCAGACATATACGCAAGGCAGTGGATCTTTTATATGCATTACCAATAACGCCATTACATAATAACCATATCCCAATATTTCTTACAATAGTGGATAGGAACCCTAAGAAACCCTAATTAAAGAACAAATTTAATAAACCAATTAGTCATAACAATAGTGGATAGGAACCCTAAGAAACCCTAATTTCTCATATTTGTTAAAAATCAGATTTTGCTTTAAGACTTTCGTTAAATTCAGTTTAATCGAAACCAAATCAACCTTTTGAACAAACAAAAACCTTTTCATTTTCTTTTACTAAATTAAATTGTTAGGTTAGATAAGATATTCCAACTTGTCCCTGTGGAGACGATCCCTAAGTACTACTTGACAATGTTGTACACTTGCAACCGAATTGAGTATAACTAGGATTTATTACTTGTATTGCAAAATCCACATCAAGTTTTTGGCGCCATTGCCGGGGACAACGGTGAATATTATTTCAGACCTAAGTAATTTAGTTAGTAATTGTTTTTAATTTTCTTTTGCTTTCTTTCTCTCTCATTTTTCAGGTTGAAATCTGGCAGAAGAACCTCCAACCCCGGAAGCCACAGATTTGGTTGAGTGGTTCTCTAGGAAATGATCAACTCATCTTTTCTACGAGAGACGGAACAAACACCCAACAAGGGGACCTTTCTTGAGTATAAATCCACGCCGGTTAGACATGTCGGCCGGAAATGAAAATGTTCGTTTGGAAAACCTTCAAAGAGAACGGGATCAGATGGCCAATGAACTTCAACTTTTGCGAGCAGCCGCCCTAGATAGACAAAACATTGAAGCAGCCGATGCCAATCGGCCCTTGAGAGACTTTACAGCACCTAGGGCTGAGGAAATTCACCTTGGTTATACGGCACCTACTATCAATGCTGAAGAATACCAAATCCCGCCAGCATGGGTTAGCATGGTGCAGCGCAATTTGTTCCATGGTCTACCTCACGAAGACGCGACACAGCATTTAGCCAATTTTGAAGAAATCTGCAGCACAATTAAGGTACAAACTGTTTCTCCAGAAAATCTTAAAGTTATGGCCTTCACTTTTTCTCTTGCAGATAAGGCTAAAAGTTGGATAAGAGGCCAACGAACCAAGAACATGAATACTTGGCCTAAGGTGGCAAATGCTTTTCTCAACAAATTTTTCCCGCCATCCAAAACAAACTCCTTGCGCCATCAAATACACAATTTCCGACAGAAAGGAGAATAAACTATGAGCGAGGCGTGGGAGAGGTTTCAAGAACTGCAAAGGTGATGTCCCCACCATGGTATCGAGGGGTGGAATTTATTGCAGATCTTCTACAACAGCCTTCTGCCACAGGACAAGGGTATGTTAGACGTAGCTGCTGGAGGTAGTCTCATGAATAAAGGGGCTATTGATGGATACAAGTTGGTTGATGACATGGCTCTCAACCAAAGCCAATGGCACAACCCTAGGGAGACACCGATCATCCTGCAGCGGGGAATGAAGGAGGTGGATTCGAACCCAAATTTGGCTGCAGAAATTGCCGCTTTGAATCGTAAAATTGATCAAATGAGCGTAAATTCGGTAAGCAATTCCTCTCCTCTTCCTTGTTCAATTTGTGGTGGTACCGATCATCTAGCAATTAATTGTGGTGTAAGTAATGAGGTTAGATTTGAGGAAGTGAATGCAATTAACCAAGACAATTTCAAACCAAATAACAATCCTTACTCCAATACTTACAACCCCGGTTGGAGAAATCACCCAAACTTTTCGTGGAGACAAAATGACCAACCAACCCAAGGAAACCAAAACAACCAAGGTAACTGAAACTTTAATAGACCAAATCAAGGTTATGGTAACCAAGGGTATGGTTCTAATGCACAACCAAAGTCCAATCTCGAATTGATGATGGAGACTTTCATGACAAGTCAAAACCAAAAGTTTGATGAATTGACCAAAAAGGTAGACATGTTGGCAACTCAAAACAAATTACTTGAAAACCAAGTTGCACAACAAGCTACACAATTCTCTCGCCAACCGGGCACCCTTCCGCCAAAACCCGAGAACAATCCCAAGGATGTCAAGGCGGTTAGGCACATGCTTCGCAGCGGTACGCAATATGAGGATCCACCTATGACAAATGGTGACTATGTACAACCGCAAGGTGAAGAGACACGAGGAAATGACGAGCTCATCTCCACACATGAGGATTCCGCCTCAAAGGAAACTACACCAATTACACCAAGCGACCACGCGGAACAAGCAAAGCCATCTCAAAGTAAGATGCCAAAGGTAAATGCACAGGTACCTCCTTACATCCCTCCTCACAAATAAGCACCTTTTCCTGGTAGATTTAAGAATGAGAAAACCGACAAACAATTTGGCAAATTCCTTGAAATGTTGAAACAATTGCATGTGAACCTACCATTGACTGAGGTAATGACCCAAATGCCGGTTTACACCAAATTTTTCAAGGACATTCTTTCAAATAGGCGTAAACTTGAAGAAGTACAAATGGTATCCTTAGACACCAACGGTAGTGCCTGGTAATGAATGAATTGCCCAAAAAGTTGGATGATCCGGGTAAATTTTCCATACCATGTTCAATAGGAAATGTCCAATTTAAACGTGCACTATGTGATCTAGGAGCAAGCGTAAGTCTTATGCCAAAGTCGGTGTGGGATAGGCTAGGTGTTGGAGAACTTAAGCCAACTAGAATATCTCTTCAATTGGCAGACCAATCGGTTAAGTTACCTTTAGGAGTGGTAGAGGACTTGCCAATTCAAATTGGAAAGTTCTTTGTACCAATAGATTTTGTTGTGGTTGACATGGATGAGGACCCTCATACACCACTCTTGTTAGGTAGACCATTTCTCAATACAGCAAAAGCTGTAATTTATGTCCATGATGGAATTATAACAATGAATATTGGTGAAGAAAAATTAACCTTCGATATCAAAAGATCTATGAGATATCCATCTAACGATCAAAGCGTTTTTAGTGTTGATATTCTTGATAGGTTGATAGATGAAGAGCTCATGAACAACTTGGAGAAGGGTTCCTTCGAGTATTGGATGGATCAGGAGTGCGAAAAAGTTAACATAACGAGTTCTGTGGATGTCTTTGCGGCCCGAAACAACAGTTCTTGCGGTCCGCAGGACTTTCAGACAGAGAAGGACGAAAATCGCATAACCATTGCGGCCCGCAATGAAACCTATTGCGGCCCGCAACATCTTCAGACAAAACACCTGACTCAAACAGTGTTCATTGCGGCCCGCAATGAATCCATTGCGGCCCGCAATCATCCCTTCCAGAACAACAAGGAACCTATTATAAGCCTGATTTTTCAAGTTTCAACCGCTGAGATCCTTCCTAACTTTGCCGAAACCTTAAAGGATGCACCCGAGGTTGAACTAAAGCCATTGTCTTCAACCTTACGATACGAATACCTTGGTCCAAACCAAACCTATCCTGTTATTGTCAACGCATCTCTAAACCAAGACCAAACCTCACAACTTCTGCAAATATTAAGGATGCACCAAAAGGCCATTGGATACACATTAGATGATCTCAACAGAATCAACCCTTCTATTTGCATGCACCGGATCTTGATGGAAGAAGGACACAAACCAACCATTGAAGGCCAACGGAGATTGAACCCGAACTTAAGCCAAGTCGTGCTCAAAGAGATACACAAGCTACTTGACGCCGTCATTATCTACTCTATCTCTGATAACAAATGGGTGAGCCCAATCCATGCGGTGCCAAAGAAGGGAGGAACAACGGTGATAGAAGGGAAGAATGGCGAATCATCTCTTTCTCAACAAATGGCGGGCTTAAATCCAGAACTAGGCATGCCGCCATACGAGGAGGAAGACTTACCGGAAGGCCTTCTCAATCAAGGCTTTCACGATCTCAACACAAATCCTCTCTATGGTGGACAGCGGCTTAAACATTTCATTCATGATGAACCGATCATCGAAAAGGAGGCAATTGCCCTCGATGATCCACCACCTTCAAACTGAGCCTCAACAAGTCGAGCTCCCAACGTTAAACCGAGCAACATCTTGTGAGTTTCTATTTTTTTTTTTTAAATTTTCTCTTCTAGTATAGATTGACACATTGAGGACAATGTTTTGTTTAAGCTGGGGGGAGGGTTAAATGAAAAACTGAAATTCACAATTGTATCTTGCATTTAGTTTAGGCATGTTTAAATTTTTTGTTTAAAACTAGGGTTTTACCTAACCTTGAATAGGGTTCAGTCTGACTTGTTAGGATGTTTACCTAGTTTTGTGTCATGCATTTTTGTTGATAAATTTGGGTGATTGACAATAATTAGGAGTAGTCATGCATAATTTTTTTGTTGAATTTTTTGTAAAACCCTTGGAATAATTTGAAATGACCACATAATTTGGCGAAAAACTTTGTGGAAATAAAGGTGTATGAAATTAGGACATTTGGAATTTAAATTGATTAGAGAAGCTATTTAGATTTGAGAATTTTAAGTTTGGAAAAATTGGGATATCCACAAGTATGAAAGAATACTTAGGGATGTGTGTATTCATGATATATGCGTAAATGTTGAGAAATTGGGTAAAATTGAAAATTTTGGAAAATAAAATATGACTCCAATGACCTATGTTACGGCTTCATGACGTACTTTTGGTTATGAGTCTGTAGCACTCCTGCTCCACTAGTCTCCCGATAAAATTGACATTCATGTTAGTGGAAGGGTGGATTATGAGCATGCAAAGCACCCTTGAATTAGAACGGTTGGGTACGGTTAACTACTTGTAACCAACCGGTGCTTAAATGAGGATGGGGAAAATAGTGCTAAATCATAAAAGAAAAAATCAAAATGAGAAAATCAAAAGCAACAACAAAAATGAGAATATGCATGTATCAACACACGTAGTCCGCAAAATTTCTAACCTAAGTTTGATTCAAGCTTGGGAGAATTTGAAAATTCCACGTTTAAGATAGCATTTCTTTTAATCAATTTGGGTAGACAAAGTTCATAAACTCTAGGCCTTTAAGGAAATAAAAGTTAGAGTAATCGAATTGTGGGTTGAGTCATAATTATCCGAGGGTTAAATTTGAAAATTGGGAAATTTGCATGAGGATTTTTAATTTTTGGCAAGATCATACAAATTTTTCATTTGAGAAATATACTTGATATATGGTGTATTAAAGAGATCGAATATTAGTCAAGTTAGGTTTTGCTTGCGGACAAGCAAAGTTCAAGCTTGGGGGAATTTGATAAGCTAAAATTATATCTATTGAAACCTAGGATTTGTTATGTGAATTAAGCCAAGTTTTGTTGAGATTAGGTTTGATTAGGTTAGAAATGTCTGAAAGTTCAAGTTACTGCCCTAGTTATGTTTATTTTACAGGTAATCAAGTGCTTGGAGCTTAACGGAGCAAAACGGGTGATTTGTAGCAAGTCAGCACGAAGATTGGAGCAACTGTCAATGTTGTTGCGGCCCGGAATAAAACCCATTGCGGACCGAAACAAAATAAGTCAGAGCCTAATTCCTGCACATCCATTGCGGCCCGCAATGAACTCATTGCGGCCCGCAATGACTTCTACAGTTTTCTGTCAAATTAACTGCACATCTATTGCGGCCCGCAATGAAATCATTGCGGCCCGCAATGACTTCTACAGTTTTCTACACGACAAATTAACTGCACATCCATTGCGGCCCGCAATGACTTCTACAGTTTTCTGCACGGCAAACCATAACTGCCTCCACTCATTGCGGCCCGCAAGAGACTTATTGCGGCCCGCAATAAGTCGGTTCAGCGCCCGAATTTGCTATTTTTAGTGATTTCTTTTGAGATTTTGTGAGGGGTATAAATAGGAAACTTGTAAAACAGATGGGTGACGTTTTTTTAGACAGAATTTCTGGTTTTAACAAGGAGAAGAAGGAAGAGAGAAAGAGAGAGAAGAAGGAAGAAGAAGAACATCATCGATCAACCGGTTTTATTATTTTCTTTCCTTTGGAACTCTTTAACTCTTTTAATTTCATTTGTGCTTTAGCCATGACTGGCTAGAGGCTTTTCTAGGGTTAATTAGGGCTGTACTTGAAACTTTTGTTATGATTTAGTTGGTTTATTTTATATGTTCTTGTTCTTTGTTATGATCTATTATTTATTTTAATTGATTGTGAAGACTTAATCGAAATCGTATGAAATCTTAGGATTTGGTATTTGCAATTGAGAAATTGAATATTAAGTCCTGACCATAAAGAATAGGGTATTTGATAGGCTAAGTACCGAGAGGTGACGCTTGTCTTATACGGGCTTTGCCTAATAGTTTAGACAAATTGTGCCAAGTACCGAGAGGTGAAAGACGATTTTCTAGATTAATTGGGACAGTAAGAACTTAATGACTTTAGATTAGCATAGCCAAGTACCGAGAGGTGACGTTTATTCTAATTTGAAGATGGTATTAATATAGAAATATCACTTTGTACCTACAACCTTCAACTGTGCCTTCATAATTAAAAGAACAAATTTAATAAACCAATTAGTCATAACAATAGTGGATAGGAACCCTAAGAAACCCTAATTTCTCATATTTGTTAAAAATCAGATTTTGCTTTAAGACTTTAGTTAAATTCAGTTTAATCGAAACCAAATCAACCTTTTGAACAAACAAAAACCTTTTCATTTTCTTTTACTAAATTAAATTGTTAGGTTAGATAAGATATTCCAACTTGTCCCTGTGGAGACGATCCCTAAGTACTGTTGAGTATTTTAGGTATGGTGTTTTTGTACTCTTTTGCCTTTAATATTTATAAAACCTTCGTACTCAATAAATAGGTTAGTTGCAAGCGCACAACCTATCGATTGTAGTATTTAGGTGTCGATCCGCAGGGAGATAGGGAAATACCAATTTTTAATAAATAAAACTACTTCTAAACTAAACAATAAAAAGTAAAAAGGGGGGTTTTGTGTAAAATCGTTGTTTGAAGGAAGATTAAAGTAATTAAAAGTTCGTAACAAAAAGCAATAAAATTGGGTGACAATCAAGTTTGAGAAGTCTAGGGGTATTCGGTCCACAATCCCTTTGCTAATTCTATCTACTCAGTTTGTTTAAATTCATGTTTGATTATGACGAGGTTTCTAACCTAAGTTAGCCTTTGGAACAAATATTAATACGGATACTTTGGGTGGACGGATTAATGTGCCTCGAATTCTAGGGCTGTCACTAACCTAGAGGGATATTTAATCACGTGCTTCAAATGTATATATCGATATTTGTTCTAAGGTATCTCAATCAGGATTTGGCTTCACCGCTAAGTCCTTCACCGAACCTAACCTTAATTTCTATATTTCTAGATTTGAATAACAAAGTACGGTCGCTTCTAATCCAAATCCCAAGGTATTTGCAATCACAATTTATACTATCCTATATGATCCTAATCTACTTTTAATCAAGAAGACTTAAGCGGGACGCTACAAGTCAAGCACAACAAGTTGCACTATCCTATATGATCCTAATCTACTTTGGGTCTAAATGATCAAAGCGGGACGCTACAATTCAAGCATAAATCATGGAACATCACAAATGATAAATCACAGAAATTAACATCAAATCAAACAATCATAATAAAAACTAAAATCCGAGTAAAATAGAATTAAACAAGTTCATGCTACATGACCTAAACCCCTAGAAAGAGAACTACTCTCTCTTGGAGAGATCCATAACAAAGATTGGCAAAAAACAATAAGAAATAAGATAAAGAAATGATTACACCCTTTCTTAGATCTAAAACCTCGATCTTGCCGACTCCTTGCTTGAATCTTCTTCTTCTTCTTCCTTGGAAAGCTTCGAGAATTTCTGCAGGATTTCTCTCTCTCAATTTGTGAAAAAATGGATATAATAATGGATGATGGATATTGGATGAAATTCTTCTCCTTTTATAGCCAAAGGCCTTGCCCAATTTAGAGGATAGAAGTGGAGTTAGTGGGTGCACTCCTCAGACTGCCATGTCTATTATTGGCCTTCTAAAACGTGTTCCTTGTTGGCCAAAAATAGAAGAGCTCTTGAAAATGCGAATTTCTGGCTGTCTGCGAGTCCAGTGCGTCTGCACTGGTGTGAGTGCGTCCGCACTGGGTCGCACTGGCTCCAACTTTCCTTTTTGTTCCAAGTTTCATTTTCTGGATTTTCTGCAAATTTTCCTGAGTGCGTCCGCACTAGCATTTAACTTTCTATTTTCTCAAGAATCTGAAGATTTCAAAAATAGGTTAAGTGCTGAGTGCGTCCGCACTGGATGTGAATGCGTCCGCACTGGCCTTGAATCTTCTGTTTTTCTAGAAATTCCGGAAGTTGCAAAAATCGGCTAAGTAGCGAATGCGGATGACCCCACTCGCACTGAAGCTGAGTGCGTCCGCATTACGCTCGAACTTTTCGTCTGTGAGGTCTGCGATGCTGGAAAATTGGCTAAGTACTCAGTGCGTCCGCACTGTCTGGGAGTGCATCCGCATTGGGCGGTTTTTTTTCATTTTGCACTGTTTTCTGCATTGAAACATCGAGCGAACGCAATAACTTGATTCTTGGTGTATTATATTCGCTTTATATCCAAAATACAAGATATTTGGTGTTATTTTATGATAAATATTAGATCGACGGTGTATATAAAATACACCTATCAAATACCCCCAAGCTTGAACTTTGCTTTGTCCCCAAGCAATATTTAAATTTGAACTACAATTCGATCTACAATTCAACCCTATATCAAGTACATATTTCTCAAAATGAAAAACTTGTATGATCTTGCCAAAATTTAAAAACCTTCAAGCATATTCCCCAAATCCCAAGTTCAACCCTCGAATAATTATTAATCAACCCACAATTCGATTACTCTAACTTTTATTTCCTTAAAGGCTTTGAATTTGTGAACTTCGTATACCCAAATTTAAAAGATATGCCATTTGAAATGTAGAATTTTCAAAATACCCCCAAGCTTGAATCAAACTTGGGTAAGAATAATTATGGACTTCGTGTGTTGATACATGCATATTTTTTTGCTTTTGATTTTCTCACTTTGAACGCTTTTTCACAATTTTAGCACTATTTTCCCCATCCTCATTTAAGCACCGGTTAGTTACAAGTAGTTAACCATACCCAACCGTTCTAATTCAAGGGTGCTTTGCATGCTCTTAGTCTAACCCTTCCACTAACACGAATGTCAATTTTATCGGGAGACTAGCGGAGCAAGAGTGCTAAGGACTCATAACCATAAGTACGTCATGAAGCCGTAGCATAGGTCATTGGAATCTCATTTTTATTTTCCAAAAATTTTCAATTTTATCTAATTTTTCAACATTTATGCACATATCACGAATACACACATCCTAAGTATTCCTTCATACTTGTGGATATCTCAATATTTCCAAAATATAAAATCCCAAATATAAATAGCTTCTTTAATAAATTTAAATTCACAATGTCTCAATTTCAAACACCTTTATTTCCACATAGTTTTTCGCCAAATTACATGGTCATTCAAATTATTCTAAGGGTTTACCGAAAATTATTCAAAATTTCGCATCAATACTCCTAATTTTGCCAATCACTCAAATTTATCAACAAAATGCATGACACAAAACTAGGTAAACATCCTAACAAGTCGGACTGGACCCTATTCAAGGTTAGGTAAAACCCTAGTTTTAAAAAAAAAAAATTAAACATGCCTAAACTAAATGCAAGATACAATTGTGAATTTCAGTTTTTCATTTAACCTCCCCCCAGCTTAAACAAAACATTGTCCTCAATATGTTAATTCATACTAGAAGAGGAAATAAAATAATAAAAAAATAGAAACTCACAAGATATTGCTCGGTTTAACGTCGGGAGCTCGACCTGTTGAGGCTCAGTTTAAAGGTGGTGGATCATCGAGGGCAATTGCCTCCTTTTCGATGATCGGTTCATCTTGAATGAAATGTTTAAGCCGTTATCCATTGACTTTGAATGAACCCGGTCTTTCGCTCCAGATTTCGAAGGCACCATGGTCGAAAACTCGTGATACTCGATATGGTCCTTCTTGAAAACTTCTTTCGATGTGTTTGTCGTGCCAATGCCTTGTCTTCTCTTCTTGGTTCAAGGCGGCATTGATTATGGTGGGATGTGTCTCATTTGAGCTAAGAGATTCGTACTTGAGGGTTGTTGGCAATGGTTTGAGTTCGACCTTCGGTGGCGTTGTGCATGTTGTTGCACTACTTTGTGCATTTAGGGAGATGGTTCCAACCTCTTCAAGTTTCTTTTTGTTTGACAATATTTCTTTGAGAAACTTGACATACGTTGGCATTTGTGCAATTGCCTCGGTGAAAGGTATGGTAATGTTCAGTTTTTTCAATTGTTCAATGAATTTGGCATATTGTTGGTCTAATTTGTTCTTCACCAACCGCTGTGGAAAATGTATGAACCTATGAGGAGGAACATACTTTGGAGTTTCAGATTTTTGTACCTTTGTGGAGTTAGAATTACCCGTTGTTTGATGCTTTTCCGATGTTGTTGCAATTGGTGGATCAATTGGTGCGGCTGAAATCGGTTCAGATTGTGTGGATTGAGGGAGTCCTTTTGGTTGGATTGGTTCATCGTTAGCTGGAATCTTTGGTCCATCATATTCCTTGCCACTCCTCAAAGTCACAGCATTCGCATACTCTCTTGGATTGATGTCGGGTTTGCCCGGAAATGTGCCTTGTTGACGAGAGGACGAAGATACTTGTTGTGCTATGTGTGTCTCTAACATCTTTGTTTTAGTTTCTAAAAACTCAAACCTATTGTTCAAATTCCTCAAGGAATCCGAAATTTCGGTATTGGTGTTTCTTTGTTGGTTCATGAACTCGTTTTGAGAGATCACAAGGCCCTCTATCATTTTTTCTAGTTTGTTGTTTTGAGGAGGTCTTTGGTACGAGTTTTGGTTTGACCAGTTTTGGTATTGATTGGAATTACCTTGGTATTGATTGGAGTTGTCATTTTCAGTCCTCCATTTGAAATTTGGATGGTTCCACCTTGTGTTAGGGTCGTAAGCATTTGAATTGAAATTATCATTTGGCCTAACCTTATTGTAGATCGGGTCATTCCTCTTATCACCTTGATTGTAAAACATAGAGTTTACTTGCTCTACTTCCTCTCCTTCCATAAGGACATGGCAATCGGTGGTGACATGAGTCGCCTCCCCACAAATACCGCATGAAGCCTTCTTTGTCACTGATTTGGCATTTTGCATTTGTGCCATTTGATGTTGCAAGGCTTCCATTTGGGCTCTCAAGACGGTAACTTCGTCGGTTTTCAAGACCCCCGGTGTGGTTTGGGTTCGCCCACCTCTTTCGGCCGTCCATTCCCTTTGGTTGATCGCCATATCTTCAATCATTAGCATGGCTTGTTCGGGATCCATCTTCGACATGTTTCCTCCTGCGGCTGAATTCAAGTGAGTCTTGGTAGCTATCGTGCAACCTGCAAAGAAAATTTGAAAAAGCAATCACATATCAAGGCCATGGTTTGGGCACAAGCATTGTAGCTCTGCCCATCTATCCCATGCCTCGGTCAAAGACTCTCCCTCGGCTTGTTTGAACGTCGTGATCTTCGTTCGGAAGTGCTGGGTTTTGGATGGAGAGAAGTATTTTCCTAAGAATAACTTCTCCATGTCGTCCCATGTCCTTATGTGGTCGCGATTCACGGTCCTGAGCCATGTTCTTGCATTATCTCGGAGGGATAGGTGGAAGCATTTGAGCTTGAGGTTGTCTAGTTCTTCTCCTTCTCGAGCGAATGTGCCACAAGATTCTTCAAAGACCGCTAAATGGGCATGTGGATCTTCGTTTAGGGCTCCCCCAAACTGACTTTGGCTAAGCAAGTGGATGAGAGAGGGCTTGATTTCGCGCGGATCTTGGCCTTGAGGAATGAAACCGAAGCGGTGGCCTTGTTGGTGATTGCGGCCATTTCCGTTGTTGTTAGGATTGACACCGAAGAGGGGGTTGTTATTGAGAATAGGTGGAACATTGTTGTGTGGATGTGGTGGCGGTAGGTCGTTGTTCGGAGGAGGAGGTGGTGGATTGTTATTGAGATCGCGAAAGCCTTGGTTGATAAGGCCTTCCGGATAATCTTCCTCTCCGAAGTTACGAGGCATGCCTAGTTCGGGATCTAGACCCTCCATTGGTTGAGAAAGAGATGATTCGCTGGCTTTGATTTTCGCGGTTTGACTCCTTGTTACCGGTGCCAGCGCTCAAATCTATAAGAGAAGAATAGAGATGAGATGTGAAAGAGAGAGAATAGAAATAGAGAATAGTAAAGTGCAGAAAATTAAATAAGGAAAGTAAATATTTTTGGATTTTTCTAAATAAGGAAAGTAAATTTCAGAAATTGTAAAAAAAAGAAAATAAACTATTTTTGGATTTTTAATTTTCTGAAAAGGAAATAAAGTAAATAAGGAAACTAAGAATTAAAAGTACTTTTCTAAAATAGAAACTAGTATCTATCCTAAACTCCCCGGCAACGGCGCCAAAAAGCTTGTTGAGTATTTTAGGTATGGTGTTTTTGTACTCTTTTGCCTTTAATATTTATAAAACCTTCGTACTCAATAAATAGGTTAGTTGCAAGCGCACAACCTATCGATTGTAGTATTTAGGTGTCGATCCGCAGGGAGATAGGGAAATACCAATTTTTAATAAATAAAACTACTTCTAAACTAAACAATAAAAAGTAAAAAGGGGGGTTTTGTGTAAAATCGTTGTTTGAAGGAAGATTAAAGTAATTAAAAGTTCGTAACAAAAAGCAATAAAATTGGGTGACAATCAAGTTTGAGAAGTCTAGGGGTATTCGGTCCACAATCCCTTTGCTAATTCTATCTACTCAGTTTGTTTAAATTCATGTTTGATTATGACGAGGTTTCTAACCTAAGTTAGCCTTTGGAACAAATATTAATACGGATACTTTGGGTGGACGGATTAATGTGCCTCGAATTCTAGGGCTGTCACTAACCTAGAGGGATATTTAATCACGTGCTTCAAATGTATATATCGATATTTGTTCTAAGGTATCTCAATCAGGATTTGGCTTCACCGCTAAGTCCTTCACCGAACCTAACCTTAATTTCTATATTTCTAGATTTGAATAACAAAGTACGGTCGCTTCTAATCCAAATCCCAAGGTATTTGCAATCACAATTTATACTATCCTATATGATCCTAATCTACTTTTAATCAAGAAGACTTAAGCGGGACGCTACAAGTCAAGCACAACAAGTTGCACTATCCTATATGATCCTAATCTACTTTGGGTCTAAATGATCAAAGCGGGACGCTACAATTCAAGCATAAATCATGGAACATCACAAATGATAAATCACAGAAATTAACATCAAATCAAACAATCATAATAAAAACTAAAATCCGAGTAAAATAGAATTAAACAAGTTCATGCTACATGACCTAAACCCCTAGAAAGAGAACTACTCTCTCTTGGAGAGATCCATAACAAAGATTGGCAAAAAACAATAAGAAATAAGATAAAGAAATGATTACACCCTTTCTTAGATCTAAAACCTCGATCTTGCCGACTCCTTGCTTGAATCTTCTTCTTCTTCTTCCTTGGAAAGCTTCGAGAATTTCTGCAGGATTTCTCTCTCTCAATTTGTGAAAAAATGGATATAATAATGGATGATGGATATTGGATGAAATTCTTCTCCTTTTATAGCCAAAGGCCTTGCCCAATTTAGAGGATAGAAGTGGAGTTAGTGGGTGCACTCCTCAGACTGCCATGTCTATTATTGGCCTTCTAAAACGTGTTCCTTGTTGGCCAAAAATAGAAGAGCTCTTGAAAATGCGAATTTCTGGCTGTCTGTGAGTCCAGTGCGTCCGCACTGGTGTGAGTGCGTCCGCACTGGGTCGCACTGGCTCCAACTTTCCTTTTTGTTCCAAGTTTCATTTTCTGGATTTTCTGCAAATTTTCCTGAGTGCGTCCGCACTGGATCTTAGTGCGTCCGCACTGGCATTTAACTTTCTGTTTTCTCAAGAATCTGAAGATTTCAAAAATAGGTTAAGTGCTGAGTGCGTCCGCACTGGCCTTGAATCTTCTGTTTTTCTAGAAATTCTGGAAGTTGCAAAAATCGGCCACCTGATACGAGAAATCATAAATAGAGGTGATGTAAATATTTGTAAGGTTGACACAATCAGCAACACAGCTGATCCACTTACAAAGCCTCTTCGTCAAGCCAAGCATGAGATGCATACTGCCGCTATGGGTCTGAGACACATAGGCGACTGGCTGTGAGAATTTCTTAGGATCTGTGAGATCTTAGAAAATATAGAGACTTGTATAATTAGCAGGGCAATATGATTGGCTCTAGCTTAAGTGGGAGATTGTTAGTGTAATAATCTAGAAGTCAATCAAAGGATAATTTTATTCTATATGTATTTTGTTCATGTAATGGATGATTAATAAAATTATCATTTTGTTCTTTGAGTTTTATCGAATTATGAATCATTTTGAGTTCATGACTTGAAATTGTAAAACTCCATAATAGATGATAAATGCTCTTAAATTGTCACTAACCAAGGTAATTAGCAAAGAACACTAATTGACCAATTAAAGGTTAGTATGTGGATTAAATGATGGTTAAGTTTTACAAACTGTAGACAAGGAGTTGTCATTTTAATCACATAGATACATGTTAGAGAACATGGTATTTGACAGACCCTCAATGAAATATTATACGGAATTGTGTTCGTGTCATTAATATTTTTATTTAATGTTAAGTTCTAAAGTATGAGGTGGTTCGTCGTTTCCTACATAAGAAATGTATATTCGTGAGTGTTGTCTAACGCTATACGTAAAAAGTAGCTATAACGATGACATTTCAGTATACATGACTTTTGCAGAGGAGAGATGTTCACCAAGACTACTATTGTCCCTCGTATTTAATACGAGTGATAGTATCACTGGGCCCCTTGATAAAGTAGGATTATCTGTGCACGGTATGATTAAAGAGTTAATCATATTTGATAATCTACTTAAGATCGAGAAAAGATTAAGTTTGCAAGGATGACACATACCTACCTTGAAACTAATCTGATACTATGAGACATAAGAATTAACACGAGTAAATTGTTTACTGGATCGTGATATTGTATTGTACAACATCATCTGTGTCAATTGGGTAGTCATAATGCATTCTGCCAGGTGCCGCTTATGATTTATAGAATTAAAATGAGTTTTAATTCTATTGCCAACATAGCACAGATCCTATCGGGTCACACCAATAGGAAAGTAATCAGAGAAGTTTATGATTAATTATAAAGTGTTATAATTAATATAAATGTCATAGAGATGACAAGCTCAAACTAGATTAAATTTATAAGCGTGTACGACACGTTGTATAAATTTATCGCAACAACAGAATAGCAAGAAAATATAATTGTTCAGAATTGTTCAGAATGATTATATTAATATTAATTATGAATTAATATTTTGGGCCAAAAGCTCATTTGAATTTGGGCCTGATTTAAATTTAGAATTTAAATTAAAAGCCCAAATTGAAAGCCCAAAAGCCCAAATCGAAAGCCCAAATTAATCACATTGAATTATGGGCTCAATGGCAATTTGGTAAATACCAGATTGCTTAGAGGACATTTTGGTCGTTTACATTGCTTAGAGGGTAAGCAATGTAAATACCAGATTGCTTAGAGGGCATTTTGGTCATTTACATTGCTTAGAGGGTAAGTAATGTAAATACCACATTGCTTAGAGGGCATTTTGGTCATTTACGAACCTCCTCAAAAATGCCTATAAATAGGTGGGCAGGGGTAAGAGAAAGATATATATATACAAATACGAATTCTGATCTGATCGATTCGAACATATATTTTCTCTCTCCCGGTGTCTTTCTAGCAAATAGAGATTTGCGTAGAAAAGAAAGGAATACGTAATCTGATTACGTATATCTTGCGAGTTGTGAATAGTGTTTGAGCGAATAGTCGGTATAGTATTTCTGGCAAAAGAAATACCCATAGATTTATTGGGTTTATTTAATTATGTAAAGAAGGAAAATAATCTATCCAACTATTTAAAATTGAAGGATTCATTTGACAGAGATATTTATATGTTTTACTTACACTACACTGAAACTAGAGTTTCCACTTATTAGGATTCATTAGAACTTGGTCATTAATTAATGTAGCAGTTTGTTAAATGAACTATTTATTTTTATAGATACATTGATCAAATAATTTTAAAATTACAGTAAATTCGAGATACAGTGTAATTGAAACTAAATATAAATTATAAAATGTAAAATTATAGGTATACCCTCTTTCTATTATTTTGAACCGTCCGATTAGTAAACGTGCTTTAAAATTGAACAATGAAATTGGAGGACTGCAGGAAACGTTTCTCTTAATCTTCATGTAATTAAAATTAAAAGAAGAACATTTTAAAGTATTGCAGGGATGAACTCAAATCAATAAAAAATTTCATTTTTGGGTGGTGCTTTTGTTAGGATCCATCAAATCTTTGAACCACACCATCTGTTCAAAATTTTAAGGAAAGCAAATAAACTACCAGTGAAGCAACTTATTTACGTATCACATGAATACGCTATACAAAATCATTAACATATGAAGTACATAATTTGCTAATTAACCAGCTAAAATTGATACCCCAGTACCTTATTATTTTCTTTAGTTCTTTTCCTCAAATTACAACTCTCTCATAACATATATTTATAAGACTTTCAAGCCTTTTATTACCATCGAGACTAGCTCTTGGGCAGCACCCAGTAACCGAGTTCCATGAGCTATGCCAGAAGTTACACTGTAATGTGAAATATAACAACAACTGGGCCCAGAACCAGACCATAGATGTTGTCTCAGATGAAGAGGTGATTGGTAGTGCGGCTTATGGTCCCAAGAAGGAAACCTGTCATAATTGCGCAGCAAAGGTTGCATTGGATCAGCTGAAAGAGTTATTGAGAAATAACAAGTTGAGTCTGCCCCGTGAATAATAATTAAGCATTAGTTTCCATACTATAATTTAGGAGTGGGAATATTAATTTTATTTCGATTTATTTGCTCTAAGTTTGATAAATAATGATTTTGTGTTTCCTCCAACATCTTATATGTAAAATTTTATAGTTTAAAGAATGTATTGTATTTTGTTTGGCTGCTGTATATAACAATTTTAAAAATAAAAGACGCCACAAGAGATGGTTTGAAGAATATTATATCTGTAATATTGAAAAATAGTCAATATATAAAGCTACTTGCTAGTCATATATATAGACATCATTTTTCAGCTATTTGCATTTTTATCATCAAAAGTTTGCTTCTTACCTAAATTATCGCATAGCAAATAAATGAACCCAATCCAATAGAAAATGCAAATTTCATTTTGAGTGGTGCTCTTCGGAGGATACATAAAATCTATGAATCACCGGAATTCTAATTGACCTATTGAGAGAGAGTTTGAGTCGAATAAAATTCAGTAATTAACCGAAATGTGGCATTAAATAACACTTCTGTCCATTCATTAGATATATTTATTTACAGTTGCAACAAATCACCAGTACGTACAATTCTACCAGCACGTACAACTGTAGCTATTTGGCAAAAACAAAAACAAAAATATCAATTCACGCAAATCTATTTACATCAAATTTTGAACATTAACATTTTGGATAATTATTTTTTTCCCGCACTTTCTTTCCCCCAATTGTCCCCCGAACTCATTAACCCTCTAACCGATCTCTCTAACCGTCAAAGCTGCTCTCTCTCTCTCCATTCGGTCTCTCTAATGGTCTAAACCCCAAAAAATATTGCAAGATAGGTCTGACAGATTTAGATCGGCTGGACTGGATGAAAAGAGCAGTCTCATTTAGTAATTAATTAAAAAAAATTGTAATTACAAACTTAGAATGTTCAAAGTCAAGTTTTATATATGTTAAATTAATTGAGGGGTTTTGTGCAAATTAACATAAAACAATTTAACCTTGTCCGTTCAAATTTTCTTATTTAGAAAATGTGCTTGATATTTTTCGAATTATTATATTAGTTGGTCAAAGTCATTTCTCTCTCTTTGGAAAATAAAAAAAATAGTAATTTTATTCCCTCTTGTAACTAAAGCAAATTACAATTTTGGAGAGGGATTGCACTTACTCAACCAAGTTTTGGGGCTTCAACTAGATTTGACAATGGTATCAAATGGAGATGGACATCATCGGGCATTTTCTCCTATGCCTCTGCTTACAGGGCGGTGCAACACAGAGGAGTGCTCGAGGGGATTCCATTATTATGGAAGTTAAAAATCCCGATAAAAGTAAAAAATTTTGCTTGGCTGATGATGGCTGACAGGATTCCTACACAGGAGGTACTCATTTCTCGCGAATGCAACATCCAGCAGGGATGCCACCTTTGCTCATCTCAATCGGTGGAAACGAGAGATCACATCATGTGGGACTGCACTTACTCAGCCAGGTTTTGGAGAGGGATTTGTGCTCAATACAACATCGCGGCCTCGGGGGGGGGGGGGGGGGGGGGGGGGCGGCAACCTCCTGTCCATCGGGTCAGATGAGAATAGCTACCTAACTCACCGGGACAAATTGAGTAAGGGATCACTTTGGGCGGCCGAGATTTTGGCGTTGTGGAGGGAGCGGAATAGGAGATTATTGTCAAACAAAAGGCGGCCCGTATCTTTATTAATAAATGATACAACTATCACTCTGGGGTGAAACAACGACTACCCTCAGATCAACTACCAAGAACCATATACAACACAGAATCTGGATGCCAAATGGATCTTTCTTCTGGATGCAGCTGCTGAAAATAAGACCTTTGTTTGACTGGAGCACAAAGTGGCAGATTGGTCCAGGGACTCGAATCTCGTATTGGTTTGATTCATGGTCTCAACCGATATTGGCTACCCAACAAAGACCGGTAACTGCAAGCCGTAACTGGTCATTACAAAAGGCGATCCAAAATGGCTTACAGGGGGATATTTCACTCAACGAGGCCTCTGAAGACGACTTACATTGGAGATGGAATAATGCTAATGAGTACTCAGCCAAATCATTTTATCATGTCATGACCTCTGGAGGGAAAACTAAATGTAGATTTCGATTTGTTTGGCATATCAAAATGCCTCCCACAGTGCGCGTGTTTGCGTATCTATCGACACAGGACAAACTACTTACACATGAGAGAATGGCCCGTAGGGGATTCCGGTGCGAACTCAGCTGTGTTGTGTGCCAAACTTGTTCCCTTGAAACGGCTTCCCACCTATTTCTTCAGTGCCGGTTCACATCTACATTCTGGCATACTCTCTACTCGCTGGCGGGACTAACACTAAGGCATCGGGGAGAGTCTATACAGGCAGTACTATCAAACACTGCCAGGGCATACCGAAACTGGGAGATGAGAAGCCAGTGGAGGGTTCTTTTCTTTGCTGGCCGCTGGTTCATCTGGCGAAACAGGAACATACTTATTTTTGAAGGAAAGCGGAATGACCCGATCACAGTGGCAAATCGGGCTTGGAGGGAAATCCAACTTTGGCGAAAATATTGCTAATTTAATTTTTTCTTGTGGCATGTGATATTTGTAGGATGTCGATTTTTGCGAGATGGTTGTAATAATATAAACAGCTGTATTAAACTGATAGCAACTATCAGTGTTTCAAAAAAACAAAATGATACAACTATTGATATCTCCCTGTGGTGTAACAACGTTTAGATCTATATCTTTTGTTATTAGCTTTTGTACATTGCTTGCGGCAATATATGCTAGGTAGACAGAGGAGAGAGTAAAGTAAGGTAGTTTAGACTACTTTACTCACATACAATTTGAGTTTACTTTTCTTCTCCGATTTGTAAATATCTCTTTTATCAATATATCGTTGGCGGCTACCTTCGCCGCCAACCTTAAAAAAAAAAAATAAAGCAAATTACTAATTCTTTTGAACATTTCCGTGTGGACACTTGTCCGCCACATATCTTATAAGTTCATCAATATTACATTTCTGCCACTCACCTAACTTCAATTGTTTCTCCATTATAATTCCAAAATTAATCCAATAAACCATTCTATTCTTCCTTGTGCAGTCCGCAAACCTCTTCTTAATCAAAATAATAATCTGAAATAGGACGAGAACCAATGTAGAATCAGAGAAGGAGAAATAGGAGATAGGGAACAAGAGGTTGTGGCTAAACCCGATTAATTATCTCTAGTAGTCGAGCAACAACGATAGACGAAGGAGACAAAGGTGCTCGAAGCTCTTGTCCGTCTCTTCACGGCTAATTGATTTTCTTTGTGTCTGTTGATTGGAGCAATGCTCGGTACTAAATTAAATCTCCCTTCTGCCTATCTTAATCATGCACAATTTTGTCACCTATTTCTAAAATGTTCCATAATTTATAGATTGTTTTCTTTCATCGTAATTGTAGTGGCGTTGTACTAATTAAACCTAGGTCAACCAATGAGTTCATGAGTCGATTCCTCACTCGGACATGTTGTTAGAATTTACGCACTCGGTAATCTCTGGTTTAACTATCTTTCCGTCATCCGTATTAGTTATATATTTGTATTCACTACTTAATGGTTTAAGCCATGTTCTGAACCCTCTCTGTACCTCTCACTAGTACAAAAAACCCCTTCACTGACCCTCAACCACCGACTGTTTTAATATGTAACAGTCGGTGTAGAGACTGCTGGTAAAATCGTAAATAAGAAGAACACTAACACTGACTGTTCTCTTACAAAAAACCGTCAGTAAACCAACACCGACTGTTTTTAAAAAAAATAGTCGGTGTTGCTCATACCCTACACCGACTGTTTTTCACAAACAACAGTCGGTGTTGAGCAGTGACCAACACTGACTGTTTTTTTTAAAAACAGTCGGTGTTGCTCATACCTATACCGACTGTTTTTTGTAAAAAACAGTCGGTGTTGAGCAATCACCAACACTGACTGTTTTTTTTAAAATAGTCGGTGTTAGTGATACCCTACGTACACCAACTGTTTTTTACAAAAACAGTCGGTGTTGAGCTAACAAAATTTAGTTCCCGGTTTATAACTTTCGATCAGCCGTGAAATATTTCATTTCCCTCTTCTTTGCCGAAAAACCATCCCAAAATTTTGAGCGAGGTTTATCTATTTGGATGAGCCTCGCGATCTCCCAAAAACCCCGCCTTGCTGCCTCCGGCTCCGCCGAGCACCCGCTCAGCCGGGTTCAGGGTTTCCTCTTCGACGCAAACCCCTAATTGTCCCTTTTCTTCTCTTTTCTTTCCATTTCCCGCCTTCCTCCTAAATTGGAGCTCTTCCCGCGGCCACAACCTCTCTTTTCGTCTCTCCCGCTCCTCTTCCGCTGTTGCCACATAATTAGAATAGGTTCGCCGCCGATCTTCTACAAGCCGACGTTCCTCCCTTCATCACTATTTCGATCTCGTTGATCTCGAAGCATTTCTTTGCGAGCACAAGGTTCTCATCCTAGAGGCGCGCCTCTCTCCGCTCATCCTAGGTCTCTCTGACGGCAGGTCCCACTCGATCAGGTCGATTGAAGACTCGTAAGGTAATGGCTTGCTCGAGAGATTCGTCGGATGTTCCCGTCCCCGATTTCCTCTCCTCCAATTGGTTCTTCACTTCTCCTCTCCAGTTCCTCCCTTTGTCTTTCTTTCTAGATTTGTTGAGAAAAATCAAATACTGATTTTGTTATGTTCTTTCCTAATAGGCTAGAGTCGTCAGAAAAATACTGTGTGTGAGCTAAATTTTGGCCTCGGGTTCTTTAATTAAGCCATCGCTTTTCATTCAAGCCGCCGCTCTTCCTCACATCTCCATCTCCAGTTCCAATACAATCTCTCTCGCGCGTGCTCAACTACACTTTGAGTCTGATCAGAACAATCTAGGAAAGGGAAGAAGCCATGTACCAATACTAATTCTTTCTCTTCTCTTTTAATCAGATTTTGCAGTTCTTTGTCAATACTGGTAACTTGATGGTAGACAAAGAATTGGATAAGATTCTTCTGGCAACGGAGAATAAGGTCGTTTCAATCTTCACTCAATTCATGTTGAGGTATTGTGTTTTGTGATACTAGGTCTTTTAAAATATTCAATTTGCTTTTGTTCCTGTCAATCTTACTTATTTCATTGGTTGGTCTGGTAAAATTTCATATGGCACCTCAATTTTTCTCCAATTTGTAATTTTACCTTGATGTAAAACCTTGTCCTTACCTAGATAAGATTCATTGCAGGATTACAAAGGTTGATGAGCTAGTAGATGCAGGAAAGAGGTTTCTTATGAGGTTTAACCAAGAGCTCGGTAATTCATTTAATATTTCACTTTTATTTTCTAAGCAAAGAGTTCAAGTTTAGTTATTATAACCTCAAATGATATAAACCATTTACCTAAAAGGAAACCAAGAAAAAAAAAATGCTTTTCATTCCATAGACTTCTATATTTATTTCAGAAATTCTACTTCTTTTCTCATTTAATTGATCTGTGTTATCTTTATAACAGGATACTTTAGAAGGCCACAAATTAACAAGGATTCAAAAGTAGTTAACGAAATAATTAAATCGAATATGACCAAAAGAATGAAATCTTACCTTGATGCGGGTTGCATTCATTCCCACCATAACATTCAAAATCTAAGCCAATGTAAGTTTGTGCTCTTTCTTTTCTTTTCTTTTTTTCAAACAAAATTATCCTGATCAATTGTAGTTTCAATTTTTCAAATATTTAACTGTAGTGCACAATTGTATGCTGGGGCTTCAAGATTTTTTGAAAAAGGGTATGCTTTATTTTTTACCAACTCAAATCTTTTCAAAATTTCATAAAACTGTACCATTTCTGATACCATCCTCTTCCCAGCTAAAGCATCACTAGACGAGATTGAGTGCTTTGCAGAGGATGCGTACAAAGCTGCGATCAAATCAGAACATAATGCATTGAGATTCGTGCAAGAGCACATAGATGAGCCCTTGATGAATCAAACCGCATCCTCTGAGGTATAACAAGCCAATGAAACTTCTAGAAATATATATACTTTTGAAAGGACCTTAATCTATATAAAAATATTCTTTTCTTTTACTTTTGTTGTGTTATTTCCTGATGGAGTTGGTTACAGTTCATCTGTGTACCTCCATTATCTGTTAAGAAATTAATAGAAATATTTTAAATAAGGGGTTTATTATTTGGCCCATTATACTATTAAGCTCACAAGTTCCCCATAATTTTGTAGTTATTATCAGGAAAACCACATCAGATTTCATGTATTGCAATTTGGATATTTTTAATTCAAGTACTTGATACTAAATTTGTGGTCTGATTTGTGTAATTCAACTAATGATAGGATGAAGCAGAGCTGTTAGATGTAAAAGAGAAGTCGGTATCATATGCTACTATGATGATGGTCATCTATAACATGTTAAAGCTTGATTATACAATGCAGGTTAGAACATAGCATTTACTTTTAGGTTCATAATTTGCAGAAAACATACAGTAGACATGTATTCTTTTTTCAACATTTATGTATCGCAAGTTATAACCCATATTTTGAAGATAATTGCAACAAGGATCTAACAGTTTGCTTGAGTTTTATGATACACATGAATAAATTCATACAGTTTATATACTGAAATTTTTCTCCTGAGCCTACAAAGCATTTCTATTTCATCGCGAATTGCATAGTCACTTTTAACTTAAATTCATACAGTTTTGGTGCAGTTATACAGCAGGTGAGATCAATGTAGGTTCAGACAGGACGCCGGAGCAGCGTGCTGCACTTGTAGAATCAAGAAGGTAAATATAGCTGCATTTTATTGACGCTATATTGCTCGGTGATTGTATTATAGTAAAAGGCAGACGAATAGGGAAGTAAAATTTAAGATGATATGCAGGCAGGAGGTGTTGTTGCTTGACAATGAGATAGCATTTAATGAGGCGATAATAGAGGAGAGGGATCAAGGTATTCAGGAGATACAAAACCAAATTGGTGAAGTCAATGAAATCTTCAAGGACCTCGCTGTACTTGTTCATGAACAAGGCTCTGTCATTGGTTTGTGTTCTTTTAATCACTTATTACTTTTTACTTTTCTATTTTATTTTGTTCACTTTCTTATTCTCCCTTTTGGGGGGTTATTGCTTGTTCTTTTGCAGATGATATAGACTCCAAGATAGAGAATGCAGCAACAGCAACTGTTCAGGCAAAGACTCAGCTTGCCAAGGCCTCCAAAACCCAGAAGTGTAATTCATCTCTGGTAATTCATTTCTCACCACTCCTGAATTTTTCATACTTGTCACTTTATATTGGTGTCTGTCTGCCAGTTCGTATGATTCATATGCAACCTTGTGTGTTGACTTAATTTTCCAGCTTTTTGTTTATTATATCTACAAAGAATAATTTTGCTTTAAATTGGGTTAATTAACTTGAGGTTTAATTCATTGAGGCTTAATTAAGGTTTAGCATAGTCTGAGTACATGATCAAATAACACTCTAGTTGAATTTATTTTTTTGTGGAAGTTGCCATTGCTATAATTTATTTTTTTGGTCCAGGATAACGATCTGTCTGAGTTTGATGAGTCTAGAGAGATCATAGAAAGCCTTGTCGATGAATACAAGGCATGTGAGTCGCCTGATTACATAAAATGGGGCATGGAGGTAATCATTAAATTCAATTGTATTCTATCTTGCAATTCAATTGTCGCCTCATACATCCCTTGCAATCCAAAAAAAAAAAATAGTAATGACGACCGAGTCACAGACAGAAGGAAAGACAGAAAGCAACATAAAATAATGTTGAGATTAAATATAAGTTCCCCAAGTCATGTTTTTGTTTACTGCTCATTTCAGGAGGATTTGGTGATTATGATCTCGATATGGTGCCTTTTCAACATGGTTTTTCTTTTGAAAGTTGTTTTGCAATTGTTGTGGATGGTTGTTGGCTTTACCTCTTTTGAAATTTGCCCTGTATACTTGGCTGTTCAATTTATGGTGCTTGATTTTGGTTATTTAGGTATAGAGCATTTCTCATGATCTCCTCAGTTGGCTAGTTTTAGCTTTTATATATGTTATTACTCCGATGTGGGCATAATACTGATTGTAAGGTTTGTTTTTTTGTTTTGTTTTTAATTTGTAAATGAAATGGTTACACTATATTGGTTTCTGTTCTTACCACGAAAATCAATTTATCTATCCTGGCTTATGTAGTTCTGAACTTCTTAGCTGAGTTTCATTTCAGAAGATTGCAACGACATCAAATTCTTAGATGTTTGACAGTACTCGTGCTTTCGCAAATCATATTGGATTCATGTATTCATATAGTTGAAAATATACTGGTTTCTTTTCAAAAGATGGAGGAGATAAGTTTGACCAGTACAAACTTTTTTTTAACAGTGAGTAATTAAATGTAAGATGACCCAAATTTTGGCTTGCCAGTTGTCACGTCTACAGGTGCAAATAAAAAAATAAAAAATAAAAAATTCGGTGTTGGGTGCCTACACCGACTGTTTTTTCCAAAAAACAGTCGGTGTTGGGCGCCTACACTGACTGTTATTTACCCGTCAGTAATGATATACCTATACTGACGGCGCCATCACCGACGCCTCAATAACAGTCGTTATAAGGGTTTTTTAACAGTCGGTGAAGGGGTTTTTTGTACTAGTGTCTTGTGCTCTGGGCCGATTGGTTTCGCTGCTTTTTAGAGTATGGTAATCCAATAGCAATAACAAGGACCTATTTTTTTAAGAATTTCGTAACTTTTGAGGGCTATGGTTAATTGAATTAACAAATGGAAACATTAAACTAATTTAGTGTTGATAATTCGACATAGGCGTAGACCCTTCATAGCTGGATTAAGAAGGATTATCAAACATGTCCACATCATAGCAACACGCTGATTTCATCGTCTCGACAGTGCTAAGGTGCGGGTTTCGAGTTATTCTCAGCTTCCTCCAACTTATTTTATTGTTGTTGTTTGCTTGTCAATTCCATTGCTTGTTTGCTGGATTGCTAATAATTAGTTGTAATTGAGTTCTTGGATGTGATTTTGAATTGCATAGCATGAATGCATGAGTTGTCATAAGGAGAATGAACATATATTCTAAAAGTGAATTGTGACATAACTTGAAGAGTTTAGTGGAAAAATAAGATTGTAGTGCTTGTTATATTTTTAGATTAAAACATCAAGATGCATGCATGATCATATTTTTTTTATAGCAAAAATCTGAAAATGAAGTATGATGTTCAAATTTAGAATTTGGCTTGAAACATGACTTGATTTGCATCAAGTGTTTGAGTTGCATTGCAAATGTACAAATGATGTAAGACATGAGTTGAACTAGAACTTTTGAATGATATACTTGTGTGCATGATACGTAGTATGACATGAACTATTTACTTATTTTAAATGAAATGTGTTAAAGAACCACAAGTTTGAAACCTAATGATCATGCATGTAGGCGCCGTATTGGGGGTAAGCGTGCAATTTCAGTTATGTAGGCGCTGAACTTGTAGCGCATAACTTTAGTCATGTAGGCGCCGTATTCGGAGTAAGCACATAATTTCAGGTTATGGCCATAACAGAAATTGTGTAGGCGCCATATTCGTAGTAGCGCATGATCGGAGTCTTGTATATACTCGGTTGAACCTCTCATATGAATCTTGACGGTCATGTAGGCGCTGAACTTGTAGCGCATGACCGGGGTCATGTAGGCACTATACTTTGAGCGCATGACCGAGATATTGTTAATACTAAAATGGTTACCTAATATAATGATATTTTATTTTATCCTGAATAGTCTTGAGTAAAGCATGATTGTACGATAGGGTTGCACAACTATATTGGATTGAACTTTCAAGTCTATTGCACATGAGCATTGCATATTATAATATGTCGTTATGCTTGATTGTTATAGCTATCAATTGTTTCTCTAGCTTGCTGATTTTATTTCGCGGTATTTGAGCATTTCTTAAAGTGAACTTATATTTTTTGTTTCTTGACTGATTATAGTTGGTAACATAGATTCTTTGGTTCTTATATTATTATTGTAGTCTATATTTTTGGTGCTCGATGATGTTTTAGTTTCAGTTGGTTGGGTCTGGGGATAACTCGACTGGAACTAAATACTGCACTAGGAGATTTTAATGTCTCACCGTTCCACTTTGTGGGTTCCAGGTACAAAGAGAAGATACAAAAACAAGAGGTTTAACTCAAAGACTGCGGGACTTGCCACAAGTAAATTACTCATTTATTTCCAATAAATCTGCTATGGTATTTCGTTTTACTTTTATACCGTAACAGGTTTATTTCAGTTTGGTTATTTCATTTAGATTATGTAATTAGGAAGAAAATTTGTTCATGCAATGTGGCTCTTGTTTATATCATTGGTAATGTATGTATATATGTAATTATGTATGATAATTGAAACGCCTTGCGCTGTTGAGCGCTGCGGGATGTCGGCCCTGTTGTCGGGGTGTGACAAGTAGTCGATCGGTGGTTGGAGTGTACGGGCCTCAAGTCTCATATCAAGCTAAATCCGATCTGCTTGAGCTTCAATTTCAAGGTTAAAATCGAAATCGAGTTGTATTTCCTCGGGTTTCTCCTCCAATCGCTGGTTTGATCGTCACTCCTTTATATTTGTCTGTAGTTCCAATTTCAAGTAGAGAAAGCTTTGTAAAGGTCGATTATTCTTGTTTTCCTTTGAGAAAGAGTTCGAATTTAAATCAAAGTACAAAAAAATTATTTAAACCTTTCAATATGCCAATACTTTTGAATGATCAACAGTTTTTACCATAATTTTTTGTTAGAGAGAAACAGAAGTGTTTCTGATTTATCAGAATTTGCTGACAGTGCAATTGTATAATCTTGCCGGTCTAGCTACGATATAAGCCACATCCATATTTTTGTGAATTATATCCATTTATAACTGCTTGAAAGTTGAAATAATTCTTACTATTCATGAAGATTGAATACTTGGAATAAATACATTTAATATTTGACGAGGTATAAATTAATTGAGGTAAGACGAGATATAAATATTTAGAATATTTAATATTAATATTTTCAAACATCATCCGATGCCATAAGGGGAAAACATTGATAGAATCTATTAGATACAAACACTTAATAAATAGTGAAAAAAGTTCCAAAAATATCAAATTTGGTCTCCAAGCACATTTTAATATAGATTGAATATCTCAGTTTGGATCGACTGTTTGGACTTTGAAAATCGGAGAAGCGAAACGTTTGTTTCGGAGGTTAGGAACAAACGTTTTGAATTTAGCCCCTCTATATATATATATATATATATAGAGGAGGGATCGGATGACACCTCTTTTTGGTGACATCTCTTCTTACCACATCCATTTATTTCATTTTCAAAGTCCAAATCGTCGATCCAAACCGTTCAACATGATTATCTAAATAAAATGTACTTGCAGATCAAATTTTACATTTTTTTGAATTTTTTTACTATTTATTAAGTATTTTACAAAAAAACAGCCATACTTAGACCATTGAATTTTGTACCGATCTTAATAAATAGTAAAAAAATTCAAAAAAATGTAAAATTTGATCTGCAAGTACATTTTATTTAGATAATCATGTTGAACGGTTTGGATCGACGATTTAGACTTTGAAAATGAAATAAATGGATGTGGTAAAAGAGATGTCACCAAAAAGAGATGTCATCCGATCCCTCCTCATATATATATGACATGTATTGTAATCTTGATTCAAGGGATTACCACATAATCAGTGGAATTCCATCCGAAAGTGTACGTGGCCAACTATCACTACTACAGAAAAAGAGATTGCAGACGGACATTACAGGAGGAGCTACACGGATTTCCCTGCCGTGTATGAGTTGAGGGTGTATAAAAGGTACCCTCTATAGACACGGATGTTTACCCGTGTATATCTAACGCTTTCTACACGGATTACCAAATAAACAGCCGTGACCATACACCTGCCTGTGGCGCTTTCCATATAACCGAGCAAAACGGATATTACGTAAACGACCGTGTACGACTACTCTTTATTCACGGACATTGCAACTAAACGTCCGTGTAGGTACCTTTACCTACACGGACATTTAGTTGCACATCCGTGTCCCTCTCTTAACAAATCAATAAAAAATAAAATAATCCTTGTATCTCCGAACTCGTTCTACACGGACATTCATCAAAACGACCGTGTACGACTACTCTTTATTCACGGACATTGCAACTAAACGTCCGTGTATGGTACTTTACCTACACTGACATTTAGTTGCATATCCGTGTCCCTCTCTTAACAAATCAATAAAAAATAAAATAATCCTTGTATCTCCGAACTCGTTCTACACGGACAATGGTCAGAACAACCGTGTCGAATTACTCTATCTACACGGATGTTTAATTTCATATCCGTGTTCTGTCATAACTATCCTACACGGACAAATATAAAATAATCCGTGTAGATCACCGAAAACTATCTACACAGATTTTGTTAAATAACCGTGTCAAATTACTGTTTTCTACACGGACTTTTAACTTCATATCCGTGAAGCTTTCTTAACTATCATACACGGACTGTATAAAAGAATATCTGTACTCATTTCTACACGGTTGTTTGATTAACAACAAGTGTGGAATTACTGTGTTTTACACGGACGTTTAGTTTCATATCCGTGAAGTCTCTTAACTACCATACACGGACTATATAAAAGCATCCGTGTAGCTCTCTGTACACATACACGGTCTTTTGTTTAACGTCCGTGTAGCGATTTCTTTTGACACAGAGTTATAATTCACATCCGTGTAGGTATCGTAACTATCATACACGGACAAATATAAAATAATCCTTGCTCACTCAACTCGTTCTACACGGGCTTTCGTTTAATATCCGTGTAGAATTGTCCCATTTTTTTTCTTGATTTTTTTCATTTCTGGCTAGCCTCCAGTTTAATTTGCTAGCCAGTTTTTCTACAAAATTCATATACCATTCTGTTTTGCTAGCCAGTTTTCCAGATAATTTGACATTAAATTATGCTTGCTAAATTCATATATACACTAAATTGTTATACAAATCCATGTTCAGCATTACAATATTCAGATAGAAACCATCTTGCCCAGCTACATCTTACATAGTCGATCTGCTCCTTGTAGTACACAGCTTGCTTTGATGGTTGCTACAATTATAATTTGATATTAGTTAGTAACAAGAAAAGGTAGATGCAAGACAGTCGCAAATATCAATTGTTAATTTAATGAAATGAGAATTATAAGTAAGCATAATATGAAAATATCAATTGCTATTATATAGGCACAATTAATTTGAATTACATACCACATCTGGAAATGTGAATTGCATTTTTTCGACAAAGTGAAGCATGGAAATCATCATGTAATATCCGCATTCCCAACCCTCCTCCTGTTGCTGGCTCTACAATTTACATTTAGCGGCCTATGTTAGAATGACAATAATTTTTTGAACAAAATATGAAATTATAGAATTGTGTTGTGCTCACCGGCCACCACCTCCAAATCAACTTTCCTTTTGATTTTTTGTCCTTGCTGCGCAATTCTCCTTGTGTAACGTATGCAGCAAAAGCCCTTACAAAATGGAGTGACTCTAATTAGCAATTCCACAATTTGTTATAATTGGGAAAAAATCAAACATAGTGAAAGATTATTGCTTACTTTTGCACATACGGGAAGATTGATTTGCACGTGCTAAATGGGATCTTTTCTTTGGGCTGTGAAGAATCTATCAAGTAAACCGCACTCATGCAAGGCACAATGATGATCAAACACCAGTGTCCCCTGTGGGAGGAGAAGAATTATAGGATCTTAGCATACAGTACCCAGATATTTTGGCATATATAATAGTGAGACACGTGTTTGCTTGACTTGATGGTGTGATTTCAATTATTTATATATTTAATCACAAGGTTAGAACTAACATCTGGTGGTATGGCAAGAGAAGAAATCTCTTCTTCGCCTTAGTAGCTTGGAGCATCGCGCCACACAGGTAATCCATAGCCACCTTCGGAGCATTTTTCACGTTCGACGCACTAAGTACGCTGGGGTCCAGAAAAGCACACAAGTTCTGTGTGCCCTTGTCGTGAGTACTATTGATTAGCCTTCTGAAAAATTATCATATGACATTAGAATATTTTCTTCAGTGCTATACACATGATATAAACAATTTTTGGTCACTAACATGAGGAAAATGGTGATGTGCCCCACACAAAGCCATTTATCGGACCCCGAGGCATGTAGAAAGTCCTTGAAGTCGGTGAACGACAGCATTACAGCTGAGCCATCGTGTAGAAATATCCCCAGAGGGACAGGTATGACGACTTCCGTCATGTCCTTGGGTGCCACCATCAAGCGGTCGTGGAGATCCCGCAAATCCTTTTCAGGAAGGAGCTTGTATTCTTCCTCGGTGAGCAGACGAGGTGGAGGTCCTGCTGGTTGGACAGGAGGGTCATGGCCTGCTGGTCCGGCAGTAAGGTCAGCAACTACTGGTCCGGCCGTAGGCCTAGGATCAGTAGCTGCTGCTCCGGCAGCAGGGTCAGTAACTGTTTGGGAAGGTCCTTATGCTTCGTCCCTCCGTACCGGTGACATCACGCCCTCCGTGCGACTACCATCATCTCCTCGTGTTTGTATCGAAATTTTTTACCTTTTTCAAGTATTTGAAAAGGAAGTGCTTTGAATGTAACAAAATAACTTGACTATTTATGCACTACCTGATCCAAAATAATCTGATTCTTGGGCCATTGCACGAATGACAGCCGGGCATCATCGACACAGAGCATGCCATTCCCCTCAATTGGGACAGGAAGAGGTATGTGCTCCCATCCCTTCAAGACATTGTCAATCTGTACGGCGGCATGGCCGGGAAGTAGCTGCTCATTGTGCACATTGTCGGCTGCTGGATGTACCATGCCCTTAGCAACAACTAGAGGCTTATTCCCGAGCCACAGGACGAGTTCGCATGCCGTGGCGTCCTGCAATTTCATGTCAGAATTTATTTTTAAATTGAAATATATATACATTCATTCATATAAATCAAAGGTTGAAATATAAATTGAAATTTATAGCATGAAGTTTCTGGTTTGTCACATTTATATTTTAATTTATAAAAACGTCATGCTTTCGATGGTTGGTATCAAGGTGAAAAAACATATGTATTTTGTTTAGACTTTAGAATATGAGATATTACTTCATGCTATAATTCAGAACTGAAATTTAAGTAATTTTATAGTATTGTTGATTCAAATCAAAACATATGTCAACTAATATTGGTTTCAATAGAATTGATGTTTTCATTTCAAGGAACAATGGAACTGATACTGGTTTAGATAGAATATGAGATATTACTTCAAGGAACAATGGAATCATACTGGTTACACATATCCAGTTCTGTTTTTTTTTTTTATGATTTCCATATATTTTTTTGTAAGAGGGCTGACTACTTCGCCGAACAAGTAGTGATTACCTTTAGATGATCCAAATCATCTCCGAACGACGTCCCGGATGCCTGACTACTTCGCCGAACTCCCGTCGGAGTGGGAGGTGCTTGGTCGGTTGGCTGCGCCATAGTAAAATCGGCACGCAACCTTGATTCCAACTCCTTCATCTTTGCGTCGTACTCGGCGCTCACCTCCTTGCGCAATTGCGCAACTATCTCGTCTTTGTTCACTTTCACACGAGATTTCCTTCGAGGTTTTGGTCCATTGAATACGTCCTTCCAGCCCCTGTAGGCACCTACGCCCCTTACTCGACCAGGGTGTTTTGGATTCCCGAGCGCTATGGACAAGGAGTCATCTTGCCTTTCGACCGACCGGGCACCGGAATTGACCTCCTCCTCCACCTCCAACTGTGAATAGAAAAATTAGTTATAGCAAAAGAATTAGTGATGTACACAAAGTTTTAACACGCTTGAATTACACATTGTTCTAACGAACGACTCTTACCATTCTTTGAGCCACGGGTCGCAACGAGGGATGTAGTACGATCCTCCCATCAGTGGTTAACTCGGACCTTGCCAACGTCCAATTTTGGGCCCTAGGATTTTTTATCCTAACCACGGGTGAGTCAACGTCTTTGTTCAACTCCAGTATCTTCGCCCATTCTTCCAACTTACCTTGGTAACCACCCGACCCCAACTTGTGCGGATACTTGTTCATTCCTACGATCCTCCTGCCCTCCTCCCTTTTTTTCTTCACACATCCAAGTAAAAAAATTAGCCTACTATTTTCTATTTATTAAAAAGTAAATAAACCAATTAAAAAGCAAACAAAAAAATTACAAGTTGTGAGTGGAACACCATTTCAACTTCATATTAATTCAGTTATTCAAAATAAACACCATTTCACATTTATATATGATTGGAACAACAGCAACAGGGTGTCTATTTCGGACACCATTTACCAACATAAAACAAATCGATAAAGGAAAAAAGGTAATTTTGCTAAATTTACATACCTTGAACTCGTCTGTGCTCTTCATCTCCACAAACTTCTCCCACTTCTCTTGAGTCACCCAAGGATAGTAGCCTACCGGGCTTTTACCTTGATCCATGAATTTCGTACTCAGCGTGCTTTTGAATTGCTTCCAAGCTTCATTCATTATCCTCAAAGTCTTATCCTTTACCACCTCTGGGATGTCATCGGGATGTTCCACTGAGCCTGCATTGACACCCAAATTACTGCATTTAAGTTCATGTACAATTAAAAAAAATATATTAACTGGTTAGGTACTTCACCTTCACAATGTTCCACCAGCCGTTCTTTTGGTCTTTCGAAAACTGATCTCATCTCTCTACCAGGATGTCTGCCTTTTGCTTCACCAAATTGCACACATAATTTTTGTACTCAGCCCGTTTTAAACCCTTCGCACACCCATTTTTATTGAACTCGATGTCCAGTTGCGTTGCCTCGGACGTGGACGCGCACATTGTCGGACCTCTTTTCCTTTTGGCCGAACCTGATTGGGCAGCAGCTTGGTGCTCGCCTTCTTCCATCATATCTACGTGCTCATTCTCAATCGACATGGTTCTATAAAAAAAATATAACTTTTTCAGTAAATACCAAAGTAAATACAGTAAATACATGCAGTAAATACCAAAACTTTTATACCAAATTTCTTCGCAATGGAGGTGTTGAGCGTTTTCCCGAGAAAGAAGAGGTAGGTTGTCGGACCGGAGAGTTGGTTGGACAGGAGAGGCGACGAAATCGAGGTGAGGTGGGGAAGAAGGACTCGAAGTGGCGCGAGCTAAGTTTCGAAATGTTTGGAAAAGAATTGAAAGCGCGAGCTAAGTTATGAAAAATTTGGAAGAGCAGGCGCGTAATATGTATTGTAACCCTAGTTCTACACGGACAATTCACTTAATTCATTCGTGTTGGAACACATTTATACACGGACATTTGATCTAAACTTCGTGTAGAGAGGAAGTAGAAGAGCTACACGGACTTTTTATTAAATATCCGTGTAGAAAGACCCGACACGGACTTTGATTTTAACATCCGTGTCTGTTTACCCTTTATACACGGACTTTTATTTAAAAGACCGTGAAGCTCACCCTTCTAGAGATCTAAACCCTAAACCCTATGTTACACGGACTTTTAGTTCATTTATTATATTCTAACTCAGATCAAAACGGATATTAACTTAACAACCGTGTAGAATGAGGGAAAGCTACACGGACTTTAATGCGACTGTCCGTGTAGAAAGACCCTTTCGACACAGACTTGATTTTAACATCCGTGTCTATACCTTTTCGGACATTGCAACGACACTCGTGCACGAATACCTTTCGACACGGCCATTTAATTAAACGTCCGTGTCTTGTTACAATTATACACGGACATGTAAATAATCGTCCGTGACAAAAGTATAAAAATCAGATTATTTATTTAAGTTTTGTTTAATTTGAACAATTCCACGACGGAATTCGAAAAGTTGTCTTTTTATTATTTCTAAGGAGAAGACGTAACGACTCTTCAAAATTCTATATAATCTGAGAAACCCCGATTGAGATTTGGAATGTTCAAATGGCCGTGCCACCGCCCCCCTCAAATGTGCCACGGCGAAGCCAAGGGGGCACCCACCACCAAATGTGCCATGTCCTCAACCCGGGTCAAATGTGCCAGGGCCCAAGCCCCCCTCAAACCCACCCGAAGTCCCTGCCGAAGTTCCCACAGTCCCTCCTGGCTTCGAAATGCCTCCTCCCTACGTGAAGAGGACATGGCCATGGCCCTCCTCAAGTGTGCCACGGAGAAGCCCAAGGGGTACCCACCACCAAAGCCCTACATAAGTAGGGGCAATCCAGCCAGACCATTCTTCCCTTGGATTGGAAGGCGAAGGCAGCCACCACCATCTAACTAGTTTAATTAAGTTATTTTTTTTTTATTTTCTTTGTAGTTATTTTGTAGTTTTTCTTTAAATTTGTGGTACATGTATGAGGATCCTTTCTTTTGGTACGATGTATGGGAATCCTTTTTTATGTAATATATTTTGTTCTTTAATCAACAATTTTTTTTCTACACAGTTTCTTTTTTGTTAACCCTTGTTAAGGGAAAATTAAATACTTCATGCTATCTAATTAAATACTTTTATAGAGATGAATTAGCAGCACAAAACAAGAACATGCAACAATATATAAACAATACAAAGGTTATTACTTAAAAACCTTTAATATTTAAAAGTAAAATACTTAATGCTTTCTAAATAATCTGATTTGAAAACATAAATTAACACTTACCTGATATGAAGAATAAATAATTTATGGGGACTTTACAAAATAATTACAAAAGCTAGCTTTAACATAGAATAATTTCCGGGAATTGCAAATTAAAAACCTTTTTACACGGACGTTTAATTAATTAAACGTCCGTGTAAGAATACCTTTCTACACGGACGTTTAATTAAAAGTCCGTGTAGCTCGC
Source organism: Carex myosuroides (assembly GCA_028015225.1). Lineage (NCBI taxonomy): Eukaryota > Viridiplantae > Streptophyta > Magnoliopsida > Poales > Cyperaceae > Carex > Carex myosuroides. The sequence continues at coordinate 7,103,667 of CM051465.1, forward strand.
ATAGCATTTCTACACGGATCTTCAATTAAAGAGAACGGAGTAGGTCCGATGCCCATCGGACCTACTTTTATGTTCAACGATGATGACGGTTCGATCTAATTTAAGATATGCGCGCACGGAAACTGAAACAGATACGATCGAATTTTTCACTATTCTACACGAATTTTAAAGCAAATAGAGGGTGATTAAACCCATCGTAAGCAAATACGAACGAATCAGATAAACTTTTTTCCAACGATGATGACCTACTTTTAATATGTTATGTACGAGAGCAGCTTGTGTCTGATGCCCATTGGACCCAAAGTGAGTTTGATGGGCTCATAGAGATAGATCGGACGGTCTTTCGCGCCTTCTTTAATTTACGTGCGCACGGATCTTGAGTTAAAATTCAAAGATCACAGATAATACAGCTTGATGGATGGGTAAATAAAGTTGAAATTCCATCAAAATTTGCTGCACTTGATTAAAGGTTGTAATCTTTGATTTGAACGGTCCCGATCAATCAACGGACTAACTATTTTTGTGCGTCTTCACAATCTCACAAGGCAACAGTTTATGTTTCATGAAACATAAACTCTTGCCTTGTGAGATTGTGAAGACGCACAAAAATAGTTAGTCCGTTGATTGATCGGGACCGTTCAAAGCAAAGAGCATTGCATTTATTGTTTACCATGAAAGTTTGATCAAAAATTATTTTTATTTACCCATCTATCTAGTTCATTGAAGATTGAAGTATCGTATGGCCACAAACACTTCGTGCTGGATCAAACCTCATACATAATAAATTTTCCAAACTTTTATGTTGGTTACATTCAATGTTCTCCCTTGATCATTTTAAAACAGAAATAGAATGATTTCACTGCAGATCGACCGTTGATTTTCCGCTTGAAAATGAACGGTCCAAAAATACTTTTACAATTTGAAGGGACTTACAATGACGAAAGTTTATAAAAATAATATGTATAAGTATTATTTGGCCATATAAGTTGTAAAAAAAATAAAAATATATTTTTTGAATTATTTTGGTATGTACTGTTGTACATGTATTAGGTGATTAGTAAATATCAAGCTTTGATGACCGTCCGATAAACGAAGAACGGTCCTGATGTCTTCATTTAAGAGGTGGTGGGTAGATTTTCCACATTCTCTGAGGTAACATAATATTTCTGTTTAGCTCTGGTTCTAGATGATGCACAAAAACCTTTAATATTTGTGCATAATAATGATTAGAAGGTCGGATATAAACACAGATATTATGTTACCTTTGAGTTTATGAAAGCCCCGTCTATCCCTCCTCTCTTTGAGTTTATGATGCCCATCGGACCTAGTTTGGTTCCGATGGGCAGATCTACAGTAGGAGAACGGAGTAATTTGTGCGCACGAATCTAAAAGAAAATTGATGGTGATTAAACCCATCGAACCGAGGTAGGTCCGATGCCCATCGGACCTACTCTCAAGTCATTTTTTTCACTTCCCTCCTTTAGCTCCCTGTCCCCATCCCAAAAATTCAAAACAAATCGATACGAAAATTTTCGCCTAGGTTGGCTTTTCCCCGCCTAACTTTCCCTCCCCTTTTACGGTGAAATTTCTACACGGACGTTTAATTAAACGTCCGTGTAAGAATACCTTTCTATACGGACGTTTAATTAAAAGTCCGTGTAGCTCGCATAGCATTTCTACACGGATCTTCAATTAAAGAGAACAGAGTAGGTCCGATGATGACGGTTCAACGATGATGACGGTTCGATCTAATTTAAGATATGCGCGCACGGAAACTGAAACAGATACGATCGAATTTGTCACTATTCCGCATGACTTTTAAAGCAAATAGACGGTGATTAACTCCCATCGTAAGCAGAGTAGGTCCGATGCCCATCGGACCTACTCTCAAGTCTTAATTTGTAACTGGAAATTAAATAATATAGAGTTCAAGAGCACAAAAAATAAAAATACTTCATATATTAATTTCAACATAGGGATAGTTACTGGATACATCATCACTTAATACCAAAAAAAAAACATAAAATATATAACAAACATAAGTATCTATCCCTAATTAAAAAACTATTATTTCTCACTAGTTGCCTCCCATTTTTCTCTTTTCAGGGAAGTATCTTGCTCGCTTGCCTCCTTTCTTGTTTACATTTTCCCATACTCTCTTGCTTCTTCTCAACCTTAACCAAACTTTGGGATCATCAAACTGACCGTGTGGACCGTAAGGATCATCAGGACCGGAATCCGAATCACCTTCGTAAGACTCAGGATCCGATTCGGATTCTGAATGAGAAGAGACTTCAATCACAGGTGGCGGGGGTACATCCTCCCAATGAATTATGTTAGTCTTGAGACCATTCTTCCCGCAGTTAAGACATTTATCACCTCATCCGCATGGTCGGATTGTACACGCTTTTTTTGGAGGATTGGGATTTCCCACAGGATTAGGATTTTCCATATCTTAATAGCACAAAATTATTTTCCTTTTCTATTCTTAATTTCTTTTGATCAGAATTACTTGATCAAAACGGCGCCGGTAGGAGAATGCCTTTTATACAACAAAAACCCTACATTTCTCTACACGGATTTTAACTTAACAATCCGTGTAGCTCCCCTTCCCCCTTGAAACCCTTTAGATACGGACGTTTACTCTAACATCCGTGTCTGATTACACTTTCTACACGGACCTTTCGTTAAAAAGCTGTGTAGCTCGCCTCATTTTACACGAAATTTAGTTAATAATCCGTGTACAATACTAACCTACACGTATTATTAACTAAATGGCCGTGTGTGAAATAATTGAAAATATTAAGTGGTTTAACTTGTTATTTTTTATATTATTTAAACTCATATTTAATATGTGAAATAATATGTAAAAACCTTTATGTTGTTTTGAAATAGAAATATTTTAACTAGAATATTATTTAAAAGTTATTTCCAAACAAGATAATTAAAAAGTTATTTAAACAAAATAAATATTATACATCTCCCTTTTTTTTTCTTTTTCTCTTTTTTTCGCTAATTTCACATTACCTTCGGCCCATATTCCTTCATTGTGGTCGGATCGCAAATAGTTTGCTTCGTCTTGTTCTTTAATTGAGGCTACCTCAGTTTGCACGTCGGTACAAAATGAAGGTATTTCGTCGAACTGGTCATACTCTTCTTCGTCGACGACGTTTTCTACCCCAACAATTCTTCTTTTCCCAGATAGGACGATGCTCCACCTATTATCACTCGGGTCAGTGACATAAAAGACTTGGGTAGCTTGCTTGGCGAGTATAAACGGATCATCAGCATACCCAACTTTATTAAAATCAACGAGTGTGAACCCGTCGTTATCAACTTTAACACCTCGGTCTTCGACCCATTGACACCGAAACAAGGGAATGCTAAGGTCAGGACTATAAATGAGCTCCCAAATTTCCTCAATAACGTCATAATACGACTTTGATGCTATTACCGGCCGGGAATCTCCGGATCTACTGAATTTTTTAGACGTCGCCACCAACGTCACCCCACTATTTTGCATCGTTCTCTTATCACTTTGGGATTTAGTGTAAAATGTATATCCGTTAATTTCGTATCCTTGGAATGTTCTAACAACAATTCGGGGTCCCTCGCCCAGCAGTCGAACAATTTCATTTACGGGCCTCATATCGGGGTGTGACTACACCCTCTCTCTCAGCCTCCTACAAATGAACGATTATGCTCGTTGGTAAGCCACTTCTGACTTCTCGTGTAGTACTCTTGTTGAAGGATTGTCATGTGCTCATCTATATAGGGAGCAACATCTGTCATGTGCTGTAGTACCAAAAAATGTGCCTTCTCTAGTTCATCTCTATCAGCAACTACGGCTTTCAACCCAATTGTCCCGACTCCTTGGAGCCTTCCCTCATATCGAGACTTTGGAACGCCAATAGGGCAGACACCGGTCATGTAGTTGGTGCAAAAATCAATCACCTCTTCTGTGGAATATCCTTCTACAATGCTACCTTCGGGTCGATGTCGGTTCCTTACGTATTTTTTCAAAATTCCCATGTATCTCTCGAATGGATACATATACCGCAGGAACACAGGACCACATATCTTGATTTCTCTCACTAGATGAACAACAAGGTGAACCATAACATCGAAAAAAGATAGCGGAAAATACATCTCAAGTTGGCAAAGAGTAGCGACGACTTCCACCTCCAAAGAGTCCAGTATTAGAGGGTCTATGACTTTGGAATTTATTGTATTGAAGAAAAAACAAAGCTTCGTAATGGTTTGACGAACGGGCTTTGGTAAAACCCCCCGAATTGCAACAGGAATCATATGTGTCAATAAAACATGACAGTCGTGAGATTTCAGACCGACCAGTTTCAGGTCCTTCATCGACACCAGCTTCTTAATATTCGAAGAATACCCTGATGGGACCTTAATACTACGGAGGCATTCACAAAAGCTTGTTTTCTCTTTCTTCGACATTGTGCACATTGCGGGGGGTAGGTATGTGCGCTTCCCTTTCTCCTGCGGTGCAAGCTCGGGTCGTATTCCCATTTCTACCATGTCTTTTCGAACTTTGATACCATCTTTAGTCTTCCCTGGAATGTTCAATAATAAACCAGTCAAACTGTCGCAGACATTTTTTTCAACATGCATGACATCTATGCAATGTCTCACTTCTAAATATTCCCAGTAAGGTAGGTTTCAAAATATGGACCTCTTTTTCCAAATATTCTTCGGCATTTCTGTGGCACACTTTCCAAACACAACATCAAGGTTTTTAACACGCTCGAAGACACCCTTCCCATCTAATGGACGACGGGCCACTCCAAGCTCAACTTTCCCGTTGAATGCCTTCTTCTTCTTACGATATGGGTGATTAATTGGAAGAAACGTACGGTGCCCCATAAATACATTCTTTTGACAATTCTTCAACCTCAACACCTGCGTATCATCTTCACAAATAGGGCATGCTTTTTCTCCTTTACAAGTGTAACCCGATAAATTCCCGTACGCGGGGAAATCATTTACGGTACAAAACACCATGGCCCGCAAGTTAAAGGTCTCTTTCATGTACGCATCCCACACCGAGACGCCATCACGCCACAATTTTTGGAGGTCCTCGATTAACGGTGCGAGATATACATCTATGTCATTTCCGGGTTGTCTGGGTCCTTGGATTAGTAATGACATCATTATATACCTGCGTTTCATGCACAACCAAGGAGAAAGATTGTAGATGGCTAACAAAACTGGCCAAGTACTGTGCTGACTGCTCATGCTTCCAAACGGACTTATTCCATCTGTGCTCACCACAATCTTGAGGTTTCTTACCTCGGAACTAAAATCTTTGAAATGTCTATCAAAATTTCTCCACTGAGGAGAATCAGCCGGGTGTCTTAGTTTACCGTCATTTTTGTGCCCTTCTTCATGCCAACGCAATAACTTTGCATCTTTGAGATTTGCAAATAACCGTTTGAATCTCGGTATTATCGGCAAATATCACAACACCTTAGCCGGAGGCCGGCCCTTTTTACCGTCGTCACAATCAGTAGTGCCCTGGTCCTTACGTTTATACCGAGAAACACCGCACTTAGGACAAACATGCATGGCCTCGTACTCATTACGGTACAATACACAGTCATTCGGACATGCATGTATTCTTTCGATCTTCAAACCCACTGGACATATCAACTTCTTCGCCTGATATATTGTACGGGGTAACTCGTTGTTATCTGGGAGCATTTCTCCTAAAAGCTTTAATAAGGACGTGAAACTCTTATCGCTCCAACCATTTTCTGCTTTCAAGTTAAATAATTTCAGCACAGCTGACAGTTTCGTAAATTTGGTACACCCGGGATACAACGACTTTTTGGATTCATTAGACAAATATTGAAATTTATCATAATTTTTATCACTAATTTCATCTTCCACATCATGTAACATGTCCTCCATATTATCAATATACTCGTGTACTACATTTTCATCGATTTCCGTCTGCAGCTCATCATCGTCGTTGCGATCAAGTTCAATATTATCAAAATTTTCGACATTCAAATCATCATCGCTGAAATCAAGTTCAAAATTATCCAAAATTTCTACATTCTCATCGCTCTCTTCACAATGGTTAGAATTCTTATTGGTACAACTACTTTCCCCAAATTCCTCACCATGCATGAACCAACATGTATATTTTTTCTTAAATCCACGACAAATCAGATGAGCTCTAATTTCTTCGGAGTCCCCAAATCTTAAAAAAAAATTACAATCTCTACAAGGACACAAAATGTCGGCTTCCTTCATCTTCACTCTATACCTCTCAGCAAATTTTATGAACTCATCAACGCGACCCAAATATTCTTCACTATCACGTCGCAATTCATACATCCAACTTTGATCCATCTGTAAATTAAATTAAAAAAATGATTTCAATTAATAATGGTCAACATGTAAATTGGTACCAAATTCTAGGCTTACAAAGGGCCGGTTTACAATCCTAACCCACTCTTTGAATATTAGGTCTCATATGTGAACACATAATAGCGAGATTTAATTAGTATTTGAGAAAAATTCGGCAGCATTTCCCCTTAACTCCCCAAGTATGCGTAAAAACCACATACTCGTAGGAGCATTAAGGGAAAATACCGTCGAACTTTCCTCAATTACTAATTAAATCCCGCTAATATGTGTTCACATCCTAAATAAGACCCAATATTCAAAGAGCAGTCCCAAAACGGGGACTATCCAAAATTAAATCAGTAGGGGTCGGTTATTGGACAACAGTTAACTACTTACACATGATCTAAATAAGTACACTAACCTTAGTAACATAAAATTAGAGGAAGAAAAGGAATATATATATATATATATATATATATACACTAACCTTAGAAAGATAGAGAGGAGAAAATACAAACTTCAAAGATCTCAGATAATACCAGCTGCTGGCCTTTGCAGAAATCGGATCAGCGCATTCAATACAAAGAGAGAGACAGTATTAATTACTTGATAAAAAAACGGCGCTGGAAGGAGAATGCCTTTTATACCAAAACCCTACAAAGACTTTTCTACACGGATCTTACGTTAAGAAATCCGTGTAGCTCTCTAACAAATCATACACGGCTATTTGTACTTAAGAACCGTGTATATGCTAGCTAATTTCGTTTAGGTTATCTTTTAATTTTGCTTTCGGGCAGCAAATCCCATTGTTTAGGGATGCTGAAAATTATTATGGAAATTTATAGTTCATTGATGAATAGAATTAAAGTTTTCGTGTCCTATATATTTTTTTGGGTTTTTTTTTATTTCTGGGCTAGTCTTCTCTACACGGATTTTAAAAAAAAAATTCCTTGAAGCTATTTCGTACACGGATATTCAACTAATATCCGTGTACAATTACTATTTGGACACGGTTTTAAGTTAAATATCCGTGTATGTTATCCTATATATTTTTCAAATTAACAATTTTTTTCTGGGCTAGCCTCCAGTTTTGCTAGCCAGTTTGCTACAAAATTCAATATTGAGTTCACCCCCAGTTTTTCAGATAATTTGACATCCAGTTTTCCAATTACATCACAAAAATTATACTTAGCATTACAAAATTCATATTTAGCATTACAAATCCATGTTCAGCAATTACAAAATTCATAAAATTCATCTCCTTATTTACAATTACAGCACAAAAAATTACTAAATTCTCTATATTTTATTTAATTACAAGAACATGCTTTATATTTGAAACACAAAATCGGTGGATGACATACAAACCGGTCAATTAATAAGGGTAAACTAAAAATTCATGTACACTAAATTATACAAAATTATACAAATCCATATTGAGTATTACAAAATTTAAATTGAAACATTATACAAATCCATATTGAGCATATATTACACAAATCCATACTGGGTAGACATATCCTTCTTCCTGAGCCTCGATCCCATAATGATTTCTGTTTGACCCTAAAAAGTTGCTACTTAAACTCAACATGACAAATGGCAATTTCTGGGGGAATTAAGATGCCAAAGTTGTACTCAGACCCTCCAAGCAAATTGAGTACAGAGCATTGATATTCTTGCTAATATTCTACATGCAAGGACTTGAATTTTGGTGTGCACAATGGTCAAAACTATGACGTAATTAATTCTTTAAGAATTAAACAATGCATGAATAATGTTCTGGGTACAAAATCATGGTAACACCTAGCAAAAATATGCTTTAGACGGCTCTGGGTGCAAATTGGGAGATGTTTAGCAGTGCGCTAACACCTTGGACCCACAAATCAGTGAGATAATATCATTTTCGTTGATCGGCCAAGATAGGTGAACTCGGTTTACACAGATACAACTTCATAGACCGAGATTAGTAACGTGGCGTATGCTACACCGAACCCAGCCAAGCCATGCGCCCAGGAATTGAAACTCGGCGCGGGGTGCAAATTGACCCCTTCGTTTTATATACGCTCGGTTCTTGGTACACCGCATAAAGCCTAATGCATGGTCTGTCAAACGCCAAGTGCAACCAAAAGAAAGGAAAGAAGAAATGGGGTCTAGTGTTAAGGCAGAGAGGCTGGTTTCGGGTCCCACATTGTCAGATCCCTCTCTTCCTCTTCCTCTAGCCCGAGTCTCAATAATTCTCCAAGTTCTAAATTCGGAGAAATTGCTAAACCTCAATTCCAAAAGCTTACCCGAAACTTGTAATGATTCCCTTCTTCTACTCTCTGCCTATGTCTCTTTCGTGCCTCCTTCCCTCAAACCATGACTTGGCCGAAAAAGGGACAAAGCAAAAAATGAGAACTAGAGTTATACTTCAAATTGGGCTCTGAGATTTGGAAGGGACGATAAATGGACCTTCACGATGATATTTAAAGCTTTAATTGAATTGGAAATGCATTGAATATCCAAATTAGCCCATGAGCATGACTTGGTGCAGTTCGGGTCTGAGTGAAAATGACAAATTAGCTCAGTAGGAAATACAATATGCTCTAGAACACATTTAGTAGTATATTTCAGTGCTATGTGGCCTTTCTCTGATACTCAACACATTAATATCAAGAGAGGAGTATTTTAAAATCGGTACACCGCCAATACAATGTAAACATAGACTAATAGCTGTTGATAGGTTGCCTGGTCCCAGAGACACGTGCCCCTCACTCCAGAGAACATGAAAAAAAAGGAAATTCTCTCCCAAGAGGGCTGGAGCACGTGAATGGAAGGTTCCATTCAGAGGTCGGTTAATCAAGGGCTACAAGCCAAGGCATGATATCCAAGGCCAATCCAATGGCTGAGATTACTCCAGGTAAGAATAGGTGACATGTTAAACCCCTATTGGATAGCATATTCCATGTAAACAAGCTTGAGAGCATCAAATAGATCAGAACCTTTGATCAAATACCTGGTGTGCATAGCAAAGGACACATCAGCAGGCAGCAAACCTAAAACCCTAATCCTGCCCTATATAAGGCACCCAAAATTCAAGAAAATGGCACCCTCAGAATATCTCAGAGATACTCCTCCTTCTCCAAAAGATCTTTGAGTCCAAGTTCTACAAATTTTAGATAGAAATTTCAAGTTTGGAGCTTCTTTTTAGCAGAAATTAATAGGTAATAGAAACTGAGGGAATGTAAGCTCTCTTGGAGCAATGATATGTACATTAGTTCATGAAATCGAAATGAAGACTTTTTATTTGATGATTTTCTTCTTTGTTCTTCACTTCTCCTTTTATTCCCTTTTTATTTTATTTATTTAAAAGCTAAATGAGAAAGTAGCATGATTTCTAGTTCATCCTAGGATGAACAAAAAGAACATGTAGCTTGATGATCAAACAAAAATATTTTTATTTCCTTTTCTTGCATTTCTTTTCTCTTTTAAAGCAAAAAAAAATATGTGATATATGTATATAATAAAAATACACTATAATATCTCCATTTGCACTTTTCTTGCACTTTAAACAATTTTCATGAATAATAATAATAAAAAGCATAAAAACATGATTTTTCCTTGTTCTTTCCCTTCTCTGCCTCCTCTTCCTTCTCATTTTCGATTTTTTTTATTTTTCTTTTTAAAACTCTTTAATTCTCCTTTTAAAACAATGAAATGGTAGAGGGTATATATGTTGAGCTGGATAGCTCCATCTATACCTAAGCTATTTAATTGTTTTATTCAAGAGAATTGAAGAATAAAAAAAAAATATATATAAATACATGTGAAAGGGCAAATAAAGGTTGAGCTGGATAGCTCCCTTATTTATCCCTATTTAATGAGGCCTATGTTGCATATTAAAGAAGATTTAGCTTCCTTATGTGAAAATTCATCAATGTGTACTAGTTTACACCATATAAGGAAATTAAGTTGATTATTATGCAAATAGTGAGGGATAGAGGGTTCAAGGTGTAAATAGACTCAAGCTCTATGTCATTTACACCTTTTACCTAATGAAGTCTCAATGATATGCCTTTCAAAAAAAAAATATGATGCAAGAACTTTCAAAACATGATTTTACCAAAAAGCAGGGACCTTTCTGCATAAAAACAAGTTCTTGATGAATTTCTAATATTTCAAGATGGAACAATGATTTTTGGAGTGATTTTTGGAACTTCCTCTTGATTGTTGGTACCAAATAATAGCTTAGAAGCTATAAAAAATCATGTAAATAGAAAGACAACTCATGAATTCAGTTGTAAATGCTCTAAAATAGTCCCTAATGTTCCTAGGAACAAGAACTCAGCCAGAAAGCATGAGTTGTGTGCCATTAGTACAAGAAAAACACTTAAAAATGCCAAAATGACCTCCTCTGGTAAAATGTACAATATGAACTGATACAGGGACCAAAATGAAAAATGAACATCACCATTAGATAGAGGACATCAAGACACACAAAATTGACACAATTTGCATATTTTTCTGATTTTAGTTCGATTTATTATGAATTTTTTAAGTTCAGCTTTGAAAAACAAAAAAAATCAGCATTCTGAAAAGAAAAAGGACCTGCTGGTAAATTGAGCAAAAAAAATACTTCAAGGACCAAATTAAAAAAATAAATACCACAGTTGGATAGAAAACTTAAAGATACACAAAATGGACACAAGTTTTACATTGTTCTGATTTTATTCCTATTTTTCATGAATTTTCAAAGTTTCAGCTTTTAATCAAACAGAAAATCCAGCAATAAAAACTGGAAAATGACTTCAATGCCCTTCTGCACAAATAAATACTTTAAAAATAGAAATAATATTGTCAAAATTATAAAATTTATTTTAAACATAGTTCACATACCCCTCTATGAATTAATAGCAAGAAATTACATGATCTTTCATAAAAATAAAGAGTTTTGAGTTAATTCAATTTTCTTAAAAATGCAAACTTCATAAAACCAATATTCACATTCCTCCAAAAGAAATCAATTTATATCAAAGAAATAAATTCTGATTAAGCTAAAAGTTTCAAGACACTTAAATAAATGCCTTTCACCTTTCAACCATGATCTAAAGAGGTCTATCAACCCAACCGGTACCAAACCGAAAAATTCAAATTCCAAACATGGCATATGTTCACCCAAATCCAGAATTGAGGCATTTGTTCAAATCTAAATGAAGATACAATGGTGTTTAATCATTCAACTGAAGAAAACATGATCCAATTTGAAAGAAACAAAATAGAAATCAAAATCGAGGGTCTCGGCGAAGCCCACGGCGGATTGCCACTTCCGATGACCGGTGGTAGCCGACACCGAGTGCAAACTACTCCTGACACGAAGGCGATGCCGGTGGTGACCTCCCTTTATTTTGCCGTGGCCGGAATCTCGCCGGAGGGTGAAACCCTATGTTCGGGTATAAACCCTTGTTCATACCTGAGCCGCACGAATCTCAAAGCAACATGAAACGTCTGATCTCGGCGCCAAGTCAAAATTTAAATAAAGAACGTGAATCTTAAAGAGGAGTTTGGATCCGACGACCGGTGAATTTCCACCTCGTGGGGCCCACTTGTCAAATAACCCTGGCCCTAATATCAAGTTTCCTAACCAGATCTCAAAGCCTGGTGTACGAATCCCAAAGCCCGATATTCAGATCCAACATTCAATATAAATCATGAACATCAAGTTACACATCTCAAAGCCCAAAATCCAAATCTTAAAGCCCATCTAATAAATAAAAAATCTCCGAAACAAAACTTGTTTGCAATAAGGTCCTTTTGACTTTTTACATTAACAATGCAGCCCTTACAAATGTACAAATGAGTCCCTGCCAGGTTAAAATTCTCTCTCGAAGTCCTTAAAAGCCCAATTCATCACATAAACCCTGCCTTCAATTCATATTACATTTCTATGCCCTCTCAGTTTTATAAATGAGTCCCTGAAAAAAAAATGTAAAAGTTTACAAATAGGCCCCTCCCAGCCCTTTTCAAGCATAACTTTTTCATCTTAAGCCCGAATTAACTCAAACCACCTCCAAACGAACCCAAATCAAATTCTTCATCTTTCCAAATCAAAGTTGAACATGTCCAAGCATCTATCAAATCTTGAAATGACCAAAATACCCTTTCTTTGAAATTAAATGATTTCATTTCCTCATAACATGTAAATAATTAACAAAAATGTAAATAAATATGCCATAAATCAAACATAACCAAACATCCTATAACCAGCCAAATGACCAAAATGCCCTTTTCTCCATTCTTCTCACATTTAAATCATTTTCTCTTAAAAATAAAATATAAATAAAGTATAAATATATGTTAAAATACAAATATATTTTATTTAATGAATAAAAGAGTATAGTATATATATATTTTAATAATATTCGTTGCATCTCATGTAGACATATTAACTAAATATCCAAAACAAGAAAAGTAAAACGGAAATAGAAAGACTAAATACGTGAGTTCTCCCCTTTTAGCCCCTTTATTCAATTCACAACAAATAGGCTTCAAATCCTGGAATGAACGAGGTATTCAGTATGGCTTGGAAGGGTCATCTACACCGCTGTTTAAACAAAAATCCGTGTGCATTTCACACATTTCTACACGGTTGTCACCATTAATACCCGTGTAGCTCTCTCATGGCTATCTACGCTGTTAGTTAAACAACAATCCGTTTACAATTCCTGATAAACGTCCGTGTAGCTCTCTCAAGGCTATCGACACTGATTCTTTAATAAATAATAGATCCCACAGATATTTCGGGCTTCCAAAAAATCTGTGTAGCTATTCCACACGGATATTCAACAAAAATAACCGTACAATTACTGTTGTACACGGTTTTTAGTTAAATATTCGTGTCTGATTGCCCTATATATTTTTTTAGATTTTTTTGTTCTGGGCTAGTCTCCATTTTTGCTAGCCAGTTTTGCTACAAAATTCAGTATGAGATTACCCCACAGTTTTCCAATTACAGCACAAAAATTATACTTAGGATTACAAAATTCATAAATTCAACTCCTTATTTACTATTACAGCACAGAAATTACTAAATTCACTAATGAAACATTATAAGAACATTACTAAATTCACTAATAAAACATTACTAATATGCATAAATTCATATTTTATTTAACACCTTACATGAGCATGCTTTATCTTGGTTAGGTTCCAAAGAAATGAGTCAAACTAACTTTTAACTAATAAAACATTTTATGAAAATTAAATTATGTTTTAGTCCCAAGTTTTTGGCGATGTAGAAATGGACATGTTGCAGTGTTCTTACGTTGTTGTTTAAATTCTTTCGCAAACTACATCTTATTCAAAGGGGGTTTGTGTAAGAAATTAAACAACAATGCACTGCAACATGCCATTTCTACATCGCCAAAAACAAGTGATGAAAACATGATTTAATTTAAAGAACATGTTTTATTATTGAAAGTTAGTTTTACCCATTTCTTTGGAACCTAATCAAGAAAAAACATGTTCTTGTCAAGTGTCAAATAAAATATAGTGAAAAAAAAGAAAATGAAATTCATCACATGCTGTCCATCAGAAAGTTCATCACAATCTGTAAATAAAAAAAAATGATGAGTAAGTAAGCAACAATAAGTAACACAAAATTAGAGGAAGAAACGGAAAATACATGCCAGAGATGAAGGAGATACATGCCAGAAATGAAGCAATTCACATGTGAAGTCGAGATGTAGGTTATCAATCATATCACATCGCTCGTCTTGATAGATGAGCTCCAAAGATAGCGACTTATCTTGATAGATAAGCGATCTGACATAATTGATAAACCTAAATCAAAATTCTAATTATTAACCGTGAAAATGATTGTCAAAGTTGATCATAAGCGATATGTAAAGAACCTACAATTTACCTATGAATTGAAAAAACTCTAACCTTTCCGTTTGTTGAATTACTTGATCAAAACGGCGCTGGAAGGAGAAGGCCTTTTATACGGCGCGGGAAGGAGAAGGCCTTTTATACCAAAACCCTACACTTCTCTACACGGATTTATACTTAACAAAACCGTGTACAATGTGCAGTGTATAAAATTGGCAAAACCGTGTATCGATAATCAAAACCCTACAATAAATTTCTCCACGGATTATTATGTAAACAGCCGTATAGCTCTGTCAAAGATTTCTACACTACTGTTTAAACAAACATCCGTGTGCATTTCGCATATTTCTACAATTACCGTTTGTACACGGTTTTTAGGTAAATATCCGTGTATGATTGCCCTATATATTTTTTTGGGTTTTTTTTTTCTGGGCTAGACTCCAGTTTTGCTACAAAATTCAGTATTGAGATTACCCTCCAGTTTTTCAGATAATTTTGTCATCCAGTTTTCCAATTACAGCACAAAAATTATACTTAGCATTACAAAATTCATAAATTCATATTTAGCATTACAAAATTCATAAATTCAACTCCTTATTTACTATTACAGCACAAATTACTAAATTCACTAATAAAACATTACAAGAAAATGCTTACAAGAACATTACTAGAATTCACAAAAATTACTAAATTCACTAATAAAACATTACTAATATGCATAAATTCATATTTTATTTAACACCTTACAAGAGCATGCTTTATCTTGGTTAGGTTCCAAAGAAATGGGTCAGACTAACTTTCAACTAACAAAACATTTCTGCAAATTAAATTATGTTTTAGTCTCAAGTTTTTGGCGATGCACAAATGGACATGTGGCAGTGTTATTACGTTGTTGTTTAAATTCTTTCGCAAACCACATCTTATTCAAAGGGGGTTTGTGTAAGAAATTAAACAACAATGCACTGCCACATGCCATTTCTACACCGCCAAAAACTTGGGATAAAAACATGATTTAATTTAAAGAACATGTTTTATTATTGAAAGTTAGTTTTACCCATTTCTTTGGAACCTAACCAAGAAAAAACATGTTCTTGTCAAGTGTCAAATAAAATATAGTGAAAATAAAAAGAAAATGAAATTCATCACATGCTGTCCATCGGAAAGTTTATCACAATCTGTAAATAAAAAAAAATAATGAGTAAGTAAGCAACAATAAGTAACAGAAAATTAGAGGAAGAAACGGAAAATGCATGCCAGAGACGAAGGAGATATTCATGCCAGAAGTGAAGTCGAGATGTAGGTTATCAATTATATCACATCGCTCGTCTTGATAGATGAGCTCCAAAGATAGCGACTTATCTTGATATATAAGCGATCTGACATAATTGATAAACCTAAATCAAAATTCCAATTATTAACCGTGAAATGATTATATATCAAAGTTGATCATAAGCGATATGTAAAGTGACCGGTCTTTCTCTCTTCCTAAGGTTATACAGGAGAACCTACAATTTACCTATGAATTGAAAAAACTCTAACCTTTCCGTTTGTTGAATTACTTGATCAAAACGGCGCCGGAAGGAGAAGACCTTTTATACGACGCGGGAAGGAGAAGGCATTTTATACCAAAACCCTACACTTTTCTACACGGATTTATACTTAACAAAACCGTGTACAATGTGCAGTGTATAAAATTGGTAAAACCGTGTATCGATAATCAAAACCCTACAATAACATTTCTCCACGGATTATTATGTAAATAGCCATGTAGCTCTGTCAAAGGTTTCTACACTGTTATTTAAACAAATATCCGTGTGCATTTTGCATATTTCTACACGGTTCTACCATAAATACCCGTGTAGCTCAATCATGGCTATCTACACTGTTAGTTAAACAATAATCCGTTTACAATTCCTGATAAACGTCCGTGTAGCTCTCTCAAGGCTTTCTACACTGATTTTTTAATAAATATCCATGTAATATATCCCACAGATAGTTCGGGCTTTCAAAAAATTACAATATCACACGGTTTTTATATAAAATTGTCAAATCCGTATACAATGTGCAGTGTACAATGACCATTTCTGTAGTAGTGTATATATGACATGTATTATAAAGTGTGGCCAACTAATTGTATATTTTTGCTCACACAATTTATTATGTATATGCTAGCTAGGTGTATTCATTTAACAACCTAATTACTGTGTTCTCATAAAAAAATATCACTATTGGTAATAGCGAAAAGTCGACAATCGATGACTTGTATTAATTAATGTATCCGATAAATACGCAAAGTAAAACAAAAACAAATGCATGTACACATAACCCAAGTAGAAAGGGCCGACATGTTACTATGACCGGAACCAGTTTAGTCCCAATAGTTGGGTTTGTGGGTGGCCATGAGGTTACATTAATTAGCATATATCATAACCCGATTTGAAAGGGGGAGAGAATGCAGTGCTGGAGTATTTTTGGACCCGCTGACTGCTCGGGCCGGTTAACCATACCACTGTGCAGATTAATTTGTATCGGCCCATTGTTGCTCGGCCCAAAAGCCCAAAGTAGATTCATTCAGTGATGCACATCTACTCTTAAATCTAATCTAGGCACGGACCTCCTCTTCTTCCTAGGGTTTTTCTCACTTCGCCGCAGCCGCAGGTGAGTTGCTATTTTAGGCTTCATCTTCTCCGATTTAAACCTACCCTGTTTTGTTTGGTGGCGTCGCTATTTCGTCGGAATTCATTTTTCTGTTCGTTTATTTCTGTGATCTCTTCTTATTTTTGGCTTAATATAAGAGCATTAGTGAAACTACTTGGTTGAATTTAAATAGAAGGTTCGAGTAGATTTCAATCTTTCGTCGTTGAATTGATTTAATTTATTTTATTTTATTTCTGTTACATTAATTGTGTTTTATTATGTTTTTCTTTCTATCTTCAGTTTGTTTTGAGATAACCAGAGATGGCACCTCCCACAAAAGGTATGAAATTTTTTGCTGTTGTTTCCATTTTATTAAATAAGTTTTCTTTATTGGTTATGTATGTAAAATTTAATCATGTGCAGAAACCAGTGAAGGAATTTCTGATGTCTGTATTAAATACATTTTCAATTTAATTTTAATGATGTATCTCATGCAATGATGTTATGTTTGTTAGATTGGCATCTAATTGGCTTATAAATCATGTTTCTGTTGTCTAATATTTTACAAATTTTGTCAATTTTCCAAATTTCTTCAGAAAATAATTGTTACTGTTATCTTTTTATCAACAATGGAATCGTGTAACATACAATCTACCAGAATTGCTAAAAAAACTGGAATCTTGTAACATACATGTTTCTGTTATCTAAAAAAACTGCCACAGGTAAGAAGCCTGATGCAAAGGCACTGGCTGAGAAAACTGCAAAGGCAGTAAAATCAGGCCCCACCACTGGAATCAAGAAGAAGAAGATACGCACTTCAGTCACCTTCCATCGGCCCCGCACTTTGAAGAAGCCGAGAACTCCTAGGTATCCTCGACAAAGTGCACCTGGGAGGAACAAGCTTGACCAGTACCAGATCCTTAAATATCCTCTCACAACAGAGTCAGCTATGAAAAAAATTGAGGACAATAATACCCTTGTGTTTATTGTCGATATCCGTGCTGATAAGAAGAAAATCAAGGATGCTGTCAAGAAGATGTATGACATTCAGGCCAAGAAGGTCAACACCCTCATCAGGTACATTTGTTGTTTGCTTATGTTTTATAATATATTCAGAGTTCTATGTATTTCGTGGTGTTTTATTAACTTGTCAGTCATTTGGTATGTTGGTTTATTAATTGAAATGTTTTCAGCATATTATAAGTGCAATTAAACAGAATAATCTTTTGTACTAATTTTGGCTTGTCCAGTGTTGATTTTATTGGATCCTCAAAAGGGTTTTGTATTTGATTCAATTTATTGGCTGCCTAACTTGAAATCACTCATTTTCTCTTCTTAGTGCCATTTTGTCTACATTACCTCACTATTTGAGTTGAATCGGACCGTTCAATCAGAATTTAGGCCAATCCAGCCCAAGCCTGTAATGTACAGGGCCTCTTTAAGATCTGTGCTAATATATAACGAACAGACCGGATTCAAAATAAAATGGTGAAGTACCTTAGGTGATATGAATTACTGTATAGTATACAATTTTAATCTATCAGATGCTTTTTTGACATTGTTCAGTTAAATTTGTGCTAATTATTTGCTTCCTGATTTATTTATTTAATACAGGCCTGATGGTACCAAGAAGGCCTATGTTAGGCTGACACCAGATTTTGATGCCTTAGATGTGGCAAACAAAATCGGTATCATCTAAATTTTTTAGGGCTTCTTGGTTATCTAAAATTTTCCCAAGGAGAGTGTTCACCCCTCAGATCATATCCTATTTTGCATTAGTGAACTCGGTTTGTTGAATATTCTAAAGATTTGAGGAATTTTAGTTGAGTGTGTTTACAGTATTTAGTTTAGTACTTTCTTATAGGTTAAATTTTTTTGATGGCGTTGTTATTTTATTGTACAACATTATCAAATTAAATCACTGTGGCTTCTTTTGCTGCTGGTAATAATGGAGGAGGATATGCTATCGGAACCAATGTTCTTTTGTGGCATTTTTCATTTAGAAGCTATTGTGCAAAGTTGTTTTTTCACTGACAAGTGGTGTAGTTTGGTTACAAACTTGCTGAGCATTAATTGAATTTGTTAACAGTGGTAACTGCTAAATAATTTGCAGAATTTTTTTTTTAAAAAAAGTGCTTACAAACTTACTGGGTGACTGTCAAGTAGACCATAAGATGTAACTT
Organism: Carex myosuroides; assembly: GCA_028015225.1. NCBI lineage: Eukaryota > Viridiplantae > Streptophyta > Magnoliopsida > Poales > Cyperaceae > Carex > Carex myosuroides. The sequence continues at coordinate 7,122,731 of CM051465.1, forward strand.
TGTTTTTTTTTAAACCTTGATGGTGACTGTCAAGTATCATATTATCATATTTCAGTAACAAACTATTGGGCTTCTCAGAAAGTCTAATTCAAGCAAAGAAATCAACATCTTCCTTTCTCAACTTGAAACAAGATTCAAAATAATTTAAAAGAGGTGCGTTATATACAGGAGGAAGGGATCAGAAAGTAGAAAGCATAACTTCTGTAACATTTATTAGGCGGCAGGGGTCCTCTCATTTGTTGGGTTCTTTGCTCCGACAACTTCATGAATTATTGACAAATTATTTATCCTGTACTTGCACACGCACAAGTAAGCTAATAAACAGTTTATCTAAATATAGTGTAGTTTTGTTAAGTCTTTTTTTTTGCAGGGGTATTTTTAAAATTTTTGGCTTTTAAAGTAAACGCAAATCATAGATGGAGCATTTGATAATATTGATTAATCATTCTTTTAATTTATATGGGTAAATAAGAAAGAAATGAGTGGGAAATTTGATATATACATGAGTTCTGACAGATAAAAAATTGTCCAATTGGCAGCTACCGACATTTTTATTAATATCCAAAGTTTAATACAAATTATTATTTATGCTCAGATTTTGATCCAATATCGAAAAATGCCCAAGCCGGTCAGAAAATGGTCGGCTTACTCCCTCCAAACCGCAAAAACTCTATAAAAAAAGTATTTTCTTCTCTCTCTTCCACAATTCACTCCACTCACAAAAGAGAAAGGGACAGAGAGAAATATAAGTCGATTTTTTAGGCGAAAAGGCCGATATTTGAAGGGTCCAAAAGATGTCCAATCGTGGCTCAACGAGAGGAGGATCAAGTAGTGATCGAGGTAAAAAAGAGAAAAAGAATAACAACTGGCCTGAATGACGTGATCCTCGGAAATGTGTGACATGTAAGATGGGGGCATGGAATAGACGTCATGGTCGGTATGAAATTTCAGACGATGACTTTGTGGAAAACCCCTACGGCTTTGGTTTGAAAAAGAAGAAGGTTGATCCAGAGCCTCCAGCATCGGACGATAACTTTGTTCCGGGTACTGGTAAGGCTACCACTTCGTCTGCTGTGACTGATCCAGATTCAGCAAATTCCGATGATGATTTTGTTCCATGCACTTTCAAGGCTTGTTGTAAGAAGTAGACTTGTTTAGAATTCATGTTGTATTAGTAGGATTTAAAATTTGAATGCATTTGAGTTTGGTTCTAAGAATTAGTATTTTAATGTAGTTGGATGAATTAGGTTGTAATTCTTTGAGTATTAATTAATTTCATTACTTCTTATTTAGTAGTTCCGTACAAAATAATAAAGTACACACAAAATTACAAATAGAGTCCACACAATTTTTACAACATGCATATAAATCACATATTACTACCACGTCTAAAATTTAATTCCCGAAGTAAACCACTTGTGAAAGATGCCCTACGAGATGGCCTAGCAGATGGCTCTGGTTGCTCACTAGATGGTCCGGCTTGGGTTCCAGATGGCGCTGCTTGGCTTGTAGATGGCCCTGCTTGGCTTGTAGATACCCTTGTTGTGCGTCTAGTAGTGGACCTCATTTGGTTGGATCACAGATGGCTCCCCTTGCACCCCAACCACCTCTCCTCCTATGGCAACCGCCTCTCCCATTGTTTCGGCATACATAGCAGTTGCATCTAAACAACTTGTAGCTGTGCTACGCCGTGAGGACCTATTTCCCGACGCCATTACTCGCTCATTTTCTACCGCTTTTGCTGCGTTTCTTGCATCTGCATTTGCATGTGTTACTTAGTAAGTTGGTATAAATTGAAAAGAAAAATAATTTTGGATTAATGTTACATACCTCTTCGTTGCCTATCGGAAGTGGAACGGCGAGGCTGATGTCCCCTTCGTCTACCTTCCATTTCATCCATTGTCATTACATGATGTATGTGTTTTCGCCTCCCCTTCCTAATCCAACCACTGCTCGGAAGGATTCTGTCTCCAGTATTAGCAGACCAGTCTCCCATATTGCCAATTGGATTGAACACATGGTTCCAAGTACTCACAAGATAGTTCACAGTATACCAGTCTGCAACATAGTCGTCCTCCTGCCAGTTTCGGTCACGGCAAACTGCTAACACTACTAGAATTTCCGCTTTTTGCAACGGCGGGAAATCGCCTTTTCCATCGGCGTACCGATGGAATAAGCCCTGAAATCGTCATTTCCATGCGCTACCGATGGAAATACTCCCGTTGCAACAACCCTCGATGGAAATAGCACTCATTTCCATCGACGCCGTTGGAAATACTCATTTCTGAGTATTTCCTTGCGCTTACAGTTGGAAAAAGGGCGCATGGAAATACTTTCACACTCGGACACTGTCTGGAGTTTTTCCAAGGGCAGCTAACGCGGGGCCCACCTGTTTATTTCCAAGGGCAGTGTCTGTGGGACCCTCCAGAGCATTTCCATGGGCAGCTAACGCGGGGCCCACCTGTTTATTTCCAACGGCAACGTCTGTGGGACCCTCCAGAGCATTTCCAAGGGCAGAGTACGTGGGACCCACCCCAGTATTTCCATGGCAAGGGAACGTGGGGCCCACATGTTTATTTCCAAGGGCAGTGTACGTGGGACCCACCCCAGTATTTCCAAGGCAAACTATAGTGGGGCCCACATGTTTATTTCCAAGGGCAGCGTACGTGGGACCGAGCCCAGTATTTCCAAGGGTACATTATTTTTAATTCTGTTGTTGTTTGTGGGCCCACCAGATTATTTGCATGGGAACATTAATTTTAATCTCCATGTAATACCCATGGAAATACAAACCTGGAAGGAAAAGTATCTGTATGCCCTCATCCTACAATCCTCCCTTACCAATTAGGTACTCCCATACATTCCCCATCCTACAATCCTGCCTGTACCAATTCGGTACTCCCATACATTCTCCATTAAACATTAAACCAGATAAACATAAAAACATCAATAATAGACAGAAAAAACATTCATAAATAGATCGATAACATTTAATAACTTTAAAGCATGAACATAGTATAATCATCATGCACTTTCTCCCTAAATTAGCAAACTGCCGTTACTACAACAATAATATATATTTGCATCATTGACACTATATATACACAAAATATACCCACTATGAGTTAACAAAAATTCACAATATAAGGTTCCATTCCTGTTGTCATATGTTATAACTTGTAAATGCACATTTTTTGGTTATTTACAAGTTAACGCTGGTTCACGTTGAAGGTGGACTGCCCGAACCATTGGCTCATATCATCCTCACCCATTGTATTGTCATCATTTCCAGCTTGAGTTTGATTTAGTAGTTCTTGGAAACTACCTCCCTGGTTTGGTTGCATAGGAAAAGCAAGACCCTATGTATACCACATAGAAACAGAGAAGTGTCAAACAAAGAAGATATAAACTATCTAACAAAGAAGTGTCAAACATTGATGAAGATGTGCAAAAATAAGCACAATTATAAGAACACCCTATTGCTTACAAGACAATTGTAAGAACACCCTATGTGTACCACGATGGTTACAAGTACATTAAAGAATTGCACCGACAGCCACTGGATTGGGTTATGAAGTTCCTAAGAACAAATAAGAATTTGGTTTTTGAAATTGTACATTCTTGTGTTTTGTACCTATCTTAGATTGTCAGATTTGAGTAACTTATAGGATCACAGATTGTACATTGACTACCCCCTAGTTGGTCAACTAAGCTTTATTTCTCATACTTAAAGCCAATAGCTACATGAACCCTCATTTAGCGGGTTTTCATAAGTTAAATCTGAAAGCAACACTATATAACTCATTACCTGGGGAATGTGCATTTGCATAAGTGAAGCTCCTACATGAGATGGTTGATTGGTGAGCCCTTGACCCTAAACATTGTATATGCAAGCATTGTTATAATCCGTAGATCACAAAATGGAAGATGAATAAAATAAACATCGTTATGTTTTGTAAAATTAAAATTGTGACATGAAGAGAAGGAATTACAGGAACAACACCTTGCTGAGTTCCAGAAGCGTTTACTCCATCCTAAAATATAAAAAGTGCACATGAGGTAATGTTAGTATACTGCTATATCTCAACAGCAAAGACAACTACCAAAATGGTGCAAACAGCAGTGTCATATCAAAATCTGTCAACATAAAAAAAGTTTACAACCCTAAATTAACTACCAAATTGGTCATAATACCTGTGAAGTAGGCATTTGCGCCCCATACATAGTGAATAATTGACTGAAGTATAAGTCATAAGTTGCCAGTTTCTCTCTCTCACAGCCTTTTCCTCATCAAGACGACGATCACGGTCAGCTAAGAGCATTTCCAGTTCTTCGCGGGTTTGGATTCTCGGCCCTTCATTGTTTGTCAAACCAGAGACAGAAGAAGCTGTGTGTTTCTGCCTGGCTCGGGTGGTTGTTGTTGGCACCTTGCCTTGAAGCAGGCTTCCAAATCCCCGCACCCTACCGTGTCTTGATCCACCAACAGCTGTCAGAAACATGGTGCTCTCATCCATGTCAGCATTGGCCTGATCAGCCGCCATGTCCTTCACTTTTTCCTATGAGTTGCAACATATTGGAAATCATAAAATTCATATTAGAAAGCCATCAAGAACAGTTAGTTCATCTTAGTTGTTACACATATGGAAAGAGGAGATGTAAATATCAGCACTTGTTTTTTTATCAAAATTCATTCTCAGTAGCTATATGGGACCTTGTCAGAACAGTAAATGAGAAATTTACACTTGGGTCCCTGTATTATGTCCTATTTGTGTTTTTCCTATGAGTTGCAACATATTGGAAATCATAAAATTCATATTAGAAAGCCATCAACAACAGTTAGTTCATCTTAGTTCTTACACATATGGAAAGAGGAGATGTAAATATCAGCACTTGTTTTTTTATCAAAATTCATTCTCAGTAGCTATATAGACCCTTGTCAGAACAGTAAATGAGGAATTTACACTTGGGTCCCTATATTATGTCCTATTTGTGTTTTCCTTATGAACCAAATAAACCGAACCATTTGAACACCCCTACCCATGGTGTCAACCAACAACAGATATAGGCCACATAAGCTCACAACATATTTGCTTAGTTATATTTATTGTGACCTTGTTATGCACTACGGTAACAATAAATGCAAATTAAAATAATACTACTTACATAAACTGCTTTCGCATTCGAGTTGGTAAAATGCAAGGAGTTGATATCATAATCTGGGACCTGTGTTCTAGGCTCCCCGGTACTTGGATCCCGAAGCCCATTACCATCAGTGTTTTCATTAGTTTCAGACCCATCCATTGTGGTAGACTGTATTTGGATGACCACAGGTGATTTCCCATCTTCTCGACGACTATGAGTATGGAGGTAAAGTTCCCCCATCGATGGCTCTTTTCCATTTTGTAATTTTGTCTCCACATGAAAAGGAATAAACAAATATTCATAAAGGTCAGATGAATCTGTAAATTACAAATATTGTTAATTTGGGAACATTATATTTGATGAAGCTGACCAGTTTGCCAAAATGCTGGTGTGAGATGGCTGATCCACCGTGATGGGCAACCAAAAGTCCCGACTGTGTGCGGTTTACCATGTTTTTCTTACTCAAATCTTGCCATTCCTCTGTGAAAAAAATGTCGCACAAACCGTGCCAGTTGGGGTCGTCAAGGCACCAATGGGGAATGTGGTTTTTCCATGCTTCTATGTCTCTGCCAAATTTTTTCCTGCAGAGGTCCCTGGCCTCGTGTAGCTCCTGGCTGTACCTTTTTGTTGCTATGGCCTCCATAACATCTTTGCAATGGTCTGGATCTTCCCCTTCACGGTATCTGAATTTTTTCTTTAAAACAAAAAAAAGTCAGTATATTAAAATTAAGTATATCACTGTTAAAAGTAACTTTATCTACTGTGGATAGCTATCTGTAACCAGATGTGAATTGTAGTGTGATATTGGTTTGCTAGTTCATGTCATATGCTTCTTGTTTTTACTGATAAAAGTAAGTCTGTTACTGATAAAAGCAAGACTATTGGTTTGCCAGTTCATGCAATTTGCTTCTTGATGTGAACTGATAAAGAAATATATGGTACCAAAAACAAGAACTCAATATTTTTCTTCGTGGCGTCATCAAATGACAAGAAGCTTCTCAACGGTCCAGGCATGAGATTTAGGGCTAGCCTAGTGATAAAAAGGGAAGAATCAGCCATTTGACTTACAATATTAAACAATGTAACCCTAAGATGTAGAAATATTAAACATGACATCTTCAGTGTAACCTAGTTGCTAGCTGTACATTCAACATCTTAGAAATATTAAACATGATCTCTTCACTGTAACCTAGTTGCTAGATGTACATACAACATCTTCCTTCTAGTGTACCCATATTTTATTGCTAGCTGTACATTCAACCTAATTGTAATAAAATCATGACATTTGGGGAGTGCAAGAAATTGTGCGAGAAAGGTGAAATTGAGGAGTCAAAGTATTTTCTACATGACATGATTTGTAAAGGGCATCGACCTGATTTGTGACCATAACACTACAAGTTGAACCTGACATGACTTGATGGCACTCAGATTTTTGTTTCACATCAGCTTGAGTGCATCAGAATATGTTGTTTTTAACTTACCAGAGACTGATGTTGTTTACCAATTTCTTGACAAAACATAATAAATAAAAAAGCAACAATTAGAAGCATAAAATCCCTAAAAACAATATATCGAGTTCTGGCTGTGTAATTTCAAGTTCTCAAGTTAGATTTTATACCTAGTGATTACTGCTGTTATTTCCTTTGGTTTGCAATCGCCCAACTGTTGATTGCATGTGAACTCACAATCCCCAACTGGCCAGATTATCGGTCTGTCCTCGACTACATCAGTTGATTTTCTGATCTTTCCGGCGCCTCGTCCCTTTTTCTTTGGCGGTTCTGGTTGTGTAATTTCTCTTTCAGGGTCAACATTTGAACCCTCGCCAACCTCAAGAGCTGGCTGTGAAGTACACTTTCTCTTGGAGTGTTTTTTACGTGTTGCTCTTGTAAGACAAGACTTTCTTGGAGCCATTTCTGTTGTGCTAATAACAAAAAAAATGTGTTACACATACGGAACCAGCTTCAAAGCACTAAAGTTTACAGGGACAAAAGAAAACCATAGTAAAGGAAAAAATTAATTGAACCAAAGGTCTCACCATGTAACCAACTAACCACTACTTAAATTTATCAACACGAACCCGTGTACCAAACTTGCGTCACTTTTCGACAAAAAATATGGACATTTGACATCACTAGTGTTAGGTTTCTTCGCATGTGCACCACTTATGATCATGTCATAAATAGGAATAAATATAATGATTTGACGCATATGGAGGATGACAGACAGAATTAATATATATATATATATATATATATATATATATATATATGACGTTACCTTTGACGCGTCGGCGAATATTCCACCTTATTCAAAATTTATATTCTTATATATGTCAGATATCTAGATAACAGATTAAAATTTTAGGAGCACATGAGAATACTTCAAAAGGGAATGACCAGCATTGTGTTCACAGAGATAGAAAATCTCTCGTCTAGCTAGAACATTTAGATCAAATTAATATCATTTGTCACCAAAAAATTTATATCACGTCAATACTAAATTCAAACAAATAAGCCCCAGTTAGAAACATAAAACAAATATGAAAACCAAATACATAATCATATCTAAACCCCTACTATAAGTAAGTCAAATAGTTTAAACTTCATTGATATACTTTTAAGTATAAAATGATATCAAGCTCGAAAAAATAAATCAAATTCAAACCATGGCAAAGATAAAATTCCATATCCATACTATTAACAACATGTGATTTTGTCAGTAGGAAAAACAGATGAACTCTCAAAAAAATAAAAGCCCTTTAAAGAGTCTGATCTATTTTGAAGGATCAAACCAAAGTTGATGGACAAATATAGTGGTCAGCTCTTTGACGCTTCTTTTAATGTCTAACTCAAACCAATTATATATGAGTTGGGTTAAAAAGTTATATTATTTCCATACCCCAACCATGCCTCAGATATGTGAGCATTCAACGTTTTCAAAATCGCCATATGAAGCGCTCAACGCCATATTATAGGAATTAAGGTTTACAATTGTAATCCTAGAAAAGAATTGTTTCATCTCTCATAGACAAAATAAACATAAAAACATATATGTAAGACAGTACACAACACAAAAGAGATATTTTTGATAAAATGAATATACCTAGGCAGTTGACCACGGATAACCTCTGTGCTACATGTAGCACTGTAACCAACTACTATATATATATATATATTTTGTTTTTGTTTTATTATATCAAAGGCAATTCAAATAATTTGTCTCAATTATAGTTGCCGAAACAATGCCAGACACAGCTAGTCCTAGGAAAATTAGAATTTTAGATGATGATGTAATGGAATTCTTACTTTAAATACTTCCAAAATTGAATAAAAATAAATTAATCATCTTTTCCAGCAATAAATGGTATTTTTTTTTCCAAATTACATAAAACAATCTCTAGGATGCAACCAAGACACTATACCAGTGATCAACATATATAAGCCAAGTGCATTAAGCACTTCACTGGTACCCAAAACAGTCCAATAGGTAATGGCCTCAAAATTCTTAAAGTAAAATCTTCCTACGATGAGGGTTGATAGATATACAAGCTTTTAAATAGCTTGATTAGATGAAATAAATTCATCTTCAATTAGTAGTTGACAAGCTTCAAAAGATGAAAGGTATGCACTGAAAAATAACCTAAATCATCTCGTTAGATATGATAGGATTAACAGTAAGAATAGATAATTTCAGTTCAAATTAGTAGATAGAGAGTGGATAATTAGTTGCTTTCTCTTAACAACTGAGTTTTGTTTTCGAGTGCTTGTCAAATATTTTAATTTAAACCTAACTCCTAACAGGTGAAGAGGTTAATGTAAACAAAATCAACTAAAACACAACACATAGCATCTCAGTCTCAATCAATTGAAATTAAAGTAATATCAGGGGGGACTTACCAACTAGTTCGTATTGGAGAATAAATTTTCGCCCCTCTTCAGATTTCCAGACAAGACATGCACCGAGATGTGCCACCGGAAGGAGAGGTAGCGAGGTGCTCAGACCAAATACACGGATTAGAGGAGAGGCGATTTGTTGTGAGAGATTGACGGATTAGATGAGAGGATGTGAGAGGAGTGTGAAATTGAGAGTCGAAGTGAGAGGGAAATTTGGGCGGCCGCCTAAATATCTCTCGGTGAAATTTGGGCGGAAACATTATGTGATTGGGGGGGAAAACGGAAATGAAATCAGCCATATCCGACTAACTTCGTAGTGTTGGGAGGGAAAGCCGAAAAATGGAAGGGTCTAGGGCTTCCTTCAATTTACGGGTTGAGAATCTGTTATCTTCGAGATTCGGACTAGCGTTTGAGATTGCCGAATTGATGCGTTTTTTTATTCGTGAAAAGTTAAAAGAACTGTCCGGATTCAAATAGGGGTATCAAGATTGACGAATGTATGCATCCAGAGAGAATGGGTTTCCTTAGAACAATTTTCTTTCAAATTAAATGGACAGAGCAGTTTCAGCTTCATGCGGTAAATCTTATGTGTTGGAAGGTCCTGCGATTATATAATATAGCGCTGCTCGTAGTCAGAGCTGATGTGTTAAATAAATCACATATAAATTGGATCTGTGAACATTGAATTTACAAATAAATTTGATTTACACACTTGATAAATGAAATCTGATTAATAATGTCTGAAGTAGCATGTTTATGAATTACTAATAAAATTGTATAAAAAAAACAAAATAGCATAAGATACTTATTGCATGAATAACACACATCCATTAAGTATCAACATAGAACATTAACTCTTGTAGTACGAGTTAATGAAGACCCGCAATTATATGTTGTCCGACAGTCGATCGAAACCGTTCAAATCGAAGAGTATCGCATTCATCTCATTGCAGTGAAGTTGGATGAGATTTGATGGTCGTTTACCTTTCCATCAAGCCTACAGAAAATACAAACATCGTATGGCCCCAATTAGTTTGCGTTGGATCGAAGGTTCGCCACATTGAAATTTCTGTTTTTATTTTATTTTGACGTACAATGTTCTCCCTTGATCATTTATAAACTAATTTGAAATCATTTCGTTAAAGATCAACCGTTGAATTTCGATACGAAAATGAACGGTCCATAATTATTTGCTCAATTTCAAGGGGCAAATATTAATGAAATGATATGATATCAACAATCAATGAGAAGATATATTCCAAGGGTATGTTTAAAGAGGAGGGTTCCAATGCCTCCATTTTTCATGCCTCCACCATGCCTCCATTTTTAAAACTTTAATAACTCAAAATTTAAAACTTAAAAGTCAAAATAAAACCGTTGGATATGATCTACATCATTTTATCTATGTGCTCATAAAAAATTATCACATTTTGATTTTGTTTTTATGTGAATCAATAAGTTGAAAAATCAACGTCTAAAAATTATCCACATTAGTACGTTTTTTACAAGCTCTTGATGACAACCAAAATAAAATTGAAATGTCATAATTTTTTACACATGCATAGATAAAATAATATAGATCATATCCAACGGTTTTATTTTGATTTTTAAGTTTTAAATTTTGAGTTATTAAAATTTTAAAAAATGGAGGCATGGTGGAGGCATGAAAAATTGAGGCATTGGAACCCTCCTCATGTTTAAATATAGAAATTATTTATTGAGGATTTTAATCATATCATTTGCTGTACAAAAAATCCTGGTTATTTGGTCTGCTTATGCTAGCCGTCTGATGGGTGATGAAGGGTCATACTCCGAAAATGGACGTCTCCATTAAAGAGTTTTGCGATGCCTTAATCATTTTGATGAGGTAACACGGAATTGCATTCTTCGATCCGGCGCACCCTAAATCATCTCGATTCTTTTCCAATCGTGCAATTATGATCATACGGTCCCGATCTAACAATAAATATTATGGTACCTCAGGAGATATCTAAGTTGGGTTGGTGTAGAGCGTAAATGCTCCCTGGGACGAATCCATATCCTCGACGGTACCGTAAAAGATTCCCTTTTAGTGGATAGCTATTTACGGTTTGAGATTAACTCTCAGCCGGTTTGGGATTCGGGCTGACTGAGGGGGCAGTACTACTGGGCTTTGAGAGTCGTGCCAAGTTAAAAAGAACGGTCCAGATCAAGTAATTGTAAAAGATTCCCTATTACGGTACCGTCGGTGATATGAATTCCTCTCAAACCTTAGAGAGATTTTGAATCCTCTCTCTGGGACTTGGCCATTATTTTTGAAAACCAAACGCCCCACACCAAAAACCCGATTTAGCGTAGAAGAAACCCGATCGTCTTCCTCTCAGCCCTCTCCATTTACTCAACCAACTACCCAAACGCCTCTCAGCCCTCTAAGCCCGCGATTCTTCCTCTCAGCCCTCTCCTTTTGCTCAACCACCCTACACATACGCCTCTCAGCCCTCTTACTAAGAGTTTAAACTGAAATCAGCCGAGCAGCCGGATCGGAGAAAGGCGGCGATGGAACCTGAGCAGCTGTCAGACACACGTAAGAGTTTAAACTGAAATCTATTTATTTTCACAAAAGTTTAGAAGCGAGGGTTTAGAAGTGAGGGTTTAAGACCATTCAATGTAGAACTGATTTGTTTGAAGATTTACTTTTCTTTTCTAAATTAGGGTTAGGGTTTAGAAATGAGGGTTTACAAGTGAGGGCTTAATCACTGAAATTGTCAATATTAATTTGTCAATACTAATTTATTATTTTATTATTTTGTCATTATTAATTTATTATTTGAAATGATTAAAACAGTAGATGGGGATATGAATAATTTGAGTGACTTTGAATGGGGATGTAACTAATAAGATGAAAGATAATATTTTTTATACTAATACCCACTTTACCCTTCTCTTAATCAATATATGGGTAACTAATAAGGAAATAATCTAAAATATCTTTGAATTTTAATTGTATATATAGAATGAACACTAATAAGGGCATTTACTGGCCTGCTTTTGCAAACCACGTCAATTAAGTCTATGTATGCCCCTATTTTGAGTTTATCTCTAAATTAAATGAAAATTGTACATAGTTTTGGGTTGGGATTGTGTAACTCTGATCTATCTGGTCTGGGAAGGATAGGAGGTTTTAATATTTTGGCATGAGCTGCTGTGTGCACTTGGCTTGATCGTTTCATTCTCAGCTAGTGTTTTGAGTATTAGTTTCTGAATGTTGTTTCTACTTGTTTCAAGGCTATTTCATGTCTGAACTTTATACTGGATATGCATTACTGTAATGACTTTTGGTGATAATATAACATAAAAAAATTATAGATCACAAACCCGATTCTATTGTTTGACTCAGTTGATTTGTTTTTTTGTTTACTGGTAGAGTTACTGGTAGAGTTGAATCAATTATAATCATTGTTATATATGAAATGAAACCTAGGGGCATATGTTGCAAAAAAAGAAGATGAAAGAGATTTGAGATTTACAACATTCACATACCCGATTCTATTATTTGACTCATGATACAATGACAGATGAAATGAAACCTAATGGCATTTGAGTTGCATTTATAAATATTTATAACGAGGTCGTTGATTAAAATGAAATTTTAATTTGATTGGTTTTCAAAATATTTTTTTTAGCACCTCAAATGCCCTTAGGTTTCATTTCATCTATCACTGTATCATGATTCAAACAATAAGGAAGATTTTTTTTAGCACTCTAGACAGTGGCTTCGGGTATGTACAAAAAATAAAGATTGAAGATATTTGAGATTATTTCCTTATTAAAGTTATCTGAGATGAAATCTCTTTGAGATTATTTCCTTAATAAAGTTATTTGAGATGAAAGACAGTGGCTTTGGGTTTTTGTTTACTGGTTGATCGTTTTTTGTAAAAACTCTAGGAAGGATCGGTTTCCATTCTATATGCACAAAAAATAAAGATGAAAGATATTTGAGATTATTTCCTTATTAGTTATCCATATTTTGATTACGTATCCATATATAGTGTTAAGAGAGAAGAACAAAGTGGATATTAGGTGGATACTAGTATAAGAACAAAGTGGATATTAAGTGGATATTAGGTGCAAATCAACCCTTTTTGTTTGAAGCCCTTTGAAGAATCTTTTCTTTAAGGAGAAATAAGAAAAATTAACACTGTATTGAACGGCATTTCAGAAATTAACCATCATGTTTTAATTGTTGCAGAGACCAATGGTACGGATGAAGATTGCACCCAGTTTGCTGTAGTTCAACGTCGAAAATCCCCGAGGCTAAATCCGTGCCCAAGTATGACAGCCCCCAACCAAATTAAGCCCCTGTCCCCGCCCCCGCCTCCGCAACCGCAACCCGCAACCGTAACCGCAACCGCAACCGCAACAGCACACCGCAACCAGCAACCGCAACCACAACCTTCTGCTCAAACCAAGGAGCACCCAGTCCAGCTGCCACCGCCTCACCCAGATCCTCGTGCACCGTCCCGGAAGAAAAGAAAAACTGACAAGTTTAGCAAAATTAGAATCCGTGAGGTCAGGAGATCAAGGAGGCTAAATCCACTTGATGATGAACCGGGTCCCGATCTGCCGCCAGTACATGAAACAGAGGTACCGCCCCGACTGTGGTTTAGCCCAGGTCCGCCCCCCCCTCGTGCCAAGTTCCGGGCTCGGGCCGAGACAGCTGCTGCCCAACCGACTCTGGCCGAGACAGCTGACGCACAACTGACTCGGGCCGAGACAACTGATGAAGAACCTACTGATGCCGAGACAGCTGCTGATGCACAACCGACTCTGGCCGAGACAGCTGCTGCCCAATCGACTCGGTCCGAGACAGCTGATGAAGAACCTACTGATGCCGAGACAGCTGCCGATGCACAACCGACTCTGGCCGAGACAGCTGCTGCCCAATCGACTCGGTCCGAGACAGCTGATGAAGAACCTACTGATGCCGAGCCAGCTGCCGATGCACAACCGACTCTGGCCGAGACAGCTGCTGCCCAATCGACTCGGGCCGAGACAGCAGCTGATGCTTCACCGACTTATGCTGCTGCCCAACATGCTGCCCATTCACCGACTGATGCCGAGACAACTGCTGCCCAGTCCGGGACTTGTGCCGAGATAGCTGCTGATGCACAACCGACTCTGGCCGAGACAGCTGCTGACCAGTCCGGGACTCGGGCCGAGACGCCTACTGCCCATTCACCGACTCGGACCGAGACAGCTGCTGTTGTTTCTGGGACTTCGGCCGAGACAGCTGCTGCCCAGTCAGGAGATAGCTCCCCTAGCTCGGATACTAACTGGTCACCGTCTCGGTCCGAGACAGCATCACAGCCCCAGTCAGGAGACAGCTCCCCTTGTGCACATACTGAAGGGGTGTATACCGATGATGGCAGCATTAGGTGCCGGAACCGTCGGACCCTCCGTAGCTGTCCTGAAGCTTTTCAGGCCTGCGGGAGAGAGCTTGACGAGTCGGCAGCGCAAGAGTCGGCTGAAAAGAAGAAGCGAAAGAGAAACAAGGGAAAATCTGACGTGAGGTGTGGTCGGGGACTTGCGAAGCCTCGTGCCCCGGTGCAACCGGCTGACAGACCATACCTGATGGTGGTTGGGGACGCGGAGTTCACGTCCTCTCCATTTTGCACCAAGGTGATAACCACGATACGGGTTCTAACTTTGGAGAACCTGCCGGGACCGTACAGGTCCTACAACATGTTCCCATAGCAGATTCGGCTGGTTATCCTCCAACAATTCCTGCAGAGGTACTCATTGGACCTAAGGAAGACATCGGCCATTGTCTTGATGTCTTCGAGAAGATAGCGGCGGAAGCATACATGCGTGAACTGAATGAAACAAGACAGCAGTTAACGAAGAAATATGGGGATGAGAAGGAGAAATGGAAAGACTTTCCTCCTAAATGGTGCAAGAACATAGAAGCTTGGAAGGGGCTGTGCGATGTATGGTCCACAAAAAACTGGGACCAACAATCGGCCACCAACCGTAGTAACAGAACAAGCAAAGAAAATGAGGTCCATCATGTGACTGGTTCGAAGAGTATGTTTCGGCACAAGCAAGCATTGGTATTGAAAAACTACATTACTTAGATTCATCCCTAATTTGAATTTTTTTCAACATCACTGAAAAATCTTATTTTTTTCAACATCAGATGCGGGAGAAGGGCGACTCTGTTGGATTGAAGGATGTCTTTGATAAAACTCACATGCGCAATACACCGGAGGGAAAGGTGTACTTGACACCGAGAGCAAAAGAGGCAGCGGTAATCCCCTTTCTTTGTTGTGTTTTAATCTTTAGAAAAATGGTTAATTTTCTGTGTACACTCCAACTCTTGCTAATTTTCTTATTCATCCCTCACTACTTCAATATATTCCATTTGCCTTTATGTATACACAGACAAGAGAAATGGGAAAAAAAAAGAGTCTGAAAATACTTAATTGTGGATAAATAGAAAAAGAGTCTGAAAATACTTAATTGAGGGATATATTAGATATAATGAAGAGGGTTCAGGGTAAATACAAAACTGAACAAGTCTTGAAGGGTAAATAGAAAATTAACCCTTAGAAAAATAGGCAGAGTGTTGTAATTGGATAGAGGGTTCAATGCTAAAAACAAAAAAACAAAAAATGGGATCATATACACAAGTATAAAATTATCTCCGTTAATGAATTGTTATACAATATTTTTCGCAACAACATCTAAACTACATTAGTGGCATCTACATGCCTTCCTTGTGTGATTTCTAAACTATATTATTGTATAAACAATTATCAAATAAATTATGTCTTCGTATTTTTTTCCTAACCACTACAGGAAAGATTTGATGCCCTTAAGGGGAAATACGGGGAACAGATGGAAGAGGAGCAAATCTGGGAGAAAGCTATGGAAGGAGAGGACGCCAGAGGCAGGTTATTCGGGTTTGGCTTCCGGGGAAGAACCAGCAAGTCAACCCGAGTACTCGAGACAGTTGAGGCGAGCCCATCGGGTCCAACCAGGAGCACTGCCACCTCTGCCGCAGATGCGAATAGGAGTTTCTCAAATGTAGAAGTGACACAGTTACTAGCAGCTGAACGAACCCAGTTTGCTAATGAGATCGCTGCCCAGGATAGGCGACACAGAGCTGAAATGGATGCTCTTCATAAACACCATGAGTACACAAGAGCGTGTTTTGATGCACTCTTCAGAGCAGGTGAAGTGAGGCCTCCACCGGTAAGCTATTTTATAATTTAATATATGGTAGTTTACCACTAAATACTAATATGGCAAGTACATAAAATAATATTTTACAATTGTTTTGTAGGAGCCGTCGTCGGAGGCCAATGCTGATGGGGGTCATAACGGGAGTGGAGGCCACCCCAACCCAGCAGAGGGCAATTCGGGAGGGGGAGATAAGAACGAACCATCAAGGGCCACCTCTGGAGGGGAAATGCAGGGCTCTTAAGGCCCAGGCTCTGTGATCCACTGTTAAACTTACTATTGTAATAAATTAATTTACTTAGGATGTGTGTACCTTGTGTTGAATTGCATTTGAAATATGTCTAACTTAGGATGTGTAGAATTCTGAAGTTATGGTATGCTTAACTTAGGATGTGTGTTGCTGTGAATCATTTGCTCTTCTGAACTTGACAGTTGGCTCAATTAAGTGTTGGCACTTTCTTTTTAAATCTCTGGGTTATTTTGTTTACTCTGGGTTATGTTGACTGTATGAATTAAAGATTATACGTGCAATGGGTACGCAACAAAAAATATGAATCAATTCAAATGTATAATGCCACTATTTCCATTGGTATAACGTTGGAAATACGTCATAGTTATTAACCGACTAAGGCCGCCGAACACAGTATTACTTTCTTTCGGTCTCGGCCATCCAGTATAACTTTCTTTCAGTCTCGGCCATCCAGTAATACCTCATAGTTATTTTTGAATTGGTAAAACCATCGCCAAGAGTCTCGGCCACTGTCTCTTCGACTCCTCTTTCTCTTGGAGCTCATCTCGTTGGATCCCAAGTTAACTCATTTCTTCCCAATCCAACTCATCTCGTTTCCTCTTGGACCCCTCGGCAACTGTTGTGGGGTTCGGTGAGCTAGGGCGTGGTTCTCATTGATTGATTTCCTGTAAGGTTAACATATTATATTTTTCAATTTTGCATTCACCTATTTTTATTTACTGATTTGACTTGTATAGTTCCAGCAATGAAAAACTGAGTGTATTTTGATAAGGTTGTCACATAATTTGAGAACAGTCTAGAGTAAATTGGGGACTGTCTTGTTCAGTTAACATTAACTCTTGGAATTGTGCTTGCTCCTTTGTGTATTTGTGATTGCTCCATTGTGTAATTAACTCAAGTCTAATCTGTATAGATAGCTCATCAAATGGCAACTGATCGGGAGTGGATGTACAATGGCAGAAAAAAAGCTGGTGGAAATCTTGAACCCGAATTCGTTAAGGGTGTCACTGAATTTATTGCAATAGCATTGTCCAAACCCTCTGTTGTGCGTCTCGATCGACAGGGCCAGAAGTGTATCCCGTGTCCGTGGACATCATGTGACAACCTCTACAACAAAGATGTGGGGACTGTCGAACAACATCTTTATCGTTTCGGCTTTTGCAACTCATATCATGTTTGGCACAAGCACGGCGAGCCACACCCCAATTCAGCTAGCTCTACACAGTCCACCAACTTTGAACTTTGCGACAGACCGAATGGAAGACATGGTAAGGGATGCCGCTCCTCAAGGATTTGATTGGAATGAGGAGACACCTACTGGAGCAGCTAAAAAATGGTTCGACATGATGGAAGCATCGCAAACACCGCTTTGGAAAATTAACTCACCGGGTGAAGTGAAATGCGAGACACACACCGTCTTATCGGCTGTGACACGTGCCATAGCTTTGAAGTCCAAACACCAATTGAGCCAAAGATGTTTTGATGATATGTTGGGTCTCATGAAAAGCACGCTTCCATGTGGTGCAGAAATGCCAGAAAATTTCTACCAAGCAAAGAAATTGGTTTCGGAATTGGGCATGGACCATGAGAAGATAGATGTATGCCCTAACTTTTGTATGCTATATTACAAAGGAGCGAACAAGAAGAAAACACAATGTGATGTATGTGGGGAGCCAAGGTATAAGCCAACTGGACCCAACAAGAATGCTAAACTTATTCGACAGAAGGTACTCCGTTATCTACCTATCACACCCCGATTGCAAAGGATGTACATGACCAAATCATCTGCGAAGAAGGAGCATTAAACCAGATTCCGGGTTATGGTCAGACTCACCATTGGCAAAAGAAGAGTATTTTTTGGAGTTTACCATATTGGAAAGACAATCTGTTGCAACACAATTTGGATATGATGCATTTGGAGAAGAATTTCACCGAAAATTTGATATACACGCTTTTAAGCATAGGCGGCAGAACCAAGGATAATGAAAAAGCTAGAAAAGATCTAGCTCTATTGTGTGATCGTTCCAACCAGCACCTAACTCCAGCCGATAATAACCCGGGAAAGATGAAAAAACCAAAGGCGCCATTCGCACTCTCTCCAGATGATAAGAAGATTGTTTTAAAATGGCTCAAGGATATAGTAAGGTTTTCCGATGGCTACGCATCCAATTGGTCAAGGTGTGTTAACTTAGTCACTGGAACGCTCATTGGGCTCAAAAGTCATGATTTACATGTGTTCATGGAGCGTCTCCTCCCCGTCGCCTTTCGAGACTTTGTCCCGGATTCCGTATGGGATGTTTTATGTGAGATTTCGGCCTTCTTCAGAGAGATTTGTGCCAAAGAGCTTGATCCAGTGAGGGTGGCAACCTTAGAAAATGATATTATCGTTACAATGTGCAAGGCAAAAAAAATATTTCCACCCGGTTTCTTTGATTCAATGGAGCATCTTGCGGTGCATGTAGCATATGAGGCTAGAATGGGTGGGCCAGTAGGGTCCCGATGGATGTATCCTTGTGAAAGGTGAGTTGCATATTGCTTCTATTTGTGAACCATGAAAATATTTGTAACAACTAACACTAAACTATTGTTGCAATTACAGGCGTAACAAAGAACAACGTATGAGAGTCACAAACAAGGCGCGTGTTGAGGGTTCGATCGTGGAGGCTACAATTGCCGAAGAAATTGGTACTACTTCGACACACTATTTTGCAGAAAAATCTAACATTGGCCAAGAAGTTGGAACAAGTAACCGTTCGGCGGCGCCACTTTCGATATTCGATACTCCGGGCCGGTTCATTGGCAGGCAAAGACGGAGGACTCTCGATGACACGGATTTTAATGCTGCACACACCTATGTTATCCTCAACTGTCCAGAGATCTGTGAGAAGTACTTGGGGTACAATATTATGAATTTTCTTTTGATGTTTCCGAAAGTACCTATTCTAAAACCTATGGAAAATCTAATATTTGGACATATTCTAATATGCAGAGAGTTTGATACATGCATGCTCAACTCTGGAGTAGCCACAAGCACCCAAGATTTGCCAAAAGTTCGTCAAGATGGTTTTGCACAGTGGTTGCGGAAAAAGGTGATAAATTCTCGTGATGAAGACGATTACTACATACGAATGGTAGGAGTCAAGCCTAGCAAACAAGCGTACTTCTACGAAGGATACGAAGTCAACGGGTATCAATTTCACACAAAATCATGTGGGGAAGACAAGACAACTCAAAGTTTCGGTGTTTGCATCAAAGGCGAGTGCAAATGCCCCACAAATTGACTACTATGGAGTTCTCCAAGAGGTCATTGCACTAGAATATGATGCCCACACCGTAGTTCTCTTTAGGTGTGATTGGTTCGACATAATAAATGGTGTAAAGGTGGACCACGAACATGGTCATATTGAGGTTAACCATACTTCTCGCCTGGCAACTTACGAGCCGTTTGTATTAGCAGCGCAAGCAACCCAAGTGTGCTACCTACCATATGCATCGCAAAAGCCCGAAAGACGCCAATGGTGGGTGGCATTTAAAACAAGCCAGAAGTCGAGGTTTCATGCCGAGGGTGACGATTCAAACTTAGAATTTTACCAAGATGAAAGGCCAGATAATCCAATATCGGTCTCAGATGGACCAGACTTTGATTGGGATGGTATGGTCCTTGGAGAAAACGATTTCGAGCTAGTGGACGAAAGAACAGTGCTCCCGCCCACAACATCAGCTACACCGCAATCAATGGCGAGAGACGAAAACCACGTAGATGAAGGTGAGCAAGAGCATGACCGGGAGCAAGAGTATCACATGGAGCAAGGTGATGAAGAAGATTGGTTATCCTACGATGATTCCGATGAAGAATATTAATTGGTAAAGCAATTCCGATGTTAGGTTTTCCATTTTAATTGGTAAAGCAATTCCGATGAAGAATATTAACTAGCTTTTCTAACTTTGTTCTCTTTTTGGGTTTGTAATAGGTGTTTACTTTGAGGTGTTTAGTAGCCAACAGCTCACTAACGTGTGGGATGCACATAGTTTAGAGGTATAAATGGTTACTGCACTGTTTAGTGTACTGTTTAGAGGTATAAATGGTTACTGCACTGATATAAATGGTTACTGCACTGTTTAGAGGTCTAAATGGTTACTGGCACATGGTTACTGCACTGTTTAGAGGTATAAATGGTTACTGCACTGTTTAGTTTAGAGGTATAAACTGCACAAGTTCACCATCATTTCCATATAAAGAAATATTAATTTAGTGTAGCCATTTGCTCACAATAATTTTCTAAAGATGGACTGTCAAAACTGCATTGTTTAATGTATAACTCTCACCGAAATCATGCCTGTTCATCACAGTTCTAGTTATAATAAAAATTTTATACTTGTCCACTCAAAAGCATGTACATCAATGGTTATTTCCATATAAAGAACAACCAATATAGTGTAGCCAATTAATTGTAATAAAAAGGACAAATCTGCATGCCAGAAGAGGGCAAACTAGTCCATACTAAGCCAGAAAAGGACAAATCAGTGGTGCATATTTTAGGCTTCTATGTTTGCTTCCAGTAAATTTTTATTTCGTACTTTGATTTTTACGCTAATTTTTCTAATTTAGTAACACTAATATGTTTAAAAACATATATTGCAGGAGGACAAAAGAGACATTCAAAGGGAGCTCTTATATATTGTTTTTATTTGACACAATGTTTTGTATCTCAATTAAATACATTGGCTTATTCTAAAAACCAAATTTATGTTTTCATTCTAAAATTCAGTTTATCTCAATTAAATATTGCTTGTTGCTGTGATTTATTTTTATGCACCATTCAAAGGGATATCTCAAATAAACATAAACGTTTATGTCTCCAGGAACTTAACTTTTCCAACGGTACCTCATGGAAATAATAAGTCTATCTATAAAATAATATAAACTGAAGAAATACAACATTTCCAACGGCAGAGTGGTTGAGTATTTCCATGAACCTCACTATAAAATAATATAAACAAATTAAACAAAACATTTCCAACGGTAGCCCATGGAAATAATATGTCTCCCTACTTCCAACTTATTTACAACGGCATGGGGAGAGGTATTTCCATGAACCCTCAATAAAATATAATATTTGGTCTGTCTGTCGGGTCATGGGTCATGCAAAACAATTTCCAACGGCTGATAGGAAACATTTCCATGCTGAGACAGTAGGGATTTCCAACCGCTACTATTTCCATGAGGCTACCGTTGGAAATTGTTAATGCTGTCAGAAAACGCAATTTCATTTCCATCGACCCTTCCTCCCGTTGGAAATAACAATTGCTACCGTTGCAAAAAGCGGAAATTCTAGTAGTGTAAGACATGAGCGCACGGAATAGAAGTTAATTGGATACATCTGCAAGTGCATTCCATTTGTTTGTCGGGACCACGTGTCACAATATACATGAACTCCCTGTGAGTGGGTTCCATGTTGCCCATGTCGCTACGGGTGCAAGGAACGTACTCATTTGGGGATGAAACTTGGTACTGACCTTGGCCGTGCGTGTAACGCACCAACTGTATTTTTGCAGCTTTCACCCAACGTTCTCTGATCTTCTGCAAAACCCGGTCAGAAAGAACCTGCCCCTTGTCTTTAATTCCATTGCTCGCTGTCGCCGCTGAACAAACCATTTGTTGCACGTGTAGAACGTATCCTCCACTATGGCACAAACATGCAATCTACGACTCGTTCGGAAGACATTGTTGAGCGACTCGGAGCCATTTGTTGTCATGATACCTAACCGGTATCCTCCATCACAGGTTTGGAAAATCTTCTCATAATTGGACGGCTCCATCAAATCATTAGGACGTACTTTGCCCACCCTCTTCAAATATGCATTACACTTCGGATTTAGCTGCACAAAAACAAAGGGGTGTTATTTCATTTTCATAAAATTCTTATAAAATAATTAAACAAAATGTTATAAGTTAGACATACATGAGCAAACTCTTCGAGCATCTCTTTCAACCTTCTCGGCTTCTTCCTCCTGGCTCCTTCCCTGAACCTCCATTTGTACCACTTGTCTCCTCCACAGTTCTGGACCAGGTTGTCAGCAACATGCTGCATACAATACCTGTGCACAAAAAGCTCGGGAAGCCATCCGTATTCAGCTGTCAATGCAGCTTTGATCCTCTTGTGCTGGTCTAATATAACACATACAAATGTACTACATCCGAGCACTTCATTCCTCAACCACTGCAAGAAAAAACTCCAATTCTCAGTATCCTCCTGTAGCACAATTGCAAATGCAATAGGCAACAATTGGTTCTCAGGATCGTAGCAGCAAGCTATCAAAAGCCTCCCCTCATATCGCCCATACATAAAGCAGGCATCTATGCTGATCACTGGTCTCAAGTACTGGAACGCTGCAATGCATGGACCAAAAGCCCAGGCTACGACTCTGAACTAGGCAACACCTAGCATGATTTGTCTTGTTTCCTTATACCGTACCAGGCTGGTCAGAAATTGGTGGGTCGAGCCGGGATTGTTGTTGCAAATTGCCATTAACGGTGGTCTCAGCAAGCTGTATGAAATCTCCCAATTCCCAAATTATCGGGCTATTGCAAGCTCACGGCCCCTTCACAGTCGGTTGTATTTAGGTGTCACATTGTTGTACACAGCCAAAACAATGTCTGCCACCGTCCGGATGCTCATACACGGGTCGTTTTTAATGCTGTTCTCAATGACATCGGAAATGATTGATGTCGTCAGACATTCGTGGTCGTCCCTCGTGTGCTCAGTTCTACAAGTGTGAGGTTTGTCTTGCTTAGTTATAACCCATGCGTCTGCACATCCCGTCGGCTTTGCCCGAAGCTCATAACGGCAATTCGGGTCCTTGCACACCAGATGAATCCGATCTCTGTCACTTTTCTTCGATCTGAACTCCTGATTCTTTGTTATATGGTGCTCTCTGATCTTTTTTATTAGATCTTCTTTGCTTTTAAAAAATTGGTTCGCAGTCAGCTCACCTTTGTACTCAATCCGTTGCCCATAATAACCAATATCTGCTTCTCTAAACTCAGAAACATCATTGAGATCTAGGAACGAGTGCGTATCAGTTCGGCCACTAAGCGGCCCTTCAGCTGTTTCAACCGGCCCGTCTTCACCGCAACCTTCCACGTGATACGAATCTCCCCATATTTCTCCCTCAAATTCATCCTCACTCCTCAGATAGTCCTCCAGTATTTCATTAATATCTTCAAAGTCCGGGCAGGTTGCATCGTCTACTGGTGCCGGTTTGGGGTAAGGTGATTGTTACGATCTGGCTTGGATCGAGGTAGCACTTGTGTAGCGAAATATATTTTTGGTATTTTTTTGTATAAGTTGAAGACAGTAAAGTAGATAAAACTAGATAATAGTAAAGATAAATGTAAACAAGAGAAATTTCATTCATTCAAAGCTTAGTTCATAGGATACAAGGGTCACATCTTTAAATAGAAAATCATAAAGCAAAGACACGCAAACAACATGCTAACAACACACAAACTAAATGTAAGGAAATGCAAACAGAATGAAAAAGCACACAAACTACGTGACCCTATCACGCCATTGGCATGATTATGGAATTTTGGGCTCGTCATGGGCTAGAATTCCTTAGTGGGCTGCAATTGCGGATTGGTGAGTTGTGACATTGCCTCCCCCTCAGCAAATCCTTGACCCCAAGAATGGAAGTTGGGGAATTGCTGTTTGAGGAAGTTGACATCCTCCCAAGTGGCATCCGACTCAGGTAGGTTGGACCAGAGAATCTTGACTTGGTCAATGGAACGGTTTCTGAGTTTGAGAGTTCGTTGGTCCAAGATTGCGATAGGTTCCACCTTGAATGTTCCATCTGGGCCTACGGGTGGCAGCACGGGATCCACTGGATTGACTCCCTGGATCTTCTTCAACTGTGATACGTGGAACACTGGGTGCAGTTGGCTGTCTCGAGGAAGTTGGAGTTTGTAAGCACTGGTGTCCACTCTTCCTACCCCCTGATAGGGCCTTAAGTTTACCGGGTCAGCACCTTCTTTTATGGGTATGCCATGGCCATGAGCTCGAGGTGGGGGTAAGTTGTTTGGCTTGTGGAATAGATCTTGGCATTGGTGAATTAAATTTTCAAGAGGTTTTGTTAAAATGACTGTTTTGGGCTCTTCAGATATTGGGTAAAGTTGGGCCACGCAGCACAATTCTCCTTTCTCCATTACTGGGTCAAATTCTTCCCCATTCACCAAATTAATTTTGATTTTATTTTGGACCCCTTGTAACTTAACTTGTTTTCCCTCCTTTCTAACCGTCAGTGTTAATTCATTAAAATCCAAGGTAACTGGTCCCACACTTCTCATCCAAAAAAGCAATTCATGGGCCCCAATTTCCATAACCACCAAGTCAAATTTGAACTCATGCCCACACATTTTCCACATTAAACCCTTGATGTGTGAGTCACACTTCATCCTTTCCCCGTTAGCTACTGTTACAAACATTGGGGTTGTAAATTCGGGTTCTAGGCCTACTTTCTGAAGTATTCGTGGGCTTACAAAGCTATGGGTGCTGCCACTATCTACTAAAATCAACAGTGGTTCTTTTTGAATTTCCCCCTTAAGCCTTATCAGATTTGTGGAATTAACATCTCTAATGGCATGCAATGAAATTTGTACCTCTTCCCCATTAGGTGCATCTTTCTCTTCAGGGCCGAGTTTGGTCTGCATTTCTGCATCTTCGTCATCACTCCAATATTCGGGCCAAGCTTCTTCCTCTCCTTGCAACACATGTAACGTCTTTGCTTGGCACTTGTGCCCCGGAAACCATCTATCCCAGCACCGGAAGCACTTGTCTCTATCGGGCTTTTGCCCGGAGTGGCCAGAGGGTCTCAGATTTGCATTGGGTTGTTGCTTTAGAACTGTCATCTGTTGGTTTGTTGGGTAATTGGGTCGGTTTTGATTTGGAGTTAGGGTGGTTGGACCGGTTGCGGCTTTGATAGAATTTCTTGCCCTCCTCCGCTGATCTAGAAGCATTTCCTGATAGGAAGATGCTTCATAGACTTCTTTCAAATTTCTGGGTCGGGTTGAGAGCACCATATACCTCAGTTCTTCTTTTAAACCCGTTAAGAAATTGGTTGTGAAAAATGACTCGTCATATGTTGGGTTTTCTCTTAATAACAATAATCGCAATTCTTCAAACTTACTCCTATATGTCTTTAATTCACCAATTTGCCTCAAGTTTTTTATCTCCCCCAAAACTCCAATACTCGATTTAGGTTCAAACCTTTCTAGCAATTCATTCTTAAACACTTCCCATGTTATTTGCCCACCTTCTAAACCCAATCCTTGACACCAAATTTCGGCTTCATCGACCATGTACATGGAAGCAATCTCGAATTTTTGCCAAGGTGGAATTTGATATATCTCAAAATACCTCTTACTATGTACAACCAACTTCTAGGTCTTGACCCATCAAATACTGGAAACTCAATTCTTGGTGTGGGTACATGTCGCGGGATTTGGTTTTGGTTATTCGGCACTATCGGTAGTGGGTTATACGGCACATTTGGTCTTGTTGCTGCATATGGTTGGTTGTATGGGTTTGGAAATGGCACAGAAAAGGTATTGTGATTTTGGTTCATAGTGTGTTGGTGAGGAGTGTAAGAGTTTGGATTTTGATTGAGGTTAGGACCTGGTGGAGTTTGGTTTTGTGGAAATGGTGGATTTTGTGGAGGTTGTGCACTAGAACTAGCACCATTAGGACTAGATTCATTACTAACTACTTGGTTTCCCAAGAATCGGGTGAATAATACTTCTAAATCATGTTTTTTAACCAATTGATCACAGTTGGCCATAAACTCATCAATCTTATTAAGTTTTTCCCCGATGTCCCCACTTAATCGTACCTTGTCATCATCCATCAAGCTCGCCATTCTTCTCTCCAAGCTCTCTAGTTGATCTTGCAACCCTCGGATAGCATTGGCTTGCTCTTCCATGGTTTGTTGCCGTGTTGCGGGCATTCCCTAGGCCTATGAACAAGGCTCTGATACCAATTGTTACAATCTGGCTTGGATCGAGGTAGCACTTGTGTAGCGGAATATATTTTTGGTATTTTTTTGTATAAGTTGAAGACAGTAAAGTAGATAAAACTAGATAATAGTAAAGATAAATGTAAACAAGAGAAATTTCATTCATTCAAAGCTTAGTTCATAGGATACAAGGGTCACATCTTTAAATAGAAAATCATAAAGCAAAGACACGCAAACAACATGCTAACAACACACAAACTAAATGTAAGGAAATGCAAACAGAATGAAAAAGCACACAAACTACGTGACCCTATCACGCCATTGGCATGATTATGGAATTTTAGGCTCGTCATGGGCTAGAATTCCTTAGTGGGCTGCAATTGCGGATTGGTGAGTTGTGACAGTGATACTGGAGGTAACGGTAAAGGTGCCACATTTACGAATCCAGGTGGTGTTGAAACTGAGTGTCTTGGTCTGCCTCGAAGGTGTCTAGGTGGGGATGAAACTGGGTGTCTTCGTTGGGGTGCTGGTGGAGTGACGTAGTTGTAGGTTTCTGGGTCAGGTTCAATTAAAGGAAGCTCACGTCTGTATGTTTATGATTGTGGGGTATAATGTGGTGACGCTGATCCAGAGCCCGAACTTCCAACCCCGGGCTCTACCGGAATTCTTCTGACAAATATTTCTATTAGAAAATTTCCTTCGGACCTCAAATAACTGAACATGCCTCTCCACGTACTCTCATCTACAAGTTTTGCAACAATCCATTTCCCGTTGGAGGGACGACAATATCGGGTTGCCAATTCTAGGTCCCACATTTCTAGGTTGTAACCGGTGTGTGTGTAAACTATGGATTTTAGGTCCAAAAGTTAGATGTCATCTGGAATCATTAATGAATGAGCTGCATCTTTGTTGTAATAAGCCCCTTGTGTATTAGTAAGCATCTTCCCACCATAGTGTAATGAAATAAAGGCCATGGTAAACAAACTACATTTTAGAAAATAGTAAACAATTGTCAGGTTACTAAATGGTAAACAATTGTCAGGTTACTAAATGGTAAACAATTGTCAGGTTACTAAATAGTAAACAATTGACAGGTTACTACTTCTTTTTGGGTTTAGGGTTTAGGGTTTAGGGTATAGGGTATAGGGTTTAGGGTATAAGGTATAGGGTATAGGGTATAGGGTATAGGGTATAGGGTATAGGGTATAGGGTATAGGGTATAGGGTATAGGGTATAGGGTATAGGGTATAGGGTATAGGGTATAGGGTATAGGGTTTAGGGTTTAGGGTATAGGGTTTAGGGTTTAGGGTTTAGGGTTTAGGGTTAAGGGTTTAGGGTATAGGGTATAGGGTTTAGGGTTTAGGGTATATGGTTTAGGTTATAGGGTTTAGGGTTGAGGGTTTAGGGTTTAGGGTATAGGGTATAGGGTATAGGGTATATGGTTTAGGGTATAGGGTATAGGTATAGGGTTTAGGGTTTAGGGTATAGGGTATAGGGTATAGGGTTTAAGGTTTAGGGTATATGGTATAGGGTTTAGGGTTTAGGGTATAGGGTATAGGATACAGGGTTTAAGGTTTTCTTTAATTAAATTTAATTTTTTTAATTATATAATTAATTATTCTCTAAAATAAAATAAAAAATAAAATAAATAATGTAAAATTACCTAAACAGTGATTTTCGCTGTCCAGCTTCGGGGTTTGTGCCCTTGGGATGAAGGGTTACGGCCTTTTTATAGAGTTTTTGCGGTTTAAAAAAAAAAAGTACTAAGCCGGCCAGAAAATGGCCGGCTTAGGGAGGGAGTAAGCCGGCCATTTTCTGGCCGGCTTGGGTATTTTTCGATATTGGGTCAGAATCTGGGCATAAATAATAATTTGTATTAAACTTTGGATATTAATAAAATGTCGGTGGCAGCTGCTGCCGATTTTGTTTCAAAAAAAATAAAAAAAATAAAAAATTGACATTGTATTAAAGGGTATTTAAGAACTTAAGCCTATATAAAATGCCTACTAAAGTATGACAACAAATAGATAAATTAAGGAAGAAGTTTTTATGGTACATATAGAATTATGTAAGGAAAAAATACAGTGGTCCGAGGTCGAATGCATGGGATTCTTTTAATATTTGTGTCAAAACTACTATTAGACTGTCCGAGTCCAAACTCAAAATTTGAGTTACTTTAGTGGATCCGAATTCGTATAAAAGTGATGCCGGGACATACTGTTTGAGTTAATTTCTGAACCATAGTATGATCGGGCCAATTCGGCTAACGCCTATAACGCATGGGACCCTTTAATATTAGTGCAGATCTCAATTAAACAGTCCAGATCTTAATTGAAAAGTTGAGTTAATGCACAGGATACAAATTCGACATGAATAGGAGTGAATAATTTGTGATGATAAATATTGATGTTGTTTGGGCCAGATGAAAGATCATTTTTCAAGACTCAACTGATATTCGTTGCGTAGTAATTAAATGAAATATCATGAAAATATCATTCAGGTAAGGAGACAAAAGCACGATAAAGACCTTTTGGGTGATATATAAGATTTTTTGCTCTCAAAAGGTATTGGATAACACTAAAATCAATTGATATTGTCACTAAAACATTCACCTTAATCATCTCAAAAGTAAAAGTATGCAAATGAATTGACGATGCTTTCATCAGTAGATGCATATACAAAAATAACTTGCTACTTAAATTAATGGTATGCATTTTTATTCTTAACTATTAACTAATTGAGATGTTGAAGGGAACCAAAAAAAAAAAATTGATGAACATAGAGAAACAAAAAATGAGTTCAATTTTACACTTCACGTTCGACCGAATTGGACGAAGAGTTGCCTTACAATTAAATAGCAGAGAACAGGGGCAAAATTACACTCCTCTGCCTTCTCTGCCTTCCTTTAATTATGATCCTTATGAAGTAAAATTGCAAATTTTAGGAGCGAGGTTTCCAAAAGTAAAGACAGCTATGTATAAAAGCAAAAAGTTAAATAGCAATTACAACTGACCGGGGCAAAATTAGCTGATTCTTTAATTTTGGCACTCATGACCTAGCTGGCTTCCATTACATTGGAGAAATAATTAATTATTTACTGTTTTAAAGATCTACATAACCTATTTTTAATTTCTAGTTAGTTAATTTTAATTTCAGAACAGTCAAAACATAGAGAATTAAATGAGAATGTTATAGAGTTAATTTCTATTTTTAATTTCATGTTTTTGTCTCCATACCGTTTGAGTTAATTTCTGAACCATACAATTGAGCCAATTCAGCTAACGCCTATAACGCACAGGGCCTTTAATATTAGTGCGGATCTCAATTAGACGGTTCAGATTTTAATTCAAAATTTGAGTTAATGCAGAGGATACAAATTCGACATGGATAGGAGTGAATAATTTGTGATGATAAATATTGATGTTGTTTGGGCCACCGGATGAAAGATCAATTTTCAAGCCTTGAGCTGATATTGGTTGCATAGTAATTAAATGAAATATCATGAAAATATCATTCGGGTATGGAGACAAAAACATGATAAAGAGCTTTTGGGTGATATATAAGATTTTTTGCTCCCAAAAAGTATTGGATAACACTAAAATTAACTGATATTGTCACTACAATTTTCACCTTAATTATCTCAAAAGTATAAGTATGCAAATGAATTGACGATGCTTTTACCAGTAGATGCATATAGAAAATAACTTGCTATTTAAATTAATGGTATCCATTTTTATTCATAACTATTAACTAATTGAGATGTTGGAGGGAACTAAATTTTTTGATGAACTTAGAGAAACAAAAAATGAGTTCAATTTTACACTTCACCTTCCGCCGAATTGAACGTCAGGTAAGGGGAGGTCAAATGAACAATTTTGATAAATTAATTATTTTGAGAAACTAATAGTTAGATTATGTATGACAAAAACAAGATAGAGAACGAAGAGTTGACTTACAATTATTTTAAACTGTATAATATTATTTATATTATGTAATTAAAATAGTGAAGAAAAATAAATTAATTAATGATATATTTTCTTTCTTTTTCCAACTTATTTTATTTTTTGATTGAAATATTATTCTTGCACCCCTTAACTGCAATTCAGAGGTGTTTATAATTAATAGACTTGTTTCTTATATCCGAATTCACAAGTACAATAATGTCTAGTAAACCAATATTAGTAAAAAAAAAATCCTAAATAAACATGAGAAAGTTCAAAATAAAATTTTTGCTAATAAATAAACAAAAAAAGTGGAATTTTAACACCAAAGAGAAGTTTAATCAAGTCTATACAACCACAAAGCATAATATGTATAATGTATAATGTGTTGGGTATTGGAATTTTAATCAAATCTCTACGACCACAAAGAGGAATTTTAACCACTAAGCTTCAAAGTACAAACACACATTACAAGGTTGGAAAATAAATTATTATCGTAATTTATGAAATAAAATTACTTTAATTAACTCAGTGATTTTCACTGTACCTCTGTACTGGTTGGTTGTATATAAAAGGATTAATTTTTCATATACCCTTCAACTTGTCTTGTTTTTCTTATTTACCCTTCTAGGGTTAATTTGTTTAGCCTGTAGTATAAAACGAGGAAGAAAGAGTAAAAGAATGGAGCAACTATTTAGGATGACCATATTGGAATTGTTCGTCTTTTTATTAAGGATATTGTATTCAATTGCTTTTCAAGCCAAAATTTTTGAATATACCCTCAACCAATAAAAGATAAACCAAAAAACCACCGAATCCTGAAAATACGAAATTTAGCACACGTTCGCCATTAGATGTTGCGGACACCTCTTTGGCATCCCGTAATGTGACGTTGCGGACATACAATAACCTAGAAATTCCTAGTTTCAGCCGTTAAATGAATATATTTGACTGTCCGCAACGTGACAGTGCGGACACCCCTTCGGTGTCCGCAACGTCAAACGACGGACGTGCTAAATTTCGAATTTCCAGAATTTAATGGTCTTTTGGTTTATCTTGTTGACAATAATTTTGAAATAATTTTTGGGTTGAGATTAATAATGCTAATGGGTCTAAAATCTTTGACCTGACAAACATTTTCTTGTTTTGGAATCATAACTATATTCGCTCGATTGAGCAGATTTATTTCGGCCTTGCCATTATAAAAATCTTGAATAATAGAAATGATATCTACCTTAATTTCTATGATCACCATGATTAATGGAAAAATTAACTAAAGTAAAAGTTAAATCATAACATATCATCATAAATGATTTCATTAGAACAAAATAATGAAATGTTCCTCAAGAGTAAGACCCCTATTTACTTGCTGCACAAACATAAGACCGAAAAAAAGATGCAGAGAATTATAGTTTTGTGAGCGTACGAACCATAGAATGGCAGAAATAATATAACTGATTTGCCCTTATACTTTAACTTTAGTTTTCAAACTTAGTTAGGCACAAGAAGAAAAAAAAAATTATATTTTTGGAACGAGATAATATAAATCAAATGATTTTATTAGGAACTAAATATAATGAATAAAATAATTGAGGAAAATAAAGTAACCCAAGGACTCTATCGTATGGATTATCATTTCATTCATTCTATCTCGTTCATGAATTAAACTTTTAAATCTGTTATTCAGTGAATAATCATATTAAGTATAGACTGAAGATAGAAATGGCCCATTTAAAACTAAATAATATAATGTTTGTACACGGATATATAGAAATAACATAACTTAAATTGTTCACACTCTAGCAATACATCTGATATATCAGACATGAGTTGCATGTAGCATGAGACTCATGTCTGAGGTATCACAGCAATACTATATATAGAGCAAATATATTGAAATAAAATTAATTATTCCCACTCCTAAATTAGTAAGGAAATTAATGCTTAATAATTATCCACGGGGCAGGCCCCAACTTGTTATTTCTCAATAACTCTTTGAGCTGATCCAATGCAACCTTCGTCGCGCGATTATGACAGGTTTCCTTCTTGGCACCATAAGTTGCAGTACCAATCACCTCTTCATCTAAGAGAACATCTATGGTCTGGTTTTGGGCCCAGTTGTTGTTATATTTCACATTACAGTGTAACTTTTGGCACAGCTCATGGAACTCGGATACTGGGTGCTGCCCAAGAGTCTCGATAGTAATAAAAGGCTGTGAAAGTCTTATAAATATCTGTTATGAGAGAGTTGTAGTTAGAGGAAAATAACTGAAAACACTAATAATAAGGTGTAACAGTGAAAATATGCAGCAAGGCTTCTTTATAGTACTTGCTACGAAGGTGTAATTTACTGTCCGAAAATCACTCTGGTCATAATTGAGGAAATATATAACCATAAAGCAGGAGTTAAGAACCTGACAATTAAAAATTTATTGGCCTATGGTCTAAAGATGGTAGGCTACATATATTAGTCTGATGGCCCCACCTAGAAATGTCAAGGACACAATAATAAACCTAGCTAGTTACTGATACGCATCGTCTTACAAAACTCAACAAGCACATATACAGACAGACCTTCCAAACGGTCTCATAACACTTGTTGGTGTCAACATAGACGGCACCAAGAAGAGACTCGATGATGTCAGAAAGAACTTTTGGTGGGTCCAAAAGCCCGTTTGAGTGTATTGGGTAGTTTTTCAAATCGCTAACAAAGTCCTTTATCTGCACAAACAAACCAAGCAATATTACAGTGGTCAGTTACTCAGTTCAGTGTGTCATATGTATAACAAATGCAACAAACTAATTAAAAAAGCGGCCAATTAGAATTTGAGAATATAGTTCTATCTTCCAATAGAATTTTCGAGTTATCAGGTGTCCAAGTTGGAATAGTTTGACAGTGATGATCATAGAGCAGTAATAACAATCATGACAATAACGACAACAATGATTGCGATACTTGAAGTAAAAAAAGTGGAAGAAACAATATTCAAACAATATCGGCCAAACATTTGGCACAAGTTTCCTCTGCTAAGTGTGCCCTTGTTTATGTCACTATCTCTACATTTTTTAAGTGTGCCCATGTGTAACTAAAGCAAGCAACCTCTTTTAGGCCCTCCCCACAGTTTCACATGGTGAAAGAGAAATGTAGCAGACTTCAAAAAATTTCACTTACAATTTTTGCTACTTTTGCAAGATACGCATTACTTTTGCAAAACTCACTTACCTCTTTGGTGATTAATGAATATTTATTGTATTAATGAATATTTTGTTCTAAAAAAATTTATTCATAGCTGGAAAAATATTAATATATAATATTCCTCATATAAAAATGAACTAGATGAGACATCTAAACTACACATAATTGTGGTAAATATTATAAATAATTAGTCATGTTGAAAGTAATATATTATTTGATTATTTAAGATGTATTGGAAAGAAAAATTATTTTCTTCTAGGTGTGAAAAAGTCCCATCTTCTTTGATATATCTTGATTATCTTTTCAACAAATAGTAGATTGGTATTTTTATAGAATAGAAAAGTAATAAACCTTTTTGTTCCAATTTTAACACCCTTTTTAGATGTTCATCAGAAAAAGCATAGATTCTACGGTCTATTTGTAGATCAGCTGATGAAAATTTTATATATAGTTATATACCAAACATACATATACCAAAAATGGAAATCCTATGAAAGAAAGGAAAAAAATAAAACACAATAGAACAGAAAAAAGCACCAAATTTAAACACAAATAAAGAGTGACTCATGTCTGACCTGTCTTTCTAGACAATGTGCCTTATGCCTTAGATACCGGTCGAGCCCATGTGCGAGAGCTATGCGGGCCAGTTTCTCCTTATCCACATTGGCGGCACGAAGACGTGTCATTGGTCCTGGTGCAAGATCAGGATAATTGTAGAAGATCTCTGAGGCGACACCAAAATTCAACACGGCATCACCCATGAACTCCAGTCTCTCATACGACTTGACCGGTTTGGACGGGAAATAGAAAGACTTATGTGTCATGGCCTCCTCTACTAAACTCCTGTCACAGAACTTGTAATCAATAATTTCTTCAACTGCATCGATATGTGATTCCTCCATGGGTGGCAGCCAGGCCAAGCTGCTCTCCTCTTGTTCGGTCTGTTCTGTTTCTTGAGCTTCTTGTGACGAACTCATGTTGGAAGAGGAAGGTGCAATTGGGCAAGTGAAGAAAGGAGGGATGAAGAGAGATGTATTGATGTTTCCCATGTGCACAAGGAGAAGGACAGAGTTGAGGGAGATAGAGAGAGAAAAGAATAGGCAAGCTATGTATACAAGCAGACAACAGGGGCAAAATTACACTGCTGACCCTTATTAAGTAAAATTGCCAATTCTTTTTAACTAAATCTAGCTATTTATAAAAAGTTATTCTAATTTTTAACTAAATCTAGCTATTTATAAAAAGTTATTCTAATTTATACTAATTAATACTAATGAATACTAATTAAAACTAATTTAACTAAATCTAGCTCTTTATAAGAAGTTATTAGCTAATTTTTAACTAAATCTAGCTATTTACAAAAACTTATACTAATTTTTAACTAAATCTCGTTATTTATAAAAAGTTATACTACATTTTAACTAAATCTAGCTATTTATAAAAGAGGAGGGATCAAGTTACAACAAATTTGAGTTACAACAAAGTTACAACAACCATTTTTTTCATTTTCAAAGTCCAAATCGTCTAATCTTTAACTAAATCTAGTTATTTATGTAAAGTTATACTACTTTTTAACCAAATGTAGCTATTTTTAAAAAGTTATACTAATTTATACTAAATTATACTAATAATACTAATTTATACTTAACTACACTAATTAATATTAATTTATACTAAATCTAACTATTTATAAAAAGATATACTAAAGAAGTTATACTAATTTTAACTAAACTTAGTTATTTATAAAAAGTTATACTAGAACTAAGTTGAACAAATTATACTAATTTATTCTAAATTATATTAAATTATACTAAGTTATACTAAATTATACTAAATTATACTAAATTTTATCCAATCAATTTATTTAGCACACTAAACCCTAAACCTAAAACCTAAACCAGCATGTTAAGTAAATTATGAGCCAGAGATTGTGTGCTAAATATACTGATTGGATCAAAATTTAGTATAATTTAGAATAAATTAGTATAATTTACTTCAACTTAGTTCTAATATAACTTTTTATAAATATCTAGATTTAGTTAAAAATTAGTATAACTTTTTATAAATAGCTAGATTTAGATAAAAAATTAGTATAACTTTTTATAGATAGTTAGATTTAGTATAAATTAGTATAACTTTTTGTAAATAGATAGATTTAGTTAAAGTAGTATAACATTTTATAAATAACTAGATTTAGTTAAAAATTAGTATAACTTTTTATAAATAGCTAAATTAAGTTAAAAATTAGCATAACTTTTTATAAATAGCTAGATTTAGTTAAAATTAGTTTTAATTAGTATTAATTAGTATAAATTAGTATAACTTTTCAGAAATAGCTAGATGTAGTTAAAAATTAGTATAACTTATTATAAATAGCTAATTTAGCTAAAAATAATTGGAATTTTACTTAATAAGGGCAGCAGTGTAATTTTGCCCCTGTTCTGCTTGTATGCATAGCTTCCCTTTTCTTTTTCTCACTCTATCTTCCCTTTTAATAAGGGTCGTGGCCATATTTTTATAATAAAAAAAAGAGAAATATAATTTACCAATATTGCCTTCTCCAGTTTAATTCACCGGCCTCCTTGTTTTCTTCTTCGTCATTAATGAAAGTTGTGTCAACCTGAAACATGAAAGTAAAACAAATTTTGTTCCACTCTTTACAATTAAAAAAGGTAAAGTACTGTAAGCACAAGATTCAATACAGTCTCCTCAAACTTCTCTTTTGGTGTTTATTATGAACAAATCTCCAATATAGACAAAGCATCAGTACTGACTCAGTACCAATGCATCGCTCTGGTAAGAAAATAACACGCTAATGTTATTAGTTAGACAAATTATAAATGTTTGTACCTGTTTCTTCTTCTTTTTCATCCCAACAAAGGTTAGTTCACCTCCATCACCGGCTGCTGCACACATCAAACAAAAAAAGATGAAATAAACCATCACAGGAAAACAAAAGATGACATCCATTTTGCAAATTGTACATACTAAGTTGAAGGGGAAACTTGTTGCATACAGTGTAAACCTACCACATATTACATACAATCATTCAAAAGGATACTCAAATAAGTTTGAAAGCATGATTAGTTTTGGCTATTTCAAAAGAAAGGAGGAACCGAAAAGATACACTCCTTAAATTCCAAAGGGTATTTGAGAGATTTTTGTATTTTGGCATGAAAAGACAATGCTGTCGTAATAATAAAAATTAAAAAAATAGTATATATCCGGAGGTTCTCCAGATTTCTCAGCAGGTTTCTCAGCCTCTTCGGTTGGGTCTTGAATCACCACTTTTTTTTCTTCTTCTTAAAAGGTGCAAGCTTTATACAAAAAGAAGAGAAACAAACACAACAAATAGTATTAGAGATATACAATACGAAATAACTACGAACTACCTTGATTTCATCTCATGTATGATTGATGTTGAAAAAACAGCAAGGATGCAGAACGATAATTCAGAAAAAGTAGGGAACCCATAACCAAAATAGTATAAGATTTCTATTACCAAAAATTAAGCAGTTGGTTTTTTTTTTTTTTAAATATGGTAACAAGTGCTTGTTTTATTGATTGAAACACTAATTACACAATCAACAACGAAAAGAAAAGCATCCCTAAATCAATGGAAGCCCCGACAGCACACCCAAAACACTCTTTTTCACGGCTTGTTGCTACTGTGTACCTGTATACCAGCCCACCCATTTTTCACCTCATTGACCAGTATACCAACCCTAACCACAAACAAATAGTTATATTTAAAAGCTAATAAGAAAAAAATTTAGCTATTCACAAACTAAATTAATATAATATGTAAAGATTAAAAATTAATATATCAACCGCCATGATGAGATGATGAGTGAAGTAATAACCCCTGTGCGATGCATACTTTCAAATGAAGTGCGAAGGGAAGGCTCAACTCCTTTCTTGCATACATTTAGCGTTGTATTTAGAAGGATTCGAGATGTCGTTGACAAAGAACGAATAGTAGTCTAGTTCTGTTGCACCGGCAACCGCAAAGTTCATGCCATGTTGGAAGCTTCCATGCATTATGAAGAGAGCAATAAAAAGCATAGAGGTTCCACCTTTTAATTTAGAACATGTTGTGAAGAACGAGAATATATCAAACATCCTAGAACGAGGATGCAACAATGCAAAAGAGGACAAAAGGGTTTGTAACTACCCGAGCTACGAAAAGGTGGACCTAATTATGAGGACCCGCTAAGAAGGTGATCTTGAAGCAATGGCAAAAAGGAAAGCAGTGGCTCAAGGAGATGGCTGGTACACGTTTTCCTCTCCAAAGCAGAACCACTACAGCAAAAGTAGCAACTATCACCATCGTCAATCTCAAGCTAGACGCTTCTACAACCATTAGGGGAACAAACATACCACCTCATTTCAAGGTAAGTACCGGTACCAAGGGAAACAATCATAATAACCAAAGATATGAAAATCCAGCTTATAGCAGAAACATAATTGTTCTCGTACTGTTGAGATGCTTTTCCCATTCACCATCAACTTAGACTTCAATGCCACTAATGGCAATCCGGTACACTCCCCACATACAAAACCGGTATTGCTCAACCCAGTAAACCACAACACTTATCACAATAGTTTTTCTTCAAAGAGAACATTAATGGCTAAGAAGAAAAACATCACAATCCCCACTGATAAGCCTAAATTTCATATATCTTTTTGGTAGGATTTGGTCTCTAAATCTATCCCATTTTTATTGGTTTAAAGCCATTTAGTTTAGATATTGCACCAAGTTCGAGATGTTGCTATGTTTTCATGTATTTTTAGGTACTAGAAGCAAATGGGAATAATTTGGAGCAAGTTCGGACATGATCGGAACCTAGACGGCACGTAGAGGCAAGAATTAGAGAAAAATTGCGACCCGCAATAACAAAACTTCTACTAGACAGCTCACTGCCACAATTTTGCACCATTATTGCGACCCGCAATTTCTTCACTGCTTCCGAATTTTGGGCTGCTACAGGCCCAGAATCATGCTTATAGCCCGAACCTCCTTCCCAATGAGGGGGGTTGACATCACACACTTCCTTTTCAGCTGGGAACGATCTCAAGAGCTAGGGTTTCAGATCTAGGGCGATTTGGAGAAGGAGGAACTCAAGGGAGAAGAGATTTGTCTTTGGATTTGTATTCTCTACTCTATTTTCCTTTCTCTAGACTTTGGTAACAAACTGTTTATCCCATTTGTAACTATTCGCGCCCATATGAGAGGCTAATCTCCTCTCTAGGGGCGATGACATGTAAAACTCGAAACTAGGTGCACTCTATCTTACTCGATTTGTGGTTTTTATTGACTATTAGCGATTTACTCTTTTAATGCTTGATTTATGCATGGATTGTGTGGTTTAACCTTACTCCTCCGATACATGGATTTAGGAATTTATTCAATGACTAAAAATCACTTGCGTTAACTCCCCAAACAAAAAGAGTAAAGAATAGGTTATTAGGACGAAGTACTTAACCGAGAAGTCCGAGGTAACCCAAAAGTACGATATTAGCCCACGAAGTACTTAACCGTGAAGTGCACGCTATTATCACTTTAGACAGAACACCCACGCATGCTTTACAAACACGAATTGAGTAGATTGAGACCCTAGTGGATAGGAATGCCAAAGCCCCTGGAACTCCTACACTTGAATCAGACCCAAGACATTTATTATTTGCTTCTTTCGATTTAATTAGATTTAGAAACCAACTCAAACTTTGTCTGTCTAGCTTAATGAATTAGTGAGAATCAGTACTTTACGAGTTCTCCCTGTGGATTCGACACCCGAACTACTACTAGGCAAGATTTTATGCTTGCAATCAAATTAGGTGTATTAGGGTTCATAGTTAGCTATATAAAAACGCGAACACCCACCAACACACACTTAATGAACCCTCAATCTTTTAATTCCCCACATAATGCAAACCTACTTAATAATCCATCAAACCAAACTTCCTATGCCCAAGCCGACCATGCTCCTCTTTCGAACCTTACTCTCAACAACCAAGCCGGCCACTACTTGCAATCTCCCCCATGGCCGCACTATTTTCTTAGACGCGCGTCTTCTTGCGCGTCTAGTTTTGGAGAGTGGAATGAACGTCTTGCCGTCCATTCCCTTAGGGGTGAGAAAGTAACATGCTTCCTCATCATTTTCAACTTCTTCCTCGGGGATGGACCCGAGGGACAGCTGTTCATTCATTGGAACAGAAACAGGGGCTTCGAACGCCCTGATTTCATCAATGGGGACTGCAAAAGTCCCAAAATAAACAACTTCTTCGCCAGCTGGGAGGCTGGCAACTTGAGCAAAAGAGCGTGCGTTGATTGCGGTGTAAGCCATCCTGCAAGCAAGCAAAACTCAAAATTTCATTAGTCAATTTTCATATGTAACTTATACATGAGTGTTAGCCCGATTATTTAATCCATAGGCGTCGATATCGAATACAAAAGGAAATGACATAACTCAAGCGGTCCAATGACTCGTTGTTTGAGTGTTTTGAAGTCATTGGCTACTTGAGTACGTTCCTTTTATCTTCGTATCGGATCCCGAACCTGTGAGGAGGAGAATGTCCCACCGGGCGTGCCAAAACCTGTAGGGCGCAGAAAGTTGCACAGCTTGTATGGAAGGAGTGTGCGTATGTATTTAAATGTCTCATGGTTCAATGCTCTCGATTGGTTAAAGAACATCGAACTTGAAACATTCATTTCTTTCTTTCTGCTATTCCTTCTGGTTCACCCTCGACAGACCCACTGTTCATAATCGGTCTATCGAGAGAGTTTAATGATTGTGGGGACGTTTAACTCCCAGCGGGCGCAAGCCCCCGCTGTTAATTACATCAGATGACCCTTCCAAGCCATACTGAATACCTCGTTCATTCCGGGATTTGGTGCCTATTTGTTGTGAATTGAATAAAAGGGCTAAAAGGGGACTTATATAGAGATTCTGGTATTGATTTGGTTTTCTATGTATTTGGGTACATGTGTGTGTGTGTGTGTGTGATTTCATATTAAAAGAATACTTATTGTGTTTTAAAATAAGAGTTTGGATGTTTGAAAGATATACATACATCATTGATTTATATTTGATTCATGGCATAGTTATTTACATTTTTATTAACAAATAGAATCATCTAAATTGAAGAAAGGGGTATTTTGGTCATTTCAGGGTTTGGATGATGTTTGGACATATTCAATTTTGATTTAGAAGGATGGAGAGTTCAATTTGGGTTCATTTGGAGGTGGTTTGAGTCAATTCGGACTTAAGACGAAAAAGTTATGCTCGAAAAGGACTTAAAAAGACCTATTTGTAAATATTTATTTTTCTGTCAGGGGCTTATTCACAAGGCTGAGAGAACATAGATTTGTAATTTAGGTTTTGAATGAGGTTTTATACAGAAATGGGGCCTTCAAGGATTGATTTGAAAGAAAACTTAAAATACTGAGGACCTATTTGTAAATAAATGGGGACTGCGCTATAAATTAAATTCTATCAGAAGGGTTTATTTGTAAAAGAGTCTCATTTTAGTAATTTCATTTATATCTGAACTTTGAGATTCGTGTATTTGAACTTTAAGATAAGTGGTTCGTTTTGAGATGTGCACTTTCATTTAAACTTCTATTTGGCGCCCTAATCAAGTGGTCTGAGGTCGCTTTAAAAAGCGTGCTGCTGGGATTTGGTTCGGGTTTCAAACCCAAGCTAGGGTTCTGACCGGTGACCACCTCCGATGATTTTCTCGGCCACGGCAGGGTGAAAGGAGATCACAATTATCGTCGCCTAGGCGTCAGGAGTAGAATGCACCAGTTGTCGGCGGTCGATGATCACCGGAGGTGCTAGTTCACCGGAGAGTTACACCGAGATACCCTATTTGGACTTAAATTTCATTTTTTTCTCAAATTGAGTTGCGATTTTCTTAGATTAAGTGTTCAAACGACATCGTACCATCATGGGAAGAGTAATAGAAGCATCAATTTTATCAATTTCGGGGTAC
Source organism: Carex myosuroides (assembly GCA_028015225.1). Classification (NCBI taxonomy): domain Eukaryota; kingdom Viridiplantae; phylum Streptophyta; class Magnoliopsida; order Poales; family Cyperaceae; genus Carex; species Carex myosuroides. The sequence continues at coordinate 7,164,380 of CM051465.1, forward strand.
CGATCGGATTTGGGGCTCGGGTTTTCTGGCTCAGTACCGAATAGGTACCAGTCTAGCCGAGAGGCTCCTTTAAATCACAATTGAAGCGCATTGGGTGTTGGTCTGAGCTTTAGGAGATCAATGAAATGTCTGTATTCATCATTGGAGTTAAAATTTTTATTTTTGGGCATCAATGAACATTGACTTCATGATATCCTTAATTAATAATTTTTTTTTCTTGAAAGTTGGGTTGATCCATAAATTCTGATTCTGTTGAAGATTATGCAATCTCTTGTTACTAACTCATAAAGGGGTATGTTTAATATGTTCCAGTTAAATTTCATGATTTTTAGAATTTTATTTCCATTTTTAAGGCATTTGTTTTGACTGAGGGGCAGTGAGGGTAATCTTACCAAATTAATTGCTGAATTTCTATTTCTAACAAGCTGATTTTTGAAAATTCATAATAAATTGAAACAAGGTCAGAAAAATGTAAAGTTAATGTCCATTTTATGTATTTTGAAATTCTCTATCTAACCATGACATTGATTTTCTGATTTGGACTTTTAAACAATTTATAATGTTCATTTTACCAGCAGCAGCTTATTGCTGATTTTTCTGTTTTTTTTTTTTTAAACATGAACTTTGAAAATTCATATCAATACGAAATTAGATCAGAAAAATGCAAAGTTTATATCCATTTTATGTGTTTTGAAGTCCTCTATCTGATGGTGATGTCCATTTTTTGTTTTGATCCCTGTTTCAATTTATATTGTTCATTTTGTCAGCAGAGGTCATTTCAGCACCTTTGAGTGCTCCCCTTGTACCAGTGGTACATATCCTAGATTTTTGTACTGGAGCTATGTCTCAAACTGTACCAATAGCTGGTATAAAGTCCTTATCATGACTGGTTGCAAGGTATAACAGATTTTAATAGCTTTTAAGCTACAAATTGGTACCAATAAGAAAGGAAAAGGGAATCAAAACTCCAAAAATTCTTATATCATGATAAAAAATTTATCAAAGTTTGCTTCTATGCAGGGAGGTCCCTGGTTTTGTTTAAAATCATACTCATGCATAATCTCATTAATAAAGTGGACAAATCATTAAGAAGTCATTGATTTAAACATGCAAATGGCTGATTTTAACATCATGAATGCCTATTTACAATTTAAACCTCTTTCTTTCACTATTTGCACAAGGTTCATTTGATTCCTTCATGTTGTATATATTTTTTTTATACACATAATATGCATTTGTGCATGAAGGAATCAAATATGAGCCATTTATGCAACATAGGCCCAATATTAATGAGATTATAATGGGAACTATACAGCTCAAACCACCATAACTCTTCTCTTCTCTTTTTTTTTGTTTACTCCTAATCTTTTCTAATAAAATAATTAAATAAGTTAGATGCAATAGGAACTATACAGCTCAACACATGCATCCTCTTTATTCAGTTATTTTATACAAAAATTAGAAGCATGAAAGATCAAGGAAAATCAAAGAAAAATCAGATTTGCATATCTTTACTATATTTTTGTTCTACTTTGCTTAAAAGGGAAATAGTATGCAAAATATTAAAATAGTAACATATATACATGTTTTTTTTTTTTGTTTATAAAGGCAGTAAATAAAGAAAAATAAAAAATGAAAAAAAGAAAGGAAGAAAGGATATACATATATATATATTTTTGTTTATGCCTATACTACACATATTTTTTTTTTTATCATTAGGCTTCATGTTTAACTTATAAATAAGTTTGAACATCATGAAAACCTTCTCATCTTCATGTTCTCTTGAAAAATTCGAAAATAACACAAAAAGGAAAAGAGAATGAGAAAAGAGAAGCTCTAAAGAAAAAAGGAAAATTCAAGATAAAGGGCTCAATCCTAGCAAAGAGATTTTATTCACATGAGTTCAAAAACATCAGAAACTACATCTTTTAAGCTTTCTATTTACCTAAAATTTCGATTTTTCACTCTTACAAGGGAAGAAGAACCCTAAAATCTTTCTCTTTTTCTCTATTTCTTACTTATCTCTCAATCTTCTAGCTGTAAAAATTCTCTGGTTGTGTTGTTTTCCTGAGCTTCATATGCCTTCTTATAGGCAGCCAAGGGGTCTAGGGTTTAGGGCTTGGTGATGTGGCTTTCATCAGGCACATCAGATGTTTGATCAAAGGTCTTGATCATATTTACTCACACATTCATATATACATGGCAATGGGCATCCAATAGGGTTCTAACATGTCACTAATTCTTGCTGGGAGTAATTTCGACCCTTGGATCAATCTCGAATGCTGTGCATTGAGTTGGAGCCTTTGATTGGCCGGCCAAATATGGCATAGCATGATTTGCATGCTCCTGTGTCTCTGGAAGGGAATATCTCTTATTTGGCTTCTTCCAAAGAGTGAATTACAGGTGTCCCTTGGGGACCATGGGGCTGGTGACAGCTATTGAGCAGGGGTGTGCTACACCCGAGCCGTGTAGGGCTAAACATGGTTTTATATTGATCCCTCTGCTAAGAGGTCCAAAAGGGTGACGAATGGTATCCCGATATGCCTCCTATCATGTGCCTAAGAACATTTTACCCCTTTGCACAGTTAATTTGGCATTTCATGTATAGGCGGATCCGAAGCTATGGCATTTCGTGTGTCACCTTCCTTTTTATTTTTCTTTGTTAAATTGGCACTTCCCTTTGCGTCGTGAAGGTGCCAGAGAGCTCCTCTGATATTCCCGTGTCCCAATTTTTCCCACTTAAGCTGTTTCACATTTTTTCTTTTACTTCTCGGGTTCGGGTTAATATGCTGAATTTCCTTCTTTCTTCATGAAAAGGCAGAGGCGAACGAGAGTATAGTTGGCATTGCTCCTACAGGTGAGCTTTAATCCGATAACTCCCTTCGTTCGGTTAACTCGAGGCTTAGAAATCGGGTTTCGGACACAAAGGAGAAGAGGGAGGAGGATCTGGTGCGTGGGACCCGCTTGTCAGTTCCTCAGACTGAGCACAGTGCTCTCTTTATTTCTTTTCTTTCTTTGGCTTGCTCTCGGTGTTAATTGAACCATACAGGGGCTCTAACGTGGTGTACCGAGAAACAGGTGCATGCAAGGTGAAGGGGCCAAACGGTTCAAATTAAACCCGGCGCCTAGCGCCTCTTATCTATCCAGTCACGGTGTACCATGAACCGTGCTATCAATTTCGGTCCATAGAGTTGTATTTATATAGGCCGAGTTCACCCACTTTGGTTGATCAGCAAAAATAACCTCATTTCACTGATTTGTGAGCCCGGATGTCAGTGCATTGCTAGGTGTCTCCTAATTTGCACCTGAAGTGACTTGGGGGTGATTTTGTTAAGGCACCCCACTGTTTGTACCCAATGTGCTATCCAGCAACTGTTTTAATCCTATGAGATTAATTTCTTGTTGATTTCGATCGTTCTGTACATCAAAATTCATGGTTTCGTATATAGAATGCCGCCAAAAACTTTAATGTACTGTACTCAATTTATTTCAAAGGTTTTATGCATGTCTTGGCATTTTAATTGCTAACAAAATTGCCATTCATCATGTTAAGTCTAAATAGCAACTTTTCTGGGTCAAACAGTGTCGCTCTGACTATCCTTACCCGCTAACCCATATATTGGGACCACAATATTTGCTCTTGCTTCCAATAGGTTCGGACCATCATCATTTTTTACGTACCTTTGCAAAGCCTTTAGAGGAACTAGGCTACATTACATATCCGTGGAGCCCCGCGATCAACGCATTCCTGTCTCGTTTGAAGTACAAGGTGTGGCTCGAACTCAAGGGCATGTCGCCACAAGCTTGGTATATCGAGCACTTGGTTGTGGGAGTAAGCTCTTTGGCATTGTGCTGGACCACACCCCTCTTACCAAGGTTAGTTCTTTCGAGAAGTTGATGGTGGTAGTGGATGTGCCAGACTTGAGTCATATCCCCGAGGGCATTTTAATGTGGATCCGAGGTATGTCTCGAATCATTGAAATTATCGGTTCATAGCTGGTTAGAGGAGCCCTTTCCTCTCATTCCCCCGCTCGACCCCACTCCTACCAAAGAATACTTCGACAAAGTGATCAGACCAATGAGGCAGCACATACCGGCCAAGACTCGGCCAGCAAGGGGGGAGACACAATCGATGTCGAATTTGATTTCTTCTTAGCCGTTTGGGCAAGTCTTGCCGAGGGCTCAAAGAAAGAGAAGATGGAACACATTTTACGATCGAGTCCTCAGTTTGAGGAATACCTTCGCCAACAGCCGTAGGCTAGCCATGCTTAGTTCGGTAACCCTGTTAGCAAACCACCATTAGACCCTAAGAACAAATGGAAAGGAAAGGCAGATGAAGTAGCACTGGACGGGTCCAGTACCTTTCAAATGGAGACACTCCGAGTACATTCCACCTGTAGCCTATGAATATTCCCACAGTACCTAGTACCTCAAAACCCCCACCCCACGGCACAATTAATTCTCCCCAGTTCGTACTGACAGCTGATGGTACTATAGAGAGTACAAGAATTTTTCCAAATGATTTGAATATTTCAGACCCAGCAAGAAATATTTCACCAAATCCAAATAGTACTCTCAACCAAATGGGCCTTAATCCCCAAGCTTCGGCCCAATTCACTCCCCTCATCTCTTAGCCCGCTCACATAACCAATCCCCAATCCCAACATGCCTATATCACTCCCACAACCCATTCTACCTTCCTTGACCCATTTCTTTCCTATCACCAGGCCTCTAACACCCCAGCTCTCTCTGCCATTCTATTCCAGCCCCCTAATAGCGTCCGACTACCAAAACCCAAAACCTACACCAACTCCCAATCTCAATCTGAACCCTGTTCTTGGTGAATCCGATAATCCCATCCCTATCTCGCCAACTGAGTCCCTGGAGAAGACAACTAATTCCCTAATCGAACCCCGTGCCTGTAACTTAGCCGATGAGGCCGACTCCTACCCAGTTCAGCTACAGCCGCGAGTACCACCAATCTTGGCTCCGCCCCACCTCCAGGACCCAAGCTCGGGTGGCAACCACCTTGACCAAGTGTTGGCGAACCCCATGGAGACGGAACCTGAGGAGTATTTCTCAGATCCGATGGAGGTAGAACTAGAGTAGTATTTCTCGGATCCATCTGATGAATTCTTGCCGATGCCGCAGAAGGAGGTCAATCCCAATGATCTCAACCATTCTAACTCATATTCTTCGGACCAGGTATTACATGGTACTCTGCTTAATGCTCATGTTCAGGCAAACGAGGAGGAATTAGAGGCAGAGGCTGCATACCGAAGCGCTTTGGCTGACCCTGAGCAGGCACATTTGTTCAGTGATTCGGACCTAGAACAATCTGTTGAGCCTAAACTAAGGAGGAGTGCAAGGACAGCAAGAGGGGCTCTACCAAGCATTATGGTATAGACAACAGAGAAAAGAACAAGAAAGCTGCTAGAGGTGCAATTGCAGCATGGCTAACCAAGAAACAGGACGTATCACGCCAAGCTGAAATCCTCCGTGCTCTTAGTGAGGATGCTCTTGAGGCAAATCAACTACAGCAGGGCATAGTAGATGAGATTGATGCTCATTGTGGTGTCAAAGGAAACATGGCGCAATTTCCTCCAAACCAGTTAGACCCGATAGAGGAACAAGCGGGTGCCTCGATCCCTATCAACCTGGTGGTTCAAGTTGAAGATGAAGGAGAGTCTGTGCTAGACACATTGGAATTCGACAGTAATGAGGAAGATCTCTCTGATGAGGAGGATCTAGTTGATTCGGCTATGTAAGTCGTTTTAGTTAGGGGTATTCAGTCTTGGTAGTTGGTTACTTTTGGTTTTTTTTTTTTTTGTAACTCTACTCAAGAGCCTTTTGTGTAACCCCCACTTTTATTATGATGAATGAATTTAAATTTCCTATTTTTGTGTTTAATTGGAATGTACGAGGCTTGGGAGACTTATCTAAATGCACGGTTATTAAAGACCTCCTTTCTGACAATAATCCAGATTTAATTTGCTTCCAAGAAACAAAATGGAGCAATTTGCTTCCAAGAAACAAAAGATTGCAACAAACGTATATTCCTTAACGAATTATGAGCTATTAGAACACTCAATAATCTTCCGTGGATGATTCTGGATGACTTCAACTTGCTCCGCTCGGCTAGCGATACAACTGGGGCAAAAAACACGAATCTGGGAGCCATGCTAGATTTCAACAGCTTCATCAATCACACATGCCTAACAGAGATCCCGCTTCAGGGCCGAAATTACACTTGGTCAAGCAGGAGACCTGTTCCAACCTTCTCTAAGCTCGATCGAGTCCTCATCTCAATGCACTGGAATGCCATGGGCGCATCTTTTCATCTCCGAGACCTTCCAGCAATGGTCTCGGATCACGCACCCTTATTCTTGACGCTTAAGGCTCACACGAACCTGCCTAAAAGACTATTCAAATTTGAAACTTACTGGCTCAAATACCAGCATATCAAACCAGTGGTGGCTCAAGCATGGGGTTCGATATCTATTATCAACCGGACACGAAGGATACAACAGAAAATCATTGCGGTTCAGAAGGAATTAAGGGTATGGGCCTAACAGAAGTTTAGTAATAGAGATACATACCTGGCCCGATCCAAGTGGGTTCTACACCAGCTTAACAGAGTAGACAAGAAGCGGCAGCTCAACTCATTTGAGTTTGGTCTGCATGTTAGATTACGAGAACATATTTTTCAGCTTACAACGGATAAGGAGGAAAGATGGCGACAACGATCAGGATGCACCTGGCTTCAACTGGGAGATAAAACACCAAGTTTTCCAGGCCGTTGCTAACGGGAGGAAGAACAATAACTCGATCATCTCGGTTTCCTAGGATTCTGATGGAACTAGCACGTTACCCCAACTAACGATATCCTGTGCAGACCGGCCATACCTCCTCTCAACCACTTCAAAGGCATCTTAGGGTGCCCAGCCCCCCACGCTGGACATTTCGATATGAGGGGAAAAATCAGCCCCGAATTAGCAGAGGATCTTAGATGTCTACATGACCCCATTACAGTGAAATCCTATCAGCATTGAATGACATGCCATGAGGAAAGGCTAGTGGTCCAGATGGTCTACTAATGGAATTCTACCTCTTCTTCTAGGACACGGTCAAGACATATATCATTGATCTGGTGGGGGCCTTCCACCATAACCAGACCTCATTGCGATGCATTAATAAGACGTCAATCACCTTGCTTCCTAAATAGAAGAACCCGGTCTAAATCTTTGATTACAGGCTAATCATCGTGATCAACACCATCGCAAAGCTACTACCTAAGATCTTTGACAACAGGCTCCAACCGCTACTCACTAAACTCATCACCCCAAGTCAAACGGCTTTTGTCAAAGGAAGATCCCTTATGGAATCATTCCTCTCCGCCAGAGAATTCCTAGGGTTTCTGATAAAAAGGAGAATCCCTTCGGTTATCTTCAAGTTGACTTTGAAAAAGCCTTTCACACGGTAAACTGGTGTTTTCTGGTTAATCTTCTAATTGAAAGGGGATTTCCACTTGCCTGGATCGCTTTGGTCCTGAATATTCTTCACTCATCCTCCTCTTCAATAAAGGTTAATGGCTCACACACCCTTTCCTTCCCACACAAGCGAGGTCTTCAACAAGGGGACCCCCTCTCCCCGATGCTGTTCATTCCAGTAGCGGATGCCCTAAGCAGATTTCTAAAGAATGTTGAGAACCTTATGCCACCGCATGCGGTCCTTCCATCGGAAATTATCCAATATGCTGATGACACTCTTATCATTAGTGAGGCAAACCCGACGACATTGAGAATAATTTCTCGGGTCATCATGGTATACTCCAATCCCTCGGGACTGAGAATCAACCCGTCCAAGTCATCCTTTGTCCCGATCGCGATCCCTCCCGACCTTATCCCACCAATACAACTGATCCTACAGGCCACAAAATCTGAGCTATATCTGGGATTACCATTGATGGCCAGGAAACCAAGGAAGATGGACTTTCAGCCTATGTTGGAGGCGGTTCAAGGCCGACTGGAGAGTTGGACATCAAACTTCTTATCATATGGAGGTAGAATAACCTTAGTCAAAGTGGTGCTTTCAGCCATGCCACTGTATTACATGCATGCTTTGAGGGTCCCCAAAGGGGTGATCAAACATATTGATAAGATGCGGCGGAATTTTTTATGGAAAGGCAACGATCCGTGTAAAAGCATTAATTGTCTCGTCAATTGGGAAAATGTGTGCGCTTTGAAGAAAAATGGGGGCATAGGTATAATAAATCTGAATTGCCAGAATGAGGCTTTGCTCACAAAATGGATTTGGCAGTTAGAAACAAGACAAGAGAGTCGATGGGCGGACACACTCAATAAGCTGCATGGAGTATCCAATGCATCCCACATTCAAGCATACGCCATCGACTCCTCTTTTCTTCAGATTTTATCTACCCTAATTCCTTTTTACTCTTGCTCAACTCGGGTAGATTATGAACTCGAGGAGAACTGGGAACCATCTGGATTTTTCACTTGTGTATCCGCATACCGAGTATTGCATCAAAGAGGGGCCATTTCTAGGAATCACAGACCGCTATGGAAACTGAAAGTCCCAATGAAGGTGAGGATCTTCGTTTGGCTAATGTTAGCAAATAAGATTCTTACACAATCGGTACTTTGGTTTCGAGGATGCACAATTCAGCCGGGGTGTCACCTCTGCAGTTCACGAATCATGGAAACAAGAGATCATATCATGTGGCGGTGTCAGTACGCAACTAGGTTCTGGACATGGATCTTTGCGCACTACAACATGAATGTACAAAGAGGAGGTTCAATCGTGGACATATGGGATCTAAACTGTCCCTAAGGTTTCGAAAAGGACGAGGCCGCTAAGAAACAGAGTTTGGGCAACGAGAGTATGGGCTCTTTGGCGAGAAAGGTACATGCATTTTTTTTCTTTAGCTAAACTGGTGCAACATTTGATTAATGATACAACACTCGATATTCATTTTTGGTCTCAACTCGGGTAGGCGCAAGAAAAGGGCAAGCCAAGGGGCCTTGTATTGTGCCCTTCTGGCTGCTATCTTCTGCAATTGATATGTTTTGTTTTAAGTTTGTGTTAACATAAAGGCAAGATGCTACCTTAGCATACTGGTCTTGTTATTAAACCTTTTTCTTATCAATATATTGTTGGCAGTTTACTGCCAACCTTAAAAAAAAAAAAAACTCATTATTATAAATTAATTAACAAAGCCTGATCTTGAGGTGGTTAATTTTATCTAATCTGATCATATCCGACTTTGGCTAATGAATCATCATTTATTAGTAGTTTCATTAAATGGGTTGTCAGCATTTAGTTTAATTTATTTTTGAAAAAATTTGATATTTTAATCAGAGTGGCGGAGCGGAAGCGTAGTAAAAGTATTTACAATTTTATGCTAAAATTTTGAGGACAAAATTTCTTTTTGGAGGGAGAAAGTAATATTTCACCACGATTAATGAAAGTATTAAAAAATTTGTTTTTGAATTTTGAGGACAAGATGCTTTTTAAGGGGAAAGGATGTGATGGGATCTAAACTGTCCCCATGAATGTACAAAGAGGAGGTTCAAAGAGGAGGTTCAATCGTGCACTACAAAGAGGAGGTTCTAAACTGTCCCCATGAATGGACAAGATCTCTGCGTGCACTACAACATGAATGTACAAAGAGGAGGTTCAATCGTGGACAGATGGGATCTAAACTGTCCCCAAGGTTTCGAAAAGGACGAGGCCGCTAAGAAACATAGTTTGGGCAGCGGGAGTATGGACGCTTTGGCGAGAAAGGTACATGCATTTTTTTTCTGATAAAGCTGAACTGGTGCAGCATTTGATTTATGATACAACACTAGATATTCATTTTTGGTCTCAACTCGGGTAGGCGCAGGAAAAGGTCCAGCCAAGGGGCCTTGTATTGTGCCCTTCTGGCAGCTATCTTCTGCAATTGATATGTTTTGTTTTAAGTTTATGTTAACATAAAGGCAAGATGCTACCTTAGCATACTGGTCCTGTAATTAAACCTTTTTCTTATCAATATATTGTTGGCAGTTTACTGCCAACCTTAAAAAAAAAAAAAACTCATTATTATAAATTAATTAACAAAGCCTGATCTTGAGGTGGTTAATTTTATCTAATATGATCATATCCGACTTTGGCTAATTAATCATCATCTATTAATTAGTAGTCTCATTAAATGGGTTCTCAGCATTGAGGTTAATTTTTTTTTGAATTTTTTTTATATTTTAATCAGAGTGAAGCGTAGTAAAAGAATTTACAATTTTATTCTAAAATTTTGAGGACAAAATTTCTTTTTGGAGGGAGAAAGTAATATTTCACCACGATTAATGAAGTATTAAAAAATTTATGTTTGAATTTTGAGGACAAGATTCTTTTTAAGGGGAAAGGATGTGACACTTCGTCACGATTAGGTATGTTTTTAATGTAATGTAACATTTAATAAAACTATAGATATGATATAAATAACCGTATAAATGTACAAAATCAAACATAGGTTACATATGTTGTCGGATGACGCTTGGATCGTACCGGTTTCATATGTTGTCACAGACGTTCGATTTGCTATCAGATTCACTCAAACTTGATCCGCTCGAATCTGGAAGCTGGACACACGAATCTTGCCGTCAGATTAGGTCATCAGATCGATTGTGGTCCGATGCCCATCGAAAGCTCCTTTCTTCGATTTTTCCAGAACATCTAAAGTAACTCAAATTTTGTGATTAACATCGAGGACGATTTACAATACAAGGGCCTCTTTAATATATTCGTGCCAATGCAGATCGGACGGTCAAAATACAATCTCAAATTTTGTGGTATCTTAGGTGATAAGAATTCTTCTTTTGATCGGGTTAAAGGTTCAAATCTACTCGACTCATTTGGATTGTATGCTTGTCGAGAAAAAAACTAATTGATTATTCCAAAGCACATTTTAAATCTACGGTGGTACACTTGTGAATATAACAAATCTAGTCGAACTACATTTTTTGATCTACACCTCAAAATTTCTCCACACACAAGCGATCTTATATTAAGCAAAAAAAACAAGAAAATGTAGAAATACATGAAAAAAATAGGTGAATTAGGAAGAAATACTGGAACCTTATTAAAATAAATGAAGTTTTGAATAGAATTTGAACTCTGTTACCTGGAGAGGAGGGAGGAAGACAAGGTGGCGCTGAAAAAACCCTAGCTACAAGAGAGAGAGAGAGAAGAAATTCAAAATGAGTGGGTTTAGGTTTTATAATCTTTCCTCCACGGTTCAGATTTGTTGAATGATGCCTGGATCGTACTGGTTTGATATCCGGTCACGACCGTTCGATTTGTTATTAGATTCTCTCCAACGTAATCCACTCGAATCTTGAAGCTGCTCGCACGAATCTTGAAGTAAATCTGACGGCTCATATAGGTCATTGTATCAATTTGGGTCCGATGCCCATCGAACCCTCCCTTTGATTTTTCCAGATTACCTGAAGTAACTCAAAATTTGTGATCAAAATCCGGGCCAAGCGAGAATGCAAGCAAAGATATAGCAGGAGATCAAAATCCGGGCCGACTTCGATCTTTAACCTTTTTTTTAGCTCCCTAACTCCTAATTCCTGCAAAGAAAGACATAGCAGGAGAGGAAACCAAATAAGTTATTTCAAGGTACAAATAATGATAAAGTGTTCTAATCTATTATCCTTTTGGTGAAAAAAAAAATATTGAGAATTGTTAATGGCAAAATAAATCTGAAATTTATTAAGATATCAGGCCGGCTTACATAGATTTATTGGGTTTTTTTAATTATGTAAAGAAGGAAAATAATCTATCCAGCTATTTAAAATTGAAGGATTCATTTGACAGAGATATTTATATGTTTTACTTACACTACACTGAAACTGGAGTTTCCACTTATTAGGGTTCATTAGAACTTATTGGTCATTAATTAATGTAGCAGTTTGTTAAATGAACTATTTATTTTTATAGATACATTGGTCAAATAATTTTAAAATTGCAGTAAATTCGAGATACAGTGTAATTGTAACTAAATATAAATTATAAAATGTAAAATTATAGGTATACCCTCTTTCTATTATTTTGAACGGTCCGATTAGTAAACGTGCTTTAAAATTGAACAATGAAATTGGAGGACTGCAGGAAACGTTTCTCTTAATCTTCATGTAATTAAAATTAAAAGAAGAACATTTTAAAGTATTGCAGGGATGAACTCAAACCAATAAAAAATTTCATTTTTGGGTGGTGCTTTTGTTAGGATCCATCAAATCTTTGAACCACACCATCTGTTCAAAACTTTAAGGAAAGCAAATAAACTACCACTCAAATCATTAATATATGAAGTACATAATTTGCTAATTAACCAGCTAAAATTGATACCCCAGTACCTTATTATTAGTGTTTTCTTTAGTTCTTTTCCTCAAATTACAACTCTCTCATAACATATATTTATAAGACTTTCAAGCCTTTTATTACCATCGAGACTAGCTCTTGGGCAGCACCCAGTAACCGAGTTCCATGAGCTATGCCAGAAGTTACACTGTAATGTGAAATATAACAACAACTGGGTCCAGAACCAGACCATAGATGTTGTCTCAGATGAAGAGGTGATTGGTAGTGCAGCTTATGGTCCCAAGAAGGAAACCTGTCATAATTGCGCGGCGAAGGTTGCATTGGATCAGCTGAAAGAGTTATTGAGAAATAAGAAGTTGGGTCTGCCCCGTGAATAATAATTAAGCATTTGTTTCCATACTATAATTTAGGAGTGGGAATATTAATTTTATTTCGATTTATTTGCTCTAAGTTTGATAAATATTGATTTTTTGTTTCCTCCAACATCTTATGTGTAAAATTTTATAGTTTAAAGAATGTATTGTATTTTGTTTGGCTGCTATATATAACAATTTTAAAAATAAAAGAAGCCACAAGAGATGGTTTGAAGAATATATCTGTAATATTGAAAAATAGTCAATATATAAAGCTACTTGCTAGTCATATATATAGACATCATTTTTCAGCTATTTGCATTTTTATCATCAAAAGTTTGCTTCTTACCTAAATTATGGCATAGCAAATAAATGAACCCAATCCAATAGAAAATGCAAATTTCATTTTTGAGTGGTGCTCTCTTCGGAGGATACATAAAATCTATGAATCACCGGAATTCTAATTGACCTATTGAGAGAGTTTGAGTCGAATAAAATTCAGTAATTAACCGAAATGTGGCATTAAATAACACTTCTGTCCATTCCTTAGATATATTTATTTACAGTTGCAACAAATCACCAGTACGTACAATTCTACCAGCACGTACAACTGTAGCTATTTGGCAAAAACAAAAACAAAAATATCAATTCACGCAAATCTATTTACATCAAATTTTGAACATTAACATTTTGGATAATTATTTTTTTCCCCCACTTTCTTTCCCCCAATTGTCCCCCGAACTCATTAACCCTCTAACCGAACTCTCTAACCACTACAGCAAAAAGGGGTATCAGCGACCGGGTTTCCGGTCGCTGATAATATAGGCGCCGGTCGCTGATACCCAATATGGTCGCTCAAAGTCCAATTTGGTAGCTGAAAGCCCGGTCGCTGTAAGCATTGTCGCTGATACTCTTCTGATGACGTCACCGGTCGCTGATAATACGTCACCCGGTCGCTGATACTGTTTTTGCGACCAATATTTTTTTGTCGCTGTTGTTTTTTTCTGACGTCAGCAAACACTTTCTGCGACCAAAGTTCACGGTCGCTGATACTAAAAAACGGCCGCTGATAGTCGAAACAATCGCAGATACACAAATTATCAGAGACAAATAATTACGGTCGCTGATACTTAAATTTGGTCGCTGATACTCTTCTGTCAAGTTTTTTATATTTTATTATTTTATTTAAATTTGCACCATTTAATATTTGGTACGACACGTACCAACATACAACATAAACATAGATGTTTTGTGAAGCAACGGTTTGCTGTAGTGAACCGTCAAAGCTGCTCTCTCTCTCTCTCCATTCGGTCTCTCTAATGGTCTAACCCCAAAAAATATTGCAAGATAGGTCTGACAGATTTAGATCGGCTGGACTGGATGAAAGGAGCAGTCTCATTTAGTAATTAATTAAAAAAAATTGTAATTACAAACTTAGAATGTTCAAAGTCAAGTTTTATATATTTTTGTTGAGTTTTACAGAGGGATTTCGGAAGTATTGATGAGATAAAAAAAGAACTATGTTGTATTCAATCTAAACTAAAAATATGTACAGTGTTGTTTATATAACAGGAAAAGAAAAAGAGACGTTAGTAATTCTAACGGTTGCCTAGTATTGTACTGTAGCCTACTGTAGCCTATAATTTCTAAAAAAGGAAAAAAGTTGAGTAACTTAATTTTCTAGATTTAGTTGCTCCTTTTATTCCTATAATAGCATATGATGAATTTAATCTGATGTTATTATTTGCTTAATCCTAATTATTTTCTACACTCCCCCTCAAGTTAGGTGTGTAGATATCAATCAACCCTAACTTGGTTAAATTTTCTTCAAATGGTTTCGGTTCTAAACCCTTGGTGAAGATGTCCGCCAATTGTTCTTCACTTCTTACAAATGGAGTTTCGATTTCCTTTGCTTGAATTTTTTCTCTAATGAAGTGGCAATCCACCTCAATGTGTTTTGTTCTTTCATGGAAGACCGGATTAGTTGCTATGTGTCGAGGCACTTGGTTATCACAAAACATCTTCATTGGTTCTTGAATTTTAATTCCAATGTCTGCAAGAAGTTGTTTGATCCAAGTTAACTCGCTTGAGGTCAATGCCATGTCCCAATACTCCGCCTCGGTGCTTAATCGTGTCACAACACTTCGCTTCTTGCTTTTCCATGTGACTAAGTTTCCGCCTACAAACGTGCAAAAACCGGTAGTTGATTTTCTATCAAAGCTACCAGCCCAATCTGCATCGGAATAGCCACACACATCATTAGAATTGTTACATTTCATAAATATTTCTTTTCCGGGTGTCCCTTTTAAATATTTTAAAATTCTACGTATAGCCTCTAAATGTGGTGTTCTAGGTGCATGCATGAATTTACTAATTTGGCTTACCGAAAAAGAAATATCGGGTCGAGTTACCGTTAAGTAAATTAATTTTCCTACAAGTTTTTGGAATTGAGTTATGTCTTCTAACGGTTCACCATCCTCTATATTTAATTTGCATTTGCTATCTATTGGTGTAGATGCCGGTTTGCTCCCTAATTTTCCGGTTTCTTTTAATAGGTCAAGTGTATATTTTCTTTGTGAAATAAATAGTCCCTTGGGTGAATATGCTATTTCTATTCCTAAAAAATATTTTAGTAAACCCAAGTCTTTGATGTCAAAATTTTCTTTTAATTGCATTTTTACTTTTTTAATTTCTTCCAAATTGTTTCCGGTAATTATTATGTCATCTACATATACTAGAATTATGATTGTGAAAGTACCACTAATTTTGGAAAACAATGAGTGATCAGCATGAGTGAGCCTATGGTGCTATGCATAGCATGGATGGGGTCCGTGCTATGGCCAAAAATTTGACTTTTTAAAATTCTAATGGTCGATCCAACCGTTCAATGTGATAACCATATGAATATGTACTTGCAAACTAAATTTTATATTTTTTCGAATTTTTTTACTATTTTTTTAGATAGGTAGAAAAATCAGTGTTTTCTGAAAATTCTGGACCATCAAAATTCTACCTATCTAAAAAAATAGTAAAAAATTCAAAAAAATATAAAATTTAGTTTGCAAGTACATATTCATATGGTTATCACACTGAACGGTTGGATCGACCATTAGGATTTTAAAAAGTCAAATTTTTGGCCGTAGCACGGACCCCATCCGTGCTATGCATAGCACCATAGCCTCACTCGATCAGCATTGCTAACTTTAAAATCACAAGAAATTAAATATGAGCTTAGTTTGCCATAACATGCTCGTGGAGATTACTTTAGCTCGTAAATTGATTTTCTTAACCTACATACTTGGTTAGAATAATTTTCTTCTTTACGACCGGGTGGAAGCGTCATATATACCTCTTCTTCAAGTGTTCCTTGAAGAAAAGCATTATTGACGTCCATTTGATGTAAGGTCCAATTTTGGTTTACCGCTATAGAGAACAAAATTCTAACGGTATTCATCTTGGCCACGGGTGCAAATGTTTGTTGATAATCTATACCATACGTTTGAGTGTAACCCTTTGCAACTAATCGTGCTTTATACCGTTCAATAGTACCATCACTGTTAAACTTAATCTTATAGACCCATTTGCATCCTATGGGTTTCTTTCCCTCGGGTAGTTGTACGACTACCCATGTTTCATTTTTTTCTAATGCTTTGAGTTCTTCTTCCATTGCTTTACATCATATTGGTTGATTTTTGGCTTCCTCATAATTATTTGGTTCATTTTCTTTGGAAATTGAGGTCAAGTAATTTTGATATTGGGGTGTAACATTTTCATAAGACAAAAAATTTTGGATAGGATATTTTACCTCATATGTTACAAAATCCCGTAATCTAGTTGTAGGTTGAGGTGTTCGATTAGACCTTCTCAATGATGGTATTTCGGGTGCACTATCTTCTTCCCCCTCACTTTGAGAAGTTTCTTCCTCTTCATTCTCATTGTTTATTTCATTTTCGGTTTCTATGACCGAATTTCTTTCTTTGGTGTTGTAAAAAAATGGACATATAAATTCATTTGGTTTCTCTTGGTCATTAATCTCCTTTTCTAGTGACTTGTAAAATGGCTCATTTTCTTGGAATGACACATCTCTTGAAATAAAATGTTTTTTGTTAACCGGATCATAACATTTATACCCCTTTTTTTGAGATGAATAACCCAAAAAAATAGCTTTGATTGATGTGTAATCTAACTTGTGTTGTTTATTTTTATGCACATAGCATGTACATCCAAATACCCTCAAATGATCGATGTTGAGTTTTTCTTGGTAAAGAATTTCTAGTGGGCTCTTAAAATCTAAGTTGGCACTTGGCAATCTATTAATTAAATAGGTTGCGGTGAGAACGGCATCCGACCAAAAAATTATTGGAACATTGTTTTGAAACAAGAGTACTCTAGTCATTTCAAGTAAATGCCGATTTTTTCTTTCCGACACACCATTTTGTTGGGGTGCAAACACAAGTTGTTTGATACAAAATTTCATTTTGTTTGAAAAAATTTGAAAAATTTTGATTTACGAATTCCGTTTCATTATCACTTCTAAAGATTTTAATTTTTGGGTCATATTAATTTTTTACAAAATTATAAAATTCTTCAAATTTAAAAAATACTTCACTTTTATTTTTTAACAAGTGTAGCCATGTAGTTCTTGAAAAATCATCTATAAATATGACAAAATATTTATAGCCATTGTATGATTCAATTGGGGCGGGACCCCAAACATCCGAATGTATCAACTCAAAAGGTTTTTTGCTTTTACAATTTGAAAAACTAAATGGTAATCTTGTATGCTTTCCTAATTTGCAAATTTCACAACTACTACAGTCTAGCTGTTTGAAATCAAAAATACTTTTCAAAATCTTATCGGTATGATGCCCACCTCTCTTATGCCAAAGAATGCCTAATTCTTCTTCTTTTCTAATAGTGAAGTTGCATTTTTCTTCACTCAAAAAATAAATCCCATTTTCTAAAAATCCTTCACAAATGACACTCTTCGTTATCCGTTCCTGAAAAATCACATTTTTGTATGTAAATGTAATTTCACAATTTAATTCTCGTGTGAGTTTACTAATGGATAACAAGTTAGATGTACAATTTTCTACATGCAAAACATTAGTTATAATTTTTGAAAGGAGACTAATTGAACCATTTCCAAAAATTTCCATTTTTTCACCATTTGCAACAATTACAAATTGTTTGGTCTCAAATTTTTCGTAATTGTTAAGCAAATTTTTATTTCCGGTCATGTGATTAGTAGAAACCGAATCAAGTATCCATTTTGTATTTAAAGAATTTTGAGCAAGATTTGTAATAATACCAGAGATCTTCTAATTTTTTTCTTGAAACATCACAGACAGCTGCGTATAGAGCTGCCTCATTTGATCCAGAGAGGGTTCGGCCTCTAATTTTCTCTCTGGCGGATCGGATCCAGAGACACGTTCCTCCTTTTCTTTCAGCGCTGCATACCCACTTCTTTCGCTGTTCTCTTCGCTGAAAGGAAGAGCTCCGCCTCCCTGTCGCCAATCTCCCCCTCTAGTGAAACTGCCGCCACGCCTGCCCTTTGGTCGGAGATGGGGGTGGAGGCACCAGCACTCCTCGCGCTTGTGCCCTTCCTTTTTACAGAAATCGCAGCGAAGGCCTTGGTCTCCCCGATTCTCCGACCAAGGGTTAGGCCGGGCAGCGAAAGCCTTGGCTTCGGGGTTATCAAGGGGCTGAGATGCCATCACTATGCGCCTTGTCTCTTCTCTTTCAACCATCCCGACAACTTCGTCAAGGGACGGTTGATAGGTTTAATTTATATATATGTTCGGTCTGGTTTTTATCACACAATAGCACCAAATATCATGTATTTTAGTATAATATAGGATTAAATACCCCTAGAATCAAGTTACTGCATTTGTCTGTGTGAAATTCACAGGAAAACAAGAAACAGAAGCAAAGTGCGGACGCACTGGCCAGAGTGCGGCCGCACCCGTCACTTGGAGGAAAATGCAAGCTCCAGAAGAAATGTCCGAAAGGAATGCGGACGCACCAGAAGTTGGTGCGGACGCAGTTTATACTTAGCCAAATTTTTTGGAAGTAATCCAGCAGCAGAGAAAGTAAATGTGGACGCACCTGACCTTCATTGGACCCGCACTCCGGACTTAGTGAAATTCAGAATTATGAGGGAAAGAAGAATAGAAAAGTTCGAGAGGAATGCGGGCGCACTGGGAAGCTGTGCAGACGCACTCAGCACTCAGAGAGCAAATCAGAGCGCAAACCAAAGCCCGTGCGGACGCACTTGGGCCGCATTCAGCCTGAAAATTGCTATTTCGGAGGATTTTCTATTTTCAGCACTTCATACCACGACCCAAAGGTGGGGAATAGAAAGTGGAAACGTGGGGAACACTTTGGGACAGATTTAGAATGATTCCCCACGTCCATATGCTCCAGATCTATTATAAAAGGAAGGGAATTTCTTCTCCATCATCATCACCATTCTAAGAGAGAAATTCATGAGAAAGAGCATCAACCACAGGAGCAAATCAAGAAGAAAGAAGGCGAATTCGCACAGCAAACGCAAGGAAGACTAAGGTTTTTGATTAGAGAAGGGTGTATTCTATTTCTCTAGTTAGTTTCTCTTTGTCTTGACTTATTTTGTACTTGAATTCATGATGAATACTTGCATCTCCATGAGAGGCTAGTTTGCTCTCTAGGGGTTTAGGTCATGTAGCATGAACTTGTTTAATTCTATTTTACTCGGAGTTTAGTTTTTATTATGATGGTTTGATTTGATGTTAATTTCTGTGATTTATTCTTTGTGATATTCCTTGATTTGTGCTTGAATTGTAGTTATCCCGCTTAGATCTTTTAGACTCAAAATAGATTAGGATCACATAGGATAGTACAAATTGTGATCTCAAATACCTTAGGATTTGGATTAGAATGGACCAAATTTGATATCCAAACCGGAACTATAGGAATTAAGGTTAGGGTTTGGTGAATGACTTAATCGTGAAGTCAAAACCTAATTAGGACACCTTATAACAAATATTGATATATAATTTGGAGCATGTGACTTAAATATCCCTCTAGGTTAGTGACAGCCCAAGAATTCGAGGAACATTAATCCATCCACCCAAAGTATTTGTATTAATATTTGTTCCAAAGGCTAATCAAATCTAAGTTAGAAACCTCGTCATAATCAAACATGAATTTAAACAAACCGAGTAGATAGAATTAGCAAGGGATTGTGGACCGAATACCCTAGACTTATCAAACATGATTTTCACCAAACCCCCCTTTTACGAACTATTAATTTACTTTAATTTTTCTTCAAAAACGAAATTACACCAAACCCCCTTTTACTTTTATTGTTTAGTTTTACACCAAACCCCCCTTTTACTTTGGCTGAATAGCTCGGTTACGGATTGGTTTTGCTGTTGCAATTGATGGAGTTCTTGTTGAAGTTGATAGATAAGGGAGTAATTTTTCTTTTTACCGAACATCGTTTCGGCTTTGACCCACATCTCTCGAGTTGTGTCTAGATAGGTCATGAGATCAGAGATGTGAGGTTCCATGGTTGCCAGCAGCCAAGTTATGACAAGGTTGTCGCTTTTCCTCCATTCTGTTATCACCTTTTTTTCTTCTTCTGTTGGTTCTGTTGGTTTGCTGGCTTTCGGCTTTGTTTTCTCTCCAGTGACATGTTCAAATTTGTCTCTGCCAATGAGGCCAAAGGTTACTTGCCATGCCCAGAGATGGTAATTTTTGCCATTTAATAGCAGCCCCGTAAGTCTTTCGGTTTGTTGTGCCATTTCTGGATTTTTCGGATCTAATTGGAGCAAAGCTTGATTTTTTTGGTTTTGCTGGTATGTTGGTTTTGTCGGATTGTGTTCTTTGATAAGAACAGATGCTGCCTTGAGCTTGATTGCTTTCTGTGAGGAAAATTGCTCTATTTGAGCTTGAGGTTTTTGATGATTTGTTGAACTGGTACAGTTCTTGTTATCTGTCCAGTGATTGGGTTGCCTATTTGGCGTTTGATTTGGAGAAAGATCAAGTCTGCTCTGATACCATGTTGAGTTTTACAAAGGGATTCCGGAAGTATTGATGAGATGAAAAAAGAACTATGTTGTATTCAATCTGACCTAAAAAGATGTACAGTGTTGTTTATATAACAGAGAAAGAAAAAGAGACATTATAAATTCTAACGGTTGCCTAGTATTGTACTGTAGCCTACTGTAGCCTATAATTTCTAAAAAAGGAAAAAAGTTGAGTAACTTAATTTTCTAAGTTTAGTTGCTCCTTTTATTCCTATAATAGCATATGATGAATTTAATCTGATGCTATTATTTACTTAATCCTAATTATTTTCTACAATTTTAAATTAATTGAGGGGTTTTGTGCAAATTAACATAAAACAATTTAACCTTGTCCGTTCAAATTTTCTTATTTAGAAAATGTGCTTGATATTTTTCGGATTATTATATTTGTTGGTCAAAGTCATTTCTCTCTCTTTGCAAAATAAAAAAATAGTAATTTTATTCCCTCTTGTAACTAAAGCAAATTACTAATTCTTTTGAACATTTCCGTGTGGACACTTGTCCGCCACATATCTTATAATTTCATCAATATTACATTTCTGCCACTCACCTAACTTCAATTGTTTCTCCATTATAATTCCAAAATTAATCCAATAAACCATTCAATTCTTCCTTGTTCAGTCCGCAAACCTCTTCTTAATCAAAATAATAATCTGAAACAGGAGGAGAACCAATGTAGAATCAGAGAAGGAGAAATAGGAGATAGGGAACAAGTGGTTGTGGCTAAACCCGATTAATTATCTCTAGTAGTCAATACCATGGGTAGTGATTAAAACTGCTTGTTGTTAAAAACTATGGGTTGTTACCGCCGGTAAGTGTCTGTCAGGCCGAGTCATGTAAGAACTCACTTGGTTAGTTCTTTTTAGCTTGTATAATGCTTGTCAACTTAAAAGTGTGTACAACAATATTCCCATTCGTATTTTAATGCAGAGGACGATGAGTTGATCCAGCCAGTTCGGCATAGCTTCTGATAACAAAAAGTGTGTTCTATTTGTAATGCTTGTATTACATTATATAATTAGTGGATTATTTGAGCGCAATTTTTGTCTTGACTTAGTTTTTCTACAAATTATTTTTTTACCGATTTTTCCTACTTTTTGACTACAAAACAAGTTTCTCCTGAAAAAATCCTAGTTTCCGAGTCAACTCGGCCGATTCTGGCCGATTAATCCGATTCCAATTCTACAGTCAAGAACCCTATTCCGATTCCGATGCCGATTCCGATTCCGATTCCGAGTTTCAAAACCATGGTTATATTTGTAAGTTTTTTTTTTTTATAATCTTTTTGTATAAAACATAGTAGAAAGAAAATACACCGAAAAATGTCCCAAAATATTGTCTCTCTCTCGTTAGTTGTTGCTTTGCTAAAACCCTAGAGAAATCATAACAAAAATAGAATTTTTTATGAATCTTTTGCTCTGAACTTTTTATCTTGACTTCAGTTTCTACCCAGTACAGAATGACGACTGGGTTACATGTACCTGCAAAATTCGAGTTCCCATGAATAAGGGAAATGTGGCATGATGAGAGGATGATGATTTACTCTTTGTGCAAAATACCGAGATTACGTTGGTGGTTCTTTATCTTATTTTTTTTCTATCCTTTAGGGCACTTGTGTAAAAGAATTGGCTTGAATTTGTGAATTAGACTATCTTTTTCTATTTAAGGATGCTGAAGGAGCTTACAGACATGTATCAAGTGGGAACTTTCTAAATCTTTTGTAATCTCATTGAAATAATACGTACTGTTGCTATATTTAGAATCATGAAATTGTGTCAGGTACGTTGAATAATTTTATGGTGTCTGTCACTGAAAAGAAATGAAAACTTCATACGTAAGCTAATGAAACAAAAAGTGTGTATTTACTTTCTCATTTGATACTTCATTTATTATTTAGCGGTTGTTATGGTTGTCAAATAATTATGGAACATATCTATAATTATTCTATAATTCCCTTCTTATTTTAAATTATACAGCTCTTAGAGCTATATAAAGAATTAACGTTCTCACATGTTATTTAACTTAAACCAAGACTTGAGCATACAAAATAGCCCCAAGACACACATATCTGATCTTGCCACAAAGCTCATTGCATTAGTATGACAACATCAGTTAGGTAAGACGCACAAATAAAACCACTGAAATTAAAATTTTAATTTATTTTTTCAGAATGAAACCCTTATATATATATAGCTCACCTTCTCACATAAGGTCATAAGGTTGATTGTCTTTAATTAGTAGTTAAGAGTTGCAGTTTGTAATAACATTACTCATTTCTAGATAATTCATGAACAAATGATGTTATGTTTGTTAGATTGGCATCATATTTTACAAAATTTGTCAGTTTGTCAATCATGTTCCATAATTTCACCGATAAGAAAAAAAATATTACTGTTATATATTTTTTTGGTTCTTTTCTGTGTTAATATTTTCATCAAAAATGGAATATTGTAACATACAATCTATCAGAATTGCTAACCTTCTCCTAAAAAAAACTGCCACAGGTATGAAGGCTGATGCAAAGGCACAGGCCGAGGAAACTGCCAAGGCATTGAAATCAGGGCCCCCCACTGGAATAGAGAAGAATAAGATACACACTTCAGTCATCTTCCACCGGCCCCGCTCTTTGAAGAAGCCGAGAACCCCTAGGTATCACCAACAGAGTCCTACTGGGAGAAACAATTTAGACCACGATGCTTGCTGATGGGACCAAGAAAGCCCATGTAAGGTTAATGCTCTAGATGTGGCAAACCCGATTTTGATGCTAGTGAACTTGGTTTGATGAAATATTAAAAAGATTTTGAGGAATTTTAGTTGAGTCTGTTTACATGATTTAGTTTATTACTTTCTTTATTAGCTTGTTTTGGTTTACTATAGTTTCCTGTGGTATGAAAGGTGAATTTTTTTTGTTGGCGCGCGTTATGGATTCGAAAATTTGTAAAAGAGTGGTAGGAATTTTTTGAAACAGAAAAAGTGACTAGAGTTTTTTGAAAAAGAAAATGGCTTGGATATTTTCTGAGAAAGTAGTTGGCATTTTTTATAAATCAGAAAGAGGAGATGGAATATTTCTGAAACATAAGTATATTCCTTAGTTTGATGAATAAAGGACTTCAAATAATGTCTTCATTAATTAAAATAAAGAAAAGAGACCCACAAAATGACAATAAAAAGGCCCCTCTAAAAAAATTATGACATCCATGCCTCTTTTAAGTTTCCACTTTAAAAAGGACCCTCTAAAATAATTAAAAAAGATAATTTTGTTGATAATCAATTACTACGCTTTGTCAAATAGACATTGGGTTGTTCTATAAATGGCGGATATGGCCAATCCATATCAAGATTTAGGATTTGTGCTGATCAAATCATCACGAATTTTGATATAGATCGAACGAATCCGACCTAATGATCAATGATCAATGATCCATTTTTTTTTTGGGCGCTGGTTTATACTTATAATTCGATTCCGGGATATGAATTGTAGTAAAGAAACTTAGGTCGAATGATCAAGAAAGATATGGTGCTTTCCAATGTTCTCTACATACAAATTACTGTCTAAATAATTATGAAACTATAAAAGTGTATTTTTCCATATTAATTATTAAATCAAATGTGATTCAGTCACTCTAGGTACCGAAATTTTTAAATATACCTTCGTTCACACAAAGAAAAAAGAAAACACCACTAAATCTTGAGAATTCAAAAGGTCAATTACCATTTGACGTTGCGGACACAAATTGCCGTCCGCTATTTGACGTTGCGGACACTCCCTTGGTACGTCCGTAACGTCAAATGGCGGACATGGCCCTATATATATACAACAGCTGGAGAGAGAAATTCACAACTTCATTTTCGCATCAATTCCCTTCGAATTCGGATAAGTTTTCTTCTTTTCTTCTTTTTTTCTTCTTTCAATCTATATAAAAACTTATAATATTTAAATTTATATAACATTTATATAATTTTATTTGCTGGCCTTATACCAGGTGAAAAGTTGCATTGTAGCGGTAAAAATGGCAACAACAACGGGTTAGAAGAGGTTGGGGAAAGCCATCTTGAAACTCAATATGTACACTGTGTGCGCCTGTGGGTACAAGTTGCGCCTCGACGCTCTGTTCAGATGCACTAGGGTGGGATCGTCTGATCAGATTGATGAGATACCTAACGAGCCTGATATCTATGTACCCTACAGAAAAAGAGATTGCAGACGGACATTACCGGAGGAGCTACACGGATTTCCTTCCGTGTATGAGTTGAGGGTGTATAATAGGTACCTTCTATCGACACGGATATTTACTCGTGTATATCTAACGCTTTCTACACGGATTACCAAATAAACAGCCGTGACCATACACCAAACTGTGGCGCTCTCAATATAACCGAGCAAAACGGATATTACGTAAACGACCGTGTACGACTACTCTTTATTCACGGACATTGCAACTAATACCTACACGGACGTTTAGTTGCATGTCTGTGTCCCTCTCTTAACAAATCAATAAAAAATAAAATAATCCTTGTATCTCCGAACTCGTTCTACACGAGACTTTGGTCAAAACAACCGTATCGAATTACTCTATCTACACGGACGTTCACTTTCATATTACGTAAACGACCGTGTACGACTACTCTTTATTCACGGACATTGCAAATAAACGTCCGTGTAGGTTAGTTTACCTACACGGACTTTTAGTTTCATATTCGTGTCCCTCTCTTAACAAATCAATAAAAATAAAATAATCCTTGTATCTCCGAACTCGTTCTACACGGGCTTCGGTCAAAACAACCGTGTCGAATTACTCTATCTACACGGATGTTTAATTTCGTATCCGTGTCCTGTCATAACAATCGTACACGGAGACATATAAAATAATCCGTGTAACTCTCTGAAAACGATGTACACGGGTTTTGGTTAAACAACCGTGTTAAATTACTGTCTTCTACACGGACCTTTAATTTCAAATCCGTGAAGCTTTCGTAACTATCATACATGGACTATATAAAAGAATATCTGTACTCGTTCTGCACGGACGTTTGTTTAACAACCGTGTGGATTGCTTTGTCTACACGGACGTTTAGTTTCATATCCGTGACGTTCTCTTAACTAACATACACGGACTACATAAAAGCATCCGTGTAGCTCTCTGTACTCATCTACACGGGCTTTTGTTTAACGTCCGTGTAGCGTTTGCTTTTGTGACGGACTTATATTTTCATATCCGTGTAGGTATCGTAACTATCATACACGGACAAATATAAAATAATCTATGCTCACTCAACTCGTTATACATGGGCTTTCGTTTAATATCCGTGTTGAATTGTCCCATTTTTTTTTTTCATTTTTTTCATTTCAGGGCTAGCCTCTAGTTTAATTTGCTAGCCAGTTTTCGTACAAAATTCATATACCATTCTGTTTTGCTAGCCAGTTTTCCAGATAATTTGACATTAAATTATGCTTGCTAAATTCATATATACACTAAATTGTTATACAAATCCATGTTCAGCATTACAAAATTCATTTAGAAACCATCTTGCCCAGCTACATCTTATATAGTCGATCTGCTCCTTGGAGTACACAGTTTGCTTTGATGGTTGCTACAATTATAATTTGGTATTAGTTAGTAACAAGAAAAGGTAGATGCAAGACAGTCACAAATATCAATTGCTAATTTAATGAAATGAGAATTATAAGTAAGCATAATATGAAAATATCAATTGCTATTATATAGGCACAATTAATATGAATTACATACCACATCTGGAAATGTGAATTGCATTCTTTCGACAAAGTCCAACATGGAAATCATCATGTAATATCCGCATTCCCAACGGTCCTCCTGTTGCGGGCCCTACAATTTACATTTAGCAGCCTATGTTAGAATGACAATAATTTTTTGAACAAAATATGAAATTATAGAATTGTGTTGTGCTCACCGGCCACCACCTCCAGATCAGCCGATTTCCCAATTTCTTGTCCGTGCTGTGCAATCCTCCTTTTTTAACGTATGCAGCAAAAGACCTTACAAAATGGAGTGACTCTAATTAGCAATTCCACAATTTGTTATAATTGGAAAAAAATCAAACATAGTGAAAGATTATTGCTTACTTTTGCACATACGGATAGATTGCTTTGCACTTGCTAAATGGGATCCTTTCTGTGGGCTGTGAAGAATCCACGACGTAAACCGCATTCATGCAAGGCACAATGATGATCAAACACCAGTGTCCTCTGTGGGAGGAGAAGAATTATAGGATCTTAGCATACAATACCCAGATATTTTGGCATATATAATAGTGACACACGTGTTTGCTTGACTTGATGGTGTGATTTCAATTATTTATATATTTAATAACAAGGTTAGAAGTAACGTACTTCTGGTGGTATGGCAAGAGAATAAATCTCTTCTTCATGTTAGTAGCTTGGAGCATCGCGCCACCCAGAACTGCATAGACTCCATCGGAGCAGTTTCTGCTGTTGTCGCACTAAGTACGTTGGGGTCCAGAAAAGCACACAAGTTCTGTTTGCCCTTGCATTGACAACTACTGATTAGCTTCCTGAAAAATTATCATATGACATTAGAGTATATTCTTCAGTGCTATACACATGATATAAACAATTTTTTATCACTAACATGAGGAAAATGGTGATGTGCCCCACATCGAGCCATTTATCAGAGCCCGAGGCATGTAGAAAGTCCTTGAAGTCGTTGAATGACAGCATTACAGTCGAGCCATCGTGTAGAAATATCCCCGGAGGGACATGTATGAAGATATCCGTCAGGTCCTCGGGTGCCGCCATCAAGCGGTCGTGGAGATCCCGCAAATCCTTTTCGGGAAGGAGCTTGTATTCTTTCTCGGTGAGCAGACGAGGTGGATGTCCTGCTGGTTGGACAGGAGGGTCATGGCCTGCTGTTCCGGCAGTAGGGTCAGCAGGTACTGCTCCGGCAGTAAGGTCAGGTTCTGCTGTTTGGGCAGGAGGGTCATGGCCTGCTGGTTGGGCATCAGGGTCAGCAACTGCTGGTCCGGAAGTAGGGTCAGCATAGGGATGGCAATGGGCCGTGCCCACGGGTATTTTGCTAAGCCCATGCCTTACCTGCCTGTTACCATTCCTATGCCCGACCTGCCTGGCCCAATCTGATGGGCCTCAAAATCTATGCCCGGCCCACCCATGGGCTTTTCCCCCATGCCCACGCCTGCCTGTGCCTGCCTGTCCATGCCCATGGGCTGCCTTACCGAGCCTGGCCCGACCATGCCCAACCAAACCTACAACAATTTATACAATCAACACAAGCATAATTTAGCACAGCAAAACAGTAAAACAACAAAGAAATATAATTCAACATAACAAACAACATAGTTTTACATAATACATCCAACACAACAAAATAATTCATCACAAGTATAATTTAACACTAAGCTAAAAATAAAAATTTAACACAATTACACAAATATTATTTAGCACAAACAATTTAGCACCTAAGCAGCAATCACTCTTCAACTAATACTTCTCTTGCTCCAACCTGCTACCTGCCTACCTGCACAATATAAATTGTAAGCTAGCAGTACCAATATCATGATATAGCCAATATAAATTGTAAGCTAACAATACCATAATCTGAAATTTTTATAAAAATGTATGTTCGGATATGAAAATGTATAGTACCATAATCTTTTAGTGTATGTTTCATAAATCTTTTGGTCTCTGAATTTGAAGTGATAAGAGGTGGAGAGAAAAAAAAACATTTATTGGGGATAGACATACAGAAAAATACATTTGCTGAAATTCGCAACACAGCTTAATTTGTTACGTCTCCCATATCAAGACCTAGGCTTGCATCAGTACTTGACAGTGAAATTAACATGCTCTAGAGTCTTCAATTAATCTATAACTTGAGATATGCTAATTCTACAAAATGCTGGTTATATGGATGAAACAAACTTGATAGCTTTGTTACTTAATTATTTTAAAATTGTACAAAATGCTAATTACTTTACAGTTTTACAAATTATCAGAACTGTTCAGTTTTAGTAGTTCATAAAAAAAAAGAGTTACCCCAACATCATTAGTAATTTCTGTTTAACTTCATCCATGATAAGTTAAGAACTAAACAAGGTTCAGCCAAGATATGTTAACAAGGTTCAATGTATTTCAGTTTTAGTAAACAAGGTTCAGCCATGATAAGTTTGTATAAGCTAGTTTAATTTCATAAAAAAAAGAGTTAAAATCTATACTTACACAAATAGTATTTAGCACTTAAGCAACAACCACTCTTCGCCTAAAACTTCTCCTGATCCGACCTGCTACCTGCACATATAAAATGTAAGCTTGCCTAAGTATACAATATAAACATAAAATTGCCAAACTGCTCTCTTGTGAGTGTTGCTTAAAGTACCAATATATACAAGAGAAGTACACAAACAGTCACAAAATACTGCTCTCTTGATTATTCATTCAAAAGAAAATTAACAGTCCTGAGAATTCTACATATACACAATGAAACCATTTCCCTCAAATTCCAAACAGGATGTAGATAGCGCACTCGATCCTACAAAGGACTATTGTTAATTACATGCTAATATCATCATAATCAGCAAATGTTGTCAATGTCTAAACATCTTGAAGTTCCAAAGTGCAAATTACCAATCTATTCATACTAAACCCCCTAAGATGCAATGGGATGATTGAGCAGTGATACAGATTCGTGGAAGTTCCCAAAAGAATCAGCCAAACTACAACGTACCCAACTCTATGTATTGTTCAAATTGTGTGGAGTAATATATACATACTAATGCTTGTCAAGAGAATTAACAACAAGGAGCAACAAGCGATAACCAATGAAAACTAATGCAAATTGAAATTACTGCTGTCTGGGTCAAAGAGACTTGAGAAAAAAACAAAAACAAAAAAGATTACCTTCACAAGGATTAACGAAGAGCTGTCTCAGGACTGTTAATTTTCTTTTGAATCGAGATCGCCGATCCGATTTGCAATCAGCACTATTGAAAATATATAGCAAAGAAGTTTCAAACAAAAAAAAGAGAATATATAGAAAAGTTGGTCTCATTAATCAAATTGGATAACCTAACCTGTACAAATAGATTGCACTCACCAAAAAAATCGTTGCTGCTGGCGGCGATCTGGAGGAGCGAGTGGCTGCGGAGCGGCGGCGATCTGGCGGAGTGGCGGAGATCTGTTGGCTGGTTGTGGTCGTGGCCTCTATGATATGGCGGGAGTGAAGTAGAGAGAGCAAGAAGAGAGAAAGGAAAGAGACGGAGAGAGTGCCAGAGAGAGCGAAAGAGAGGAAAGAGAGGAGGTGAGCAGCGGAAGCTGTGCGAAATAAAACCCTAAGGTCCCTAACTCCTGCTTGTTATATTAAAATATAGGCCCAACGGGCTGCCTGTGGGCTTCGGCTTAAGCCCAGGCCTGGCCTGTCCCTACCTTAGGCCCGGCCTTACCTGGCCTGTTACAGTGTTGGGCCGACCGGGTAAAGGGCTGGGCCAGGCAGGCATAGCCGGGCCGACGGGCTGATGGGCTTTTCTGCCATCCCTAGGTCAGCAACTGCTGGTCTGGCAGGAGAGACAGGTTCTGCTATTTGGGAAGGTCCTTCTGCTTCGTCCCTCCGTACCGGTGACATCACGCCCTCCGTGCGACTACCATCATCTCCTCGTGTCTGTATCGAAATTTTTTACCTTTTTCAAGTATTTCAAAGAGAAGTGCTTTGAATGTAACAAAATAACTTGACTATTTATGCATTACCTGATCCAAAATAATCTGACTCTTGGGCCATTGTACGAATGACAGCCGGGCATCATCGACATAGAGCATGCCATTCTCAATTATTAGGACAGGAAGAGGTACGCGCTCCCATCCCTTCACGACATTGTCAATCTGTACGGCAGCATGGCCTGGAAGTAGCTGCTCATTGTGCACTTTGTCGGCTGCTGGATGTACCATGCCCTTAGCAACAACCAGAGGCTTATTCCCGAGCCACAGCACGAGTTCGCATGCTGTGGCGTCCTGTAATTTCGTGCAAGTAGTTATTTTTAAATTGAAATATTGTCCAACAAGTAGTAATTGCCTTTAGAATACGAACAAGTAGTGATTACCTTTAGATGATCCAAATCGTATCCGAACGTCCCGGATGCCTGACTACTTCGCCGAACTCCCGTCGGGGTGGGAGGTGCTTGCTCGACCGGCTGCGCCATAGCTGTAATTTTGGCACGCAACCTTGATTCCAACTCCTTCATCTTTTCGTCGTACTCGGCGCTCACCTCCTTGCACAATTGCGCAACTATCTCGTCTTTGTTCACTTTCGCACGAGATTTCCTTCGAGGTTTTGGTCCATTGAATACGTCCTTCCAGCCCTTGTAGGCACCTACGCCCCTTACTCGACCAGGGTGTTCTGGATTCCCGAGCGCTATGGACAAGGAGTCATCTTGCCTTTCGACCGACCGGGCACCGGAATTGACCTCCTCCTCCACCTCCAACTGTGAATAGAAAAATTAGTTATAGCAAAAGAATTAGTGATGTACACAAAGTTTTTAACACGCTTGAATTACACATAGTTCTAACGAACGACTCTTACCATTCTCTGAGCCACGGGTCGCAACGTGGGATGTAGTATGATCCTCCCGTCAGCGGTTAACTCGGACCTTGCCAACGTTCGATCTTAGACCCTAGGATTTTTTATCTTAACCACGGGTGAGTCAGAGTCTTTGTTCAACTCCAGTTTTTTGGCCCATTCTTCCGACTTACCCTGGTAACCACCCGACCCCAACTCGTGCGGATACTTGTTCATTCCTACGATCCTCCTGCCCTCCTCCCTTTTTTTCTTCACACATCAAAGTAAAAAAATTAGCCTACTATTTTCCATTTATTAAAAAGTAAACAAACCAATTAAAAAGCAAACAAAAAAATTACAAGTTGTGAGTGGAACACCATTTCAACTTTATATTAATTCAGTTAATATTAATTCAGTTATTCAAAATAAACACCATTTCAACTTTATATATGATTGGAACAACAACAATAGGGTGTCTATTTCGGACACCATTTACCAACATAATTCAAATCGATAAAGGAAAAAAGGTAATTTTGCTGAATTTACATACCTTGAACTCGTCCGTGCTCTTCATCTCCACAAACTTCTCCCACTTCTCTTGAGTCACCCAAGGATAGTATCCTACCGGGCTTTTACCTTTATCCATCCAATCTGTACTCAGTGTGCTTTTGAATTGCTTCCAACCTTCATTCATTATCCTCAAAGTCTTATCCTTTACCACCTCCGGGATGTCATCCGGGATGTTCCACTGAGCCTGCATTGACACCCAAATTACTGCATTTAATTTCATGTACAATTAAAAAAAAGATATTAACTGGTTAGGTACTTCACCTTCACAATGTTCCACCAGTCGTTCTTTTGTTCTTCCGAAAACTTATCCCATCTCTCTTCTCTACCAAGATATCTGCCTTTTGCTTCGCCAAATTGCTCACATAATTTGAGTACCTACCCCGTCTTTTACCCTTAGCACACCCATTTTTCATGAACTCGATGTCCAGTTGCTTTGCCTCGGACGTGGACGCGCACATTGTCAGACCTCTTTTCCTTTTGACCGAACCTGATTGGGCAGCAGCTTGGGGCTCGCCTTCTTCCATCATATCTACGTGCTCACCCTCAATCGACATGGTTCTATAAAAATAAAATATAACTTTTTCAGTAAATACCAAAGTAAATACTGTAAATGCAGTAAATACCAAAACTTTTATACCAAAAATTCGGCGCAATGGAGGTGTTGAGCGTTTACCTGAGAAAGAAGAGGTAGGTTGTCGGACTGGAGAGTTGGTTAGACAGGAGAGGCGATGAAATCGAGGTGGGGTGGGGAAGAGGCACGAGCTAAGTTACGAAAAAATTGGAAGAGCAGGCGCGTAATATGTATTGTAACCCTAGTTCTACACGGATATTTCACTTAATTCATTCGTGTTGAACACCTTCATACACAAACATTTAATTTAAAATCCGTGTAGAAAGGAAGGAGAGCTACACGGACGTTTCTTTAAATACCCGTGTAGAAAGACCCTTTTCAACACGGACTTTCACTTAAAATCGGTGTAGAGAGGAACGAGTGATACACAGACTTTTAGTTAAATATTCGTGTAGAAAGACCCTTTTCGTCACGGACTTTAATTTTAACAACCGCGTCTTTTACCCTCTACACGGACCTTTTAGGTAATAGACCGTGTCGCTTACTAGAGATCTAAACCCGAAATCCTTTGTACACGGAATTTTAGTTTAATATCCGTATTACCTTGTACCATTTCCCCTTCAGCTTTGCACACTGCACGAATACCTTTCGACACGGCCGTTTAATTAAACGTCCGTGTCTTTTTATTATTATACACGGACGTGTAATTAAACGTTCGTGACAAAAGTATAAAAATCAGATTATTTATTTAAGTTTTGTTTTATTTGAATAGTTCCACAACGGAATTCGAAAAGTTGCATTTTTATTATTTCTAAGGAAGAAGACGAAACGACTCTTCAAAATTCTATATAATCTGAGAAACCCCCGATTGTGATTTCGAATGTTCAAATGGCCGTGCCACCGCCCCCCTCAAATGTACCATGGCCATATCCTCAACCCGGGTCAAATGTGCCATGGCCATGGCCCCCCTCAAACCCTCCCGAAGTCCCTGCCGAAGTTCCCGCAGTCCCTCCCGGCTTCGAAATGCCTCCTCCCTACGTGAAGAGGACATGTCCATGGCCCCCCTCAAGTGTGCCACGGCGAAGCCCAAGGGGGCACCCACCACCAAAGCCCTACATAAGTAGACGCAATCCAGCCAGACCAAGGTTTGCTTGGTTTAGAAGGCCACGGCAGCCACCACCATCTAACTAGCTAGTTTAATTAAGTTATTTTTTTTTTGTTTACTTTGTAGTTATTTTGTAGTTTTTCTTTAAATTTGTGGTATATGTTTGAGGATCCCTTCTTTTGGTATGATGTATTAGGATCCTTTTTTAAGTAACTATTAACTAATTTTCAGAAATTATAGGCTATGGAGTTTCTAAGGGTTCACATCCCTGAAACTAATCTAAGAGTTTCTAAAATGCCGCATCAGCAATAAAATAAAATAAAATAAAATGCCACATCAGCTATGGAGTTTCTAAAATTCTTGAGCACAGTTGCTAAATAAGAAACTGGTCTACATCCCTGAAACTGGTCTAGAAACTGCCACATCAGATTAGAAACTCTGATAGTTTCAGGGATGTAGATGCTCTGAATTAGCAGTACAAAACAACAACAAATAACAATATATAAACACTACAAAGGTTATTGCTTAAAAACCTTTAATATTTAAAACTTTTCTTCTAAGTAAAACACTTAATGCTGTCTAAATAATCTGATTTGAAAACATAAATTAACACTTACCTGATATGAAGAATAATTTATGGGGACTTTACAAAATAATTACAATCCGGGATTTGCAAATTAAAAACCTTTTTACACGGATGTTTAATTCCTCGTCCGTGTATGAATACCTTTCTACACGGACATTTAATTAAACATCCGTGTAGCTCTCACATCATTTCTACACGGATGTTCAATTAAAGAGAACGGAGTAGGTCCGATGCCCATCGGACCTACTTTTATGTTCAACGATGATGTCCGTCCGATCTGCTTTAAGATTGATTCACGCCAAAACTCTCGTGCCTTCTTTAATTTACGTGCGCACGGATCTTGAGATAGATCAGACGGTCATAGAGCCCATGGAACTCACTTTGGGTCCGATGCGCATCGGACCCAAGCTGCTCTCGTACATAACATATTAAATGTAGGTCATCATCGGTGAAAAAAAGGTTTTATAATTCGTTCGTATTTTGCTTACGATGAGTTTCATCACCGTCTATTTGCTTTAAAAGTCGTGCGGTATAGTTTAAAATTCGTTCGTATCTGTTTCAGTTTCCGTGCGCACATATCTTAAGGTAGATCGGACGGACATCATCGTTGAACATAAAAGTAGGTCCGATGGGCATCGGACCCAAGCTGCTCCCATTTTTTAGAGTGATTTTTGTGATAATACAAGTTAAAATTCAAAGATCTCAGATAATACAGCTTGATGGATGGGTAAATAAAGTTAAAATTTCATCAAAATTTGCTGCACTTGATTAAAGGCTGTAATCTTTGATTTGAACGGTCCCGATCAATCAACGGACTAACTATTTTTGTGCGTCTTCACAATCTCACAAGGCAAGAGTTTATGTTTCATGAAACATAAACTCTTGCCTTGTGAGATTGTGAAGACGCACAAAAATAGTTAGTCCGTTGATTGATCGGGACCGTTCAAATCAAAGAGCATTGCATTTATTGTCTTCCATGAAAGTTTGATCAAAAATTATTTTTATTTACCCATCTATCTAGTTCATTGAAGATTGAAGTATCGTATGGCCACAAACACTTCGTGCTGGATCAAACCTCATACATAATAAATTTTCCAAACTTTTATGTTGGTTACATTCAATGTTCTCCCTTGATCATTTTAAAACAGATATGGAATGATTTCATTGCAGATCGACCGTTGATTTTCCACTTGAAAATGAATGGTCCAAAAATATTTTTACAATTTGAAGGGACATACAATGATGAAAGTTTATAAAAATAATATGTATAAGTATTATTTGGCCATATAAGATGTAAAAAAAATAAAAATATATTTTTTGAATTATTTTCGTATGTACTGTTGTACATGTATTAGGTGATTAGTAAATATCAAGCTTTGTTGACCGTCCGATAAACGATGAACGGTCCTGATGTCTTCATTTAAGAGGTGGTGGGTAGATTTTCCACACTCTCTGAGGTAACATAATATTTGTGCACAAGATCTGGTTCTAGATGATGCACAAGATCCTTTAATATTTGTGCATCATAATGATTAGACGGTCAGATATAACCACAGATATTATGTTACCTTTGAGTTTATGAAAGCCCCTTCTATCCCTCCTCTCTGTGGATAAATTTTTTCAAATTTCCCTCCTTTAGCTCCCTGATGGGACTCCCAAAAATTCAAAACAAATTTTACGAACATTTTCGCCTAGGTTGGCTTTTCCCCGCCTCACTTTCCCTCCCCTTTTTACACGGATGTTTAATTAAATGTCCGTGTACGATAACATTTCTACACGGACGTTTAATTAAACGTCCGTGTAGCTCGCTTTGCATTTCTACGCGGATGTTCAATTAAAGAGAACGGAGTAGGTCTGATGCCCATCGGACCTACTTTTATGTTCAACGATGATGACCGCCCGATCGAAATAAAGATATGTGCGCACGGAAAATGAAACAGATACGAACGAATTTTAAACTATTCCGCACGACTTTTAAAGCAAATAGACGGTGATTAAACCCATCGTAAGCAGAGTAGGTCCGATGCCCATCGGACCTACTCTCAAGTCTTAATTTGTAACTGGAAATTAAATAATATAGAGTTCAAGAGCACAAAATATAAAAATTCTTCATATATTAATTTCAACATAGGGATAGTTACTGGATACATCATCACTTAATACCAAAACAAAAACATAAAATATATAACAAACATAAGTATCTATCCCAAATTAAAAAAACTATTATTTCTCACTATTGCCACCCCTTTTTCTCTTTTCAGGGAAGTATCTTGCTCGCTTGCCACCTTTCTTGTTTACATTTTCCCATATTCTCTTGCTTCTTCTCAACCTTAACCAAACTTTGGGATCATCAAACTGACCGTGTGGACCGTAAGGATCATCAGGACTGGAATCCGAATCACCTTCATAAGAATCAGGATCGGATTAGGATTCTGAATGAGAAGAGACTTCCACCACAGGTGGCGGGGGTACATTCTCCCACTGAATTATGTGAGTCTTGAGACCATTCTTCCCGCAGTTAGGACATTTATCACCTCGTCC
This sequence comes from Carex myosuroides, assembly GCA_028015225.1. Taxonomy (NCBI): domain Eukaryota; kingdom Viridiplantae; phylum Streptophyta; class Magnoliopsida; order Poales; family Cyperaceae; genus Carex; species Carex myosuroides. Next base: position 7,201,118 of record CM051465.1, read on the forward strand.
ACATGGTCGGATTATACACGGATTTTTTGGAGGATTGCGATTTCCCATATCTGAATAGCACAAAATTATTTTCCAAGTAATTCTTAATTTCTTTTGATCAGAATTTGTTTGACCCTAGAAAGTCTGAATATAGAAAAAAATAATATATAGTAAAAAATAATATATATAAAAGAAATAAAAAAAAAAGGGAAATTGAAATAGAAAAAAAATGGCGTTGGTTAACTTGTTAATTGAAGCTGCTGCCGAAATACATATGATATATTCGAATTAAATTATTAAATGCCCGAATCAAAATATTTGGAGCTGCTTCAATTAATAGGCCGAAAGTTGGAGATGTTGCATGCCCGAATTAAATTGGGTAAAGGCTTCGGCCGAAATTAAATAGGCTAGCCCAATTATTGCATGGTCCAAATTGAGAGGATAGAATATGCTCTAGATATTTTGTTCCTATGGACACATGTCACACTACAAATGAAGATGCCAAAATGGGAGGGAATAATATATTCTAGAATATGATCTAGATATTTTTATTTCCATGGACACATGTCACATGACCAATGAAGATGCTAAAATGCCAAGAATATTCTCTTCAAGCTTGAGGGATAAGCATGACACTTGGATGCATCTAAACCTTTGGATGAGAGTTAATGCAAAGGAATGGTGGGGATCATGCCAACAAGGCTCCTCTAAACCCTAGGCTCTACCCCTTCCCATAGCCTATATAAACCCCTCATTTGAAGAAGAAAAAATAGACAAGAGATACAAGAGAGACAATAGAGAGACAACCCACATATACAATATACACCACACAACACCAAAAAAAAAGCACAACATACCCAAGGCCGAAACCCTCTTCTTCCTCTACAAAAATCAAAATAGAAATAGGTAGAGATTTTGCAATGTAAAAGCTTAATAGAGCTTGTTTTCATGTATATTAATCATGAATCAATGAAAGAATGTTCTTTGTTTATAGTTTCTTATATTATTTTTCCTCTCCTCTCTTCTTTTCTTTACATACTTGGAGCTTCCTTCATTTTATATTTTTTTTCTTTTGCTTTCTTTATTTTATTTCGAACTTTTGTGAAAATGCAAAATGAGAAAGCTTCATGATGTTTTAAGCTTATTTTATAAGCAAAGCATGAAGTTTAATGATCATCAAACAAAAAAATAATATATGCATGAATATATATTAAATACAAGAAAAAAATCCTTTCTTTTCTCTTTTCTTTTCTTTCTTTTTCTAAACACCTTTAATTCCTTCTAAAAATGGTTAGATAATGGAAGTATGAGGGTTGAGCCATGAGGTCTCCTCCCATATGAAAATTATATTAATTATTTTATGAAGAAATTAAAAGGTAATAAAGTGACAAAAAAAAATATTAAACACAAGAGGTAGTAGGGTTGAGCCGTGAGGTCTCCCCTATTATTCTCTCAACCCAAAGATCCAAAGGGCCTATTTGTGCAAAGAACCTAATTTGGTCAATAATTGATGCATTCATATGCATAAATGTTGGCAAAATTAGAAACTATGTGTAAATAGTGAGAAATGGAGGTTCAAAGTGTAAATAGACAATAGCTATATGTCTTTGATCAAGATAAAGAACACTTAAATCATGATTTCAATAAAAAAACAAGGGTCTTCTTGCAAAATCATAATTTGACATCCTTTTGATATTTAAAACCTTTTGATTAAATAAACTTTTGAAACTTTGATCTTCTTTCTTTTGTTTCTGGTATGGTACCAAACCAAACTTAGCAACAAAGCACCATGCAAATGCCATTGATACAAAGAAAACCCTCAAAACGGTGAAATTGACCTGTTCTGGTAAAATAGCCAGTGCAGACTGGTACGAGGATCAAAATGAAAAACAAACTATACAGTCAGATAGAGGACTTCAAAACACACAATTTAGACCCAAATTTTACATTTTAAGCATTTTGATACGATTTACTAGCTATTTTTAAAGTTGGCTTTCAAAAATACAAAAAAACTGATAGATAAGCTTGCTGTCCCAGAATATGCCTCCTACAAAATCACAAATTAAAAATAGATTTAGGTCTTCTAAATTCTTGAAAATTTTTGAGGATATAGATCGTGCTTTCCTGAAGATTTTGGTATCAAGAACACTCAAATCGAAGTTGTAGTCTATCTTGTACAAATTTTACAAAAATAATTGTCAGCAAACAAAACTGGTACTAGACTGAAATGACCCTCTCTGGTAAAATGATTAATCTAGACCAGAATAAAGGCTAAAATGCAAAATTGACTGCACCAAGATGTAAATAACTTCAAAACACACAAAATTGACTTAAATTTTACATTTTTCGGATTTTATTTCGATTTTATATGAATTTTCAAAATTTAGTTCTAAAAACAGAAAAATCAGCATTTTTATAATAAAAGGCATCTGCTGGTAAAATGAACAGTACAGATCGGCTAAAAATCCAAATCAAAGAACAAACATCATGATTAAATAAAAGACTTCAAAATACATAAAATAGACATAAATTTTATATTTTTATGATTTTATTTCAATTTAATATGAATTTTTGAAGTTCTTGAAAAACAAATGAAAAAGGCCCAATTCAAAAATCAAATACTCAGCACAAATCTTAGAGCCCGAAAGTACATATCTCAAAGCCCAAAAATCCATATCTCAAAGCCCAGTTAATAAATAAAATTTGTAAATCAAAGCGCTTTTCATCAAGGTCCCTCTGACCTTTTAATATCTATAGCGAAGTCCTTATAAATTCACAATTACGTCCCTGACAGCCCAAAAGTCTCTCAAACAAGCCCTTAAAGGTCCCTGCCAGCCCAAAAGTCTCTCAAACAAGCCCTTAAAGGCCCAATTTTCACATAAAACCTTGTCTAAAATTCAAATCACAAATTCCATTTCTCCCAGCTTTACAAATAGGTCCCTGGAAAGAATCAAGCTTTACAAATAAGCCCTTTTCAGTCCTTTTTGGCCATAACTTCTTCATTTCAAATCCAAATCAACTCAAACCACCTCCAAATGAACCCAAACTAAATCCTTCATGTCTCTAAACAAAAATTGAAATGTCCAGCCATCAGCCAAGTTTTGAAATGACCAAAATACCCTTTCTTCAAATTTAAACGATCTTATTTATTAACAAAAATGTGAATAAATATGTTATGAGTTAGATATAAATCAACAATGTATATACACTTCTCAAATATCCAAATTCCTATTTTAAAATATAATAAACATTGTTTTAATATGAAATCACACATACACACATATCCAAACCAAGAAAACCAAATCAAAACCAAGGTCAATACATGAGTTCTCTTCCCTTTTTAGCCCATTTATTCAATTCACATGAAATAGGCACAAATCCCGGAATGAACGAGGTGTTCAGTATGACTTGGAAGGGTCATCTGGTGTAATTAACAGCGGGGTCTTGCGTCCGCTGGGAGTTAAACGTCCCCACAATCATTAAACTCTCTCGACAGGCTGATTATGAACAGTAGGTCTGTCGAGGGTGAACCAGAAGGAACTGTAGAAAGAAAATAAATGTTTCAAATTCGATGTTCTCCCCCATGTCTTAAAAATGAGAGAGTATTGAACCATGAGGCATTTAACGCATGCACACACCTTCCACCGCTGTGCAACTTTCTGCGCCCTACAGGTTTTGGCACGCCCGGTGGGACTTTCTCCTCCTCACAGGTTCGGGATCCGATACGAAGATAAAAGGAACATACCCAAGTGGCCAATGACTTCAAAAACACTCAAGCAACAAGTCATTGGACCGCTTGGGTTATGTCATTTCCTTTTATATTCGATATCGATGCCTATGAATTGAATAATCGGGCTAAAACTCATGTACAAATCATATTCTCATATGAAAATTGACTAATGAAATTGCGAGTTTGCTTGTCTGCAGGAATGGATTACGCTGCTGCAACTGCTCTCTCATTCACTGAAATGAGCATAACATAGTTGATAACACTGCAATGGCCATTCACAAGGCCCATAAACAGCTTCGCATGATGAAGCAATGCAAAAACCGATACTATATAACCCCTTCATCGAAAACCTCTACACCAACCTCCATTAAATCTAGGTTGATGTTTCTAGCTCAAAGCTGGGGGCATCCAATGATGCCCAACCCTCTATCCAATCAAGGCTGACATTTCCAGCCCCAAAACCTCATGTACACAATAGTGCTCTCCGCTCAACACCGAAACCAATGTTTCCAACCCCATGGCTGGGGGCACCTAAAGGTGCCTCGCTAAAACTGAGACTCCGGCGAGAGATGCGTGCAAACACCTCTCAAAGCTCAAGCAGCGGGGGATCAAATTAAACCCCTCGAATTCTGAGAAGGCCAACCAGTGTACATGATAGGTTGGGGGCACGAATCAATCCGCGCCTATCCAACACTAGAAGTCTGACAATAGTAGCGCCAAATGCCACTCAAAAGAAACAAAGGGTCACCAAAACACACCTAATCAAGAAGAAGAGCGATGGTCTTCATGATAACAATTAATGAAGACCTCGAAGAGGAAGATGACCATCCTATGGAACCCACCGATCCCACTATATACATGGTGAGGAAAGGAAAAGATCTCGTTGTCGAAAGCCCAAGTGAAAATGAAGAGGAGTCAGATGCGACATGTCTTCCTCCCATAAATGCCAAATCCAAAACTGTGACTAGCTCAGAAGCAGGTCGTATGGATGGACCCATATGCTGAAGTCCTTAAACTCGAGTATAAAACCACAAAAATATATATCTTTTCCTTTCCATAAATTGGACCCATATGCTGAAGTCCTTAAACTCGAGTATAAAACCACAAAAATATATATCTTTTCCTTTCCATAAAATGGACCCATATACTGAAGTCCTTAAACTCGAGTATAAAACCACAAAAAAATGTATCTTTCTCTTTCCAAAAAATGGACCCATAACTGAAGTCCTAAAACTCGGATAAACAAACCCAAAAACATATCTCTAAATAAAGACCCACAAATAAATCTTCCAAAAATCCACAATAAAGATCCATAAAACCAAAAAATTCAAAAAGGAATAAAAACCCGTTAATAAACCCAAAACTCTACAAATATAATGGGCTCATACCAAGACCAATACCCAAAATACACAAAATGGCTTTGTCAACTTGTGCCATAAACAATTGATACTGGTACGCTTATCCATCCAGTGATAAAGGGATAAGCAAGTTTTACTTCTTGTACTTTGAACAAGAGTGGGCTTTGGTGTTGTGCCCATTTGAAACAACTATCACTGGTTTTGTTTTTTCTCCCAGTGTGAAAAAAGGAAAGACAAGGTTTCTTCATTGTCCATTAAACAATGGAGTGCCTAATGATGATATCTCAAATAAAATCAAAAGATTAAAGAAAGCGGTCGTTTAGACTATTTCAATTCTGAATGCACAAAATCCCTTTTAAAACAAAGTTTTCAAAACAATGGTATTCGCATTTCCTGCGATACCCTCGCCTAAGGATTGATGCCATATAGGCTATTCAAGAAGGCATGAGAGGAGTGAGTAAGGTACCACCCCTAAACAAATACACACACACTAAATATCCCACCACAATAAAAGAGAGTGGAGAGATGTAAGGCCCACAAAGAAAGCCTCAAGCACAAAACGGGCTTTGTCAAGATTGTGCCCTTAAAAAACAATTGTCACTGGTACGCTCGTCTAACTAGTCATTTAAATGACGAGCAGGCTTTATATATTTGTGCCGAACAAAATAAGGCTTTGATGTTGTGCCTAGGCCACGTGAGCACTAAAACAATTATCTTGGCCCAAAATAAGAAGACCAAAAACCTAAAAACAATGACCACAGCAGGGTTCTCACCAAACCAATCCCCGCTAAACAAATATTGAGCCAAGGCGACACCCATAAATAACAAACCCATGAATCAATGCCCCCACAAAGACCTAATACACATACCAGACCTTAATAGGTCACTCCACTCACATACCAGACCTCGATAGGTCATCCATACCGAGATCTCAATAGATCGCTTCATCACATACCAAAACTCAATAGGTCGCCCTACTCCCATATCCAGATCTCAATAGATCACCTCATTCATACCTAGATCTCAATAGATCGCTTCATACATACCGAGACCTCAATAGGTCGCCCCATTCCGATACCGAGACCTCAATAGGTCATTCATAACCATACCGAGACTCAATAGGTCGCCTCATTTTGAAACCGAGACCTCAATAGGTCATTCATACCCAGATCTCAATAGATCGCCTCATACATACCTAGACCTCAATAGGTCGCCTCATTCTGAAACCGAGACCTTGTTAGGTCACCCATACCCAGATCTTAATAGATCGCTTCATCCTCATACCAGACCTTAATAGGTCGCCCATACCCAGATCTTAATAGATCGCCTCAAACATACCCTGATCTTGATAGGTCACCTTCACCCATACCCAGATCTTAATAGATCGCCTCAAACATACCCTGATCTTAATAGGTCACCCATACCAGATCTTAATAGGTCACCCATACCCATAGGCGGTAGGAGCTGGCACCGTGTCGTATGCTCTGAGTCCTATTGTGCACCATACCATACCTGTAGGCGGTAGGAGCTGGCACCGCGTCGTATGCTCTGAGTCCTATCGTGCACCCAACATCTCGACAACCTGAATGGGCACCGCGCTTCATGTTCAGACTCGAGATGCACCCAAAAGAGTTGCATGGAGCCATATTCCTGACTCTCCAAGGATCGAACAAGGAAGTCAATCCACGATCCTCAGTTTATACTGAAAACACTAATAACCCGATTGGAGGAGACTTGAAAGATTCAAGAGAAAAACTGAACTGAGCAGGTTTATTTGATCGCTTAGAACCCGATTGGAGAAGGCTTGAAAAGTTCGTCGTAAAAAGAGAAAGAAGGAGGATAAGGAGAAGAATCGAGCCAATAAGACTATTCGATCGCTTAGAACCCGATTGGAGAAATCTTAGGAAGTTCGATTCCAGTAAAAAAAAAAAAAAAAAAAAAAATAGATACATAAGCCACAATGATCAGGCAAATTGGATACACCAATAGTCTGAAATGACTTTAAACTACAAGCCAAAACCAAATCCCAACCAAGCATGGTCCGAAATGACCTTAAACTACAAGCATGGTCCGAAAAGACCTTAAGCTACCCCAATAGTCCGAAAAGACTTTAACTACAAGCCAAAACCAAATCCCAACCAAGCATGGTCCGAAATGACCTTAAACTACAAGCATGGTCCGAAAAGACCTTAAGCTACCCCAATAGTCCGAAAAGACTTTAAACTACAAGCCAAAACCAAATCCCAACCAAGCATGGTCCGAAATGACCTTAAACTACAAGCATGGTCCGAAAAGACCTTAAGCTGCCCCAATGGTCCGAAAAGACTTTAAACTACAACCAAAACCAAGTCCCAACCAAGCATGGTTCGAAGCGACCTTAAACTACAACAATGGTCCGAGAAGACTTTAAACTACAACAATGGTCCGAAACGACCTTAAACTACCACCACAGTCCGAAAACTACAACCAAAACCAAATTCCAACTTGACATGACCCAAGAAGACCCTGAGCTACAGCCAAAACCAACCCTGGTTAGCCAAAGACCCCAAAGAGAAGCACACGAGACAAACTGGATCAAAACCTCAGATTATGCCTACAATCAGAATGTTATCTTATCTAAACCCTCAATTTTGCAAAAATACCCGCATGGTCTCCGCATTAGATCAGAGATAAAGTTTCCTGTCTGTAATTCCTCCTCGGTTAGACAGGTTTTCCCCGTGAATGTGCATGAGTTTGGAGTACAGTCACTGTCTGAAGCCCCAATGTATGAGGAAGGGATCAATTGCTCAGACAAACCCCGAAGAACGCACATTCAACCCTTACCCAACCGTGCAAGCATTTAGCAAGATGAGATAAAGATGACATACCTTCCGAAGTGGATGTGATCGAAGGAGATGATCAGACCCGCTTCCGAGCTCAATGCCCAATATGGAGTCCAGACACCTGAGATTCAAACAAGAAAAGCAACTCAGAAAAGATTCCATAAAGTTCGAGGAGAACACTGGGGGCACCTGGCTAAGCTGTTCAATCCTAAGGTCTTCGCACCTCACCCAGGTGGGGGGCATTTGTTTGACCCTAAAAAGTCTGAATATAGAAAAAAATAATATATAGTAAAAAATAATATATATAAAAGAAATAAAAAAAAGGGAAATTGAAATAGAAAAAAAATGGCGTTGGTTAACTTGTTAATTGAAGCTGCTGCCGAAATACATATGATATATTCGAATTAAATTATTAAATGCCCGAATCAAAATATTTGGAGCTGCTTCAATTAATAGGCCGAAAGTTGGAGATGTTGCATGCCCGAATTAAATTGGGTAAAGGCTTTGGCCGAAATTAAATAGGCTAGCCCAATTATTGCATGGCCCAAATTGAGAGGATAGAATATGCTCTAGATATTTTGTTCCTATGGACACATGTCACACTACAAATGAAGATGCCAAAATGGGAGGGAATAATATATTCTAGAATATGATCTAGATATTTTTATTCCCATGGACACATGTCACATGACCAATGAAGATGCTAAAATGCCAAGAATATTCTCTTCAAGCTTGAGGGATAAGCATGACACTTGGATGCATCTAAACCTTTGGATGAGAGTTAATGCAAAGGAATGGTGGAGATCATGCCAACAAGGCTCCTCTAAACCCTAGGCTCTACCCCTTCCCATAGCCTATATAAACCCCTCATTTGAAGAAGAAAAAATAGACAAGAGATACAAGAGAGACAATAGAGAGACAACCCACATATACAATATACACCACACAACACAAAAAAAAAAGCACAACATACCCAAGGCCGAAACCCTCTTCTTCCTCTACAAAAATCAAAATAGAAATAGGTAGAGATTTTGCAATGTAAAAGCTTAATAGAGCTTGTTTTCATGTATATTAATCATGAATCAATGAAAGAATGTTCTTTGTTTATAGTTTCTTATATTATTTTTCCTCTCCTCTCTTCTTTTCTTTACATACTTGGATCTTCCTTCATTTTATATTTTTTTTCTTTTGCTTTCTTTATTTTATTTCGAACTTTTGTGAAAATGCAAAATGAGAAAGCTTCATGATGTTTTAAGCTTATTTTATAAGCAAAGCATGAAGTTTAATGATCATCAAACAAAAAAATAATATATGCATGAATATATATTAAATACAAGAAAAAAATCCTTTCTTTTCTCTTTTCTTTTCTTTCTTTTTCTAAACACCTTTAATTCCTTCTAAAAATGGTTAGATAATGGAAGTATGAGGGTTGAGCCATGAGGTCTCCTCCCATATGGAAATTATATTAATTATTTTATGAAGAAATTAAAAGGTAATAAAGTGACAACAAAAAAAATTAAACACAAGAGGTAGTAGGGTTGAGCCGTGAGGTCTCCCCTATTATTCTCTCAACCCAAAGATCCAAAGGGCCTATTTGTGCAAAGAACCTAATTTGGTCAATAATTGATGCATTCATATGCATAAATGTTGGCAAAATTAAAAACTATGTGTAAATAGTGAGAAATGGAGGTTCAAAGTGTAAATAGACAATAGCTATATGTCTTTGATCAAGATAAAGAACACTTAAATCATGATTTCAATAAAAAAACAAGGGTCTTCTTGCAAAATCATACTTTGACATCCTTTTGATATTTAAAACCTTTTGATTAAATAAACTTTTGAAACTTTGATCTTCTTTCTTTTGTTTCTGGTATGGTACCAAACCAAACTTAGCAACAAAGCACCATGCAAATGCCATTGATACAAAGAAAACCCTCAAAACGGTGAAATTGACCTGTTCTGGTAAAATAGCCAGTGCAGACTGGTACGAGGACGAAAATGAAAAAAAAAACTATACAGTCAGATAGAGAACTTCAAAACACACAATTTAGACCCAAATTTTACATTTTTAGCATTTTCATACGATTTACTAGCTATTTTTAAAGTTAGCTTTCAAAAATACAAAAAAACTGATAGATAAGCTTGCTGTCCCAGAATATGCCTCCTACAAAATCACAAATTAAAAATAAATTTAGGTCTTCTAAATTCTTGAAACTTTTTGAGGATATAGATTGTGCTTTCATGAAGATTTTGGTATCAAGAACACTCAAATCGGAGTTGTAGTCTATCTTGTACAAATTTTACAAAAATAATTGTCAGCAAACAAAACTGGTACTAGACTGAAATGACCCTCTCTGGTAAAATGATTAATCTAGACCAGAATAAAGGCTAAAATGCAAAATTGACTGCACCAAGATGTAAATAACTTCAAAACACACAAAATTGACTTAAATTTTACATTTTTCGGATTTTATTTCGATTTTATATGAATTTTCAAAATTTAGTTCTAAAAACAGAAAAATCAGCATTTTTATAATAAAAGGCATCTGCTGGTAAAATGAACAGTACAGATCGGCTAAAAATCCAAATCAAAGAACAAACATCATGATTAAATAAAAGACTTCAAAATACATAAAATAGACATAAATTTTATATTTTTATGATTTTATTTCAATTTAATATGAATTTTTGAAGTTCTTGAAAAACAAATGAAAAAGGCCCAATTCAAAAATCAAATACTCAGCACAAATCTTAGAGCCCGAAAGTACATATCTCAAAGCCCAAAAATCCATATCTCAAAGCCCAGTTAATAAATAAAATTTGTAAATCAAAGCGCTTTTCATCAAGGTCCCTCTGACCTTTTAATATCTATAGCGAAGTCCTTATAAATTCACAATTACGTCCCTGACAGCCCAAAAGTCTCTCAAACAAGCCCTTAAAGGTCCCTGACAGCCCAAAAGTCTCTCAAACAAGCCCTTAAAGGCCCAATTTTCACATAAAACCTTGTCTAAAATTCAAATCACAAATTCCATTTCTCCCAGCTTTACAAATAGGTCCCTGGAAAGAATCAAGCTTTACAAATAAGCCCTTTTCAGTCCTTTTTGGCCATAACTTCTTCATTTCAAATCCAAATCAACTCAAACCACCTCCAAATGAACCCAAACTAAATCCTCCATGTCTCTAAACAAAAATTGAAATGTCCAGCCATCAGCCAAGTTTTGAAATGACCAAAATACCCTTTCTTCAAATTTAAACGATCTTATTTATTAACAAAAATGTGAATAAATATGTTATGAGTTAGATATAAATCAACAATGTATATACACTTCTCAAATATCCAAATTCCTATTTTAAAATATAATAAACATTGTTTTAATATGAAATCACACATACACACATATCCAAACCAAGAAAACCAAATCAAAACCAAGGTCAATACATGAGTTCTCTTCCCTTTTTAGCCCCTTTATTCAATTCACATGAAATAGGCACAAATCCCGGAATGAACGAGGTGTTCAGTATGACTTGGAAGGGTCATCTGGTGTAATTAACAGCGGGGTCTTGCGTCCGCTGGGAGTTAAACGTCCCCACAATCATTAAACTCTCTCGACAGGCTGATTATGAACAGTAGGTCTGTCGAGGGTGAACCAGAAGGAACTGTAGAAAGAAAATAAATGTTTCAAATTCGATGTTCTCCCCCATGTCTTAAAAATGAGAGAGCATTGAACCATTAGGCATTTAACGCATGCACACACCTTCCACCGCTGTGCAACTTTCTGCGCCCTACATAATTACTTGATCAAAACGGCGCCGGGAGGAGATTGCCTTTTATACCAAATTTTTCCATTAATCTACACGGATTTTACCTTTAACAATCCGTGTAGCTCCCTTCCCCATTAAACCCTAAACCCTTTACACACGGACGTTTACTCTAACATCCGTGTGTGATTACCTTTTTACACGGACCTTCATTAAAAAGCCGTGTAGCTCTCCTCATTTTGTGTGGATTTTAGTTAATAATCCGTGTACGTTACTATTCTCCTCACGTATTATTAAATAAAAGGCCGTGTGTGAAGTAATTGACAACATTGCGTGGTTTAACTTGTTATTTTTTATATTATTTGAAAGTGATAGTTTACGTATTATTTGAACTCGAAATGTTTGAAACGCCAATATTTTTTTACTGAAATTTAATATTTCAACTAATTTTCAAATCCTAATAGAAATATATTAACTGGAAATATTATTTTACTAATATTTAATATGTGAACTAATATGTAAATACCTTTATGTTGTTTTGAAATAGAAATATTTTAACTAGAATATTATTTAAAAGTTGTTTCCAAATAAGATAATTAAAAAGTTATTTTCTAAACAAAATAAATATTATACATTTCCCTTTTTTTTATTTTTCTCTTTTTTTTCGCTAATTTCACATTACATTCGGCCCATATTCCTTCATTGTGGTCGAATCGCAAATAGTTTGCTTCGTCTTGTTCTTCAATTGAGGCTACCTCAGTTTGCACGTCGGTACAAAATGGAGGTATTTCGTCGAACTGGTCATACTTTTCTTCGTCGACGACGTTTTCTACCCCAACAATTCTTCTTTTTCCAGATAGGACGATGCTCCACCTATTATCACTCGGGTCAGTGACATAAAAGACTTGGGTTGCTTGCTTGGCGAGTATAAACGGATCATCAACATACCCAACTTTATTAAAATCAACGAGTGTGAACCCGTCGTTATCAGCTTTAACACCCCGGTCTTCGACCCATTGACACCGAAACAAGGGAATGCTGAGGTCAGGACTGTAAATGAGCTCCCAAATTTCCTCAATAACGCCATAATACGACTTTGATGCTATTACCGGCCGGGAATCTCCGAATCTACTGAATTCTTGCGACATCGCCACCAACATCACCCCACTATTTTGCATCGTGCTCTTATCACTTTGGGATCTAGTGTAAAATGTATATCCGTTAATTTCGTATCCTTGGAATGTTCTAACAACAATTCGGGGTCCTTCGCCCAGCAGTCGAACAATTTCATTTACGGCTCTCATATCGGTGTGTGACTGTACCCTTTCTCTCAGCCATCCTACAAATGAACGATTATGCTCGTTAGTAAGCCACTTCTGACTTCTCGTGTAGTACTCTTGTTAAAGGATTGCCATGTGCTCATCTATATAGGGAGCAACATCTGTCATGTGCTGTAGTACCAAAAAATGTGCCTTCTGTAGTTCATCTCTATCAGCAACTACGGCTTTCAACCCAATTGTCCCGACTCCCTGGAGCCTTCCCTCATATCGAGACTTTGGAACGCCAATAGGACAGACACCGGTCATGTAGTTGGTGCAAAAATCAATCACCTCTTCCGTGGAACATCCTTCTACAATGCTACCTTCGGGTCGATGTCGGTTCCTTACGTATTTTTTCAAAATTCCCATGTATCTCTCGAATGGATACATATACCGCAGGAACACAGGACCACAGATCTTGATTTCTCTCACGAGATGAACAACAAGGTGAACCATAACATCAAAAAAAGATGGCGGAAAATACATCTCAAGTTGGCAAATAGTAGCGACGACTTCCACCTCCAAAGAGTCCAGTATTAAAGGGTCTATCACTTTGGAATTTATTGTATTGAAGAAAAAACAAAGCTTCGAAATGGTTTGACGAACGGGCTTTGGTAAAACCCCCCGAATTGCAACAGGAATCATATGTGTCAATAAAACATGACAGTCGTGAGATTTCAGCCCGACCAGTTTCAGGTCCTTCATCGACATCAGCTTCTTAATATTCGAAGAATACCCTGATGGGACCTTAATACTACGGAGGCATTTACAAAAGCTTGTTTTCTCTTTCTTCGACATCGTGCACATTGCGGGGGGGTAGGTATGTGTGCTTCTCTTTCTCCTGCGGTGCAAGCTCGGGTCGTATTCCCATTTCTACCATGTCTTTTCGAACTTTGATACCATCTTTAGTCTTCCCCGGAATGTTCAATAATAAACCAGTCAAACTGTCGCAGACATTTTTTTCAACATGCATGACATCTATGCAATGTCTCACTTCTAAATATTCCCAGTAAGGTTGGTCCCAAAATATGGACTTTTTTTTCCAAATATTCTTCGGTAGTTTTGTGGCACACTTTCCAAACACAACATCAAGGTTTTTAACACGCTCGAAGACACCCTTCCCATCTAATGGACGATGGGCCACTCCAAGCTCAACTTTCCCGTTGAATGCCTTCTTCTTCTTACGATATTGGTGATTAATTGGTAGAAACCTACAGTGCCCCATAAATACATTATTTTGACAATTCTTCAACCTCAGCACCTGCGTATCATCTTCACAAATAGGGCACGCTTTTGCTCCTTCACAAGTGTAACCCGATAAATTCCCGTACGCGGGGAAATCATTTACGGTGCAAAACACCATGGCCCACAAGTTAAAGGTCTCTTTCATGTACGCATCCCACACCGGGACGCCATCACGCCACAATTTTTGGAGGTCCTCAATTAATGGTGCGAGATATACATCTATGTCATTTTCGGGTTGTCTGGGTCCTTGGATTAGTAATGACATCATTATATACCTGCGTTTCATGCACAACCAAGGAGGAAGATTGTAGATGGCTAACAGAACTGGCCAAGTGCTGTGCCGACTGCTCATGCTTCCAAACGGACTCATTCCATCTGTGCTCACCACAATCTTGAGGTTTCTTACCTCGGAACTAAAATCTTTGAAATGTCTATCAAAATTTCTCCACTGAGGAGAATCAGCCGGGTGTCTTAGTTTACCGTCCTTTTTGCGCCCTTCTTCATGCCAACGCAATAACTTCGCATCTTTGGGATTTGCAAATAACCGTTTGAATCTCGGTATTATCGGTAAATACCACAACACCTTAGCCGGAGGCCGGCCCTTTTTGCCGTCGTCACAATCAGTAGTGCCCTGGTCCTTACGTTTATACCGAGAAACACCGCACTTAGGACAAACATGCATGGCCTCGTACTCATTACGATACAATACACAGTCATTCGGACATGCATGTATTCTTTCGATCTTGAAACCCACTGGACATATCAACTTCTTCGCCTAATATATTGTACGGGGTAACTCGTTGTTATCTGGGAGCATTTCTCCTAAAAGCTTTAATAAGGACGTGAAACTCTTATCGCTCCAACCATTTTCTGCTTTCAAGTTAAATAATTTCAACACAGCTGACAGTTTTGTAAATTTGGTACACCCGGGATACAACGGCTTTTTGGATTCATTAGACAAATATTGAAATTTATCATAATTTTTATCACTAATTTCATCTTCCACATCATGTAACATGTCCTCCAGATTATCAATATACTCGTGTATTACATTTTCATCGATTTCTGTCTGCAGCTCATCATCGACGTTGCGATCAAGTTCAACATTATCAAAATTTTCGACATTCAAATCATCATCGCTGAAATCAAGTTCAAAATTATCCAAAATTTCTACATTCTCATCGCTCTCTTCACAACGGTTAGAATTCTTATTGGTGCAACTACTTTCCCCAAATTCCTCACCATGCATGAACCAACATGTATATCTTTTCTTAAATCCACGACAAATCAGATGAGCTCTAATTTCTTCGGAGTCCCCAAATCTTAAAAAAAATTTACAATCTCTACAAGGACACAAAATGTCGGCTTCCTTCATCTTCACTCTATACCTCTCAGCGAATTTTATGAACTCATCAACGCGACCCAAATATTCTTCACTATCACGTTGCAATTCATACATCCAACTTCGATCCATCTGTAAATTAAATTAAAAAAATGATTTCAATTAATAATGGTCAACATGTAAATTGGTACCAAATTCTAGGCTTACAAAGGGCCGGTTTAGAACCGTGTGTATAATGCTAGCCTTTTCTAGGAATTTATAAAAAAATCCGTGTTATTTAAGATAGAGAACGCGAATCTACACGGATTTTCAACAAACAACCGTATACATTTACGTTCTTCACGGATCTTTCGTTAAGAAACCGTGTAGCTCTCTAACAAATCATACACGGCTATTTGTAATTAAGAACCGTGTATAATGCTAGTCTTTTCTAGGATTTATAAAAAAATCTGTGTCGCTTTTCGACACGGACATTCAACAAACATCCGTGTATAATTTATATTGGACATGGTTTTTAGATAAATATCCGTGTAGAATTCTATGTATATTGGGTTTTTTTTCTGGGCTAGCCTCCAGTCCTGCTGAAGCTGCAATTCAAGCCAAACTTAATTAATGTCGGCAATAAATTCAAGCCAAAGCTGAAAGGGCACCATGATTTGTTCATATCCGTGTACAATAACTATTTGGACACGGTTTTAAGTTAAATATCCGTGTATGTTATCCTATATATTTTTTTATTAATAATTTCTTTCTAGGCTAGCCTCCAGTTTTGCTAGCCAGTTTGCTAAAAAATTCAATATTGAGTTTACCCCCAGTTTTTCAGATAATTTGACATCCAGTTTTCCAATTACAGCATACAAATTATACTTAGCATTACAAAATTCATATTTAGCATTACAAATCCATGTTCAGCAATTACAAAATTCATAAATTCATCTCCTTATTTACAATTACAGCACAGAAAATTACTAAATTCCCTATATTTTATTTAATTACAAGAACATGCTTTATATTTGAAACACAAATCGGTGCATGGCATACAAACCGGTCATATCGAGAAGGGTAAACTAAAAATTCATGTACACTAAATTATACAAAATTATACAAAACCATATTGAGTATTACAAAATTTAAATTGAAACATTATACAAATCCATATTGAGCATATATTATACAAATCCATACTGGGTAGACATATCCTTCTTCCTGAGCCTCGATCCCATAATGATTTCAAATATAAACTTAAGGTTTACTTTTGGTGCCAGTAGCTAGGGTTTACAGAGGGTAATATGAAGATATACATGTTTTAATAAAGAAAGAGTCGAGTAAAAAGTTGGATGAAGGACCTTAAAAAAAAGGGAAGAGGTGGATGAAGGACCTTCAGAGCCGGATGAAGAGTCGAATGAAGAGTCGGACACAATCTTGTCAGACTGCAGATTATGTCGGACTCTTCATCCGGCTCTTCATCCGGCTCTGAAGGTCCTTCATCCCACCTCTTCCCTTTTTTTCAAGGTCCTTCATCCAACTTTTTACTCAACTCTT
Organism: Carex myosuroides; assembly: GCA_028015225.1. Lineage (NCBI taxonomy): Eukaryota > Viridiplantae > Streptophyta > Magnoliopsida > Poales > Cyperaceae > Carex > Carex myosuroides. Next base: position 7,218,214 of record CM051465.1, read on the forward strand.
TCTTTATTAAAACATGCATATATATTACCCTATGTAAACCCTAGCTACTGGCACCAAAAGCGAAGAGCCATCGTTGCTCACCTGAATGTGACATGGTTCTACAAAAAATAACATTATTAGAAACAAGCACAATTATACATGCATTAGTAAAATAATCACTAAAATAACAATTATACATGCATCACTATGTTATACATGCATTACTCTATTATTAGAAACAAGCACAATTATACTTCCATCACTCTATTTAATATACTAATTATTTACATTATCTCAACAAATCAAGCATGCATGCATTAATTACTAATTGACCTAAATAAGCAATAATAAGTAACAGAAAATTAGAGGAAGAAAAGAGTAATATATACACGACTAACCTTAGCAAGATAGAGAGGAGAAATACAAATTAACTTCAAAGATCTCAGATCCAGCCTCCTTGTGCGCAGAAATCAGACCAAATCGTATACAGAGAGAGAGAGTATTAATTGATCAAAACAGCGCTGGAAGGAGAAGGCCTTTATCGATAATCAAAACCCTACAATAACCTTTCTCCACGGATTATTATGTAAACAGCCGTGTAGCTCTATCAAAGATTTCTACACTGTTATTTAAACAAACATCCGTGTGCATTTTGAATATTTCTACACGGTTCTCACCATAAATATCCGTGTAACTCTCTCATAACTATCTACACTGTTAGTTAAACAATAATCCGTTTACAATTCCTGGTAAACGTCCGTGTAGCTCTCTCAAGGCTTTCTACACTGATTCTTTAATAAATAATAGAGGATCACAGATATTTCGGGCTTCCAAAAATTTACAATATCACACGGTTTTTGTATAAAATTGTCAAATCCGTATAAAAGTGAAAAAAATCTGTGTAGCTATTCCACACGGATATTCAACAAATATCCGTGTAGAATTACTGTTTGTACACGGTTTTTAGTTAAATATCCGTGTATGATTGCCCTATATATTTTTTTAGATTTTTTTTTTCTGGGCTAGTCTCCATTTTTGCTAGCCAGTTTTGCTACAAAATTCAGTATTGAGATTACCCCCAGTTTTTCAGATAATTTTGACATCCAGTTTTCCAATTACAGCACAAAAATTATACTTAGCATTACAAAATTCATAAATTCATATTTAGCATTACAAAATTCATAAATTCAACTCTTTATTTACTATTACAGCACAGAAATTACTAAATTCACTAATAAAACATTACAAGAACATTACTAAATTCACTAATAAAACATTACTAATATGCATAAATTCATATTTTATTTAACACCTTACAAGAGCATGCTTTATCTTGGTTAGGTTCCAAAGAAATGGGTCAGACTAACTTTCACCTAACAAAACATTTTCTGAAAATTAAATTATGTTTTAGTCCCTTATTTTTGGCGATGCAGAAATGGACATGTGGCAGTGTTCTTACGTTGTTGTTTAAATTCTTTCGCAAACCACATCTTATTCAAAGGGGGTTTGTGTAAGAAATTAAACAACAATGCACTGCCACATGCCATTTCGACAACGCCAAAAACAAGTGATCAAAACATGATTTAATTTAAAGAACATGTTTTATTATTGAAAGTTAGTTTTACCCATTTCTTTGGAACCTAACCAAGAAAAAACATGTTCTTGTCAAGTGTCAAATAAAATATAGTGAAAATAAAAAGAAAATGAAATTCATCACATGCTGTCCATCGGAAAGTTCATCACAATCTGTAAATAAAAAAAATGATGAGTAAGTAAGCAACAATAAGTAACAGAAAATTAGATGAAGAAACGGAAAATACATGCCAGAGATGAAGGAGATATTCATGCCAGAAGTGAAGTCAAGATGTAGGTTATCAATTATATCACATCGCTCATCTTGATAGATGAGCTCCAAAGATAGCGACTTATCTTGATAGATAAGCGATCTGACATAATTGATAAACCTAAATCAAAATTCCAATTATTAATCGTGAAATGATTATCAAAGTTGATCATAAGCGATATGTAAAGTGACCGGTCTTTCTCTCTTCCTAAGGTTATACAGGAGAACCTACAATTTACCTATGAATTGAAAAAACTCTAACCTTTCCGTTTGTTGAATTACTTGATCAAAACGGCGCTGGAAGGAGAAGGCATTTTATACGGCGCGGGAAGGAGAAGGCCTTTTATACCAAAAACCTACACTTTTCTACACGGATTTATACTTAACAAAACCGTGTACAATGTGCAGTGTATAAAATTGGCAAAACCGTGTATCGATAATCAAAACCCTACAATAACCTTTCTCCACGGATTATTATGTAAACAGCTGTGTAGCTCTGTCAAAGGTTTCTACACTGTTATTTAAACAAACATCCGTGTGCATTTCGCATATTTCTACACGGTTCTACCATAAATACCCGTGTAGCTCAATCATGGCTATCTACACTGTTAGTTAAACAATAATCCGTTTACAATTCCTGATAAACGTCCGTGTAGCTCTCTCAAGGCTTTCTACACTGATTCTTTAATAACTATCCGTGTAATAGATCCCACAGATATTTCGGGCTTCCAAAAAATTACAATATCACACGGTTTTTATATAAAATTGTCAAATCCGTATACAATGTGCAGTGTACAATGACTATTTCTGTAGTAGTGTGTAGAATCAGAGAAGGAGAAATAGGAGATAGGGAACAAGAGGTTGTGGCTAAACCCGATTAATTTTCTCTAGTAGTCAATACCATGGGTTGTGATTAAAACTGCTTGTTAAAAACTATGGGTTGTTACTGCCGGTAAGTGTCTGTCAGGCCCAGTCATGTAAGAACTCACTTGGTTAGTTCTTTTTAGCTTTATTTATATGAAGCTTGTATAATGCTTGTCAACTTAAAAGTGTGTACAACAATATTCCCATTCGTATTTTAATGCAGAGGACGATGAGTTGATCTAGCCAGTTCGGCATAGCTTCTGATAACAAAAAGTGTGTTCTATTTGTAATGCTTGTATTACATTATATAATTAGTGGATTATTTGAGCGCAATTTTTGTCTTAACTTAGTTTTTCTACAAATTATTTTTTTACCGATTTTTCCTACTTTTTGACTACAAAACAAGTTTCGCCTAAAAAAATCCTAGTTTCCGGGTCAACTCGGCCGATTCTGGCCGATTAATCCGATTCCAATTCTACGGTCAAGAACCCTATTCCGATTCCGATGCCGATTCCGATTCCGATTCCGAGTTTCAAAACCATGGTTATATTTGTAAGTTTTTTTTTTATAATCCTTTTGTATAAAACATAGTAGAAAGAAAATACACCGAAAAATGTCCCAAAATATTGTCTCTCTCTCGTTAGTTGTTGCTTTGCTAAAACCCTAGAGAAATCATAACAAAAATAGAATTTTTATGAATCTTTTGCTCTGAACTTTTTATCTTGACTTCAGTTTCTACCCAGTACAGAATGACGACTGGGTTACATGTACCTGCAAAATTCGAGTTCCCATGAATAAGGGAAATGTGGCATGATGAGAGGATGATGATTTACTCTTTGTGCAAAATACCGAGATTACGTTGGTGGTTCTTTATCTTATTTTATTTCTATCCTTTAGGGCACTTGTGTAAAAGAATTGGCTTGAATTTGTGAATTAGACTATCTTTTTCTATTTAAGGATGCTGAAGGAGGTTACAGACATGTATCAAGTGGGAACTTTCTATATCTTTTGTAATCTCATTGAAATCATACGTACTGTTGCTATATTTAGAATCATGAAATTGTGTCAGGTACGTTGAATAATTTATGGTGTCTGTCACTGAAAAGAAATGAAAACTTCATATGTAAGCTAATGAAACAAAAAGTGTGTATTTACTTTCTCATTTGATACTTCATTTATTATTTAGCGGTTGTTATGGTTGTCAAATAATTATGGAACATATCTATAATTATTCTATAATTCCCTTCTTATTTTAAATTATACAGCTCTTAGAGCTATATAAAGAATTAACATTCTCACATGTTATTTAACTTAAACCAAGACTTGAGCACACAAAATAGCCCCAAGACACACATATCTGATCTTGCCACAAAGCTCATTGCGTTAGTATGACAACATCAGTTAGGTAAGGCGCACAAATAAAACCACTGAAATTAAAATTTTAATTTATTTTTTCAGATTGAAACCCTTATATATATATAGCTCACCTTCTCACATAAGGTCATAAGGTTGATTGTCTTTAATTAGTAGTTAAGAGTTGCAGTTTGTAATAACATTACTCATTTCTAGATAATTCATGAACAAATGAAATCTTCAAAGCTAATTGAATAAATTAATCAGATATGGGAGAAAACCAATAGAGTCAAGCAAGACTTTCGGAGATCATCACGGACAAAGAATAAAATTATATTATTTTATTTAAAAACATAAAACAATAGAAGTTTCTTATCAATTATCAGAGATGGCACCTCCCGCAAAAGGTATCAAAAGTTTTGGTGTTATTTTCATTTTATTAAATAAGTTCACTTTATTAGTTACATATGTGAAATATAATCATGTGAAGAAACCAGAGGAGGAATTTCTCTTGTGTGTATTAAATGCATTTTCAATTCACTTTTAATGGTGTAGCTCATGGAATGATGTTATGTTTGTTAGATTGGCATCATATTTTACAAAATTTGTCAGTTTGTCAATCATGTTCCATAATTTCACCGATAAGAAAAAAAATATTACTGTTATATATTTTTTTAGTTCTTTTCTGTGTTAATATTTTCATCAAAAATGGAATATTGTAACATACAATCTATCAGAATTGCTAACCTTCTCCTCAAAAAAACTGCCACAGGTATGAAGGCTGATGCAAAGGCACAGGCCGAGGAAACTGCCAAGGCATTGAAATCAGGGCCCCCCACTGGAATAAAGAAGAATAAGATACACACTTCAGTCATCTTCCACCGGCCCCGCACTTTGAAGAAGCCGAGAACCCCTAGGTATCGCCAACAGAGTCCTACTGGGAGAAACAATTTAGACCACGATGCTTGCTGATGGGACCAAGAAAGCCCATGTAAGGTTGATGCTCTAGATGTGGCAAACCTGATTTTGATGCTAGTGAACTTGGTTTGATGAAATATTAAAAAGATTTTGAGGAATTTTAGTTGAGTCTGTTTACATGATTTAGTTTATTACTTTCTTTGTTAGCTTGTTTTGGTTTACTATAGTTTCCTGTGGTATGAAAGGTGACTTTTTTTTGTTGGCGTTATGGATTCGAAATTTTGTAAAAGAGTGGTAGGAATTTTTTGAAACAGAAAAAGTGGCTAGAGTTTTTTGAAACAGAAATGGCTTGGATATTTTCTGAGAAAGTAGTTGGCATTTTTTATAAACCAGAAAGAGGAGATGGAATATTTCTGAAACATAAGTATATTCCTTAGTTTGATGAATAAAGGACTTCAAATAATGTCTTCATTAATTAAAATAAAGAAAAGAGACACCCACAAAATGACAATAAAAAGGCCCCTCTAAAAAAATTATGACATCCATGCCTCTTTTAAGTTTCCACTTTAAAAAGGACCCCCTAAATTAATTAAAAAAGATAATTTTGTTGATAATCAATTACTACGCTTTGTCAAACAGACATGGGGTTGTTCTATAAATGGCGGATATGGCCAATCCATATCAAGATTTAGGATTTGTGCTGATCAAATCATCACGAATTTTGATATAGATCGAACGAATCAGACCTAATGATCAATGATCCATTTTTTTTTTTTGGGCGCTGTTTTATACTTATAATTCGATTCCGGGATATGAATTCTAGTAAAGAAACTTAGGTCTAATGATCAAGAAAGATATGGTGCTTTCCAATGTTCTCTACATACAAATTACTGTCTAAATAATTATGAAACTATAAAAGTGTATTTTTCCACATTAATTATTAAATCAAATGTGATTCAGTCACTCTAGGTACCGAAATTTTTAAATATACCTTCGTTCACACAAAGAAAAAAGAAAACACCACTAAATCTTGAGAATTCGAAAGGTCAATTACCATTTGACGTTGCGGACACAAATTGCCGTCCTCTATTTGACGTTGCGGACACTCCCTTGGTATGTCCGTAACGTCAAATGGCGGACATGGCCCTATATATATACCACAGCTGGAGAGAGAAATTCACAACTTCATTTTCGCATCAATTCCCTTCGAATTTGGATAAGTTTTCTTCTTTTTTTCTTTTTTTCTTCTTTCAATCTATATAAAAACTTATAATATTTAAATTTATATAACATTTATATAATTTTATTTGCTGGCCTTATACCGGGTGAAAAGTTGCATTGTAGCGGTAAAAATGGCAACAACAACGGGTTCGAAGAGGTTGGGGAAAGCCATCTTGAAACACAATGTACACTGTGTGCGCCTGTGGGTACAAGTTGCGCCTCGACGCTCTGTTCAGATGCACTAGCGTGGGATCGTCTGATCAGATTGATGAGATACCTAACAAGCCTGATATCTATGTACCCTACAAAAAAAGAGATTGCAGACGGACATTACCGGAGGAGCTACACGGACCCACTGCCCGCTATCACCAACTGTTTCAACCCTTTAACCCCGAGGGGAAACATAGGTGAATTTGGGCTGCCGAAAAACCGTCCAAAACTAGCGACGGTTTACATCCCTGAGACCCAAGTCATGAAGCACAACGCCTATGTACTCAACATGGCCATCATTGTTGATGCTCGTCTTAAACCGACCCATAAAACCAACAAGATCCAATCCATCTTGATGTCAACGTGTCGCTCTTGACTATCCTTACCCGCTAACCCATATATTGGGACCACAATATTTGCTCTTGCTTCCAATAGTTCGGACCGTCATTGTTTTTTACGTACCTTTGCAAAGCCTTTGGAGAAACTCGGCTACATTACATATCTATGGAGCCCCGCAATCAACGCATACCTTTCTCGTTTGAAGTACAAGGTGTGGCTCGAACTCAAGGGCATGTCGCCACAAGCTTGGTATATCGAGCACTTGGTTGCGGGAGTAAGCTCTTTGGTATAGTGCTGGAGCACACCACTCTTACCAAGGTTAGTTCTTTCAAGAAGTTGATGGTGGTAGTGGCTGTGCTAGACTCGAGACACTCCGAGTACATTCCACCTGTAGCCTATGAATATTCCCACAGTACCTAGTACCTCAAAACCCCCACCCCACGGCACAATTAATTATCCCCAGTTCGTACTGACAGCTGATGGTACTACAGAGAGTACAAGAATTTTTCAAATTGATTTGAATATTTCAGACCTAGCAAGAGATATTTCACCAAACCCAAATAGTACTCTCAACCAAACGGGCCTTAATCCCCAAGCTTCGGCCCAATTCACTCCCCTCATCTCTCAGTCCACTCACATAACCAATCCCCAATCCCAACTTGCCCATATCACTCCCACAACCCACTCTACCTTCGTTGCCCCATTTCTTTCCTCTCACCAGGCCTCTAACGCCCCAGCTCTCTCTGCCATTATATTTCGGCCCCCTAATAGCGTCCGACAACCAAAACCCAAAACCTAATCTCGTCGAAACCCAAACCCAAAACCCTATTTGCCCAAACCCAAAACCTGCACCTACTCCCAATCACAATCCGAACCCTGTTCTTGGTGAATCCGATAATCCTATCCGTATCTCGCCATCTGAGTCCGTGGAGAAGACAGTTAATTCCCTAATCGAACCTGGTGCCTGCAACTTCGCCCATGAGGCCGACTCCTACGCAGTTCAGCTACAGCCGCTGGTACCACCAATCTTGGCTCCGCCCCACCTCTAGGACCCAAGCTCGGTTGGCAACCACCTTGACCAAGTGTTGGCGAACCCCATGGAGACAGAACCTGAGGAGTATTTCTCAGATCCGATGGAGGTAGAACCAGAGAAGTATTTCTCGGATCCGTCTGATGAATTCTTGCCCATGCCGCAGAAGGAGGTCAATCCCAATGATCTCAACCATTCTGACTCAGATTCTTCGGACTAGGTATTACATGGTACTTTGCTTGATGCTCATGTTCAGGCGGTCGAGGAGGAATTAGACCTAATGATCAATGATCCATTTTTTTTTTTTAGGCGCTGTTTTATACTTATAATTCGATTCCGGGATATGAATTCTAGTAAAGAAACTTAGGTCTAATGATCAAGAAAGATATGGTGCTTTCCAATGTTCTCTACATACAAATTACTGTCTAAATAATTATGAAACTATAAAAGTGTATTTTTCCACATACATTATTAAATCAAATGTGATTCAGTCACTCTAGGTACCGAAATTTTTAAATATACCTTCGTTCACACAAAGAAAAAAGAAAACACCACTAAATCTTGAGAATTCGAAAGGTCAATTACCATTTGACGTTGCGGACACAAATTGCCGTCCGCTATTTGACGTTGCGGACACTCCCTTGGTATGTCCGTAACCTCAAATGGCGGACATGGCCCTATATATATACCACAGCTGGAGAGAGAAATTCACAACTTCATTTTCGCATCAATTCCCTTCGAATTTGGATAAGTTTTCTTCTTTTTTTCTTTTTTTCTTCTTTCAATCTATATAAAAACTTATAATATTTAAATTTATATAACATTTATATAATTTTATTTGCTGGCCTTATACCGGGTGAAAAGTTGCATTGTAGCGGTAAAAATGGCAACAACAACGGGTTCGAAGAGGTTGGGGAAAGCCATCTTGAAACACAATGTACACTGTGTGCGCCTGTGGGTACAAGTTGCGCCTCGACGCTCTGTTCAGATGCACTAGCGTGGGATCGTCTGATCAGATTGATGAGATACCTAACAAGCCTGATATCTATGTACCCTACAAAAAAAGAGATTGCAGACGGACATTACCGGAGGAGCTACACGGACCCACTGCCCGCTATCACCAACTGTTTCAACCCTTTAACCCCGAGGGGAAACATAGGTGAATTTGGGCTGCCGAAAAACCGTCCAAAACTAGCGACGGTTTACATCCCTGAGACCCAAGTCATGAAGCACAACGCCTATGTACTCAACATGGCCATCATTGTTGATGCTCGTCTTAAACCGACCCATAAAACCAACAAGATCCAATCCATCTTGATGTCAACGTGTCGCTCTTGACTATCCTTACCCGCTAACCCATATATTGGGACCACAATATTTGCTCTTGCTTCCAATAGTTCGGACCGTCATTGTTTTTTACGTACCTTTGCAAAGCCTTTGGAGAAACTCGGCTACATTACATATCTATGGAGCCCCGCAATCAACGCATACCTTTCTCGTTTGAAGTACAAGGTGTGGCTCGAACTCAAGGGCATGTCGCCACAAGCTTGGTATATCGAGCACTTGGTTGCGGGAGTAAGCTCTTTGGTATAGTGCTGGAGCACACCACTCTTACCAAGGTTAGTTCTTTCAAGAAGTTGATGGTGGTAGTGGCTGTGCTAGACTCGAGACACTCCGAGTACATTCCACCTGTAGCCTATGAATATTCCCACAGTACCTAGTACCTCAAAACCCCCACCCCACGGCACAATTAATTATCCCCAGTTCCCAGTTCGTACTGACAGCTGATGGTACTACAGAGAGTACAAGAATTTTTCAAATTGATTTGAATATTTCAGACCTAGCAAGAGATATTTCACCAAACCCAAATAGTACTCTCAACCAAACGGGCCTTAATCCCCAAGCTTCGGCCCAATTCACTCCCCTCATCTCTCAGCCCACTCACATAACCAATCCCCAATCCCAACTTGCCCATATCACTCCCACAACCCACTCTACCTTCGTTGCCCCATTTCTTTCCTCTCACCAGGCCTCTAACGCCCCAGCTCTCTCTGCCATTATATTTCGGCCCCCTAATAGCGTCCGACAACCAAAACCCAAAACCTAATCTCGTCGAAACCCAAACCCAAAACCCTATTTGCCCAAACCCAAAACCTGCACCTACTCCCAATCACAATCCGAACCCTGTTCTTGGTGAATCCGATAATCCTATCCGTATCTCGCCATCTGAGTCCGTGGAGAAGACAGTTAATTCCCTAATCGAACCTGGTGCCTGCAACTTCGCCCATGAGGCCGACTCCTACGCAGTTCAGCTACAGCCGCTGGTACCACCAATCTTGGCTCCGCCCCACCTCTAGGACCCAAGCTCGGTTGGCAACCACCTTGACCAAGTGTTGGCGAACCCCATGGAGACAGAACCTGAGGAGTATTTCTCAGATCCGATGGAGGTAGAACCAGAGAAGTATTTCTCGGATCCGTCTGATGAATTCTTGCCCATGCCGCAGAAGGAGGTCAATCCCAATGATCTCAACCATTCTGACTCAGATTCTTCGGACTAGGTATTACATGGTACTTTGCTTGATGCTCATGTTCAGGCGGTCGAGGAGGAATTAGAGGTAGAGACCGCATACCAAAGCACTTTGGCTGACCCGAAGCAGGCACATTTGTTCAATGATTCCGACCTAGAACAACCTGTAGAGCTTAAACTAAGGAGGAGTGCAAGGCTCAGCAAGAGGGGCTCTACCAAGCATTATGGTATAGACAATAGAAGGAAGAACAAGAAAGCTGCTAGAGGTGCGATTGCAGCAAGGCTAACCAAGAAACATGACGTATCACGCCAAGCTGAAATCCTCCGTGCTCTTAGTGAGGATGCTCTTGAGGCAAATCCACTGCAGCAGGGCATAGTAAATGAGATTGATGCTCATTGTGGTGTCGAAAGAAACATGGCGCAATTTCCCCACGTCTATATGCTCCAGATCTATTATAAAAGGAAGGGTTCTCCATCATCATCACCATTCTAAGAGAGAAATTCACGAGAAAGAGCATCAACCACAGGAGCAAATCAAGAAGAAAGAAGGCGAATTCTCACAGCAAACGCAAGGAAGACTAAGGTTTTTGATTAGAGAAGGGTATATTCTATTTCTCTAGTTAGTTTCTCTTTGTCTTGACTTATTTTGTACTTGAATTCATGATGAATACTTGCATCTCCATGAGAGGCTAGTTTGCTCTCTAGGGGTTTAGGTCATGTAGCATGAACTTGTTTAATTCTATTTTACTCGGAGTTTAGTTTTTATTATGATTGTTTGATTTGATGTTAATTTCTGTGATTTATTCTTTGTGATATTCCTTGATTTGTGCTTGAATTGTAGTTATCCTGCTTAGGTCTTTTAGACTCAAAGTAGATTAGGATCATATAGGATAGTACAAATTGTGATCGCAAATACCTTAGGATTTGGATTAGAATGGACCAAATTTGATATCCAAACCGGAACAATAGGAATTAAGGTTAGGGTTTGGAGAAGGACTTAATCGTGAAGTCAAAACCTAATTAGGACACCTTATAACAAATATCGATATATAATTTGGAGCATGTGACTTAAATATCCCTCTAGGTTAGTGACAGCCCAAGAATAAAATGAACAATAATCCATCCAACCAAAGTATTTGTATTAATATTTGTTCCAAAGGCTAATCAAATCTAGGTTAGAAACCTCGTCATAATCAAACATGAATTTAAACAAACCGAGTAGATAGAATTAGCAAGGGATTGTGGACCGAATACCCTAGACTTATCAAACATGATTTTCACCCGACTTTTATTTCTTTTTTACGAACTATTAATTTACTTTAATTTTCCTTCAAAAACGAAATTACACAAAACCCCCCTTTTACTTTTATTGTTTAGTTTTAGAAGTAGTTTTCTTTATTGAAAATTGGTATTTCCCTATCTCCCTGCGGATCGACACCTAAATACTACAATCGATAGGTTGTGCGCTTGCAACTGACCTATTCATTGGGTACAAAGGTTTATAAATATTAAAAGTTAAAAGAGTATAAAAACACCATACCTAAAATACTTAACAACGGTAACTCACCCATGAGGAGAATTTGCGATCTCACCCCCTCATAACTTGAATCGAGCTTGGCCAGGAAAGTGAAAATGTCATCTTGTTCTTCCCTCTTCTTGATTTCTTCGATGTCGGCTGTGAGGGGACGGTACACTTTAATCTCATCTTTCTTTTCTTGGATTTGGCTGAATAGCTCGGTTACGGATTGGTTTTGCTGTTGCAATTGATGGAGTTCTTGTTGAAGTTGATAGATAAGGGAGTAATTTTTCTTTTTACCGAACATCGTTTCGGCTTTGACCCACATCTCTCGAGCTGTGTCTAGATAGGTCATGAGATCAGAGATGTGAGGTTCCATGGTTGCCAGTAGCCAAGTTATGACAAGGTTGTCGTTTTTCCTCCATTCTGTTATCACCTTTTTTTCTTCTTCTGTTGGTTCTGTTGGTTTGCTGGCTTTCGGCTTTGTTTTCTCTCCAGTGACATGTTCGAATTTGTCTCTGCCAATGAGGCCAAAGGTTACTTACCGTGCCCAGAGATGGTAATTTTTGCCATTTAATAGCAGCCCCGTAAGTCTTTCGGTTTGTTGTGCCATTTCTGGATTTTTCGGATCTAATTGGAGCAAAGCTTGATTTTTTTTGTTTTGCTGGTATGTTAGTTTTGTTGGATTGTGTTCTTTGATAAGAACAGATGCTACCTTGAGCTTGATTGCTTTATGTGAGGAAAATTGCTCTATTTGAGATTGAGGTTTTTGATGATTTGTTGAACTGGTACAGTTCTTGTTATCTGTCCAGTGATTGGGTTGCCTATTTGGCGTTTGATTTGGAGAAAGATCAAGTCTGCTCTGATACCATGTTGAGTTTTACAAAGGGATTCCGGAAGTATTGATGAGATGAAAAAAGAACTATGTTGTATTCAATCTGAACTAAAAAGATGTACAGTGTTGTTTATATAACAGAGAAAGAAAAAGAGACGTTATAAATTCTAACGGTTGCCTAGTATTGTACTGTAGCCTACTGTAGCCTATAATTTCTAAAAAAGGAAAAAAGTTGAGTAACTTAATTTTCTAAGTTTAGTTGCTCCTTTTATTCCTATAATAGCATATGATGAATTTAATCTGATGCTATTATTTACTTAATCCTAATTATTTTCTACAATTTTAAATTAATTGAGGGGTTTTGTGCAAATTAACATAAAACAATTTAACCTTGTCCGTTCAAATTTTCTTATTTAGAAAATGTGCTTGATATTTTTCGGATTATTATATTAGTTGGTCAAAGTCATTTCTCTCTCTTTGGAAAATAAAAAAAATAGTAATTTTATTCCCTCTTGTAACTAAAGCAAATTACTAATTCTTTTGAACATTTCCGTGTGGACACTTGTCCGCCACATATCTTATAATTTCATCAATATTACATTTCTGCCACTCACCTAACTTCAATTGTTTCTCCATTATAATTCCAAAATTAATCCAATAAACCATTCAATTCTTCCTTGTTCAGTCCGCAAACCTCTTCTTAATCAAAATAATAATCTGAAATAGGAGGAGAACCAATGTAGAATCAGAGAAGGAGAAATAGGAGATAGGGAACAAGAGGTTGTGGCTAAACCCGATTAATTATCTCTAGTAGTCAATACCATGGGTAGTGATTAAAACTGCTTGTTGTTAAAAAATATGGGTTGTTACTGCCGGTAGGTGTCTGTCAGGCCGAGTCATGTAAGAACTCACTTGGTTAGTTCTTTTTAGCTTTATTTATATGAAGCTTGTATAATGCTTGTCAACTTAAAAGTGTGTACAACAATATTCCCATTCGTATTTTAATGCAGATGACGATGAGTTGATCCAGCCAGTTCGGCATAGTTTCTGATAACAAAAAGTGTGTTCTATTTGTAATGCTTGTATTACATTATATAATTAGTGGATTATTTGAGTGTAATTTTTGTCTTAACTTAGTTTTTCTACAAATTATTTTTTTACCGATTTTTCCTACTTTTTGACTACAAAACAAGTTTCTCCTGAAAAAATCATAGTTTCCGAGTCAACTCGGCCGATTCTGGCCGATTAATCCGATTCCAATTCTACGGTCAAGAACCCTATTCCGATTCCGATTCCAATTCCGAGTTTCAAAACCATGGTTATACTTGTAAGTTTTTTTTTTTATAATCCTTTTGTATAAAACATAGTAGAAAGAAAATACACCGAAAAATGTCCCAAAATATTGTCTCTCTCTCGTTAGTTGTTGCTTTGCTAAAACCCTAGAGAAATCATAACAAAAATAGATTTTTTTATGAATCTTTTGCTCTGAACTTTTTATCTTGACTTCAGTTTCTACCCAGTACAGAATGACGACTGGGTTACATGTACCTGCAAAATTCGAGTTCCCATGAATAGAATTAAATTAATCGCTAAACATTTCATTTCAGACACAATTACGGCATATAAACTTCGTTCTAAAGGTTATCTATTCTAAAATTTTGCATTAATTAATCGCTAAACATTTCATTTCAGACACAATTAATGCTTTTGACCGAATGCTTTTAAAATCCTTGGGGCCTTTAATAACACTCTTTTTGAAAATTTTGCTGGGGCACAGATGAAATTCTCCACCAAGGTCATGCTACCTGTCATGCTGTTATGCATCACTAGTTTCTGGTATTAAGTACAGTACAAAATTTGACAAGTTTTCTTAAGCAAAGTGAACACTTTTTGGACTGTTCCATAGCATTTTACTAACTCTAAGAAATTGTGTATTGGAATGTAAAATTTAGTTTCTTCATTTTTTTTATACTTCATGATAAGGTCGTTAAGACAGAATCCATTTTTTCAATATTTCTTCAGGCAACTCGAGCAAGGTGTAGAGACTGAGTCCATTTTTTAATATGGCGGTGGCCAAATGAAAAAGAAATGATGTTTTTCAGAGAAAATAGGTCAATAAATTAGTTTTGATATATAGAGTAGCAATATAATATTATTATGAGGGAAATGTGGCATGATGAGAGGATGATGATTTACTCTTTGTGCAAAATACCGAGATTACGTTGGTGGTTCTTTATCTTATTTTTTTTCTATCCTTTAGGGCACTTGTGTAAAAGAATTGGCTTGAATTTGTGAATTAGACTATCTTTTTCTATTTAAGGATGCTGAAGAAGCTTACAGACATGTATCAAGTGGGAACTGTCTAAATCTTTTGTAATCTCATTGAAATAATACGTACTGTTGCTATATTTAGAATCATGAAATTGTGTCAGGTACGTTGAATAATTTATGGTGTCTGTCACTGAAAAGAAATGAAAACTTCATATGTAAGCTAATGAAACAAAAAGTGTGTATTTACTTTCTCATTTGATACTTCATTTATTATTTAGCGGTTGTTATGGTTGTCAAATAATTATGGAACATATCTATAATTATTCTATAATTCCCTTCTTATTTTAAATTATACAGCTCTTAGAGCTATATAAAGAATTAACGTTCTCACATGTTATTTAAATTAAACCAAGACTTGAGCATACAAAATAGCCCCAAGACACACATATCTGATCTTGCCACAAAGCTCATTGCATTAGTATGACAACATCAGTTAGGTAAGACGCACAAATAAAACCACTGAAATTAAAATTTTAATTTATTTTTTCAGATTGAAACCCTTATATATATATAGCTCACCTTCTCACATAAAGTCATAAGGTTGATTGTCTTTAATTAGTAGTTAAGAGTTGCAGTTTGTAATAACATTACTCATTTCTAGATAATTCATGAACAAATGAAATCTTCAAAGCTAATTGAATAAATTAATCAGATATGGGAGAAAACCAATAGAGTCAAGCAAGACTTTCGGAGAACATCACGGACAAAGAATAAAATTATATTATTTTATTTAAAAACATAAAACAATAGAAGTTTCTTATCAATTATCAGAGATGGCACCTCCCGCAAAAGGTATCAAAAGTTTTGGTGTTATTTTCATTTTATTAAATAAGTTCACTTTATTAGTTACATATGTGAAATATAATCATGTGAAGAAACCAGAGGAGGAATTTCTCTTGTGTGTATTAAATGCATTTTCAATTCACTTTTAATGGTGTAGCTCATGGAATGATGTTATGTTTGTTAGATTGGCATCATATTTTACAAAATTTGTCAGTTTGTCAATCATGTTCCATAATTTCACCGATAAGAAAAAAAATATTACTGTTATATATTTTTTTAGTTCTTTTCTGTGTTAATATTTTCATCAAAAATGGAATGTTGTAACATACAATCTATCAGAATTGCTAACCTTCTCGTCAAAAAAACTGCCACAGGTATGAAGGCTGATGCAAAGGCACAGGCCGAGGAAACAGCCAAGGCATTGAAATCAGGCCCCCCCACTGGAATAAAGAAGAATAAGATACACACTTCAGTCATCTTCCACCGGCCCCGCACTTTGAAGAAGCCGAGAACTCCTAGGTATCGCCAACAGAGTCCTACTGGGAGAAACAATTTAGACCATGATGCTTGCTGATGGGACCAAGAAAGCCCATGTAAGGTTGATGCTCTAGATGTGGCAAACCCGATTTTGATGCTAGTGAACTTGGTTTGATGAAATATTAAAAAGATTTTGAAGAATTTTAGTTGAGTCTGTTTACATGATTTAGTTTATTACTTTCTTTGTTACCTTATTTTGGTTTACTATAGTTTCCTGTGGTATGAAAAGTGAATTTTTTTTGTTGGCGTTATGGATTCGAAATTTTGTAAAAGAGTGGTAGGAATTTTTTGAAACAGAAAAAGTGGCTAGAGTTTTTTGAAACAGAAATGGCTTGGATATTTTCTGAGAAAGTAGTTGGCATTTTTTATAAACCAGAAAGAGGAGATGGAATATTTCTGAAACATAAGTATATTCCTTAGTTTGATGAATAAAGGACTTCAAATAATGTCTTCATTAATTAAAATAAAGAAAAGAGACACCCACAAAATGACAATAAAAAGGCCCCTCTAAAAAAATTATGACATCCATGCCTCTTTTAAGTTTCCACTTTAAAAAGGACCCTCTAAAATAATTAAAAAAGATAATTTTGTTGATAATCAATTACTACGCTTTGTCAAACAGACATGGGGTTGTTCTATAAATGGCGGATATGGCCAATCCATATCTAGATTTAGGATTTGTGCTGATCAAATCATCACGAATTTTGATATAGATCGAACGAATCCGACCTAATGATCAATGATCAATGATCCATTTTTTTTTTTGGGCGCTGGTTTATACTTATAATTCGATTCCGGGATATGAATTGTAGTAAAGAAACTTAGGTCTAATGATCAAGAAAGATATGGTGCTTTCCAATGTTCTCTACATACAAATTACTGTCTAAATAATTATGAAACTATAAAAGTGTATTTTTCCATATTAATTATTAAATCAAATGTGATTCAGTCACTCTAGGTACCGAAATTTTTAAATATACCTTCGTTCACACAAAGAAAAAAGAAAACACCACTAAATCTTGAGAATTCGAAAGGTCAATTACCATTTGACGTTGCGGACACAAATTGCCGTCCGCTAGTTGACGTTGCGGACACTCCCTTGGTATGTCCGTAATGTCAAATGGCGGACATGGCCCTATATATATACCACAGCTGGAGAGAGAAATTCACAACTTCATTTTCGCATCAAATCCCTTCGAATTCGGATAAGTTTTCTTCTTTTTTTCTTTTTTTCTTCTTTCAATCTATATAAAGACTTATAATATTTAAATTTATATAACATTTATATAATTTTATTTGCTGGCCTTATACCGGGTGAAAAGTTGCATTGTAGCGGTAAAAATGGCAACAACAACGGGTTCGAAGAGGTTGGGGAAAGCCATCTTGAAACACAATGTACACTGTGTGCGCCTGTGGGTACAAGTTGCGCCTCGACGCTCTGTTCAGATGCACTTGGGTGGGATCGTCTGATCAGATTGATGAGATACCTAACGAGCCTGATATCTATGTACCCTACGGTGGCGATGAGTCTATGTTTCAGGGTATCCATGACGCTGCTACCGTCGGTCAGGCGTTCGACCGAGGTACAGAGGCGTTCGACCGAGGTACAGAGGCATTCGGCTGAGGTGCAGAGCCTGTCCAGCCTCCTCATAATGCCGAGGTGTATTATATTTAAATGCCTACTTGCGAATTTTATTGAAAATTTGCAATAAACTAATATCTAAGTTTCTGCAGGGTGCGGGCAATGATGAGGTGTATGCGCCGCGTGTTGGAGGAAGGGCCATGAAACCAAGAATAGCACGAACCCACTGCCCGCTATCACCAACTGTTTCAACCCTTTAACCCCGAGGGGAAACATTGGTGAATTTGGGCTGCTGAAAAACCGTCCAAAACTAGCGACGGTTTACATCCCTGAGACCCAAGTCATGAAGCACAACGCCTATGTACTCAACAGGGCCATCACTGTTGATGCTCGTCTTAAACCGACCCATAAAACCAACAAGATCCAATCCATCTTGATGTCAACGTGTCGCTCTTGACTATCCTTACCCGCTAACCCATATATTGGGACCACAATATTTGCTCTTGCTTCCAATAGGTTCAGACCGTCATCGTTTTTTACGTACCTTTGCAAAGCCTTTGGAGAAACTCGGCTACATTACATATCTATGGAGCCCTGCGATCAACGCATACCTTTCTCGTTTGAAGTACAAGGTGTGGCTCGAACTCAAGGGCATGTCGCCACAAGCTTGGTATATCGAGCACTTAGTTGCGGGAGTAGGCTCTTTGGCATAGTGCTGGACCACACCACTCTTACCAAGGTTAGATCTTTCAAGAAGTTGATGGTGGTAGTGGATGTGCTAGACTTGAGTCATATCCCCGAGGGCATGTTAATGTGGATCTGAGGTATGTCTCGAATCATTGAAATATCGGTTCATAGCTGGATGGAGGAGCCCTTTCCTCTCATTCCCCCGCTCAACCCCACTCCTACCAAAGAATACTTTGACAAAGTGAGTCAAACCAATGAGGCTGCACATACCGGCCAAGACTCGACCAGCAAGGGGGGAGACACAATCGATGTCGAATTTGATTTCTTCTTAGCCGTTGGGGCAAGTCTTGCCGAGGGCTTGTCACAACCCAACAACGGGGCTGACAACCCGCCACGCTCATCAGCGCAAGGCGATTTCTATCATTTTACATAATCACATATATACATATACATTACCAATGACATAACTTACATTTTTTTTCGTTGCAAGTCCCACAGTCTTCTAGTTCAATATCTCGTTTCGTGTCTCACGCTTTGTAGCTGGAACCCACAAAGTGGAAAGATGAGAGATTGAAAATTCCCAGTGCGGTATTCAGTTCCAGTCGAGTTATTCTAAGACCCAACCAACTAAACCAAAACAACACTGAGAATGATTGTAAGAAAATAATAAAGATAATAGAAATAAGGGATAATTGTTAAAATGCCACTACAAAACCTTCAAATCTTCAAAATGCCACTCCAAAATTAGAAATTATCATAATGCCACTACAAACTTTTTCAAATTGTAAAAATGCCACTCCAAATAATTAATGACTAAAATACCCTCCCTTCTTCTCCTCCTCTTCTTCTCCCGAAATTTTTGTGCTTTGAGATTCGTGCAGAAAGGATTGGACCAGTCCGAGAATGCAGGGGTCAGTATTTTGTGCTTTGAGATTCGTGCAGATATTGTGCTTTGAGATTTGACCAGTCCGAGAATGCAGGGGTCAGTATTTTGCCCAAAAACAAGTTTAACCACGAATTTTAAAGAAGATGCACAACTCTTGATGCACCGTTTAAATTCCCTTGAAAACAGAGCTTGGTACCGGGCATCTGCACGAATCTCAAAGAACAAAATACTGACCCCTGCATTCTCGGACTGGTCAAATCCTTTCTGCACGAATCTCAAAGCACAAAAATTTCGGGAGAAGAAGGGGAGGAGAAGAAGGGAGGGTATTTTAGTCATTAATTATTTGGAGTGGCATTTTTACAATTTGAAGAAGTTTGTAGTGGCATTATGATAATTTCTGATTTTGGAGTGGCATTTTGAAGATTTGAAGGTTTTGTAGTGGCATTTTAACAATTATCCCTAGAAATAAAGAGAAACACTGAAACAAAATTCAATCTTTTTCCATGCATATGATATGAATTAGGTACCCAAATGCACTGATCATGAATCTTACTAAATACACAAATGTTCTTGTAAGGAAATTCTTTTACAATTTCTATCTTGCGATCCAGATTCGACACTTTTCTGACTACGGGTCATGTGCTACCACGAATACGGTGCCTACACAATTTCTGTTATGGCCATAACTTGAAATTGTGCGCTTACCACGAATACGGCGCCTACACAATTTTAGTATAATATCTCGGTCATGCGCTCAAAGTTCAATCCAATATAGTTGTGCAACCCTATCGCACAATCATGCTTTACTCAAGACTATTCAGGATAAAATAAAATATCATTATATTAGGTAACCATTTTAGTATAATATCTCGGTCATGCGCTCAAAGTATAGCGCCAACATGACCCCGGTCATGCGCTACAAGTTCAGCGCCTACATGACCATCAAGATTCATATGAGAGGTTCAACCGAGTATATACAAGACTCTGATCATGCGCTACTACGAATATGGCGCATACACAATTTCTGTTATGGCCATAACCAGAAATTACGCGCTTACCACGAATACAGCGCCTACATGACCGGTCAAATTTCCAAGTTTAATATTCAATCAATACATTACCACGGTCATGCGCTACCACGAAAAGACAGCGCCTACATGACCGGTATCCATTTTAATATTCAATCAATTACACATATGACTATATGTTATGCTTCATGAGAAATTATACTATGCATTCTTATCATGCACGCCACTGTTCACTTAAAGCAAACTTATGATTCAACCAAATGAATTATTATATCAAGTACGTGATGCATCAATTTCATAAAAGTATGATCGTGCTTCCTAAGACATTTCATGCATTTATATCATACCATTCAAAACTTCAACAAATATCTATAGTAAGGCAAACAACTAGAAATCAACAAGCAATTATCATAGCAATCAAGCAAACCAAATCACTATTCAAATAATATTGAACCAAATGATTCAATCATGTCATTCTCTAATCCCATAAATCGATACAGAAATCGTCAAATACCATACTTGAGGCTTGTGCATACAATTCTAAATTACAACCTCTTGTTTAAATTGTGTCACTATACACATTGATTTGGTTTACAATTCAAAGGGTTCAAGTATTACATGGTTCACTAATTATAGTCTCCATCCATTATATCACTTTCAATGTAGTCCCCTTTATATTTGGTCAATACACATGTTATATAATTAATTAAGCATGCCTTGCGAATTTCACCCGTTACCCAATAACTAATCTATATTCATGCTACGTACATAACAATCAAGCAGCTAATTTAACCATAATACACAAACAATCAACAAGTAAATTGCAATCAATAAGCACACAATGTGCAACATCAGGCAAGCAAGAAACCCGCAAGCAATCAACAATAATAACATAAGTTGAAAGGGGCTAAGAATAACTCGAAATCCGCACCTTAGCACTGTCGAGACGATGAAATCAGCGTGTTGCTATGGTGTGGACATGTTTAATCCTTCTTAATCCAACTATGAAGGGTCTACGCCTATGTCGAATTATCGACACTGAATCAATAGTTTAATGTTGCCATTTATTAATTCAATTAACCATAGCCCTCAAAACTTACAAGATTCTTAAAAGAAATAGGTCCTTGTTATTGCTATTGGATTACCATACTCTAAAATCAGCGTAACCAAATCGGCATCATAGCACAAGAGGTACAAGAGGGTTCAGAACTTGGCTTAAACCATAAAATAGTGAATACAATTATATAACTAATACGGATGACAAAAGAGGGTTAAACTAGGATTTAATTGACATAGTGCATGAACAATTCAGTACCATAATTTCTATTCGATACTTGTGGTTCGATATAACCGAAATCAGAAAACAAATCGAAGAGAAAGGCTTAGCTCTTGCATGCAACTCATATGCATCACAAGGAAAAGAACGTAAAAGGGAGATTGTTGAATACCGAAAATTGGTCCAATTGGTTACGAGAGAAAGAGAGTCGATCAACCTCGAGTGGACGACAGGTGCTGCGAGAATCTTCGTCTCCTTCATTTCTTCATAATTGCTTGACCATCGGAGAAAGTTAATCGGGTGAAGATATGAGAACAATCAATCAACGAGGAATCACTATCTCTCATCCCTCCTCTATCTCCTCTCTTCTTTTTCCAATTTACTCTCTCAATTTCTCCTTTTCTCTTTGGCTTGTTATTTGAATTAGAAGGGATGGTCGGAGTCTCCAACAAAAATCAATTGAAGCACCTCCTTAGAATATTTGTATATGCACCGAATAAGGTAGTATTGGAATTTTATATTCCCTAAGTAATTATATTTTTATTTTCCTTATTATAATATTATTCTTCTAAGGGAAGGAAATAATGGGTTGGTCATAAAACTTAGGAATTGAGTATTATATACTTTTGCGGACATTTCAGCCTAGTGAAATTTTTATGCGGACATAGCAAGAGAAATATTTATATACTTTTGCGCTTAGCCATCAAAACTTTTAGAATTCATACTTTGTGTCTACATGATTTCATGTTTTATAATTTTGAATATTACAATGTGCGAATCTATTAAATTCTAATTTTTAAAATACAAAAGTTTACTAGTACATTAGATGATATTTCATATTATTTTACCAAAATTTCAATATAGTCTCAAGATGTACGACAAATTGTATAATAATTCCTTGACATTAAATAAATTTCAACCTATATGAAAATTGGGATGTTACAGGGCTCAAGGAAAGAGAAGATGGAACACATTTTACGATTGAGTCCTCGGTTTGAGGAATACCTCCGCCAACAGCCGTAGGCTAGCCATGCTTAGTTCGGTAACCCTGTTAGCAAACCACCATTAGACCCTAAGAACAAATGGAAAGGAAAGGCAGATGAAATAGCACTGGACGGGTCCAGTAACTTTCAAAATCGAGACACTCCGAGTACATTCCACCTGTAGCCTATGAATATTCCCACAGTACCAAGTACCTCAAAACCCCCACCCCACGGCACAATTAATTATCCCCAGTTCGTACTGACAGCTGATGGTACTACAGAGAGTACAAGAATTTTTCAAATTGATTTGAATATTTCGGACCCAGCAAGAGATATTTCACCCAACCCAAATAGTACTCTCAACCAAACGGGCCTTAATCCCCAAGCTTCGGCCCAATTCACTCCCCTCATCTCTCAGCCCACTCACATAACCAATCCCCAATCCCAACATGCCCATATCACTCCCACAACCCACTCTACCTTCCTTGACCCATTTCTTTCCTCTCACCAGGCCTCTAACGCCCCAGCTCTCTCTGCCATTATATTTCGGCCCCCTAATAGCGTCCGACAACCAAAACCCAAAACCTAATCTCGCCGAAACCCAAACCCAAAACCCGATTTGCCCAAACCCAAAACCTGCACCTACTCCCAATCACAATCCGAACCCTGTTCTTGGTGAATCTGATAATCCCATTCGTATCTCGCCATCTAAGTCCCTGGAGAAGACAGCTAATTCCCTAATTGAACCTGGTGCCTGCAACTTAGCCCATGAGGCCGACTCCTACGCAGTTCAGCTACAGCCGCTGGTACCACCAATCTTGGCTCCGCCCCACCTCCAAGACCCAAGCTCGGTTGGCAACAACCTTGACCAAGTGTTGGCGAACCTCATGGAGACAGAACCTGAGGAGTATTTCTCAGATCCGATGGAGGTAGAACCAGAGGAGTATTTCTCGGATCCGTCTGATGAATTCTTGCCCATGCCGCAGAAGGAGGTCAATCCCAATGATCTCAACCATTCTGACTCAGTTTCTTCGGACCAGGTATTACATGGTACTTTGCTTGATGCTCATGTTCAGGCAATCGAGGAGGAATTAGAGGCAGAGACCGCATACCAAAGCACTTTGGCTGACCCGGAGCAGGCACATTTGTTCAATGATTCAGACCTAGAACAATCTGTAGAGCCTAAACTAAGGAGGAGTGCAAGGCTCAGCAAGAGGGGCTCTACCAAGCATTATGGTATAGACAATAGAAGGAAGAACAAGAAAGCTGCTAGAGGTGCGATTGCAGCAAGGCTAACCAAGAAACATGACGTATCACGCCAAGCTGAAATCCTCCGTGCTCTTAGTAAGGATGCTCTTGAGGCAAATCCACTGCAGCAGGGCATAGTAGATGAGATTGATGCTCTTTGTGGTGTCGAAAGAAACATGGCACAATTTCCTCCAAACCAGTTAGACCCAATAGAGGAACAAGCGGGTGCCTCGCTTCCTATCAACCTGGTGGTTCAAGTTGAAGATGAAGGAGAGTATGTGCTTGGCGCCTTGGAATTCGACAGTAATAAGGAAGATCTCTCTGATGAGGAGGATCTAGTTGATTCGGCTA
This sequence comes from Carex myosuroides, assembly GCA_028015225.1. Lineage (NCBI taxonomy): Eukaryota > Viridiplantae > Streptophyta > Magnoliopsida > Poales > Cyperaceae > Carex > Carex myosuroides. The sequence goes on from CM051465.1 coordinate 7,242,541, forward strand.
TGTAAGCCGTCTTAGTTAGGGGTAGTCAGTCTTGGTAGTAGGTTACTTTGGTTTTATTTTGTTTTGTAACTCTACTCAAGAGCCTTTTGTGTAACCCCCGCTTTTATTATGATGAATCAATTTAAATTTCCTATTTCTGTACATGTGTTTAATTGTAATGTACGAGGCTTGGGAGACTTATCTAAATGTGCGATTATTAAAGACCTATTTTCTGACAATAATCCGGATTTAATTTGCTTCTAGGAAACAAAATGGAACAAAATGGAGCAATTTGCTTCCAAGAAACAAAAGATTGCAACAAATGCATATTCCTTAATGAATTACGAGCTAATAGAACACTCAAAAATGTTCCGTGGATGATTCTGGGTGACTTCAACTTGCTCCGCTCGGCTAACGATACAACTGGGGGAAACACGAATCTGGGAAACATGCTGGATTTTAACAGCTTCATCAATCACACATGCCTAACAGAGATCCTGCTTCAGGGCCGAAATTACACTTGATTAAGCAAGAGACCTGTTCCAACCTTCTCTAAGCTCGATCGAGTCCTCATCTCAACGCACTGGAATGCCATGGCGAATCTTTTCATCTCTGAGACCTTCCAGCAATGGTCTCGGATCATGCACCCTTATTCCTGACACTTAAGCCTCACACGAACCTGCCTAAAAGATTGTTCAAATTTGAAACTTACTGGCTCAAATACCAGCATATCAAACCAGTGGTGGCTCAAGCATGGGGTTCGATATCTATTATCAACCGGCACGAAGGAAACAACAGAAAATCACTGCGGTTCAGAAGGAATTACGGGTATGGGCCCAACAGAAGTTCAGTAATAGAGATACATACCTGGCCCGATCCAAGTGGGTTCTACACTAGCTTGACAGAGTAGAAGAGAAGCGGCAGGTCAACTCAATTGAGTTTGGTCTGCGTATTAAATTGCGAGAACAAATTTTTTAGCTTACAATGGATAAGGAGGAAAGATGGCTACACCAAGTTTTTCCATGCCGTTGCTAACGGGAGGAAGAACAATAACTCGATCATCATGGTTTCCCAGGATTCTGATGGAACTAGCACGTTACCCCAACCGACGGTATCCTGTGCGGACCGGCCATACCTCATTCTCAACCACGCTGGACATTTCAATATGAGGGGAAAAATCAGCCCCGCATTAGCAGAGGATCTTAGATGTCTGGATGCCCCCATTACGGAATCTGAAATCCTATCAACATTGAATGACATGCCATGAGGAAAGGCTAGTGGTCCATATGGCCTACCAATGGAATTCTACATCTTCTTCTGGGACACGGTCAGGACAGATATCATTTATCTGTTAGGGGCCTTCCACCATAACCAAACCTCATTGCGATGCATTAATAAGACGTCAATCACCGTGCTTCCTAAATAGAAGAACTCGGTCCGAATCTTTGATTACAGGCTAATTAGCGTGATCAACACCATGGAAAAGCTACTATCTAAGATCTTGGCCAACAGGCTCCAACCGCTACTCACTAAACTCATCACCCCAAGTCAAACGGCTTTTGTCAAAGGAAGATCCCTTATGGAATCATTCCTCTCCGCTAGAGAATTCCTAAGGTTTCTGACAAAAAGGAGAATCCCTTCGGTTATCTTCAAGTTGACTTTGAAAAAGCCTTTGACATGGTAAACTGGTGTTTTCTGGTAATCTTCTAATTGAAAGGGGATTTCCACTTGCCTGGATCTCTTCGGTCCTGAGTATTCTTCACTCATCCTCCTCTTCGATAAAGGTTAATGGCTCAAACACCCTTTCCTTCCCAAACAAGAGAGGTCTTCGACAAGGGGACCCCCCTCTCCCCGATGCTGTTCATTCTAGAAGCGAATGCCCTAAGCAGATTTCTAAAGAATGCTGAGCCTTATGCCACCGCATGCGGTCCTTTCATCGGAAATTATCCAATATGCAGATGACACTCTTATCATTAGTGAGGCAAACCCGACGACATTGAGAATAATTTCTCGGGTCATCATGGTATACTCCAATCTCTCAGGACTGAGAATCAACCCGTCCAAGTCATCCTTTGTCCCGATCGCGATCCCTCCCGACCTTATCACACCAATACAGCTGATCCTACCGGCGGCAAAATCTGAGCTACCAATCAGATATCTGGGATTACCATTGATGGTCAGGAAACCAAGGAAGATGGACTTTCAGCCTATGTTGGAGGCGGTTCAAAGCCGACTGGAGAGTTGGACATCAAACTTCTTATCATATGGAGGTAGAATAACCTTAGTCAAAGCGGTGCTTTCAGTCATGCCACTATATTACATGCAGGCTTTGAGGGTCCCCAAAGGGGTGATCAAACATATTGATAAGATGCGGCGGAATTTTTTATGGAAGGGCAACAATCTGCGTAAAAGCATTCTTTGTCTCATCAATTGCGAAAATGTGTGCGCATTGAAGGAAATGGGGGCCTAGGTATAATCGATCTGAATTGCCAGAATGAGGCTTTGCTCACAAAATGGATTTGGCAGTTAGAAACAAGACAAGATAGTCGATGGGCGGACACACTCAATAAGCTGCATGGAGTATCCAATGCATCCCACATTCAAGCATACGCCATCGACTCCTCTTTTCTTCAGATTTTATCTACCCTAATTCCTTTTTACTCTTGCTCAACTCGGGTAGATTATGAACTCGAGGAGAACTGGGAACCATCTGGATTTTTCACTTGTGTATCCGCATACCGAGTATTGCATCAAAGAGGGGCCATTTCTAGGAATCACAGACCGCTATGGAAACTGAAAGTCCCAATGAAGGTGAGGATCTTCGTTTGGCTAATGTTAGCAAATAAGATTCTTACACAATCGGTACTTTGGTTTCGAGGATGCACAATTCAGCCGGGGTGTCACCTCTGCAGTTCACAAATCATGGAAACAAGAGATCATATCATGTGGTGGTGTCAGTACGCAACTAGGTTCTGGACATGGATCTTTGCGCACTACAACATGAATGTACAAAGAGGAGGTTCAATCGTGGACATATGGGATCTAAACTGTCCCCAAGGTTTCGAAAAGGACGAGGCCGCTAAGAAACAGAGTTTGGGCAACGAGAGTATGGGCTCTTTGGCGAGAAAGGTACATGCATTTTTTTTCTTTAGCTAAACTGGTGCAACATTTGATTAATGATACAACACTCGATATTCATTTTTGGTCTCAACTCGGGTAGGCGCAAGAAAAGGGCAAGCCAAGGGGCCTTGTATTGTGCCCTTCTGGCTGCTATCTTCTGCAATTGATATGTTTTGTTTTAAGTTTGTGTTAACATAAAGGCAAGATGCTACCTTAGCATACTGGTCTTGTTATTAAACCTTTTTCTTATCAATATATTGTTGGCAGTTTACTGCCAACCTTAAAAAAAAAAAAACTCATTATTATAAATTAATTAACAAAGCCTGATCTTGAGGTGGTTAATTTTATCTAATCTGATCATATCCGACTTTGGCTAATGAATCATCATTTATTAGTAGTTTCATTAAATGGGTTGTCAGCATTTAGTTTAATTTATTTTTGAAAAAATTTGATATTTTAATCAGAGTGGCGGAGCAGAAGCGTAGTAAAAGTATTTACAATTTTATGCTAAAATTTTGAGGACAAAATTTCTTTTTGGAGGGAGAAAGTAATATTTCACCACGATTAATGAAAGTATTAAAAAATTTGTTTTTGAATTTTGAGGACAAGATGCTTTTTAAGGGGAAAGGATGTGACACTTCGTCACGATTAGGTATGTTTTTAATGTAATGTAGCATTTCATACAAATATAGATATGATATAAATAACTGTATAAATGTACAAAATCAAACATAGGTTACATATGTTGTCGGATGACGCTTGGATCGTACCGGTTTCATATGTTGTCACAGACGTTCGATTTGCTATCAGATTCACTCAAACTTGATCCGCTTGAATCTGGAAGCTGGACACACGAATCTTGCCGTCAGATTAGGTCATCAGATCGATTGTGGTCCGATGCCCATCGAACGCTCCTTTCTTCAATTTTTCGTCCAGAACATCTGAAGTAACTCAAATTTTGTGATTAACATCCAGGACGAGTTACAATGCAAGGGCCTCTTTAATATTCGTGCCAATGCAGATCGGACGGTCAAAATACAATCTCAAATTTTGCGGTATCTTAGGTGATAAGAATTCTTCTTTGGATCGGGTTAAAGGTTCAAATCTACTCGACTCATTTGGATTGTATTCTTGTGGAGAAAAAAACTAATTAATCATTCCAAAGCACATTTTAAATCTACGGTTGTACACTTGTGAAGATAACAAATCTAGTCGAACTACATTTTTTGATCTACACCTCAAAATTTCTCCACACACATGCGATCTTATATTTCAGCAAAAAAAACAAGAAAATGTAGAAATACATGAAAAAAATAGGTGAATTAGGAAGAAATACTGGAACCTTACTAAAATAAATGAAGTTTTGAATAGAATTTGAACTTTGTTACCAGGACAGGATGGAGGAAGACAAGGTGGCGCTGAAAAAACCCTAGCTACAAGAGAGAGAGAGAGAAGAAACTCAAAATGAGTGGGTTTAGGTTTTATAATCTTTCTTCCACGGTTCGGATTTGTTGAACGATGCCTGGATCGTACTGGTTCGATATCCAGTCACGACCGTTCGATTTGTTATTAGATTCTCTCCAATGTGATCCACTCGAATCTTGAAGCTGCTCACACGAATCTTGAAGTAAATCTGACGGCTCATATAGATCATTGTATCAATTTGGGTCCGATGCCCATCGAACCCTCCCTTTGATTTTTCCAGATTACCTGAAGTAACACAAATTTTGTGATCAAAATCCGGGCCGAGCGAGAATGCAAGCAAAGATATAGCAGGAGATCAAAATCCGGGCCGACTTCGATCTTTAACCATTTTTTTAGCTCCCTAACTCCTAATTCCTGCAAAGAAAGACATAGCAGGAGAGGAAACCAAATAAGTTATTTTAAGGTACAAATAATGATAAAGTGTTATAATCTATTATCCTTTTGGTGAAAAAAAACTATTGAGAATTGTTAATGGCAAAATAAATCTGAAATTTATTAAGATATCCGGCCGGCTTACATAGATTTATTGGGTTTTTTTTAATTATGTAAAGAAGGAAAATAATCTATCCAGCTATTTAAAATTGAAGGATTCATTTGACAGAGATATTTATATGTTTTACAAACTGGAGTTTCCACTTATTTGGGTTCATTAGAACTTATTGGTCATTAATTCATGTAGCTGTTTGTTAAATGAACTATTTATTTTTATAGATACATTGATCAAATAATTTTAAAATTACAGTAAATTCGAGATACAGTGTAATTGAAACTAAATATAAATTATAAAATGTAAAATTATAGGTATACCCTCTTTCTATTATTTTGAACGGTCCGATTAGTAAACGTGCTTTAAAATTGAACAATGAAATTGGAGGACTGCAGGAAACATTTCTCTTAATCTTCATGTAATTAAAATTAAAAGAAGAACATTTTAAAGTATTGCAGGGATGAACTCAAACCAATAAAAAATTTCATTTTTGGGTGGTGCTTTTGTTAGGATCCATCAAATCTTTGAACCACACCATCTGTTCAAAACTTTAAGGAAAGCAAATAAACTACCACTGAAGCAACTTATTTACGTATCACATGAATACGCTATACAAAATCATTAATATATGAAGTACATAATTTGCTAATTAACCAGCAAAAATTGATTAATCTGCCAATTCCTCCTCGCTTTGTCGAATAACTCTATTTTTAATCCATTCTGCGAACTTACTATTATGTTCATTGGTAACCCACCGGTCTCCGTTCGTCGGATTAAGTTCTCTCAAAATGGTTTTATGCTCGTTAATGTACGGAGAGATGTATGTCATGTGTTGTAATACCAACAGGTGTGCTTTTTCATGCAAAGACTTATCAGCCTCGATTGGTTCCAAACCAATGGTTCCTACACCTTCAACCCGGCCCTCATGGCGTGATTTAAGAATACCAATCAAAGTAGTGGTGTAACGCTAGTAGCTATATCAGAAGAATTCTCCAGATCTAAAGATGCCCGGGCAGTACATGCGAAGAACTCGTACTATGGTCAAATTGAAGAGATATGGGAGCTCGATTACGTCAAATTTAAGATTCCGTTATTCCGGTGTAAATGGGTTGATAACCGCCGGGGTGTTCAAGTGGATAAGTACGGATTTACTGTCGTGGATTTGGAAAAATTGGGATATAAGAATGATCCATTCATACTTGCCAATCAAGCCACCCAAGTCTTCTATGTTGAGGATCCCCTCAATAGTAAGCACCATATTTTCCTTCACGGTAAAAGACGCATAGTGGGCGTTCTTGATGTGGTTGATGAGGAAGAGTTCAATCATTTTGAAGAAACACCCCCATTCTCTGTTGGCGTGCCATCTAACGAAGTGAGAAATGATGATATCGAAGATGCAAGTTATTTACGGCATGATCATCAAGATGGAGAATATGTGAATTAATTAATTAGTAAATGTGATTTTATTAAGGTACTCCAGATCTAAATTCAATTTAATTTTTAACTTTAAATTTTACATAAAACTAATGTTGTACATATATTTATTGCAGGAGAAATTTGATCAAACAGTAGCGTAAAATTTGACACATGAAGGGAACACAATATATTTCTGGATTTAAGGTGTACTTTTTGTTAATTTTTTGCCAATTTTATGTATAAAATTATGCTGATTTTACAGAAATTTTTGTTAATTTATTGTTAATTTATTGTTAAAATGTTATTGCCAATTTATTAATTTATTGCCAATTTATCAATTTATTGCCAATTTATCAATTTATCAATTTATTGTTAAAATTTATTGTTAAAAATATGTATAAAATTTTTGTTAATTTGTTGCCAATTTTACAGAAATTTTTGTTTTTTATTATTCTGCACAGACTGTTTTTTATTTTGAAATTGTCAGTGTATTTTTCTTAGGAAGACTGTTTGTAACTTATGAAATTCGGAGCCATCAGTGGAAAAATTTCATTTCCCGGGTTTCTCTTTCGATCAGCCGCCTAACTTGCCAAATGTTAAATTTTGAAAGCAGAAGGGAAGAAGTATTATAATCTGCCTCTCGCCGCAATTTCATTTCCCTCTCTTCCCCGACAATTTCATTTCCCTTTCTTCCCCGAAGGCCTCCGCTACCCCGCTCGCTACCCGTTCACTGCGCCGCCGCGGTTTGGTACCCGACTGAACCGACTGAACCCCTTCACTGAATGAACTGAACCGACTGCGCCGCCGCTGAACCGACTGAACCGCTCATTGCGCCCGCCGCCGCCGCTGAACCGACTGCGCCCGCCGCTCACTACCCCGACTGCCTCCGCTCTCTCACCGCCGCTGAAGGCAGCCGCCGCTCAGTGCGCCTCCGCTCACTGAATAAAGGTTAATATAAATCTCTTTTAGGTTTTAAAAATATACCTGGATATGTTGCGCAAGCATCAGGTATATTAGTATTATTATTATATATGTTAGGTTTTAAAATTGATTTATATATAGTCTCTCTTTTAGGAAAAATAATTTGTTCATTTTGAACTTGGTGCAGTGTATAATTGATTTGAAGGAAAATGTGCTGAGAGTTGGAGGTGGAGAGGTTGCGGTTCCCTTTTTACAAGGTTACTATTTATTTGCTGAATTCAAATTTAGTTGATTTGCTTTCATATGGTTGCTTTTGTTTAGTATATTATTCACATATACACATGTGTTTATGTTCATAGAAAAAGATATCCCGACACATGCACGGGAAGAGAGACTAGCCAACTTACAAGCAGCAGGATCAGTTCCAGTGAGAACTTTCCTAATATATTTTTTTTATTTATTAATTTTCAATAAAAAGATTTTTGAACCAATTGCTTTGTCCCATAAAAATTGATTTTTGAACCAACTTACAAGCAGCACATCAGGTTTGTGTTTACTTAGGGTTTTAGTGCTGCTGCTACTCCAATGAATTTACTTAGGGTTTTAGTGCTGCTACTCCAATTGATTTTAGTGCTGCTGCTAAGGTTTACTTAGGGTTTTAGTGCTGCTGCTACTCCAATGAATTTCTTCCTTTTCGCATTATTTTGGTATATTGTTGAAGGCCCATGATGCAATGTCCCTCTCTTCTATTCATGAGCTAATAATTACAAGCAAGCCTTAGCCCATAATTTATTTGCATGAAGTATATTCAATATTTTTCTATTCTGAATTTATTTGCATGAAATCAGAGGGATTCTTGTAATGTCTTTCATAGAATCTTATTTGCACTGTTTTTGTGTAGATTATAACCTATAACAATGTTACTTTGTTGAATATGCACATATAACCCTCCCTCTCTAGAAAATCACATATATTCAGCATTTTAATATAAGTACTGCTGCTGTTTTTATATCAGTGCTGCTGCTTATAATTTCGAATAGGTCAAGATGGGAGAAGCTCCATTGGAGATCGAAAAGGCCAGGGAAGAGAGGATCAACTTGATCCATGAGAGGATGGATCAACTTGGCATTCAGACTCTCGCACGTGTTGTGAACGGTCCTTCCAACAAGAAGAAGACTGATCCAACAAGGAAGAGAAGGGTTGAAGAAGGCAGCAGCCCTAAGAATAATGAGGAGTATAATCCTTCAACTTCTTGTGATGAATCAAGTAGTGAGGAGGAAGCACCACAAAAAAAAAAGAAAAAAAAGAATCAAGGGCAAGCTGTGTTGGGAGAAGGCAGCAGCCATCAAAATCAAAGTGGAGCAAATCCCGGTAAATAAACAAATTCCCATGTATTTTGTCTTTTACCAAACAATATGCTTATTCCTTGATGTCAAACTTGTCTCAAAAATAAATTATGAGTTGAATTGTCATGTAATTACAGAGATGGCTATGGAGGTGTACAATCCTTTATCATCTTCTGATGATTCGAGTGGTGAGGAGGAAGCACCACAAAAAAAGACGAGAGGTCGGACCACTTGTGCTAAGTTAGCAAAGAAGCGATTAAGTATCAAGTTCAACAAGCATGGGCATCCAAAGGGGAAAATGTTGAGCCAATACAAGAGATACGTGGCAAATGTATCGAAAGAGAGATTTCCTATCACTATTCTGAATTGGAAGAAAGTTGACGACAAGTTGAAGGAAGAGTGTTGGGAGGAGATAAAGGTACAACTTAGGTTCAAAATAATAAAAATATTTTCTCGTTTAATAAAATTTTACTTTTAAATGTTATGTAATTGTTTGAAATACAGCAAACTTGGGGAATAAAGAAAGACAGAGGCTTCAAGCATGCCAGAAAGAAAATGGGGGAAGCATGGAAAAACTTTAAGAGTGATCTCACAAGGTTTTACGTGAGGAAAGACAAAGTTCCATTCAGCAAATACTCTTGGATACGTGAAGAAGATTGGAGAGAATTTGTGAGGCAGAGGTCGACGCCAGAATTTCAGGTAATATTAAATCAAATCTTTAATTTTCAGGTTTTACTAGTGCATTGTCTATGTGCTTGTAAAGGGTTCATCCAGGGTTCATCCAGGGTGAAATTATAACAGTAGTGAAATTATAACAAACACTGAATAACATATCCTAATGTCAAACCCTTAACTTGTAAAGCATCAGCCCTGTATAACATATCCTAACTTTAAATTCGTGTAAGCTTTACCTGTATAACATCTCATAAATGTTGATTTCATTCTCATGTCGAAAGGACTTGTAAGAAACTAAGATGTATAAGTATTATTTGGCCATATAAGATGTAAAAAAAATAAAAATATATTTTTTGAATTATTTTCGTATGTATTGTTGTACATGTATTAGGTGATTAGTAAATATCAAGCTTTGTTGACGGTCCGATAAACGAAGAACGGTCCTGATGTCTTCATTTAGGAGGTGGTGGGTAGATTTTCCGCCCTCTCTGAGGTAACATAATATTTCTGTTTAGATCTGGTTCTAGATGATGCACAAGATCCTTTAATATTTGTGCATCATAATGATTAGATGGTCGGATATAACCACAGATATTACGTCACCTTTGAGTTTATGAAAGCCCTTCTATCCCTCCTCTCTGTGGATAAATTTTTTCGAATTTCCCTCCTTTAGCTCCCTGATGGGACTCCCAAAAATTCAAAACAAATTTTACGAAAATTTTCGCCTAGGTTGGCTTTTCCCCGCCTCACTTTCCCCCACCTTTTTTACACGGATTTTTAATTAAATATCCGTGTACGATAGCTTTCTACACGGACTTTTAATTAAACGTCCGTGTAGCTCGCTTTGCATTTCTACACAGATGTTCAGTTAAAGAAAAGGGAGTAGGTCCGATGCCCACCGGACCTACTTTCATGTTCAACGATGATGACCGTCCGATCTAGTTTAAGATATGTGCGCACGGAAACTGAAACAGATACGAACGAATTTTAAACTATTCCGCACGACTTTTAAAGCAAATAGACGGTGATTAAGCTCATCGTAAGCAGAGTAGGTCCGATGCTCATCGGACCTACTCTCAAGTTTTAATTTGTAACTGGAAATTAAATAATATAGAGTTCAAGAGCACAAAAAATAAAAATACTTCATATATTAATTTCAACATAGGGATAGTTACTGGATACATCATCACTTAATACCAAAACAAAAACATAAAATATATAACAAACATAAGTATCTATCCCTAATTAAAAAACTATTCTTTCTCACTAATTGCTTTCCCTTTTTAATTTTAACATCCGTATCTCTTACCCTTTCTACACGGACTTTTATTTAAAAGACCGTGTAGCACCCTTCTAGAGATCTAAACCCTAAACTCTTTGCAACTTGCATCCGAGATATTTGAAAACCTGCAATTGAGCATTGAGTTCCTGTACCAAACCTTCATAGGGATCATTTTCTTTTTAGAAATACAACTCCACAGCAAGCGATTTCTCCAAATGCTCGACCTTCCTCTCCCAACTCAGATTTCTTCCTCCTCTGAAGGCAGAACAGGCACATGCAGCCTCCCGGGAGAAGTTCTTCAATCTGAGTTGGAGAGGAAGGTTGAGCATTTGGAGAAATCGCAACGAGGGTACTCGGCCTTCGAGAAATAGATAGGTGAAATTGGCAAAGGACTCGAAGCGGCGCGAGCCAAGTCATTTATTATATTGTAACCCTCTTTCTACACGGATATTAACCTAACAACCGTGTAGAATGAAGGAGAGCTTCATGGACTTTTACGTTGAATGTCCGTGTAGACCCTTCTACACGTATTATTAAAAAAAGTCCGTGCAGACAGTAATTAAAAATATTAAGTGAATTTACTTCTTACTTTTTGTATTATTTGAAGTGATAATGAATTATTATATGTATTATTTTGAACTAATATTTGATATTTGACCTAGAAACGTTTGAAATATAAATATTTTTTATTAATATTTGATATTTGAAATGCCTTATTTAAAACCAAATACTAATACTTGTCTGTCCTCAAATGGACTTTTCCAAGTTTGATAATTTTTTAAGACAAGCTTTGTTTAACTTATTTACATGCATCATAAATTCAAATTTGGAAAGTGTAAATGTTCAAAAATGTGAATAGCACAAAAAAGGTTAAATAAAATAGAGTTCAAGAGAATAAAAAATAAAAATACTTCATATATTAATAACATAGGAATAGTTACTGGATACATCACTTAATACCAAAACAAAAACATAAAATATATAACAATATAAGTCTCAATCCCTAATTAAAAAACTATTCTTTCTCACTAATTGCCTCCCCTTTTTCACTTTTCAGGGAAATATCTTGCTCGCTTGCCTCCTTTCTTGTTTACATTTTCCCATACTCTCTTGCTTCTTCTCAACCTTAACCAAACTTTGGGATCATCAAACTGACCGTGTGGACCGTAAGGATCATCAGGACCGGAGTCCGAATCACCTTCATAAGACTTAGGATCGGATTCGGATTCTGAATGAGAAGAGACTTCCACCACAGGTGGCGGGGGTACATCCTCCCACTGAATTATGTGAGTCTTGAGACCATTCTTCCCGCAGTTAGGACATTTATCACCTCGTCCACATGGTCGGATTATACACGGATTTTTTGGAGGATTGCGATTTCCCATATCTGAATAGCACAAAGTTATTTTCCAAGTAATTCTTAATTTATTTTGATCAGAATTACTTGATCAAAACGGCGCCGGGAGGAGATTGCCTTTTATACCAAATTTTTCCATTAATCTACACGGATTTTACCTTTAACTGTCCCATCCCCATGAAACCCTAAACTCTTTACACACGGACGTTTACTCTAACATCCGTGTGTGATTACCTTTCTACACGGACCTTCATTAAAAAGCCGTGTAGCTCTCCTCATTTTGTGTGGATTTTAGTTAATAATCCGTGTACGTTACTATTCTCGTCACGTATTATTAAATAAAAGGCTGTGTGTGAAGTAATTGACAACATTGCGTGGTTTAACTTGTTATTTTTTATATTATTTGTTAGTGACAATAAATAAGTTTACGTATTATTTGAACTCGAAATGTTTGAAACGCCAATATTTTTTTACTGAAATGTAATATTTCAACTAATTTTCAAATCCTAATAGAAATATATTAACTGGAAATATTATTTTACTAATATTTAATATGTGAACTAATATGTAAAAACATTTATGTTGTTTTGAAATAGAAATATTTTAACTAGAATATTATTTAAAAGTTGTTTCCAAACAAGATAATTAAAAAGTTATTTTCTAAACAAAATAAATATTATACATCTCTTTTTTTTTCATTTTTCTCTTTTTTTTCGCTAATTTCACATTACATTCGGCCCATATTCCTTCATTGTGGTCGGATCGCAAATAGTTTGCTTCGTCTTGTTCTTCAATTGAGGCTACCTTAGTTTGCACGTCGGTACAAAATAGAGGTATTTCGTCGAACTGGTCATACTCTTCTTCGTCGACGACGTTTTCTACCCCAACAATTCTTCTTTTCCCAGATAGGACGATGCTCCACCTATTATCACTCGGGTCAGTGACATAAAAGACTTGGGTTGCTTGCTTGGCGAGTATAAACGGATCATCAACATACCCAACTTTATTAAAATCAACGAGTGTGAACTCGTCGTTATCAGCTTTAACACCCCGGTCTTCGACCCATTGACACCGAAACAAGGGAATGCTGAGGTCAGGACTGTAAATGAGCTCCTAAATTTCCTCAATAACGCCATAATACGACTTTGATGCAAAAACCGGCCGGGAATCTCCGGATCTACTGAATTCTTGAGACGTCGCCACCAACATCACCCCACTATTTTGCATCGTGCTCTTATCACTTTGGGATTTAGTGTAAAATATATATCGGTTAATTTCGTATCCTTGGAATGTTCTAACAACAATTCGGGGTCCTTCGCCCAGCAGTCGAACAATTTTATTTACGGGCCTCATATCGGGGTGTGACTGCACCCTTTCTCTCAGCCATCCTACAAATGAACGATTATGCTCGTTGATAAGCCACTTCTGACTTCTCGTGTAGTACTCTTGTTGAAGGATTGCCATGTGCTCATCTATATAGGGAGCAACATCTGTCATGTGCTGTAGTACCAAAAAATACGCCTTCTGTAGTTCATCTCTATCAGCAACTACGGCTTTCAACCCAATTGTCCCGACTCCCTGGAGCCTTCCCTCATATCGAGACTTTGGAACGCCAATAGGACAGACACCGGTCATGTAGTTGGTGCAAAAATCAATCATCTCTTCCGTGGAATATCCTTCTACAATGCAACCTTCGGGTCGATGTCGGTTCCTTACGTATTTTTTCAAAATTCTCATGTATCTCGAATGGATACATATACCGCATGAACACAGGACCACAGATCTTGATTTCTCTCACTAGATGAACAACAAGGTGAACCATAACTGTTTGACCCTAAAAAGTTGGGATTTAAAATGTGTAAAAGAAAAAAAAAATGATGAGAAATGGAGTGTCCATTGGAGACCTAAATGGAGAGGATCAATGAACTCATATTTTCTTCAACAAATTGCTCACGGGTTCATACTAAGGCAAAGAAAATTTAAAATGATTTAACATTTAGATGGCATTAGCCAATGTCATGAGTTGTAATATCATAAAAAAAAAAAGAAGGGGAAATCACTCAAATAAAATGGCACTTGGGTTCGAATCAAAGGAAGGTTATTAAATAGCTCAAATTTAAATAAGCACTGGGCTTGGTTCCGCACGGACCAAAGGAATTAAATGGGCTATTGGTGGGCTGAAGCAAAGAAATAAAAAGAGATAAAGGAAAGATGAGGCGCTGCACTCTCTCAATTGAGCTGACACAGGGGGCCCACAAACCCAGCGAATCAGATGGTCTAATGTGAATTCGAATCACGCACTCCCTGCTGCCTTCAATTGTGAACTCGGCTCACATGGACCAGCTCCAAAGCAGCCTCACGGCTCATGCTACTCCATGCCCACATGGGTGAAAGGGGTCTTCTTTCTCTTCTCTAACAGACAAAAAAATCAAGAGGAATGGCAGAGAGCCAGCGCCAACTCGAAGATGCTCTCCCAACGTTCCAATCTTCAGGACACATGGCATGCGACAAATTAAGGTCCCTATTTCAAGAGAAGATGCTCTCCAGCCTTGAGGGAATGCATGACTGCATCTCATATAATTCGGCCACATGGTCAAATCTGGGCTTTCCGAATGCTAAGCATCCAAGGGCTGTAAGTGACTCAAATCAAGATTGGTGATGTGCTAAAGTGCTATTGGATGATCTCCTGCCAACAAGGCATCTGGAAATGAAGCAAATGCATCCAGACCCTTGATCAAGCACCTGGTGTGCATAGCAGAAGACACATCAGCAGCTCCCTATCCGAAAAACCTAATATTGCCCAATATAAGGCACCCCAAATGCAAATGAATGATATATCTCATCTTCTCCAGAAAGCTTTTGGCAAGAAACAAGTTAGAAAACTCCATTTTTCATACAAAGGCTAGGTTAGAATCTTGAAGTTTCTTAAGCAAGTTTAAGAGGTAATCAATACCTATGTGATGTAAGGCTCTTGATGAGCAATGATCTGTAAATACTTTGTTTTAGTCGAAATAAAGAAGGGTTTTTTGATGATTTTCCTTGTTTGTTCTTCATTACTTGAGCCTTATCCCTCATCTCTTCATCTTTCTTTTTATTTCTAAACCTTTAAAAATCATGAATGTGAGAGTTACATGGTTTCTAGTTCATCATAGGATGAACAAAATGAAATATGTAACTTGATGATCAAATAAAAATATACTTTTCTTTTTCTTCCTTTTCTTGCATCTTTTATGAAATAATAATGAAAAATACTAAAAATGTGATTTTTCTCTTGCTTTTTTTACTTTACCTTCAAAAAAAAATATAATATATATATATAGATATTAATATATATACATATACTAATTTTTTTATCATCTCTTTTACTTGGAGCTTATAAAATAAAAATAATAAAGCTTTAATCTTTGATATTTCTTTCTTTATCTAATTCTTTTAGTTTCTTCTAAAAATAATTAAATAGTAGAAGTATGAGGGTTGAGCCATGAGGTCTCCCTTCATATGAAAACTATATTAATTATTTTGTGAGGAGGTTAAAAGAATAATGAAGTGACAATAAAAAATTTAATTAATTAAACACAAGAGGTAGTAGGGTTGAGCCATGAGGTTTTCCCTATTATTCTCTCAACCTAAATGATCAAAGGGCTTATTTGTACAAAGGGATTGATTTAGTCAATAATTAGTGCATTCACATGCATGAATATTGGCAAAATTAAAAACTATGTGCAAATAATGAGAAATTGAGGTCTAAAGCATAAAAAAAAAACATTAGCATTAGCTATGATATGTTATTTATGCTTTAAACCCATGATATTTCAATGACTCCCCTTTTGGACCCATTTGTGTATAAAAGAATATGTGATTTCTTAAGCAAACATGCTAAAAGAAATTAAATATTTCAAATATATAAATGGTGAAAGATGGAAGGTTTGAAATGTAAACAAATGACAAGTTATGCTTGTTCATGATGTTTGCATCTTTAAATCTAAGGAAATCTTAATGACATGTCCTTCAAGATATCAAAAACATGATTTTAAACAAAATCAGGGGCTTCCCTGCATAAAACCATATTTTGGCAGATTTTTGACATTATTTTGGAATTTTGGATTTTTTTTCCCTTCTTCCTCTTGTTTATTGGTACCAAAGATATAGCAAAAAGGCTATGAAAATTCATGAAAATGGTGTTTAATTTATGAAATCAGTTGTAAACGCTTCAAACCAGTCCCTAATGCCCTCTGGAACAGTAGACCAACATCAAATCACAAAACATGCACCAATAATGCAAGAAAAGCACCCAAAAAGTGCCAAAATGACCTTCTCTGGTAAACAGAACCCTCTGGACTGGTACAGGGACCAAAATGAAAAATGGACTTCACCATCAGATAGAGGACTTCAAAACACACAAAATGGACACAAATTTTACATTTTTTGACTATATTTCGATTTTATATGAATTTTCAAATGTTAGGTTCAAAAACAGAAAAATTAGCATTTAAATAAAAAGGGGCTGCTGTTGGTAAATGGGCAATATCGAATGATTAAAAACCCAAATAAAAAAATTAAACATCATAATCAGATAGAAAATTTCAAAATACACAAAATGGACATAAATTTCATATTTTTCTGACCTTGTTTCAATTTGATATGAATTTTTAAAGATTCAGAGGTTAAGTATAAGTGGAAATCAAATAAAACATATGTTCTCTGCACGGATCTCAAAGCAACTGGAGACCTTCAATTCTGGCGCCAGAATAAAGTTTGAATGGAAGCACGGATTTTAAAGCCTAAGATATAAATCAAATAGCCAGCACAAATCCTGAAGCCCAGCCCATATCTTAAAACCCAATACAACAATCTAAAAGCCCAAAACTCCAAACTCAAAGCCCAGATAATAAATAAAATTATAAATCAATACTCTTTTCATAAAAGACCCTCTCTGATTTTCGATATTTGTAGCGAAGTCCCTGTAAATTTACAGAAAGGTCCCTGACAGTATAAAACCCTCTCGAATAAGCCCTTAAAGGCCCAATTTTCACATAAAACCTTGTCTAACACCCAAATCACAAATCCACACCTTCCCAGCTTTGTGAATAAGCCCCTGGGAAAACATAAATATTTACAAATAGGTCCTTTTCGGCCATAACTTCTTCATTTCAAGTCCAAATTGACTCAAACCACCTCCAAACGAACCCAAATCAAATTCTCCATGTTTCTAAAACAAAATTAAATGTGTCCAAGCATCAGCCAAATTCTGAAATGACCAAAATACCCTTGTCCAAAATTAAATGATTTCTTAATGTAATGTAAATGATTAATAAAAATGTAAATGAATATGTTATAAATCAAATGTAAACAAACATTGTACATACACCTCTCAAATATCCAAATTTCTATTTTAAAAATGCGATAAATATTATTTTAATGTGAAATCACACACACACACATATATCCAAATGCATAGAAAACCAAATCAAACCCAAACCCAATACATGAGTTCCCTTTTTAGCCCCTTTATTTAATTCATAACAAATAGGCATAAATCCCGAAATGAACGAGGTATTCAGTATGGCTTGGAAGGGCCATCTGATGTAATTAACAGCGGGGGCTTGCGCCCGCTGGGAGTTAAACGTCCCCACAATCATTAAACTCTCTCGATGGGCTGATTATGAATCGTAGGTCTATCGAGGGTGAACCGGAAGGAATAGCAGAAAGAAAGAAATGAATGTTTCAAGTTCGATGTTCTTTAACCAATTGAGAGCATTGAACCATGAGACATTTTACATACATATGCACACACCTTCCATACCAGCTGTGCAACTTTCTGCGCCCTACAATAACATCGAAAAAAGATGGCGGAAAATACATCTCAAGTTGGCAAAGAGTAGCGACGACTTCCACCTCCAAAGAGTCCAGTATTAGAGGGTCTATCACTTTGGAATTTATTGTATTGAAGAAAAAACAAAGCTTCGTAATGGTTTGACGAACGGCCTTTGGTAAAACCTCCCGAATTGCAACAGGAATCATATGTGTCAATAAAACATGACAGTCGTGAGATTTCAGACCGACCAGTTTCAGGTCCTTCATCGACACCAGCTTCTTAATATTCGAAGAATACCCTGATGGGACCTTAATACTACGGAGGCATTCACAAAAGCTTGTTTTCTCTTTCTTCAACATTGTGCACATTGCGGGGGGTAGGTATGTGCGCTTCCCTTTCTCCTGCGGTGCAAGCTCGGGTCGTATTCCCATTTCTACCATGTCTTTTCGAACTTTGATACCATCTTTAGTCTTCCCCGGAATGTTCAATAATAAACCAGTCAAACTGTCGCAGATATTTTTTTCAACATGCATGACATCTATGCAATGTCTCACTTCTAAATATTCCCAGTAAGGTAGGGCCCAAAATATGGACTTCTTTTTCCAAATATTCTTCGGCGGTTTTGTGGCACACTTTCCAAACACAACATCAAGGTTTTTAACACGCTCGAAGACACCCTTCCCATCTAATGGACGACGGGCCACTCCAAGCTCAACTTTCCCGTTGAATGCCTTCTTCTTCTTACGATATGGGTGATTAATTGGAAGAAACCTACGGTGCCCCATAAAAACATTCTTTTGACAGTTCTTCAACCTCAGCACCTGCGTATCATCTTCACAAATAGGGCACGCTTTTGCTCCTTTACAAGTGTAACCCGACAAATTCCCGTACGCGGGGAAATCATTTACGGTGCAAAACACCATGGCCCGCAAGTTAAAGGTCTCTTTCATGTACGCATCCCACACCGAGACGCCATCACGCCACAATTTTTGGAGGTCCTCGATTGATGGTGCGAGATATACATCTATGTCATTTCCGGGTTGTCTGGGTCCTTGAATTAGTAATGACATCATTATATACCTGCGTTTCATGCACAACCAAGGAGGAAGATTGTAGATGGCTAACAGAACTGGCCAAGTACTGTGCCGACTGCTCATGCTTCCAAACGGACTCATTCCATATGTGCTCACCACAATCTTGAGGTTTCTTACCTCGGAACTAAAATCTTTGAAATGTCTATCAAAATTTCTCCAATGAGGAGAATCAGCCGAGTGTCTTAGTTTACCGTCCTTTTTGCGCCCTTCTTCATGCCAACGCTTCATGTAGTTGGTGCAAAAATCAATCACCTCTTCTGTGGAATATCCTTCTACAATGCTACCTTCGGGTCGATGTCGGTTCCTTACGTATTTTTTCAAAATTTCCATGTATCTCTCGAATGGATACATATACCGAAGGAACACAGGACCACAGATCTTGATTTCTCTCACTAGATGAACAACAAGGTGAACCATAACATCGAAAAAAGATGGCGGAAAATACATCTCAAGTTGGCAAAGAGTAGCGACGACTTCCACCTCCAAAGAGTCCAGTATTAGAGGGTCTATCACTTTGGAATTTATTGTATTGAAGAAAAAACAAAGCTTCGAAATGGTTTGACGAACGGGCTTTGGTAAAACCCCCCGAATTGCAACAGGAATGATATGTGTCAATAAAACATGACAGTCGTGAGATTTCAGACCGACCAGTTTCAGGTCCTTCATCGACACCAGCTTCTTAATATTCGAAGAATACCCTGATGGGACCTTAATACTACGGAGGCATTCACAAAAGCTTGTTTTCTCTTTCTTCGACATCGTGCACATTGCGGGGGGTAGGTATGTGCGCTTACCTTTCTCCTGCGGTGCAAGCTCGGGTCGTATTCCCATTTCTACCATGTCTTTTCGAACTTTGATACCATCTTTAGTCTTCCCCGGAATGTTCAATAATAAACCAGTCAAACTGTCGCAGACATTTTTTTCAACATGCATGACATCTATGCAATGTCTCACTTCTAAATATTCCCAGTAAGGTAGGTCCCAAAATATGGACTTGTTTTTCCAAATATTCTTCGGCGGTTTTGTGGCACACTTTCCAAACACAACATCAAGGTTTTTAACACGCTCGAAGACACCCTTCCCATCTAATGGACGACGGGCCACTCCAAGCTCAACTTTCCCGTTGAATGCCTTCTTCTTCTTACGATATGGGTGATTAATTGGAAGAAACCTACGGTACCCCATAAATACATTCTTTTGACAATTCTTCAACCTCAGCACCTGCGTATCATCTTCACAAATAGGGCACGCTTTTGCTCCTTTACAAGTGTAACCCGATAAATTCCCGTACGCGGGGAAATCATTTATGGTGCAAAACACCATGGCCCGCAAGTTAAAGGTCTCTTTCATGTACGCATCCCACAGCGGGACGCCATCACGCCACAATTTTTGGAGGTCCTCAATTAATGGTGCGAGATATACATCAATGTCATTTCCGGGTTGTGTGGGTCCTTGGATTAGTAATGACATCATTATATACCTGCGTTTCATGCACAACCAAGGAGGAAGATTGTAGATGGCTAACAGAACTGGCCAAGTACTGTGCCGACTGCTCATGCTTCCAAACGGACTCATTCCATCTGTGCTCACCACAATCTTGAGGTTTCTTACCTCGGAACTAAAATCTTTGAAATGTCTATCAAAATTTCTCCACTGAGGAGAATCAGTCGGGTGTCTTAGTTTACCGTCCTTTTTGCGCCCTTCTTCATGCCAACGTGATCACTCAAAAGAGAGCAATGTTTTTTTTAATATTTATAAACTCGGAAATGCTATCGGTTCGGACTGCAAGCGCACAATCCTTATCGAGTAGTATAATCGAGGTCGATCCACAGGGAATATTGGTTCAATGCTTTGAGCGATCGAATCGCAATATTTCGAAAGGCTAGACGAAATCTGAAAGTTGAGAGTTGTTGTGATCAATGTAAATTAGGAAGCAATTAAAAGTAATTAAAATAAAGATAGAGATGAGAATTCCTAGGGTTTCGGCACACCATTGCCACTCAATCCGCCTTGACAATATATTTCTGTTGCGTCTGATTTCATGTTGTTGTTTTATGAAAGATAACCACATAGGTCACTACGATTTATGTTATGCGAGAATGACAGATCTTTCATCGAGATTCTACATAGGACACTGCGATTTTCCTTACGCAAATGACTGATCTCTAAATAGCCCAAATTACACAGATCACTGCGATTTTCCTTACGCAAGTGATGGAATTTGGTACGCGTTTTGTTGGTCTGGTTTATGGTTTCTCCGCTAAGGTTTTCTTCACATAAACCTAATAGATCTCAACGAGGCTAATTCATACAAATAGTTTCTCTTACCATTAAAGTACTGTCACTACCCTAACAGACTCAAACTAGATCATTGAAATTAGATGAAGAGATAGTAAATCACAAAAGCATTTTGGTACAACAACAAGAAACCATAATCAACAGAAATATATATATCAAAACATCAAGAGTAACAAGGTTTACTGCCTAGCCCTAAGAAAATGAACTTAGCCGCGGAACGGCATCATTACAAGCACTCCTCTCTTCTCTCTTTAATCAAATCTAACCCTAATTACAAAGATGATCATTCCTTCTGTCCAGGGGCCTTATATAGGAGTGGAGGGACGTGTAGAGGTTGAGTAGGGGCTAAGAAACTGATCTGGAAACAGCTGTCGGCAGTTATTCCCCAAGAGGCGCCTTCGGATACGGACCGTATTAGGACCTTGACGGTTAGGGTTTAATGCTTCCAGCGCTATCTTCTGATTTGTGCTAGGCCTGGTCCGTATCAGTCAATACGGACCGTAACAGGGACTTAGTCGATAAGCGTCGCTGATCCGATTGACCCGATTGTAGCTCCATTTGGTGTAAAATAGTCCCAAAACCTGTTTTCTGCAATAAAACATAAAGAAGGGTGACAGTAGCATTTTTCTCTAATAAAGTAAACATAAGTGTGAGAAAATATGCAAAACCTAAGCCAAAATCCTACGTAAATCATCGTTATTTTGACTCTGATCACAACGCAATAACTTTGCATCTTTGGGATTTGCAAATAACCGTTTGAATCTCGGTATTGTCGGCAAATACGACAACACCTTAGCCGGAGGCCGGCCCTTTTTGCCATCGTCACAATCAGTAGTGCCCTGGTCCTTACGTTTATACCGAGAAACGCCGCACTTAGGACAAACATGCATGGCCTCGTACTCATTACGATACAATACACAGTCATTCGGACATGCATGTATTCTTTCGATCTTCAAACCCACTGGACATATCAACTTCTTCGCCTGATATATTGTACGGGGTAACTCGTTGTTATCTGGGAGCATTTGTCCTAAAAGCTTTAATAAGGACGTGAAACTCTTATCGCTCCAACCATTTTCTGCTTTCAAGTTAAATAATTTCAACACAGCTGACAGTTTCGTAAATTTGGTACACCCGGGATACAACGGCTTTTTGGATTCATTAGACAAATATTGAAATTTATCATAATTTTTATCACTAATTTCATCTTCCACATCATGTAACATGTCCTCCAGATTATCAATATACTCGTGTACTACATTTTCATCAATTTCTGTCTGCAGCTCATCATCGTTGTTGCGATCAAGTTCAACATTATCAAAAATTTTGACATTCAAATCATCATCGCTGAAATCAAGTTCAAAATTATCCAAAATTTCTACATTCTCATCGCTCTCTTATCAACGGTTAGAATTCTTATTGGTACAACTACTTTCCCCAAATTCCCCACCAAGCATGAACCAACATGTATATCTTTTCTTAAATCCACGACAAATTAGATGACCTCTAATTTCTTCGGAGTCCCCAAATCTTAAAAAAAATTTACAATCTCTACAAGGACACAAAATGTCGGCTTCCTTCATCTTCACTCTATACCTCTCAGCGAATTTTATGAACTCATCAACGCGACCCAAATATTCTTCACTATCACGTCGCAATTCATACATCCAACTTCGATCCATCTGTAAATTAAATTAAAAAAATGATTTCAATTAATAATGGTCAATATGTAAATTGGTACCAAATTCTAGGCTTACAAAGGGCCGGTATACAATCCTAACCCACTCTTTGAATATTAGGTCCCATATGTGAACACATATTAGCGAGATTTAATTAGTATTTGAGAAAAATTCGGCAGCATTTCCACTTAACTCCCCAAGTATGCGTAAAAACCACATACTCGTAGGAGCATTAAGGGAAAATACCGTTGAACTTTCCTCAATTACTAATTAAATCCCGCTAATATGTGTTCACATCCTAAATGAGACCCAATATTCAAAGAGCAGTCCCAAAACGGGGACTATCCAAAATTAATCCCTATTGGATTAATTTTGAACGGGCAAGGACCTAAAAGCATCAGTAGGTCGGTTATTGGACAACAATACACTACTTACACATGATCTAAATAAGTACCAATAACTAACATAAAATTAGAGGAAGAAAAGGAAAAAATATATATATATACACTAACCTTAGAAAGATAGAGAGGAGAAAATACAAACTTCAAAGATCTCAGATAATACCAGCTGCTGGCCTTTGCAGAAATCGGATCAGCGCATTCAATACAGAGAGAGAGACAGTATTAATTACTTGATAAAAAAAAACGGCGCTGGAAGGAGAAGGCCTTTTATACCAAAACCCTACAAAGACTTTTCTACACGGATCTTACGTTAAGAAATACGTTTAGCTCTCTCACAAATCATACACGGTTATTCGTATTTTAGAACCGTGTGTATAATGCTAGCCTTTTCTAGGAATTTATAAAAAAATTCGTGTTATTTAAGATAGAGAACGCGGTTCTACACGGATTTTCAACAAACAACCGTATACATTTACGTTCTTCACGGATATTTCGTTAAGAAAACCGTGTAGCTCTCTAACAAATAATACACGGCTATTGGTAATTAAGAACCGTGTATAATGCTAGTCTTTTCCAGGATTTATAAAAAAATCCGTGTCGCTTGTCGAGACGGACATTCATAAACATCCGTGTATAATTTATATTGTACACGGTTTTTAGATAAATATCCGTGTAGAATTCTATGTATATTGGGTTTTTTTTTCTGGGCTAGCCTCCAGTCCTGCTGAAGCTGCAATTCAAGCCAAACTTAATTAATGTCGGCAATAAATTCAAGCCAAAGCTGAAAGGGCACCATGATTTGTTCATATCCGTGTACAATAACTATTTGGACACGGTTTTAAGTTAAATATCCATGTATGTTATCCTATATATTTTTTTATTAATAATTTCTTTCTGGGCTAGCCTCCAGTTTTGCTAGCCAGTTTGCTACAAAATTCAATATTGAGTTTACCCCCAGTTTTTCAGATAATTTGACATCCAGTTTTCCAATTACAGCACACAAATTATACTTAGCATTACAAAATTCAGATTTAGCATTACAAATCCATGTTCAGCAATTACAAAATTCATAAATTCATCTCCTTATTTACAATTACAGCACAGAAACTTACTAAATTCCCTATATTTTATTTAATTACAAGAACATGCTTTATATTTGAAACACAAATCGGTGCATGGCATACAAACCGGTCATATCGAGAAGGGTAAACTAAAAATTCATGTACACTAAATTATACAAAATTATACAAAACCATATTGAGTATTACAAAATTTAAATTGAAACATTATACAAATCCACATTGAGCATGTATTATACAAATCCATACTGGGTAGACATATCCTTCTTCCTGAGCCTCGATCCCATAATGATTTCAAATATAAACTTAAGGTTTACTTTTGGTGCCAGTAGCTAGGGTTTACAGAGGGTAATATGAAGATATACATGTTTTAATAAAGAAAGAGTCGAGTAAAAAGTTGGATGAAGGGCCTTCAAAAAAAAGGGAAGAGGTGGATGAAGGACCTTCAGAGCCGGATGAAGAGTCGAATGAAGAGTCAGACACAATCTTCTCAGACTGTAGATTGTGTCGGACTCTTCATCCGGCTCTTCATCCGGCTCTGAAGGTCCTTCATCCCACCTCTTCCCTTTTTTTCAAGGTCCTTCATCCAACTTTTTACTCAACTCTTTCTTTATTAAAACATGCATATATATTACCCTCTGTAAACCCTAGCTACTGGCACCAAAAGCGAAGAGCCATCGTTGCTCACCTGAATGTGACATGGTTCTACAAAAAACAACATTATTAGAAACAAGCACAATTATACATGCATTACTCTATTATTAGAAACAAGCACAATTATACTTGCATCACTCTATTTAATATACTAATTATTTACATTATCTCAACAAATCAAGCATGCATGCATTAATTACAAATTGACCTAAATAAGCAATAATAAGTAACAGAAAATTAGAGGAAGATCAAAGAGAAATATATACACGACTAACCTTAGCAAGATAGAGAGGAGAAATACAAATTAACTTCAAAGATCTCAGATCCGGCCTCCTTGTGCGCAGAAATCAGACCAATTCGTATACAGAGAGAGAGTATTAATTGATCAAAACGGCGCTGGAAGGAGAAGGCCTTTATCGATAATCAAAACCCTACAATAACCTTTCTCCACGGATTATTATGTAAACAGCCGTGTAGCTCTATCAAAGATTTCTACACTGTTATTTAAACAAACATCCGTGTGCATTTCGAATATTTCTACACGGTTCTCACCATAAATATCCGTGTAACTCTCTCATGACTATCTACACTGTTAGTTAAACAATAATCCATTTACAATTCCTGGTAAACGTCCGTGTAGCTCTCTCAAGGCTTTCTACACTGATTCTTTAATAAATATCCGTGTAATAGATCCCACAGATATTTCGGGCTTCCAAAAAATTACATTATCACACAGTTTTTATATAAAATTGTCAAATCCATATAAAATTGTCAAATTCATAAATTCAACTCCTTATTTACAATTACAGCACAAAAATTAATAAATTCACTAATAAAACATTACAAGAAAATGCTTACAAGAACATTACTAAAATTCACAAAAATTACTAAATTCACTAATAAAATATTACAAGAACATTACAAGAACATTACTAAATTCACTAATAAAACATTACTAATATGCATAAATTCATATTTTATTTAACACCTTACAAAGAGCATCTATTATCTTGGTTAGGTTCCAAAGAAATGGGTCAGACTAACTTTCAACTAATAAAACATTTTCTGAAAATTAAATTATGTTTTAGTCCCTTGTTTTTGGCGATGTAGAAATGAACATGTTGCAGTGTTCTTACGTTGTTGTTTAAATTCTTTCGCAAACCACATCTTATTCAAAGGGGGTTTGTGTAAGAAATTAAACAACAATGCACTGCAACATGCCATTTCTACACCGCCAAAAACAAGTGATCAAAACATGATTTAATTTAAAGAACATGTTTTATTATTGAAAGTTAGTTTTACCCATTTCTTTGGAACCTAACCAAGAAAAAACATGTTCTTTGTAAAGTGTCAAATAAAATATAGTGAAAATAAAAATAAAATGAAATTCATCACATGCTGTCCATCGGAAAGTTAATAACAATCTGTAAATAAAAAGAAAATGATTAGTAAGTAAGCAACAATAAGTAACAGAAAATCAGAGGAAGAAACGGAAAATAACATGCTAGAGATGAAGCAATTCACATGTGAAGTCGAGATGTAGGTTATCAATTATATCACATCGCTCGTCTTGATAGATGAGCTCCAAAGATAGCGACTTATCTTGATAGATAAGCGATCTGACATAATTGATAAACCTAAATCAAAATTCCAATTATTAACCGTGAAATGATTGTCAAAGATGATCATAAGCGATATGTAAAGTGACCGGTCTTTCTCTCTTCCTAAGGTTATACAGGAGAACCTTGATTTACCTATGAATTGCAAACACTAACCTTTCCGTTTGTTGAATTACTTGATCAAAACGGCGCTGGAAGGAGAAGGGATTTTATACGGCGCGCGAAGGAGAAGGCCTTTTATACCAAAACCCTACACTTTTCTACACGGATTTATACTTAACAATCCGTGAAGCTCTCTAACAAAGGATACACAGATATTTATGCTTAAGAACCGTGTACAATGGTAATCTTTCTACACGGATTTATTATCAAAAATCCGTGTATCTATTCCGACACGGATATTTGTTAAATATCCGTGTAGCTCTCTAATAAATCATACACGGCCTTTTTTCGAAACAATTCCACACTGATTGTTTAATAAATATCAGTGTATGATTCCAGCGGTCTTTTCGGGCTTTTAGAAAAACCTTCGAGCTACACGGTTTTCATATAAAATTGGCAAACCCGTGTACAATGTGCAGTGTAGAATTACCATTTCTGTAGTAGTGATACAGTGTAAACCTACCACATATTACATACAATCATGCAAAAGGATACTCAAATAAGTTTGAAAGCATGATTAGTTTTGGCTATTTCAAAAGAAAGGAGGAACCGAAAAGATACACCTTAAATTCCAAAGGGTATTTGAGAGATTTTTGTATTTTGGCATGAAAAGACAATGCTGTCGTAATAATAAAAATTAAAAAAATAGTATATATCCGGAGGTTCTCCAGATTTCTCAGCAGGTTTCTCAACCTCTTCGGTTGGGTCTTGAATCAGCACTTTTTTTTCTTCTTCTTAAAAGGTGCAAGCTTTATACAAAAAGAAGAGAAACAAACACAACAAATAGTATTAGAGATATACAATACGAAATAACTACGAACTACCTTGATTTCATCTCATGTATGATTGATGTTGAAAAAACAGCAAGGATGCAGAACGATAATTCAGAAAAAGTAGGGAACCCATAACCAAAATAGTATAAGATTTCAATTACCAAAAATTAAGCAGTTGGTTTTTTTTTTTTTAAATATGGTAACAAGTGCTTGTTTTATTGATTGAAACACTAATTACACAATCAACAACGAAAAGAAAAGCATCCCTAAATCACTGGAAGCCCCGACAGCACACCCAAAACACTCTTTTTCACGGCTTGTTGCTACTGTGTACCTGTATACCAGCCCACCCATTTTTCACCTCATTGACCAGTATACCAACCCTAACCACAAACAAATAGTTATATTTAAAAGCTAATAAGAAAAAAATTTAGCTATTCACAAACTAAATTAATATAATATGTAAAGATTAAAAATTAATATATCAACCGCCATGATGAGATGATGAGTGGAGTAATAACCCCTGTGCGATGCATACTTTCAAATGAAGTGCGAAGGGAAGGCTCAACTCCTTTCTTGCATACATTTAGCGTTGTATTTAGAAGGATTCGAGATGTCGTTGACAAAGAAAGAATAGTAGTCTAGTTCTGTTGCACCGGCAACCGCAAAGTTCATGCCATGTTGGAAGCTTCCATGCATTATGAGGAGATCGAGCAATAAAAAGCATAGAGGTTCCACCTTTTAATTTAGAACATGTTGTGAAGAACGAGAATATAGCAAACATCCTAGAACGAGGATGCAACAATGCAAAAGAGGACAAAAGGGTTTGTAACTACCCGAGCTACGAAAAGGTGGACCTAATTATGAGGACCCGCTAAGAAGGTGATCTTGAAGCAATGGCAAAAAGGAAAGCAGTGGCTCAAGGAGATGGCTGGTACACGTTTTCCTCTCCAAAGCAGAACCACTACAGCAAAAGCAGCAACTATCACCATCGTCAATCTCAAGCTAGATGCTTCTACAACCATCAGGGGAACAAACATGCCACCTCATTTCAAGGTAAGTACCGGTACCAATCAAGGGAAACAATCATAATAACCAAAGATATGAAAATCCAGCTTATAGCAGAAACATAATTGTTCTCGTACTGTTGAGATGCTTTTCCCATGCACCATCAACTCAGACTTCAATGCCACTAATGGCAATCCGGTACACTCCCCACATACAAAACCGGTATTGCTCAACCCAGTAAACCACAACACTTATCACAATAGTTTTTCTTCAAAGAGAACATTAATGGCTAAGAAGAAAAACATCACAACCCCCACTGATAAGCCTAAATTTCATATATCTTTTTGGTAGGATTTGGTCTCTAAATCTATCCCATTTTTATTGGTTTAAAGCCATTTAGTTTAGATATTGCACCAAGTTTGAGATGTTGCTATGTTTTCATGTATTTTCAGGTACTAGAAGCAAATGGGAATAATTTGGAGCAAGTTCGGACACGATCGGAACCTAGATGGCACGTAGAGGCAAGAATTAGAGAAAAATTGCGACCCACAATACCATTATTGCGGCCCGCAATAACAGATTTTCTACTAGACAGCTCACTGCCACAATTTTGCACCATTATTGCGACCCGCAATTTCTTCACTGCTTCCGAATTTTGGGCTGCTACAGGCCCAGAATCATGCTTATAGCCCGAACCTCCTTTCCAATGAGGGGGGTTGACATCACACACTTCCTTTTCAGCTGGGAACGATCTCAAGAGCTAGGGTTTCAGATCTAGGGCGATTTGGAGAAGGAGGAACTCAAGGGAGAAGAGATTTGTCTTTGGATTTGTATTCTCTACTCTATTTTCCTTTCTCTAGACTTTGGTAACAAACTGTTTATCCCATTTGCAACTATTCGCACCCATATGAGAGGCCAATCTCCTCTCTAGGGGCGATGGCATGTAAAACTCGAAACTAGGTGCACTCTATCTTACTCGATTTGTGGTTTTTATTGACTATTAGCGATTTACTCTTTTAATGCTTGATTTATGCATGGATTGTGTGGTTTAACCTTACTCCTCCGATACATGGATTTAAGGATTTATTCAATGACTAAAAATCACTTGCGTTAACTCCCCAAACAAAAAGAGTAAAGAATAGGTTATTAGGACGAAGTACTTAACCGAGAAGTCCGAGGTAACCCAAAAGTACGATATTAGCCCACGAAGTACTTAACCGTGAAGTGCACGCTATTATCACTTTAGACAGAACACCCACGCATGCTTTAGAAACACGAATTGAGTAGATTGAGACCCTAGTGGATAGGAATGCCGAAGCCCCTGGAACTCCTACACTTGAATCAGACCCAAGACATTTATTATTTGCTTCTTTCGATTTAATTAGATTTAGAAACCAACTCAAACTTTGTCTGTCTAGTTTAATGAATTAGTGAGAACAGTACTTTACGAGTTGTCCCTGTGGATTCGACACCCGAACTACTACTAGGAAAGATTTTATGCTTGCAATCAAATTAGGTGTATTAGGGTTCATAATTAGCTATATAAAAACGCGAACACCCACCAACACACACTTAATGAACCCTCAAGCTTTTAATTCCCCACATAATGCAAACCTACTTAATAATCCATCAAACCAAACTTCTTATGCCCAAGCCGACCATGCTCCTCTTTCGAACCTTACTCTCAACAACCAAGCCGGCCACTACTTGCAATATCCCCCATGGCCGCACTATCTCGATCACAACCCATGGCATCGTGCATCCATCCAAACTGCCAACTAAAACAACCCTGCCGTGCCGGTGCCCCAACCCTAGCCACTCCCACCCAACCCCGCAACCTCCATGTGGCGAGGGTGCTGCTACAATTGTCTCAACCTAGGTCATGACCAAAAGGTTTGCACGAGCAAAGAGTGTTTATGCACCGCGCGTTGGAGGA
Organism: Carex myosuroides; assembly: GCA_028015225.1. Lineage (NCBI taxonomy): Eukaryota > Viridiplantae > Streptophyta > Magnoliopsida > Poales > Cyperaceae > Carex > Carex myosuroides. The sequence goes on from CM051465.1 coordinate 7,273,127, forward strand.
AGGGCCATGAAACCAAGAATTGTACGAACCCACTGCCCGCTATCACCAACTGTTTCAACCCTTTAACCCCGAGGGGAAACATAGGTGAATCTGGGCTGCTGAAAAACCGTCCAAAACTAGCGACAGTTTACATCCCTAAGACCCAAATCATGAAGCACAACGCCTATGTACTCAAGAGGGCCATCATTGTTGATGCTCATCTTAAACTGACCCATACAACCAACAAGATCCAATCCATCTTGATGTCAACGTGTCGCTCTGACTATCCTTACCCGCTAACCCATATATTGGGACCACAATATTTGCTCTTGCTTCCAATAGGTTCGGACCGTCATCATTTTTTACGTACCTTTGCAAAGCCTTTAGAGGAACTAGGCTACATTACATATCCGTGGAGCCCCGCGATCAACACATACCTGTCTCGTTTCAAGTACAAGGTGTGGCTCGAACTCAGGGCATGTCGCCACAAGCTTGGTATATCGAGCACTTGGTTGCGGGAGTAAGCTCTTTGGCATTGTGCTGGACCACACCCCTCTTACCAAGGTTAGTTCTTTCGAGAAGTTGATGGTGGTAGTGGCTGTGCCAGACTTGAGTCATATCCCCGAGGGCATTTTAATGTGGATCCGAGGTATGTCTCGAATCATTGAAATTATCGGTTCATAGCTGGTTAGAGGAGCCCTTTCCTCTCATTCCCCCGCTCGACCCCACTCCTACCAAAGAATACTTCGACAAAGTGATCAGACCAATGAGGCAGCACATACCGGCCAAGACTCGGCCAGCAAGGGGGGAGACACAATCGATGTCGAATTTGATTTCTTCTTAGCCATTTGGGCAAGTCTTGCCGAGGGCTGAAAGAAAGAGAAGATGGAACACATTTTACGATCGAGTCCTCGGTTTGAGGAATACCTTCGCCAACAGCCATAGGCTAGCCATTCTTAGTTCGGTAACCCTGTTAGCAAACCACCATTAGACCCTAAGAACAAATGGAAAGGAAAGGCAGATGAAGTAGCACTGGACGGGTCCAGTAACTTTCAAAATCGAGACACTCCGAGTACATTCCACCTGTAGCCTATGAATATTCCCACAGTACCAAGTACCTCAAAACACCCACGGCACAATTAATTCTCCCCGGTTCGTACTGACAGCTGATGGTACTATAGAGAGTACAATAATTTTTCAAAATGATTTGAATATTTCAGACCCAGCATGAAATATTTCACCAAATCCAAATAGTACTCTCAACCAAATGGGCCTTAATCCCCAAGCTTCGGCCCAATTCACTCCCCTCATCTCTTAGCCCGCTCACATAACCAATCCCCAATCCCAACATGCCCATATCACTCCCACAACCCACTCTACCTTTCTTGACCCATTTCTTTCCTCTCACCAGGCCTCTAATGCCCCAGCTCTCTCTGCCATTCTATTCCAGCCCCCCAATAGCGTCCGACTACCAAAACCCAAAACCTACACCAACTCCCAATCACAATCTGAACCATGTTCTTGGTTAATCCGATAATCCCATCCGTATCTCGCCAACTGAGTCCCTGGAGAAGACAACTAATTCCCTAATCGAACCCGGTGCCTGTAACTTAGCCGATGAGGCCGACTCCTACCCAGTTCAGCTACAGCCGCGAGTACCACCAATCTTGGCTCCGCCCCACCTCCAGGACCCAAGCTCGGTTGGCAACCACCTTGACCAAGTGTTGGCGAACCCCATGGAGACGGAACCTGAGGAGTATTTCTCAGATCCGATGGAGGTAGAACTAGAGTAGTATTTCTCGGATCCGTCTGATGAATTCTTGCCGATGCCACAGAAGGAGGTCAATCCCAATGATCTCAACCATTCTGACTCATATTCTTCGGACCAGGTATTACATGGTACTATGCTTGATGCTCATGTTCAGGCAAACGAGGAGGAATTAGAGGCAGAGGTCGCATACCGAAGTGCTTTGGATGACCCTGAGCAGGCACATTTGTTCAGTGATTCGGACCTAGAACAATCTGTTGAGCCTGAACTAAGGAGGAGTACAAGGATCAGCAATAGGGGAACTACCAAGCATTATGGTATAGACAATAGAGAAAAGAACAAGAAAGCTGCTAGAGGTGCAATTGTAGCAAGGCTAACCAATAAACAGGACGTATCACGCCAAGCTGAAATCCTCTGTGCTCTTAGTGAGGATGCTCTTGATGCAAATCAACTGCAGCAGGGCATAGTAGATGAGATTGATGCTCATTGTGGTGTCAAAGGAAACATGGCGCAATTTCCTCCAAACCAGTTAGACCCAATAGAGGAACAAGCGGGTGCCTCGATTCCTATCAACCTGGTGGTTCAAATTGAAGATGAAGGAGAGTCTGTGCTAGGCACATTGGAATTCGACAGTAATGAGGAAGATCTCTCTGATGAGGAGGATCTAGTTGATTCGGCTATGTAAGTCGTTTTAGTTAGGGGTAGTCAATCTTGGTAGTTGGTTACTTTTGGTTTTTTTTTTTTGTAACTCTACTCAAGAGCCTTTTGTGTAACCCCCACTTTTATTATGATGAATGAATTTAAATTTCCTATTTTTGTGTTTAATTGGAATGTACGAGGCTTGGGAGACTTATCTAAATGCACGGTTATTAAAGACCTCCTTTCTGACAATAATCCGGATTTAATTTGCTTCCAAGAAACAAAATGGAGCAATTTGCTTCCAAGAAACAAAAGATTGCAACAAACGTATATTCCTTAACAAATTACGAGCTATTAGAACACTCAATAATCTTCCGTGGATAATTCTGGGTGACTTCAACTTGCTCCGCTTGGCTAGCGATACAACTGGGGGAAGCACGAATCTGGGGGCCATGTTAGATTTCAACAGCTTCATCAATCACACATGCATAACAGAGATCCCGCTTCAGGGCCGAAATTACACTTGGTCAAGCAGGAGACCTGTTCCAACCTTCTCTAAGCTCGATCGAGTCCTCATCTCAACGCACTGGAATGCCATGGGCGCATCTTTTCATCTCCAAGACCTTCCAGCAATTGTCTCAGATCACGCACCCTTATTCTTGACGCTTAAGGCTCACACGAACCTGCCTAAAAGACTATTCAAATTTGAAACTTACTGGCTCAAATACCAGCATATCAAACCAGTGGTGGCTCAAGCATGGGGTTCGATATCTATTATCAACCCGACACGAAGGATACAACAGAAAATCACTGCGGTTCAGAAGGAATTACGGGTATGGGCCTAACAGAAGTTTAGTAATAGAGATACATAACTGGCCCGATCCAAGTGGGTTCTACACCAGCTTGACAGAGTAGACAAGAAGCAGCAGCTGAACTCATTTGAGTTTGGTCTGCATGTTAGATTGCGACAACATATTTTTCAGCTTACAACGGATAAGGAGGAAAGATGGCGACAACGATCAGGATGCACCTGGCTTCAACTGGGAGATAAAACACCAAGTTTTCCAGGCCGTTGCTAACGGGAGGAAGAACAATAACTCGATCATCTCAGTTTCCTTGGATTCTGATGGAACTAGCACGCTACCCCAACTGACGATATCCTGTGCAGACCGGCCATACCTCCTTCTCAACCACTTCAAAGGCATCTTAGGGTGCCCACCCCCCACGCTGGACAATACGATATGAGGGGAAAAATCAGCCCCGCATTAGCAGAGGATCTTAGATGTCTACATGACCCCATTACAGTGAAATCCTATCAGCATTGAATGACATGCCATGAGGAAAGGCTAGTGGTCCAGATGGCCTACTAATGGAATTCTACCTCTTCTTCTAGGACACGGTCAAGACATATATCATTGATCTGGTGGGGGCCTTCCACCGTAACCAGACCTCATTGCGATGCATTAATAAGACGTCAATCACCTTGCTTCTTAAATAGAAGAACCCGGTCTAAATCTTTGATTACAGGCTAATCATCGTGATCAACACCATCGCAAAGCTACTACCTAAGATCTTTGCCAACAGGCTCCAACCGCTACTCACTAAACTCATCACCCCAAGTCAAACGGCTTTTGTCAAAGGAAGATCTCTTATGGAATCATTCCTCTCCGCCAGAGAATTCCTAGGGTTTCTGATAAAAAGGAGAATCCCTTCGGTTATCTTCAAGTTGACTTTGAAAAAGCCTTTCACACGGTAAACTGGTGTTTTCTGGTTAATCTTCTAATTGAAAGGGGATTTCCACTTGCCTGGATCGCTTTGGTCCTGAATATTCTTCACTCATCCTCCTCTTCAATAAAGGTTAATGGCTCACACACCCTTTCCTTCCCACACAAGCGAGGTCTTCAACAAGGGGACCCCCTCTCCCCAATGCTGTTCATTCCAGTAGCGGATGCCCTAAGCAGATTTCTAAAGAATGTTGAGAACCTTATGCCACCGCATGCGGTCCTTCCATCGGAAATTATCCAATATGCAAATGACACTCTTATCATTAGTGAGGCAAACCCGACGACATTGAGAATAATTTCTCGGGTCATCCTTTGTCCCGATCGCGATCCCTCCCGACCTTATCCCACCAATACAACTGATCTTACCGGCCACAAAATCTGAGCTACCGATCAGATATCTGGGATTACCATTGATGGCCAGGAAACCAAGGAAGATGGACTTTCAGCCTATGTTGGAGGCGGTTCAAGGCCGACCGGAGAGTTGGACATCAAACTTCTTATCATATGGAGGTAGAATAACCTTAGTCAAAGCGGTGCTTTCAGCCATGCCACTGTATTACATGCAGGCTTTGAGGGTCCCCAAAGGGGTGATCAAACACATTGATAAGATGCGGCGGAATTTTTTATGGAAATGCAACGATCCGTGTAAAAGCATTAATTGTCTCGTCAATTGGGAAAATGTGTGCGCATTGAAAAAAAATGGGGGCATAGGTATAATAAATCTGAATTGCCAGAATGAGGCTTTGCTCACAAAATGGATTTGGCAGTTAGAAACAAGACCTGAGAGTCGATGGGCGGACACACTCAATAGGCTGCATGGAGTATCCAATGCATCCCACATTCAAGCATACGCCATCGACTCCTCTTTTCTTCAGATTTTATCTACCCTTATTCCTTTTTACTCTTGCTCAACTCGGGTAGATTATGAACTCTAGTAGAACTGGGAACCATCTGGATTTTTCACTTGCGTATTCGCATCCCGAGTATTGCATCAAAGAGGGGTCATTTCTAGGAATCACAGACCGCTATGGAAACTGAAAGTCCCAATGAAGGTCAGGATCTTCGTTTGGCTAATGTTAGCAAATAAGATTCTTACACAATCGGTACTTTGGTTTCGAGGATGCACAATTCAGCCGGGGTGTCATCTCTGCAGTTCATGAATAATGGAAACAAGAGATCATATCATGTGGCGGTGTCAGTACGCAACTAGGTTCTGGACAGGCCTCTTCGTGCACTACAACATGAATGTACAAAGTGGAGGTTCAATCGTGGACAGATGGGATCTAAACTGTCCCCAAGGATTCGAAAAGGACGAGGCCGCTAAGAAACATAGTTTGGGCAGCGGGAGTATGGGCGCTTTGGCGAGAAAGGTACATGCATTTTTTTTTTATACCGTTTGATGTAAGGTCCAATTTTGGTTTACCGCTATAGAGAACAAAATGCTAATGGTATTCATCTTGGCCACGGGTGCAAATGTTTGTTGATAATCTATACCATACGTTTGAGTGTAACCCTTTGCAACTAATCGTGCTTTATACCGTTCAATAGTACCATCACTATTAAACTTAATCTTATAGACCCATTTGCATCCTACGGGTTTCTTTCCCTCGGGTAGTTGTACAACTACCTATGTTTCATTTTTTTTTCAAATGCTTTGAGTTCTTCTTCCATTGCTTTACACCATATTGGTTGATTTTTGGCTTCCTCATAATTATTTGGTTCCTTTTCTTTGGAAATTGAGGTCAAGTAATTTTGATATTGGGGTGTAACATTTTCATAAGACAAAATTTTTTGGAAAAGATATTTTCCCTCATATGTTACAAAATCCCGTAATCTAGTTGTAGGTTGAGGTGTTCGATTAGACCTTCTCAATGATGGTATTTCGGGTGCACTATCTTCTTCCCCCTCACTTTGAGAAGTTTCTTCCTCTTCATTCTCATTGTTTATTTCATTTTCGGTTTCTATGACCGAATTTCTTTCTTCGGTGTTGTAAAAAAATGGAAATATAAATTCATTTGGTTTCTCTTGGTCATTAATCTCCTTTTCTAGTGACTTGTAAAATGGCTCATTTTCTTGGAATGACACATCTCTTGAAATAAAATGTTTTTTGTTAACCGGATCATAACATTTATACCACTTTTTTTGAGATGAATAACCCAAAAAAATAGCTTTGATTGATGTGTAATATAACTTGTGTTGTTTATTTTTATGCACATAGCATGTACATCCAAATACCCTCAAATGATCGATGTTGAGTTTTCTTGGTAAAGAATTTCTAGTGGGCTCTTAAAATCTAAGTTGGCACTTGGCAATCTATTAATTAAATAGGTTGCGGTGAGAACGGCATCCGACCAAAAAATTATTGGAACATTGTTTTGAAACAAGAGTACTCTAGTCATTTCAAGTAAGTGCCGATTTTTCCTTTCCGACACACCATTTTGTTGGGGTGTAAACACAAGTTGTTTGATGCAAAATTCCATTTTGTTTCAAAAAAATTGAAAATTTTTGATTTACGAATTCCGTTTCATTATCACTTCTGAAGATTTTAATTTTTGGGTCATATTGATTTTTTACAATATTATAAAATTCTTCAAATTTAAAAAATACTTCACTTTTATTTTTTAACAAGTGTACCATGTAGTTCTTGAAAAATCATCTATAAATATGACAAAATATTTATAGCCATTGTATGATTCAATTGGGGCGGGACCCCAAACATCCGAATGTATCAACTCAAAAGGTTTTTTGCTTTTACAATTTGAAAAACTAAATGGTAATCTTGTATGCTTTCCTAATTTGCAAATTTCACAACTACTACAATCTAGCTGTTTGAAATCAAAAATACATTTCAAAATCTTATCGGTATGATGCCCAACTCTCTTATGCCAAAGAATGCCTAATTCTTCTTCTTTTCTAATAGTGAAGTTGCATTTTTCTTCACTCAAAAAATAAAGTCCATTTTCTAAAAATCCTTCACCAATGACACTCTTCGTTATCCGTTCCTGAAAAATCACATTTTTGTATGTAAATGTAATTTCACAATTTAATTCTCGTGTGAGTTTACTAATAGATAACAAGTTAGATGTACAATTTTCTACATGCAAAACATTAGTTATAATTTTTGAAAGGAGACTAATTGAACCATTTCCTAAAATTTCCATTTTTTCACCATTTGCAACAAATACAAATTGTTTGGTCTCAAATTTTTCGTAATTGTTAAGCAAATTTTTATTTCCGATCATGTGATTAGTAGAACCCGAATCAAGTATCCATTTTGTATTTAAAGAATTTTGAGCAAGATTTGTAATAATACCAGAGATCTTCTAATTTTTTTCTTGAAACATCACAGGCAGCTGCGTATAGAGCTGCCTCATTTGATCCAGAGAGGGTTCGGCCTCTAATTTTCTCTCAACCAAAGGGAGTGCACGGCCGAAAGAGGTGGGCGAGCCCAAACCACACCGGGAGTCTTGAAAACTGATGAAGTTACCGCCTTGAGAGCCCAAATGGAAGCCTTGCAACATCAAATGGCACAAATGCAAAACGCCAAATCCGTGACGAAAAAGGCTTCATGCGGTATTTGTGGGGAGGCGACTCATATCACCGCCTATTGCAAAGTCCTTTTAGAAGGAGAGGAAGTCGAGCAAGTAAACTCCATGTTTTACAATCAAGATGATAAGAGGAATGACCCGATCTACAATAAAGTTAGGCCAAATGATAATTTCAATTCAAATGCATACAACCCTAACTCAAGGTGGAACCATCCGAATTTTAAATGGAAGACCGAAAATGACAACTCCAATCAATACCAAGATAATTCCAATCAATACCAAAACCGGTCAAACCAAAACTCGTACCAAGGACCTTCTCAAAACAACAAACTAGAAAAAATGATAGAGGGCCTTGTGATATCTCAAAACGAGTTCATAAACCAACAAAGAAACACCAATACCAATTTTTTAGATTCCTTGAGGAATTAATAGGTTTGAGTTTTTAGAAACTAAAACAAAGATGCTAGAGACACAAATAGCACAACAAGCATCTTCATCCTCTCGTCAACAAAGCACACTTCCGGGTAAACCCGACATCAATCCACGAGAGTATGCAAATGCTGTGACTTTGAGGAGTGTCAAGGAATATAATGAACCAATCCAACCACAAGAACTCACTCAATCCACACAATCTGAACTGATTTCAGCCGCACCAATTGATCCACCAATTGCAACAACTCCGGAAGAACCTCACAAAACGGGTAATTCTAACTCAACAAAGGTACAAAAATCTGAAACTCCAAAGTATGTTCCTCCTCTTAGGTTCCTACCTTTTCCACAAAGGTTGGTAAAGAGCAAACTAGACCAACAATATGCCGAATTCATTGAACAATTGAAAAAACTGAACATTACCATACCTTTCACCGAGGCAATTGCACAAATGCCAACCTATGTCAAGTTTCTCAAATAAATGTTGTCAAACAAAAAGAAACTTGAAGAGGTCGGAACCATCTCCCTAAATGCGCAATGTAGTGCACTTTTCTTGACCAAACTACCTCCCAAACTTAAGGACCCCGGTAGTTTTACTATTCCATGCAAAATTGGGGAGACCGAATTCAATAGTTGTTTGTGTGATTTAGGTGCTAGCGTATGTTTAATGCCAAAAGCGGTTTATGAAAGGCTATGTCTAGGAGAATTGAAACCAACACAAATGTCACTCCAATTAGCGGATAGATCCGTTAGATACGCGGTAGGAATTATGGAGGATGCGATTGTCAAAATTGGTAAGTTTTTTATACCGCTAGATTTTGTTGTGTGGAGATGGAAGAGGATACACAAACTCCCCTTCTATTGGGACGTGATTTCCTAACCACAGCAGGTGCAATCATAGATGTGCGTGATGGAAAGATTTCTTTCCGAGTAGATGATGAAAATGTTGAATTTAATTTTTTAAATCTCTCCAATTTCCATCTAATGATAATGATTCGATATGCAGGGTAGATGTTTTAGACTCTACAATTAATGATCATTTAGATAGGATGATGGAAGGAGAACAACTAGATGGAATTCTGGAAGAAATTGATGAAGAATCAGCCCAAATCGAAGGTACTTTGACCAATTCCACGTCACCGAAGGTCGAACTCAAACCATTGCCAACAACCCTCAAGTACGAATCTCTTGGCTCAAATGAGACACATCCCACCATAATTAATGCCACATTGAACCAAGAAGAGAAGACAAGGCATTGGCACGGCAAACACATTGGAAGAAGTTTTCAAGAAGGATCATATCAAGTATCACGAGTTTTCAACCATGGTGCCTTCGAAATCTGGAGCGAAAGAACGGGTTCATTCAAAGTCAATGGACAGCGGCTCAAACATTTCATTCAAGATGAACCGATCATCGAAAAGGAGGCAATTGCCCTCGATGATCCACCACCTTTAAACTGAGCCTCAACATGTCGAGCTCCCAACGTTAAACCGAGCAATATCTTGTGAGTTTCTATTTTTCTCTTTAATTTCCTCTTCTAGTATGAATTAACACATTGAGGACAATGTTTTGTTTAAGCTGGAGGGAGGTTAAATGAAAAACTGAAATTCACAATTGTATCTTGCATTTAGTTTAGGCATGTTTAAATTTTTTGTTTAAAACTAGGGTTTTACCTAACCTTAAATAGGGTCCAGTCCGACTTGTTAGGATGTTTACATAGTTTTGTGTCATGCATTTTGTTGATAAATTTAAGTGATTGGCCAAATTAGGAGTGTTCATGCACAATTTTTTCGAATTTTTGGTAAATCCTTGGAATAATTTGAAATGACCACATAATTTGGCGAAAAACTTTGTGGAAATAAAGTTGTATGAAATTAGGACATTTGGAATTTAAATTGATTAGAGAAGCTATTTAGATTTGAGAATTTTAAATTTGGAAAAATTGGGATATCCATAAGTATGAAGATACTTAGGGATGTGTGTATTCATGGTATATGCATATATGTTGAGAAATTGGTTAAAATTGAAATTTTGGAAAATAAAATGTGACTCCAATGACCTATGATACGGCTTCATGACGTACTTATGGTTATGAGTCCTTAGCACTCTTGCTCCACTAGTCTCCCGATAAACAAAGTCCATAAATTCTAGGCCTTTAAGGAAATAAAAGTTAGAGTAATCGAATTGTGGGTTGAGTCATAATTATCCGAGGGTTAAAACTTGAAAATTGGGAAATTTGCATGAGGATTTTTAATATTTGGCAAGATCATACAAATTTTTCACTTGAGAAATATACTTGATATAAGGTGTATCAAAGAGACCGAATATTAGTCAAGTTAGGTTTTGCTTGGGGATAAGCAAAGTTCAAGCTTTGGAATATGATAGGTTTAATTTATATATATGTTCGGTCTAGTTTTTATCACACAATAGCACCAAATATCATATATTTTAGTATAATATAGGATTAAATACCCCTAGAATCAAGTTACTGCATTTGTCTGTGTGAAATTCGCAGGAAAACAAGAAACAGAAGCAAAGTGCGGACGCACTGGCCAGAGTGCGGCTGCACACGTCACTTGGAGGAAAATGCAAGCTCCAGAAGAAATATCCGAAAGGAATGCGGACGCACCAGAAGTTGGTGCGGACGCAGTTTCTACTTAGCCAAATTTTCCGGAAGTAATCCAGCAGCAGAGAAAGTAAATGCGGACGCACTTGACCCGCATTGGACCCGCACTCCGGACTTAGCGAAATTCAGAATTCTGAGGGAAAGAAGAACAGAAAAATCCGAGAGGATTGCGGGCGCACTGGGAAGCTGTGCGGACGCACTCAGCACTCAGAGAGCAAACCAAAGCCCGTGCGGACGCAGTGCGGACACACTTGGGCCGCATTCAGCCTGAAAATTGCTATTTCGGAGGATTTTCTATTTTCGGCACTTCAGACCATGACCCAAAGGTGGGGAATAGAAATTGGAAACCTGGGGAACACGTTGGGACAGATTTAGAATGATTCGCCACGCCCATATGCTCCAGATCTATTATAAAATGAAGGGAATTTCTTCTCCATCATCATCACCATTCTAAGAGAGAAATTCACGAGAAAGAGCATCAACCACAGGAGCAAATCAAGAAGAAAGAAGACGAATTCTCACACCAGGCCTCTAACGCCCCAGCTCTCTCTGCCATTATATTTTGGCCCCCTAATAGCGTCCGACAACCAAAACCCAAAACCTAATCTCACCGAAACCCAAACCCAAAACCCGATTTGCCCAAACCCAAAACCTGCACCTACTCCCAATCACAATCCGAACCCTGTTCTTGGTGAATCCGATAATCCTATCCGTATCTCGCCATCTGAGTCCCTGGAGAAGACAGCTAATTCCCTAATCGAACCTGGTGCCTGCAACTTAGCCCATGAGGCCGACTCCTACGCAGTTCAGCTACAGCCGCTGGTACCCCATGGAGACAGAACCTGAGGAGTATTTCTCAGATCCGATGGAGGTAGAATAAGAGGAGTATTTCTCGGATCCGTCTGATGAATTCTTGTCCATGCCGCAGAAGGAGGTCAATCCCAATGATCTCAACCATTCTGACTCAGATTCTTCGGACCAGGTATTACATGGTACTTTGCTTGATGCTCATGTTTAGGCAATCGAGGAGGAATTAGAGGCAGAGACCGCATACCAAAGCACTTTGGCTGACCCGGAGCAGGCACATTTGTTCAATGATTCAGACCTAGAACAATCTGTAGAGCCTAAACTAAGGAGGAGTGCAAGGCTCAGCAAGAGGGGCTCTACCAAGCATTATGGTATAGACAATAGAAGGAAGAACAAGAAAGCTGCTAGAGGTGCGATTGCAGCAAGGCTAACCAAGAAACATGACGTATCACGCCAAGCTGAAATCCTCCGTGCTCTTAGTGAGGATGCTCTTGAGGCAAATCCACTGCAGCAGGGCATAGTAGATGAGATTGATGCTCATTGTGGTGTCGAAAGAACCATGGCGCAATTTCCCCACGTCCATATGCTCCATATCTATTATAAAAGGAAGGGAATTTCTTCTCCATCATCATCACCATTCTAAGAGAGAAATTCACGAGAAAGAACATCAACCACAGGAGCAAATTGTAGGGTTTCAGGTAGGTTAATAGTGCAACAATTCTATCAATTCAAGATTTGTTCACTACCCGAAAACCAGAATCCATGCATAAAACTAATTCCAAGATTAATAAAGAATTTACCACTAGACGCGCAGTGCAGCGGAAACGTTGAGTCTAGTCTAGCAGTAGCCTTCTTCTCCTTTCTCTCTTGTGTCAGATTCACGCAACAGCCCAGCAGTCACGCTTCTATCAGTATCCACACGAACAGGTTGACAAACTTCTGAAATTCGGTATGCTAGTACCGAATTAACAGCCCCGTCTTTTTCTCTCTTATTCTCTCTCTCGTTTTCTGAATAGAGGAATGAACATAATATCTGGAATACTCAAAAACCGAACTGCTGTCTATATTTATAACAGATCGCACCAGTTCGTTGAGCCTATTCACTTGCACCATTTCGCTGGAGCCTCTACAGAAAATCTGATCTGATCAGATCAGATCAGATGAGATTAACAGAAATTCGGGCCTAGCCCATTAAGACCTGATCCATATTAATTACTAATATGGCCCATAATATTCTGGCCTATTAGTACATTTCTAACAGTCTCCCACTTGTACTAAAGCCAAATATTTTGAACTTGTTTTCAACCTTGTTCTTGTGTGTGACCCAATAGGTTCATATAATGTTGGCAGTGAGCTGAAAATCCTTTTTCAGTTCACAAATCATAAGCGGTCCCTAGCAGGGCATTATGACTACCCAAATTACATGAATGTCAATATCCGACAATTACCTCACAATTATTTATGTTAATCCCTTTATCACTTGACATCTTGATTGTACTTAAAGCATGATATGTGTCAACTTTGTGTAGTACAATCTTTGATTTCTCATACCAAAGTTAGATTGACTTTCATATGGTTGACTATCAACCATATAGCATGGCCATGCAATTTTTCAATCTATCTTTCTAGAGGGGCCCAAAGATATCATGCTCTCATTATATGAGAGGGATAAATTCCATCTTGACCATTCATATTTCTCCACATGATTCATAGTATACCCAATTACAATCTTTATAGTTACCTGGTTAGGGCTAACGTTTGATAGAATCAAAGTATATAATTCTCATTGAATTAATCAATGATGATCTCAGGTCAAAGGATTCAACAAAAATTATTGTATAAAATAAACTGATGACACATACTAATCCATACAGTATTTTATAACGGGTCTGTCCAATACCATGTTTATCAAAACATGTATCCATGTGATTGCATTGGATATCCCATATCGATGATCCGTAAAACATGATCATCAACAATCAATCCACATACTAGTCCATATAATTATTAGTGTTCTGACTACTAATAAAAGACTAGGGACTATTTAGAATAATATTGCATCCTATTATAAAGTTTTACGATACAATTCATCGAATTGATGATAAATAATAAGCAATAATTTATTCAAGGAACATTACAACATATTATTCATAAAACATAAACATACAAACAAACATCTAAATAATCAACCTATGTAGCAATTACTAGAGCCAATCACTCATGTATCTAATACCTATAGCTCTAGTATGTATATCATGCTTAACTTGCGGAAGATTCTTAGTCAACGGATCTGCTACATTTGCATCCGTTCCTATCTTGCATATTTTCACATCACCTCTATTCACAATCTCTCGAATAAGGTGAAAACGTCGAAGTATGTGTTTGGACTTTTGGTGTGACCTTGGCTCCTTAGCCTGTGCGATTGCTCCATTATTGTCACAATAGAGATCCACTGGATTTTCAATACTTTTAATCACACCAAGTTCAGCAATGAACTTCCTCATCCAAACAGCTTCTTTTGCTGCTTCCGAAGCAGCAATATATTCAGCTTCTGTGGTAGAATCGGCAACTGTCTCCTGCTTGGAACTCTTCCAGCTAACAGCTCCTCCATTAAGGCAAAATACAAATCCAGATTGCGATCTAAAATCATCTTTGTCGGTTTGGAAGCTTGCATCCGTGTAACCATTTACAACAAGCTCTTCCTCACCTCCATAAACAAGAAACACATCCTTAGTCTTTCTCAAGTACTTAAGGATATTCTTTACTGCTATCCAGTGACTCTCACCTGGATCTGATTGGTATCTACTAGTGGCACTTAGAGCATACGAAACATCGGGACGTGTACAAATCATAGCATACATGATAGATCCAATTGCCGAGGCATATGGAATCTTACTCATGCGGTCTCGCTCAACTTGTGTCGAAGGACACTGATTTTTGCAAAGACTTATGCCACTTGACATAGGTAAGGAACCTCTCTTTGAATCCTGCATGTTGAATCTTTTCAACACCTTGTCAATGTACGTATTTTGGCTCAATCCAATTAGCCTTTTTGATCTATTCCTGTAGATCCTTATTCCCAATATGTAAGTCGCTTCACCTAAATCTTTCATTGAAAAACTATTTTTCAGCGAAGTTTTAACTGATTCAAGTAACCGAATGTCATTTCCAATCAACAGAATGTCATCCACATATAAAACAAGAAAAACAAGTGCGCTCCCACTAGTCTTTTTGTAAACACAAGGTTCTTCTTCGTTCTTGATGAATCCAAATTCCTTGACCACTTCATCAAAACGAATATTCCAACTCTGAGATGCTTGCTTCAATCCATAAATAGATTTTCGAAGTTTGCATACCTTCCTAGCATTCTTTGGATCGACAAAACCTTCGGGTTGTGTCATGTACACATCCTCGTTTAAGTTTCCGTTAAGGAAAGCGGTTTTGACATCCATTTGCAAAATTTCATAATCATAGTATGCGGCAATTGCTAAGATTATCCGAATTGTCTTAAGCATCGCAACTGGTGAAAAAGTTTCATCATAGTCAATACCATGAATTTGCTTGAAACCCTTTGCCACCAAGCGTGCTTTGTGAATGTGAACATTCCCATCCATGTCAATTTTATTCTTAAAGACCCATTTACACTCAATGGTTCTTACGCCATTAGGTAAATTAACCAAGCTCCAAACTTGATTGTCTTCCATGGATTGCATTTCGGATTTCATGGCTTCAAGCCACTTATCAGAGTCCGGGCTCACCATCGCTTCATGAAACGTCGTAGGCTCATTGTTGTCCAACAACAATATGTCGCGTTGTTCTGACATGAGCAACAAATACCTCTGAGGAATACAACGTTCCCTATCAGACCTTCGAAGCGGTAGTGTCTCTTGTATAGGTTCCACAATATCTTGTGGTTCCTGTTGAGTTATAGGAGTATTCTCTTGTATATCTCGAATTTCTTCGAGATGCACATTACTCCCACTAACTCTTTTGGAGAGGAACTCTTTCTCCAAAAAGACACCACTTCGAGCAACAAATACTTTGTTCTCAGCCCTATTATAAAAATAGAATCCCTTGGTTTGCTTTGGATATCCAACAAAGAAACATTTATCTGACTTAGGTGTGAGCTTATCAGATATCAATCGTTTTACATAAGCCTCACAACCCCAAATCTTAAGAAAAGACATACTAGGACGTTTCCCAGTCCATATCTCAAATGGTGTCTTTTCAACTGCCTTTGATGGAACCCTATTTAGTGTGAAAGCTGCCGTCTCTAGAGCATATCCCCAAAATGATAATGGAAGATCAACTTGACTCATCATTGAACGAACCATGTCCAACAAAGTTCGATTCCTCCGTTCAGACACACCATTCCATTGTGGTGTTCCCGGAGGAGTAAGTTGTGAAACAATTCCAAATTGCTTTAAATGATCACCAAATTCCTGACTCAAATATTCGCCTCCTCGATCTGATCGAAGAGCTTTAATTGTCTTGCCAAGTTGATTCTGTACTTCATTCTGAAATTCCTTGAATTTCTCAAATGCTTCTGATTTATGTCTCATTAAATAGACATAACCAAATCTACTAAAATCATCGGTAAATGTGATGAAGTACTGAAAACCACCTCTTGCGACTGAACTAAACGGTCCACATACATCAGAATGTATAAGTACCAATAGGTCATTCGCCCTTTCATTTATTCCAGTGAAAGGTGCTTTAGTCATTTTTCCCAACAAACAAGCTTCGCATGTTTCAAGTGATTCCAAATCAAATGAATCTAGAAGTCCATCCTTATGAAGCTTCTTTATGCGTTTCTCACTTATGTGTCGTAAACGACAATGCCATAAAAGAGTGGGATTCAAATCATTTGACTTGAGTCTTTTGGTTTGTATGTTATAAACAGGAACATCAAGATCTAGAATATAAAGTCCATTATGTAATGAAGCTTTGCCATAATACATATCATTCAAATAAAAGCAACAACCATTGTTCTTAAATTTAAATTCAAATCCAAACATATCTAAACACGAAATAGAGATAATGTTTCTACTTATGGCAGGTACATAATAACAATTATTTAATTCTAAGATCATCCCGGAAGGTAAAGCTAATGATACAGTGCCTATGGCCAAAGCAGCAACCCGTGCTCCATTGCCGACACGTAGCTGTACCTCTCCTTTGTTCAACATTCTACTCTTTGCGAGCACCTGCATATTTGAACAAATATGAGCTCCTGAACCGGTATCTAATACCCATGAATCAGTTTGATAAGTAGAAATGTTAATTTCTATAACAAATATACCTGAAGCGGAAGTCCCGCTTCCCTTCTTTTGATCTTCTTTGAACTTCTTGCAGTCTCTCTTCCAATGACCTATCTCATTGCAATAGAAACATTGCGACTCGGCGGCACTGGCAACAGACTTTCCTTTGTTCGAGTTCCCAACTTGAACTTTGCCTTTGCCTTTTCCTTTTCCTTTGCCTTTGGCCTTTCCTTTGCCTTTCTTTTTGAAGTTCATTTCCTTCTTAACCAACAAGACATCATTAGGTTTCCTCAAGTTTTGCTCAGCTGTCTTTAGCATCCCATGCATTTCTGTCATTGACTTCTCCAGCCCATTCATGTTAAAATTCAGAATGAATTGATGGTAACTTGGAGGTAAGGACTGGAGAATAATGTCAGCAGACAACTCTTTACTGAGGGGATAGCCCAATCGGTTCAGATTCTCAATATACCCCATCATCTTGAGTACATGAGGACTAACCGGGCTTCCTTCTGCCAATTTGCATTGATACAATGCCTTTGATGTCTCATATCTCTCAGTGCGAGCTTGAACTTGAAAAAGTTCACGAAGCTGCACAATTATGTCATAAGCACTTAATTTCTCAAGCTGCTTTTGAAGCTCAGAATTCATTATCGTGAGCATGAGACAAGTGACATCAAGATCATCATTCACATGCTTATCATATTTCTGTTGATCCTCAGCAGAAATTTCACCTTTGTCATTAGCTTTTGGTTTTTCAGGAAGGGGTTTCTCTAGAACGTATTCCTTTTTCTCTTGTTTGAGGATAATGCGTAAGTTTCTATACCAGTCCAAAAAGTTTGGACCAGTGAGTTTTGCACTTTCTTTTTCAATAGCAGATCGCAACGTAAAAGTAGATGTATTTGCCATTATCTACAACAAAACAAATATGCAGAAATTTAGACTTAAAGTTTATGTTTTTAGAAAAACCTTTAAATAAAAGTTGACTCCCACTATGTGTTTTAAAAACCAATGTCCCCTATAAAACCACATAGCGGCTCAAGATCCATATTTCACTAAATCCAAGTGAGCTTTGGCATCACTGCTTGAATTCAGTTATTTAGGTAAGCATACTAATGCTAATTATATCTAATATAACTCTTGATTTGTTCGAGGTACATCCCATGTTCCGACTCCTCAAACCTATGCCTCAAGGCCCAAAGACGTTTTGATAGCCTAGTTAATTGAAACCAATTCTCTAAATATAAGTGTCCAACACTCATATCCTATCTCATTAAGATAACTAACGATACCTTGCTTTGGCAAGCCCATCAATTAGCGATCGAAACCTTGATAGTTTAGAGATTTTGGAAAGGCATGAAAACTTAATTTTTCTGTAAGGGACTTTGTTGTTTATTTTAAAAAACATGCAAATAAACAATTAAATGAAATAACATGAGCCCAATGTATAAGTGGAATAGTATGATCCATGGCATGATATTCTTCATTGTAAGATTCCACTTGACAATAGCCACCATCCATCCTTCATGTAATCTTCTTTATACTAACCATATAACTATTCTAGTAGCAATAAAGAAAATACAATCATGTCCTAAGAATAACGGCTCACAGACCGCATAAATGATACACAATAAGTGACATGCAAGTCACTTTTTAATTATAAATTAAATTAATTCACGGGGCACCATAGGCCGCAATTACACACATCATTCATGCATTCATTACAACATATCACACAAGGCAACGGGATCATACTATTCACATATTCCATAACTGCAAAACAAAGTTAGATAGAATCCAATTCTAAATATGGGCTCATGTATAAGACGATACGAAAGGGGTTACTTGCCCTTTTTCAGTAATACTATAATACGTGAAACAATTCTTTTTCAGATTTCATAAAATAATCATATAACAGAACCAATCTAATTGATTCAGTTTCCATAAAACAGTATTTTCGGTTTAAATCTAATTAACCAAAAAAAAATTCGAACCAATCCAATTGATTCAATTATGTCAGAACAATCCAATTGATATGATTATTTATTAATTCCATAACCCACAGAAAAACTGCCATATTAATTCGTATAATTTAATCAATCCAATTGATTCAATTCAGACGTTAATCTAATTAACAATCAATAATCCAGAATTAATTCTACACAAGTGGCTCTGATACCACTGTAGGGTTTCAGGTAGGTTAATAGTGCAACAAATCTATCAATTCAAGATTTGTTCACTACCCGAAAACCAGAATCCATGCATAAAACTAATTCCAAGATTAATAAAGAATTTACCACTAGACGCGCAGTGCAGCGGAAACGTTGAGTCTAGTCTAGCAGTAGCCTTCTTCTCCTTTCTCTCTTGTGTCAGATTCACGCAACAGCCCAGCAGTCACGCTTCTATCAGTATCCACACGAACAGGTTGACAAACTTCTGAAATTCGGTATGCTAGTACCGAATTAACAGCCCCGTCTTTTTCTCTCTTATTCTCTCTCTCGTTTTCTGAATAGAGGAATGAACATAATATCTGGAATACTCAAAAACCGAACTGCTGTCTATATTTATAACAGATCGCACCAGTTCGTTGAGCCTATTCACTTGCACCATTTCGCTGGAGCCTCTACAGAAAATCTGATCTGATCAGATCAGATCAGATGAGATTAACAGAAATTCGGGCCTAGCCCATTAAGACCTGATCCATATTAATTACTAATATGGCCCATAATATTCTGGCCTATTAGTACATTTCTAACACAAATCAAGAAGAAAGAAGGCGAATTCTCACAGCAAACGCAAGGAAGACTAAGGTTTTTGAGTAGAGAAGGGTGTATTCTATTTCTCTAGTTAGTTTCTCTTTGTCTTGACTTATTTTGTACTTGAATTCATGATGAATACTTGCATCTCCATGAGAGGCTAGTTTGCTCTCTAGGGGTTTAGGTCATGTAGCATGAACTTGTTTAATTCTATTTTACTCGGAGTTTAGTTTTTATTATGATTGTTTGATTTGATGTTAATTTCTGTGATTTATTCTTTGTGATATTCCTTGATTTGTGCTTGAATTGTAGTTATCCCGCTTAGGTCTTTTAGACTCAAAGTAGATTAGGATCATATAGGATAGTATAAATTGTGAACGCAAATACCTTAGGATTTGGATTAGAATGGACCAAATTTGATATCCAAACCGGAACTATAGGAATTAAGGTTAGGGTTTGGTGAAGGACTTAATCGTGAAGTCAAAACCTAATTAGGACACCTTATAACAAATATCGATATATAATTTGGAGCATGTGACTTAAATATCCCTCTAGGTTAGTGACAGCCCAAGAATAAAAAGAACATTAATCCATCCACCCAAAGTATTTGTATTAATATTTGTTCCAAAGGCTAATCAAATCTAGGTTAGAAACCTCGTCATAATCAAACATGAATTTAAACAAACCGAGTAGATAGAATTAGCAAGGGATTGTGGACCGAATATCCTAGACTTATCAAACATGATTTTCACCCGACTTTTATTTCTTTTTTACGAACTATTAATTTACTTTAATTTTCCTTCAAAAAATGAAATTACACAAAACCCCCGTTTTACTTTTATTGTTTAGTTCTAGAAGTAGTTTTCTTTATTGAAAATTGGTATTTCCCTATCTCCTTGCGGATCGACACCTAAATACTACAATCGATAGGTTGTGCGCTTGCAACTAACATATTCATTGGGTACAAAGGTTTATAAATATTAAAAGTTAAAAGAGTATAAAAACACCATACCTAAAATACTCAACAACGGTAACTCACCCATGAGGAGAATTTGCGATCTCACCCCCTCATAACTTGAATCGAGCTTGGCCAGGAAAGTGAAAATGTCATCTTGTTCTTCCCTCTTCTTGATTTCTTCGATGTCGGCTGTGAGGGGACGGTACACTTTAATCTCATCTTTCTTTTCTTGGATTTGGCTGAATAGCTCGGTTACGGATTGGTTTTGCTGTTGCAATTGATGGAGTTCTTGTTGAAGTTGATAGATAAGGGAGTAATTTTTCTTTTTACCGAACATCGTTTCGGCTTTGACCCACATCTCTCGAGGTGTGTCTAGATAGGTCATGAGATCAGAGATGTGAGGTTCCATGGTTGCCAGCAGCCAAGTTATGACAAGGTTGTCGCTTTTCCTCCATTATGTTATCACCTTTTTTTCTTCTTCTGTTGGTTCTGTTGGTTTGCTGGCTTTCGGCTTTGTTTTCTCTCCAGTGACATGTTCGAATTTGTCTCTGCCAATGCGGCCAAAGGTTACTTGCCGTGCCCAGAGATGGTAATTTTTGCCATTTAATAGCAGCCCCGTAAGTCTTTCGGTTTGTTGTGCCATTTCTGGATTTTTCAGATCTAACTGGAGAAAAGCTTGATTTTTTTGGTTTTGCTGGTATGTTGGTGTTGTCGGATTGTGTTCTTTGATAAGAACATATGCTGCCTTGAGCTTGATTGCTTTCTGTGAGGAAAATTGCTCTATTTGAGCTTGAGGTTTTTGATGATTTGTTGAACTGGTACAGTTCTTGTTATCTGTCCAGTGATTGGGTTGCCTATTTGGCGTTTGATTTGGAGAAAGATCAAGTCTGCTCTGATACCATGTTGAGTTTTACAAAGGGATTCCGGAAGTATTGATGAGATGAAAAAAGAACTATGTTGTATTCAATCTGAACTAAAATGATGTACAGTGTTGTTTATATAACAGAGAAAGAAAAAGACACGTTATAAATTCTAACGGTTTCCTAGTATTGTACTGTAGCCTACTGTAGCCTATAATTTCTAAAAAAGAAAAAAAGTTGAGTAACTTAATTTTCTAAGTTTAGTTGCTCCTTTTATTCCTATAATAGCATATGATAAATTTAATCTGATGCTATTATTTACTTAATCCTAATTATTTTCTACAATTTTAAATTAATTGAGGGGTTTTGTGCAAATTAACATAAAACAATTTAACCTTGTCCGTTTAAATTTTCTTATTTAGAAAATGTGCTTGATATTTTTCGGATTATTATATTAGTTGGTCAAAGTCATTTCTCTCTCTTTGGAAAATAAAAAAAAATAGTAATTTTATTGCCTCTTGTAACTAAAGCAAATTACTAATTCTTTTGAACATTTCCGTGTGGACACTTGTCCGCCACATATCTTATAATTTCATCAATATTACATTTCTGCCAGTCACCTAACTTCAATTGTTTCTCCATTATAATTCCAAAATTAATCCAATAAACCATTCAATTCTTCCTTGTTCAGTCCGCAAACCTCTTCTTAATCAAAATAATAATCTGAAATAGGAGGAGAACCAATGTAGAATCAGAGAAGGAGAAATAGGAGATAGGGAACAAGAGGTTGTGGCTAAACCCGATTAATTATCTCTAGTAGTCAATTAAATTGGTAGTGATTAAAACTGCTTGTTGTTAAAAAATATGGGTTGTTACTGCTGGTAAGTGTCTGTCAGGCCGAGTCATGTAAGAACTCACTTGGTTAGTTCTTTTTAGCTTTATTTATATGAAGCTTGTATAATGCTTGTCAACTTAAAAGTGTGTACAACAATATTCCCATTCGTATTTTAATGCAGAGGACGATGAGTTGATCCAGCCAGTTCGGCATAGCTTCTGATAACAAAAAGTGTGTTCTATTTGTAATGATTGTATTACATTATATAATTAGTGGATTATTTGAGTGTAATTTTTGTCTTAACTTAGTTTTTCTACAAATTATTTTTTTACCGATTTTTCCTACTTTTTTACTACAAAACAAGTTTCTCCTGAAAAAATCCTAGTTTCCGAGTCAACTCGGCCGATTCTGGCCGATTAATCCGATTCCAATTCTACGGTCAAGAACCCTATTCCGATTTCGATTCCGATTCCGATTCCGATTCCGATTCCGAGTTTCAAAACCATGGTTATATTTGTAAGTTTGTTTTTTTATAATCCTTTTGTATAAAACATAGTAGAAAGCAAATACACCGAAAAATGTCCCAAAATATTGTCTCTCTCTCGTTAGTTGTTGCTTTGCTAAAACCCTAGAGAAATCATAACAAAAATAGAATTTTTTATGAATCTTTTGCTCTGAACTTTTTATCTTGACTTCAGTTTCTACCCAGTACAGAATGACGACTGGGTTACATGTACCTGCAAAATTCGAGTTCCCATGAATAAGGGAAATGTGGCATGATGAGAGGATGATGATTTACTCTTTGTGCAAAATACCGAGATTACGTTGGTGGTTCTTTATCTTATTTTTTTTCTATCCTTTAGGGCACTTGTGTAAAAGAATTGGCTTGAATTTGTGAATTAGACTATCTTTTTCTATTTAAGGATGCTGAAGGAGCTTACAGACATGTATCAAGTGGGAACTGTCTAAATCTTTTGTAATCTCATTGAAATAATACGTACTGTTGCTATATTTAGAATCATGAAATTGTGTCAGGTACGTTGAATAATTTATGGTGTCTGACGTCACTGAAAAGAAATGAAAACTTCATATGTAAGCTAATGAAACAAAAAGTGTGTATTTACTTTCTCATTTGATACTTCATTTATTATTTAGCGGTTGTTATTGTTGTCAAATAATTATGGAACATATCTATAATTATTCTATAATTCCCTTCTTATTTTAAATTATACAGCTCTTAGAGCTATATAAAGAATTAACGTTCTCACATGTTATTTAAATTAAACCAAGACTTGAGCATACAAAATAGCCCCAAGACACACATATCTGATCTTGCCACAAAGCTCATTGCATTAGTATGACAACATCAGTTAGGTAAGACGCACAAATAAAACCACTGAAATTAAAATTTTAATTTATTTTTTCAGATTGAAACCCTTATATATATATACCTCACCTTCTCACATAAGGTCATAAGGTTGATTGTCTTTAATTAGTAGTTAAGAGTTGCAGTTTGTAAGAACATTACTCATTTCTAGATAATTCATGAACAAATGAAATCTTCAAAGCTAAGTGAATAAATTAATCAGATATGGGAGAAAACCAATAGAGTCAAGCAAGACTTTCAGAGAACATCACGGACAAAGAATAAAATTATATTCTTTTATTTAAAAACATAAAACAATAGAAGTTTCTTATCAATTATCAGAGATGGCACCTCCCGCAAAAGGTATCAAAAGTTTTGGTGTTATTTTCATTTTATTAAATAAGTTCACTTTATTAGTTACATATGTGAAATATAATCATGTGAAGAAACCAGAGGAGGAATTTCTCTTGTGTGTATTAAATACATTTTCAATTCACTTTTAATGGTGTAGCTCGTGGAATGATGTTATGTTTGTTAGATTGGCATCATATTTTACAAAATTTGTCAGTTTGTCAATCATGTTCCATAATTTCACCGATAAGAAAAAAAATATTACTGTTATATATTTTTTAGTTCTTTTCTGTGTTAATATTTTCATCAAAAATGGAATATTGTAACATACAATCTTTCAGAATTGCTAACCTTCTCCTCAAAAAAACTGCCACAGGTATGAAAGCTGATGCAAAGGCACAGGCCGAGGAAACTGCCAAGGCATTGAAATCAGGGCCCCCCACTGGAATAAAGAAGAATAAGATACACACTTCAGTCATCTTCCACCGGCCCCGCACTTTGAAGAAGCCGAGAACCCCTAGGTATCGCCAACAGAGTCCTACTGGGAGAAACAATTTAGACCACGATGCTTGCTGATGGGACCAAGAAAGCCCATGTAAGGTTGATGCTCTAGATGTGGCAAACCCGATTTTGATGCTAGTGAACTTGGTTTGATGAAATATTAAAAAGATTTTGAGGAATTTTAGTTGAGTCTGTTTACATGATTTAGTTTATTACTTTCTTTGTTAGCTTGTTTTGGTTTACTATAGTTTCCTGTGGTATGAAAGGTGAATTTTTTTTGTTGGCGTTATTGATTCGAAATTATGTAAAAGAGTGGTAGGAATTTTTTGAAACAGAAAAAGTGACTAGAGTTTTTTGAAACAGAAAATGGCTTGGATATTTTCTGAGAAAGTAGTTGGCATTTTTTATAAATCAGAAAGAGGAGATGGAATATTTCTGAAACATAAGTATATTCCTTAGTTTGATGAATAAAGGACTTCAAATAATGTCTTCATTAATTAAAATAAAGAAAAGAGACACCCACAAAATGACAATAAAAAGGCTCCTCTAAAATAATTATGACATCCATGCCTCTTTTAAGTTTCCACTTTAAAAAGGACCCTCTAAAATAATTAAAAAAGATAATTTTGTTGATAATCAATTACTACGCTTTGTCAAATAGACATGGGGTTGTTCTATAAATGGCGGATATGGCCAATCCATACCAAGATTTAGGATTTGTGCTGATCAAATCATCACGAATTTTGATATAGATCGAACGAATCCGACCTAATGATCAATGATCAATGATCCATTTTTTTTTTGGGCGCTGGTTTATACTTATAATTCGATTCCGGGATATGAATTGTAGTAAAGAAACTTGGGTCTAATGATCAAGAAAGATATGGTGCTTTCCAATGTTCTCTACATACAAATTACTGTCTAAATAATTATGAAACTATAAAAGTGTATTTTTCCATATTAATTATTAAATCAAATGTGATTCAGTCACTCTAGGTACCGAAATTTTTAAATATACTTTCGTTCACACAAAGAAAAAAGAAAACACCACTAAATCTTGAGAATTCGAAAGGTCAATTACCATTTGACGTTGCGGACACAAATTGCCGTCCGCTATTTGACGTTGCGGACACTCCCTTGGTTTGTCCGTAATGTCAAATGGCGGACATGGCCCTATATATATACCATAGCTGGAGAGAGAAATTCACAACTTCATTTTCGCATCAAATCCCTTCGAATTCGGATAAGTTTTTTTCTTTTTTTCTTTTTTTCTTCTTTCAATCTATATAAAAACTTA
Source organism: Carex myosuroides (assembly GCA_028015225.1). NCBI lineage: Eukaryota > Viridiplantae > Streptophyta > Magnoliopsida > Poales > Cyperaceae > Carex > Carex myosuroides. Next base: position 7,298,889 of record CM051465.1, read on the forward strand.
TATTTGAATTTATATAACATTTATATAATTTTATTTGCTGGCCTTATACCGGGTGAAAAGTTGCATTGTAGCGGTAAAAATGGCAACAACAACGGGTTAGAAGAGGTTGGGGAAAAACATCTTGAAACACTATGTACATTGTGTGCGCCTGTGGGTACAAGTTGCGCCTCGACGCTCTGTTCAGATGCACTAGGGTGGGATCGTCTGATCAGATTGATGAGATACCTAACGAGCCTGATATCTATGTACCCTACGGTGGCGATGAGTCTATGTTTCAGGGTATCCATGACGCTGCTACCGTCGGTCAGGCGTTCGACCGAGGTACAGAGGCATTCGGCTGAGGTGCAGAGCCTGTCCAGCCTCCTCATAATGCCGAGGTGTATTATATTTAAATGCCTACTTGCGAATTTTATTGAAAATTTGCAATAAACTAATATCTAAGTTTCTGCAGGGTGCGGGCAATGATGAGGTGTATGCGCCGCGTGTTGGAGGAAGGGCCATGAAACCAAGAATTGCACGAACCCGCTGCCCGCAATCACCAACTGTTTCAACCCTTTAACCCCGAGGGGAAACATAGGTGAATTTGGGCTGCCGAAAAACCATCCAAAACTAGCGACGGTTTACATCCCTGAGACCCAAGTCATGAAGCACAACGCCTATGTACTCAACAGGGCCATCATTGTTGATGCTCGTCTTAAACCGACCCATAAAACCAACAAGATCCAATCCATCTTGATGTCAACGTGTCGCTCTTGACTATCCTTACCCGCTAACCCATATATTGGGACCACAATATTTGCTCTTGCTTCCAATAGGTTCGGACCGTCATCGTTTTTTACGTACCTTTGCAAAGCCTTTGGAGAAACTCAGCTACATTACATCTCTATGGAGCCCCGCGATCAACGCATACCTTTCTCGTTTGAAGTACAAGGTGTGGCTCGAACTCAAGGGCTTGTCGCCACAAGCTTGGTATATCGAGGACTTGGTTGCGGGAGTAAGCTCTTTGGCATAGTGCTGGACCACACCACTCTTACCAAGGTTAGTTCTTTCAAGAAGTTGATGGTGGTAGTGGTTGTGCTAGACTTGAGTCATATCCCCGAGGGCATGTTAATGTGGATCTGAGGTATGTCTCGAATCATTGAAATATCGGTTCATAGCTGGTTGGAGGAGCCCTTTCCTCTCATTCCCCCGCTCAACCCCACTCCTACCAAAGAATACTTTGACAAAGTGCGTCAAACCAATGAGGCTGCACATAACGGCCAAGACTCGACCAGCAAGGGGGGAGACACAATCGATGTCGAATTTGATTTCTTCTTAGCCGTTGGGGCAAGTCTTGCCGAGGGCTTGTCACAACCCAAAAATGGGGCCGACAACCCACCGCGCTCATCAGCGCAAGGCGATTTCTATCATTTTACAGAATCACATATATACATATACATTACCAATGACATAACTTACATATTTTTTCGTTGCAAGTCCCACAGTCTTCTAGTTCAATATCTCGTTTCGTGTCTCACGCTTTGTACGTGGAACCCACAAAGTGGAAAGATGAGAGATTGAAAATTCCCAGTGCGGTATTCAGTTCCAGTCGAGTTATTCTAAGACCCAACCAACTAAACCAAAACAACACTGAGAATGATTGTAAGAAAATAATAAAGATAATAGAAATAAAGAGAAACACTGAAACAAAATTCAATCTTTTGCCATGCATATGATATGAATTAGGTACCCAAATGCACTGATCATGAATCTTACTTAATACACAAATGTTCTTGTAAGGAAATTCTTTTACAATTTCTATCTTGCGATCCAGATTCGACACTTTTCTGACTACGGGTCATGCGCTACCACGAATACGGTGCCTACACATTTTCTGTTATGGCCATAACTTGAAATTGTGCGCTTACCACGAATACGGCGCCTACGTTCCTTCAGTTATGCGCTTCCACGAATCAACGACGCCTACATAACTGGATCACGCGCTACCACGAATACGGCGCCTACGCGATTTCTGTTATGCGCTTCCACGAATTAACGGCGCCTACATAATAGAAATTACGCGTTTACCACGAATGCAGCGCCTACATAACCGGTCAAATTTCCAAGTTTAATATTCAATCAATACATTACCACGGTCATGCGCTACCACGAAAAGACAGCGCCTACATGACCGGTATCCATTTTAATATTCAATCAATTACACATATGACTATATGTTATGCTTCATGAGAAATTATACTATGCATTCTTATCATGCATGCCACTGTTCACTTAAAGCAAACTTATGATTCAACCAAATGAATTATTATATCAAGTACGTGATGCATCAATTTCATAAAAGTATGATCGTGCTTCCTAAGACATTTCATGCATTTATATCATACCATTCAAAACTTCAACAAATATCTATAGTAAGGCAAACAACTAGAAATCAACAAGCAATTATCATAGCAATCAAGCAAACCAAATCACTATTCAAATAATATTGAACCAAATGATTCAATCATGTCATTCTCTAATCCCATAAAGCGATACAGAAATCGTCAAATACCATACTTGAGGCTTATGCATACAATTCTAAATTACAACCTCTTGTTTAAATTGTGTCACTATACACATTGATTTGGTTTACAATTCAAAGGGTTCAAGTATTACATGGTTCACTAATTATAGTCTCCATCCATTATATCACTTTCAATGTAGTCCCCTTTATATTTGGTCAATACACATGTTATATAATTAATTAAGCATGCATTGCGAATTTCACCCGTTACCCAATAACTAATCTATTCATGCTACGTACATAACAATCAAGCAGCTAATTTAACCATAATACACAAACAATCAACAAGTAAATTGCAATCAATAAGCACACAATGTGCAACATCAGGCAAGCAAGAAACCCGCAAGCAATCAACAATAATAACATAAGTTGAAAGGGGCTAAGAATAACTCGAAATCCGCACCTTAGCACTGTCGAGACGATGAAATCAGCATGTTGCTATGGTGTGGACATGTTTGATAATCCTTCTTAATCCAGCTATGAAGGGTCTACGCCTATGTCGAATTATCGACACTGAATCAATAGTTTAATGTTGCCATTTATTAATTCAATTAACCATAGCCCTCAAAACTTACAAGATTCTTAAAAGAAATAGGTCCTTGTTATTGCTATTGGATTACCATACTCTAAAATCAGCGTAACCAAATCGGCATCAGAGCACAAGAGGTACAAGAGGGTTCAGAACTTGGCTTAAATAACCATAAAATAGTGAATGCAATTATATAACTAATACAGATGACAAAAGAGGGTTAAACTAGGATTTAATTGACATAGTGCATGAACAATTCAGTACAATAATTTCTATTCGATACTTGTGGTTCGATATAACCGAAATCAGAAAACAAATCGAAGAGAAAGGCTTAGCTCTTGCATGCAACTCATATGCATCACAAGGAAAAGAACGTAAAAGGGAGATTGTTGAATACCGAAAATTGCTCCAATTGGTTATGAGAGAAAGAGAGTCGATCAACCTCGAGTGGACGACAGGTGCTGCGAGAATCTTCGTCTCCTTCATTTCTTCAAAATTGCTTGACCATCGGAGAAAGTTAATCGGGTGAAGATATGAGAACAATCAATCAACGAGGAATCACTATCTCTCATCCCTCCTCTATCTCCTCTCTTCTTTTTCCAATTTACTCTCTCAAGTTCTCCTTTTCTCTTTGGCTTGTTATTTGAATTAGAAGGGATGGTCGGACTCTCCAACAAAAATCAATTGAAGCACCTCCTTAGAATATTTGTATATGCACCGAATAAGGTAGTATTGGAATTTTATATTCCCTAAGTAATTATATTTTTATTTTCCTTATTATAATATTATTCTTCTAAGGGAAGGAAATAATGGGTTGGTCATAAAACTTAGGAATTGAGTATTATATATATATATATATATATTTTTGTCCCCAACACAAATATATTTTCAAAAGTCCAAAATGACATTTCAGCCTAGTGAAATTTTTATGCGGACATAGCAAGAGAAATATTTATATACTTTTGCGCTTAGCCATCAAAACTTTTAGAATTCATACTTTGTGTCTACATGATTTCATGTTTAATAATTTTGAATATTACAATGTGCGAATCTATTAAATTCTAATTTTTAAAATACAAAAGTTTACTAGTACATTAGATGATATTTCATATTATTTTACCAAAATTTCAATATAGTCTCAAGATGTACGACAAATTGTATAATAATTCCTTCACATTAAATAAATTTCAACCTATATGAAAATTGGGATGTTACAGGGCTCAAGGAAAGAGAAGATGGAACACATTTTACGATTGAGTACTCGGTTTGAGGAATACCTCCGCCAACAGCCGTAGGCTAGCCATGCTTAGTTCGGTAACCCTGTTAGCAAACCACCATTAGACCCTAAGAACAAATGGAAAGGAAAGGCATATGAAGTAGCACTGGACGGGTCCAGTAACTTTCAAAATCGAGACACTCCGAGTACATTCCACCTGTAGCCTGTGAATATTCCCACAGTACCAAGTACCTCAAAACCCCCACCCCACGGCACAATTAATTATCCCCAGTTCGTACTGACAGCTGATGGTACTATAGAGAGTACAAGAATTTTTCAAATTGATTTGAATATTTCGGACCCAGCAAGAGATATTTCACCAAACCCAAATAGTACTCTCAACCAAACGGGCCTTATTCCCCAAGCTTCGGCCCAATTCACTCCCCTCATCTCTCAGCCCACTCACATAACCAATCCCCAATCCCAACATGTCCATATCACTCCCACAACCCACTCTACCTTCCTTGACCCATTTCTTTCCTCTCACCAGGCCTCTAACGCCCCAGCTCTCTCTGCCATTATATTTTGGCCCCCTAATAGCGTCCGACAACCAAAACCCAAAACCTAATCTCGCCGAAACCCAAACCCAAAACTCGATTTGCCCAAACCCAAAACCTGCACCTACTCCCAATCACAATCCGAACCCTGTTCTTGGTGAATCCGATAATCCTATCCGTATCTCGCCATCTGAGTCCCTGGAGAAGATAGCTAATTCCCTAATCGAACCTGGTGCCTGCAACTGAGCCCATGAGGCCGACTCCTATGCAGTTCAGCTACAGCCGCTGGTACCACCAATCTTGGCTCCGCCCCACCTCCAGGACCCAAGCTCGGTTGGCAACCACCTTGACCAAGTGTTGGCGAACCCCATGGAGACAGAACCTGAGGAGTATTCTCAGATCCGATAGAGGTAGAACCAGAGGAGTATTTATCGGATCCGTCTGATGAATTCTTGCCCATGCCGCAGAAGGAGGTCAATCCCAATGATCTCAACCATTATGACTCAGATTCTTCGGACCAGGTATTACATGGTACTTTGCTTGATGCTCATGTTCAGGCAATCGAGGAGAAATTAGAGGCAGAGACCGCATACCAAAGCACTTTGGCTGACTCGGAGCAGGCACATTTGTTCAATGATTCAGACCTAGAACAATATGTAGAGCCTAAACTAAGGAGGAGTGCAAGGCTCAGAAAGAGGGGCTCTACCAAGCATTATGGTATAGACAATAGAAGGAAGAACAAGAAAGCTGCTAGAGGTGCGATTGCAGCAAGGCTAACCAAGAAACATGACGTATCACGCCAAGCTGAAATCCTCCGTGCTCTTAGTAAGGATGCTCTTGAGGCAAATCCACTGCAGCAGGGCATAGTAGATGAGATTGATGCTCATTGTGGTGTCGAAAGAAACATGGCGCAATTTCCTCCAAACCAGTTAGACCCAATAGAGGAACAAGCGGGTGCCTCGCTTCCTATCAACCTGGTGGTTCAAGTTGAAGATGAAGGAGAGTATGTGCTTGGCGCATTGGAATTCGACAGTAATAAGGAAGATCTCTCTGATGAGGAGGATATAGTTGATTCGGCTATGTAAGCCGTCTTAGTTAGGGGTAGTCAGTCTTGGTAGTTGGTTACTTTTGGTTTTATTTTGTTTTGTAACTCTACTCAAGAACCTTTTGTGTAACCCCCACTTTTATTATGATCAATCAATTTAAATTTCCTATTTCTGTGTTTAATTGTAATGTACGAGGCTTGGGAGACTTATCTAAATGTGCGATTATTAAAGACCTATTTTCTGACAATAATCCGGATTTAATTTGCTTCTAGGAAACAAAATGGAACAAAATGGAGCAATTTGCTTCCAAGAAACAAAAGATTGCAACAAATGCATATTCCTTAATGAATTACGAGCTAATAGAACACTCAATAATGTTCCGTGGATGATTCTGGGTGACTTCAACTTGCTCCGCTCGGCTTGCGATACAACTGGGGGAAACACGAATCTGGTAAACATGCTGGATTTTGACAGCTTCATCAATCACACATGCCTAACAGAGATCCTGCTTCAGGGCCGAAATTACACTTGGTTAAGCAACAGACCTGTTCCAACCTTCTCTAAGCTCGATCGAGTCCTCATCTCAACGCACTGGAATGCCATGGCACATCTTTTCATCTCTGAGACCTTCCAGCAATGGTCTCGGATCATGCACCCTTATTCCTGACACTTAAGCCTCACACGAACCTGCCTAAAAGATTGTTCAAATTTGAAACTTACTGGCTCAAATACCAGCATATCAAACCGGTGGTGGCTCAAGCATGGGGTTCGATATCTATTGTCAACCGGCACGAAGAAAACAACAGAAAATCACTGCGGTTCAGAAGGAATTACGGGTATGGGCCTAACAGAAGTTCAGTAATAGAGATACATACCTGGCCCGATCCAAGTGGGTTCTACACTAGCTTGACAGAGTAGAAGAGAAGCGGCAGGTCAACTCAATTGAGTTTGGTCTGCGTATTAGATTGCGAGAACAAATTTTTTAGCTTACAATGGATAAGGAGGAAAGATGGCTACAACGATTAGGATGCACCTGGCTTCAACTGGGAGATAAAAACACCAAGTTTTTCCATGCCGTTGCTAACGGGAGGAAGAACAATAACTCGATCATCACGGTTTCCCAGGATTCTGATGGAACTAGCACGTTACCCCAACCGACGGTATCCTGTGCGGACCGGCCATACCTCATTCTCAACCACTTCCAAGGCATCTGAGGGTGCCCAACCCCCACGCTGGACATTTCAATATGAGGGGAAAAATCAGCCCCGCATTAGCAGAGGATCTTAGATGTCTGGATGCCCCCATTACGGAATCTGAAATCCTATCAACATTGAATGACATGTCTTGAGGAAAGGCTAGTGGTCCAGATGGCCTACCAATGGAATTCTACATCTTCTTCTGGGACACGGTCAGGACAGATATATTTATCTGTTGGGGGCCTTCCACCATAACCAAACCTCATTGCGATGCATTAATAAGACGTCAATCACCGTGCTTCCTAAATAGAAGAACCCGGTCCGAATCTTTGATTACATTCTAATTAGCGTGATCAACACCATGGAAAAGCTACTATCTAATATCTTGGCCAACAGGCTCCAACCGCTACTCACTAAACTCATCACCCCAAGTCAAACGGCTTTTGTCAAAGGAAGATCCCTTATGGAATCATTCCTCTCTGCTAGAGAATTCCTAAGGTTTCTGACAAAAAGTAGAATCCCTTCGGTTATCTTCAAGTTGACTTCTATTTTTCCAGAACATCTGAAGTAACTCAAATTTTGTGATTAACATCGAGGACGAGTTACAATACAAGGGCCTCTTTAATATTCGTGCCAATGCAGATCGGACGGTCAAAATACAATCTTAAATTTTGTGGTATCTTAGGTGATAAGAATTCTTCTTTTGATCGGGTTAAAGGTTCAAATCTACTCGACTCATTTGGATTGTATGCTTCTGGAGAAAAAAACTAATTGATCATTCCAAAGCACATTTTAAATCTACGGTGGTACACTTGTGAAGATAACAAATCTAGTCGAACTACATTTTTTGATCTACACCTCGAAATTTCTCCACACACATGCGATCTTATATTAAGCAAAAAAAACAAGAAAATGTAGAAATACATGAAAAAAAATAGGTGAATTAGGAAGAAATACTGGAACCTTATTAAAATAAATGAAGTTTTGAATAGAATTTGAACTCTGTTACCTGGAGAGGAGGGAGGAAGACAAGGTGGCGCTGAAAAAACCCTAGCTACAAGAGAGAGAGAGAGAAGAAATTCAAAATGAGTGGGTTTAGGTTTTATAATCTTTCCTCCACGGTTCAGATTTGTTGAATGATGCCTGGATCGTACTGGTTTGATATCCGGTCACGACCCACAACAAGAAAGTAGGCACTTATCGCGAGGGAACTCCGTTGCGAAAAGTACCGTCGCAAATAGAAAAAGCACGTTTATGACGGTACTCCGTCGCGAAAAGTCACTTTTTATCCTTGCAAAAAGTCTTTGATTCTTGTTGTGACCGTTCGATTTGTTATTAGATTCTCTCCAACGTAATCCACTCGAATCTTGAAGCTGCTCGCACGAATCTTGAAGTAAATCTGACGGCTCATATAGGTCATTGTATCAATTTGGTTCTGATGCCCATCGAACCCTCCCTTTGATTTTTCCAGATTACATGAAGTAACTCAAATTTTGTGATCAAAATCTGGGCCGAGCGAGAATGCAAGCAAAGATATAGCAGGAGATCAAAATCCGGGCCGACTTCGATCTTTAACCTTTTTTTTAGCTCCCTAACTCCTAATTCCTGCAAAGAAAGACATAGCAGGAGAGGAAACCAAATAAGTTATTTTAAGGTACAAATAATGATAAAGTGTTCTAATCTATTATCCTTTTGGTGAAAAAAAAACTATTGAGAATTGTTAATGGCAAAATAAATCTGAAATTTATTAAGATATCAGGCCGGCTTACATAGATTTATTGTGTTTTTTTAATTATGTAAACAAGGAAAATAATCTATCCAGCTATTTAAAATTGAAGGATTCATTTGACAGAGATATTTATATGTTTTACTTACACTACACTGAAACTGGAGTTTCCACTTATTAGGGTTCATTAGAACTTATTGGTCATTAATTAATGTAGCAGTTTGTTAAATGAACTATTTATTTTTATAGATACATTGGTCAAATAATTTTAAAATTGCAGTAAATTCGAGATACAGTGTAATTGTAACTAAATATAAATTATAAAATGTAAAATTATAGGTATACCCTCTTTCTATTATTTTGAACGGTCCGATTAGTAAACGTTAAAATTGAACAATGAAATTGGAGGACTGCAGGAAACGTTTCTCTTAATCTTCATGTAATTAAAATTAAAAGAAGAACATTTTAAAGTATTGCAGGGATGAACTCAAACCAATAAAAAATTTCATTTTTGGGTGGTGCTTTTGTTAGGATCCATCAAATCTTTGAACCACACCATCTGTTCAAAACTTTAAGGAAAGCAAATAAACTACCACTGAAGCAACTTATTTACGTATCAGATGAATACGCTATATAAAATCATTAATATATGAAGTACATAATTTGCTAATTAACCAGCTAAAATTGATACCCCAGTACCTTATTATTAGTGTTTTCTTTAGTTCTTTTCCTCAAATTACAACTCTCTCAAAACATATATTTATAAGACTTTCAAGCCTTTTATTACCATCGAGACTAGCTCTTGGGCAGCACCCAGTAACCGAGTTCCATGAGCTATGCCAGAAGTTACACTGTAATGTGAAATATAACGACAACTGGGTCCAGAACCAGACCATAGATGTTGTCTCAGATGAAGAGGTGATTGGTAGTGTAGCTTATGGTCCCAAGAAGGAAACCTGTCATAATTGCGCGGCGAAGGTTGCATTGGATCAGCTGAAAGAGTTATTGAGAAATAACAAGTTAGGTCTGCCCCGTGAATAATAATTAAGCATTAGTTTCCATACTATAATTTAGGAGTGGGAATATTAATTTTATTTCGATTTATTTGCTCTAAGTTTGATAAATATTGATTTTTTGTTTCCTCCAACATCTTATGTGTAAAATTTTATAGTTTAAAGAATGTATTGTATTTTGTTTGGCTGCTATATATAACAATTTTAAAAATAAAAGAAGCCACAAGAGATGGTTTGAAGAATATATCTGTAATATTGAAAAATAGTCAATATATAAAGCTACTTGCTAGTCATATATATAGACATCATTTTTCAGCTATTTGCAGTTTTATCATCAAAAATTTGCTTCTTACCTAAATTATCGCATAGCAAATAAATGAACCCAATCCAATAGAAAATGCAAATTTCATTTTTGAGTGGTGCTCTTCGGAGGATACACAAAATCTATGAATCACCGGAATTCTAATTGACCTATTGAGAGAGTTTGAGTCGAATAAAATTCAGTAATTAACCGAAATGTGGCATTAAATAACACTTCTGCCCATTCCTTAGATATATTTATTTACAGTTGCAACAAATCACCAGTACGTACAATTCTACCAGCACGTACAACTGTAGCTATTTGGCAAAAACAAAAACAAAAATATCAATTCACGCAAATCTATTTACATCAAATTTTGAACATTAACATTTTGGATAATTATTTTTTTCCCCCACTTTCTTTCCCCCAATTAGTCCCCTGAACTCATTAACCCTCTAACCGAACTCTCTAACCGTCAAAGCTGCTCTCTCCCTCTCTCCATTCGGTCTCTCTAATGGTCTAACCCCAAAAAATATTGCAAGATAGGTCTGACAGATTTAGATCGGCTGGACTGGATGAAAGGAGCAGTCTCATTTAGTAATTAATTAAAAAAAATTGTAATTACAAACTTAGAATGTTCAAAGTCAAGTTTTATATATTTTTGTTGAGTTTTACAGAGGGATTTCGGAAGTATTGATGAGATGAAAAAAGAACTATGTTGTATTCAATCTAAACTAAAAAGATGTACAGTGTTGTTTATATAACAGGAAAAGAAAAAGAGACGTTAGTAATTCTAACGGTTGCCTAGTATTGTACTGTAGCCTACTGTAGCCTATAATTTCTAAAAAAGGAAAAAAGTTGAGTAACTTAATTTTCTAGATTTAGTTGCTCCTTTTATTCCTATAATAGCATATGATGAATTTAATCTGATGCTATTATTTGCTTAATCCTAATTATTTTCTACACTCCCCCTCAAGTTAGGCGTGTAGATATCAATCAACCCTAACTTGCTTAAATTTTCTTCAAATGGTTTCGGTTCTAAACCCTTGGTGAAGATGTCCGCCAATTGTTCTTCACTTCTTACAAATGGAGTTTCGATTCCCTTTGCTTGAATTTTTTCTCTAATGAAGTGGCAATCCACCTCAATGTGTTTTGTTCTTTCATGGAAGACCGGATTAGTTGCTATGTGTCGAGGCACTTGGTTATCACAAAACATCTTCATTGGTTCTTGAATTTTAATTCCAATGTCCGCAAGAAGTTGTTTGATCCAAGTTAACTCGCTTGAGGTAGATGCCATGTCCCGATACTCCGCCTCGGCGCTTAATCGTGTCACAACACTTCGCTTCTTGCTTTTCCATGTGACACAATTTCCGCCTACAAACGTGCAAAAACCGGTAGTTGATTTTCTATCAAAGCTATCGGCCCAATCTGCATCGGAATAGCCACACACATCATTAGAATTGTTACATTTCATAAATATTCCTTTTCCGGGTGTCCCTTTTAAATATTTGAAAATTCTATGTATAGCCTCTAAATGTGGTGTTCTAGGTGCATGCATGAATTTACTAATTTGGCTTACCGAAAAAGAAATATCGGGTCGAGTTACCGTTAAGTAAATTAATTTTCCTACAAGTTTTTGGAATTGAGTTATGTCTTCTAACGGTTCACCATCCTCTATATTTAATTTGCATTTGCTATCTATTGGTGTAGATGCCGGTTTGCTCCCTAATTTTCCGGTTTTTTTTAATAGGTCAAGTGTATATTTTCTTTGTGAAATAAATAGTCCCTTGGGTGAATATGCTATTTCTATTCCTAAAAAATATTTTAGTAAACCCAAGTCTTTGATGTCAAAATTTTCTTTTAATTGCATTTTTACTTTTTTAATTTCTTCCAAATTGTTTCCGGTAATTATTATGTCATCTACATATACTAGAATTATGATTGTGAAAGTACCACTAATTTTGGAAAACAATGAGTGATCAGCATTGCTAACTTTAAAATCACAAGAAATTAAATATGAGCTTAGTTTGCCATAACATGCTCGTGGAGATTGCTTTAGCCCGTAAATTAATTTTATTAACCTACATACTTGGTTAGAATAATTTTCTTCTTTATGACCGGGTGGAAGCGTCATATATACCTCTTTTTCAAGTGTTCCTTGAAGAAAAGCATTCTTGACGTCCATTTGATGTAAGGTCCAATTTTGGTTTACCGCTATAGAGAACAAAATCCTAACGGTATTCATCTTGGCTACGGGTGCAAATGTTTGTTGATAATCTATACCATACATTTGAGTGTAACCCTTTGCAACTAATCGTGCTTTATACCGTTCAATAGTACCATCACTATTAAACTTAATCTTATAGACCCATTTGCATCCTATGGGTTTCTTTCCCTCGGGTAGTTGTACGACTACCGATGTTTCATTTTTTTCTAATGCTTTGAGTTCTTCTTCCATTGCTTTACACCATATTGGTTGATTTTTGGCTTCCTCATAATTATTTGGTTCCTTTTCTTTGGAAATTGAGGTCAAGTAATTTTGATATTGGGGTGTAACATTTTCATAAGACAAAAAATTTTGGATAGGATATTTTACCTCATATGTTACAAAATCTCGTAATCTTGTTGTAGGTTGAGGTGTTCGATTAGACCTTCTCAATGATGGTATTTCGGGTGCACTATCTTCTTCCCCCTCACTTTGAGAAGTTTCTTCCTCTTCATTCTCATTGTTTATTTCATTTTCGGTTTCTATGACCGAATTTCTTTCTTCGGTGTTGTAAAAAAATGGAAATATAAATTCATTTGGTTTCTCTTGGTCATTAATCTCCTTTTCTAGTGACTTGTAAAATGGCTCATTTTCTTGGAATGACACATCTCTTGAAATAAAATGTTTTTGTTAACCGGATCATAACATTTATACCTTTTTTTTGAGATGAATAACCCAAAAAAATAACTTTGATTGATGTGTAATCTAACTTGTGTTGTTTATTTTTATGCACATGGCATGTACATCCAAATACCCTCAAATGATCGATGTTGAGTTTTTCTTGGTAAAGAATTTCTAGTGGGCTCTTAAAATCTAAGTTGGCACTTGGCAATCTATTAATTAAATAGGTTGCGGTGAGAACGGCATCCGACCAAAAAATTATTGGAACATTGTTTGGAAACAAGAGTACTCTAGTCATTTCAAGTAAATGCCGATTTTTCCTTTCCGACACACCATTTTGTTGGGGTGTAAACACAAGTTGTTTGATGCAAAATTCCATTTTGTTTGAAAAATTTTGAAAAATTTTGATTTACGAATTCCGTTTCATTATCACTTCTAAAGATTTTAATTTTTGGGTCATATTGATTTTTTACAAAATTATATTCTTCAAATTTAAAAAATACTTCACTTTTATTTTTTCACAAGTTAGCCATGTAGTTCTTGAAAAATCATCTATAAATATGACAAAATATTTATAGCCATTGTATGATTCAATTGGGGCGGGACCCCAAACATCCGAATGTGTCAACTCAAAAGGTTTTTTGCTTTTACAATTTGAAAAACTAAATGGTAATCTTGTATGCTTTCCTAATTTGCAAATTTCACAACTACTACAATCTAGCTGTTTGAAATCAAAAATACATTTCAAAATCTTATCGGTATGATGCCCAACTCTCTTATGCCAAAGAATGCCTAATTCTTCTTCTTTTCTAATAGTGAAGTTGCATTTTTCTTCACTCAAAAAATAAAGCCCATTTTCTAAAAATCCTTCACCAATGACACTCTTCATTATCCGTTCCTGAAAAATCACATTTTTATATGTAAATGTAATTTCACAATTTAATTCTCGTGTGAGTTTACTAATGGATAACAAGTTAGATGTACAATTTTCTACATGCAAAACATTAGTTATAATTTTTGAAAGGAGACTAATTGAATCATTTCCTAAAATTTCCATTTTTTCACCATTTGCAACAAATACAAATTGTTTGGTCTCAAATTTTTCGTAATTGTTAAGCAAATTTTTATTTCCGGTCATGTGATTAGTAGAACCCGAATCAAGTATCCATTTTGTATTTAAAGAATTTTGAGCAAGATTTGTAATAATACCAGAGATCTTCTAATTTTTTTCTTGAAACATCATAGACAGCTACGTATAGAGCTGCCTCATTTGATCCAGAGAGGGTTCGGCCTCTAATTTTCTCTCTGGTGGATCGGATCCAGAGACTCGTTCCTCCTTTTCTTCAGCGCTGCATACCCTCTTCTTTCGCTGTTCTCTTCGCTGAAAGGAAGAGCTACGCCTCCCTGTCGTCGATCTCCCCCTCTAGTGAAACTGCCGCCACGCCTGCCCTTTGGTCGGAGATGGGGGTGGAGGCACCAGCACTCCTCGCGCTTGTGCCCTTCCTTTCTACAGAAATCGCAGCGAAGGCCTTGGTCTCCCCGATTCTCAGACCAAGGGTTAGGCCGGGCAGCGAAATCCTTGGCTTCGGGGTTATCAAGGGGCTGAGATCCCATCACTATGCGCCTTATCTCTTCTCTTTCAACCATCCCGACAACTTCGTCATGGGACGGTTGATAGGTTTAATTTATATATATGTTCGGTCTGGTTTTTATCACACAATAGCACCAAATATCATGTATTTTAGTATAATATATGATTAAATACCCCTAGAATCAAGTTACTATATTTGTCTGTGTGAAATTCGCAGGAAAACAAGAAACAGAAGCAAAGTGCGGACGCACTGGCCAGAGTGCGGCCGCACCCGTCACTTGGAGGAAAATGCAACTCCAGAAGAAATGTCCGAAAGGAATGCGGACGCACCAGAAGTTGGTGCGGACGCAGTTTCTACTTAGCCAAATTTTCCAGAAGTAATCCAGCAGCAGAGAAAGTAAATGTGGACGCACCTGACCTTCATTGGACCCGCACTACGGACTTAGTGAAATTCAGAATTATGAGGGAAAGAAGAATATAAAAGTCCGAGAGGAATGCGGACGCACTGGGAAGCTGTGCAGATGCACCCAGCACTCAGAGAGAAAATCAGAGCGCAAACCAAAGCCCGTGCGGACGCACTTGGGCCGCATTCAGCCTGAAAATTGCTATTTCAGAGGATTTTCTATTTTCGGCACTTCAGACTACGACCCAAAGGTGGGAAATAGAAAGTGGAAACGTGGGGAACACTTTGGGACAGATTTAGAATGATTCCCCACGTCCATATGCTCCAGATCTATTATAAAAGGATGGAAATTTCTTCTCCATCATCATCACCATTCTAAGAGAGAAATTCACGAGAAAGAGCATCAACCACAGGAGCAAATCAAGAAGAAAGAAGGCGAATTCTCACAGCAAAGGCAAGGAAGACTAAGGTTTTTGATTAGAGATGGGTGTATTCTATTTATCTAGTTAGTTTCTCTTTGTCTTGACTTATTTTGTACTTGAATTCATGATGAATACTTGCATCTCAATGAGAGGCTAGTTTCCTCTCTAGGGGTTTAGGTCATGTAGCATGAACTTGTTTAATTCTATTTTACTCGGAGTTTAGTTTTTATTATGATTGTTTGATTTGATGTTAATTTCTGTGATTTATTCTTTGTGATATTCCTTGATTTGTGCTTGAATTGTAGTTATCCCGCTTAGGTCTTTTAGACTCAAAGTAGATTAGGATCATATAGGATAGTATAAATTGTGAACGCAAATACCTTAGGATTTGGATTAGAATGGACCAAATTTGATATCCAAACCGGAACTATAGGAATTAAGGTTAGGGTTTGGTGAAGGACTTAATCGTGAAGTCAAAACCTAATTAGGACACCTTATAACAAATATCGATATATAATTTGGAGCATGTGACTTAAATATCCCTCTAGGTTAGTGACAGCCCAAGAATAAAAAGAACATTAATCCATCCACCCAAAGTATTTGTATTAATATTTGTTCCAAAGGCTAATCAAATCTAGGTTAGAAACCTCGTCATAATCAAACATGAATTTAAACAAACCGAGTAGATAGAATTAGCAAGGGATTGTGGACCGAATATCCTAGACTTATCAAACATGATTTTCACCCGACTTTTATTTCTTTTTTACGAACTATTAATTTACTTTAATTTTCCTTCAAAAAACGAAATTACACAAAACCCCCGTTTTACTTTTATTGTTTAGTTCTAGAAGTAGTATTCTTGATTGAAAATTGGTATTTCCCTATCTCCTTGCGGATCGACACCTAAATACTATAATCGATAGGTTGTGCGCTTGCAACTAACATATTCATTGGGTACAAAGGTTTATAAATATTAAAAGTTAAAAGAGTATAAAAACACCATACCTAAAATACTCAACAACGGTAACTCACCCATGAGGAGAATTTGCGATCTCATCCCCTCATAACTTGAATCGAGCTTGGCCAGGAAAGTGAAAATGTCATCTTGTTCTTCCCTCTTCTTGATTTCTTCGATGTCGGCTGTGAGGGGACGGTACACTTTAATCTCATCTTTCTTTTCTTGGATTTGGCTGAATAGCTCGGTTACGGATTGGTTTTGCTGTTGCAATTGATGGAGTTCTTGTTGAAGTTGATAGATAAGAGAGTAATTTTTCTTTTTACCGAACATCGTTTCGGCTTTGACCCACATCTCTCGAGCTATGTCTAGATAGGTCATGAGATCAGAGATGTCAGGTTCCATGGTTGCCAGCAGCCAAGTTATGACAAGGTTGTCGCTTTTCCTCCATTCTGTTATCACCTTTTTTCTTCTTCTGTTGGTTCTGTTGGTTTGCTGTCTTTCGGCTTTGTTTTCTCTCCAGTGACATGTTCGAATTTGTCTCTGACAATGAGGCCAAAGGTTACTTGCCGTGCCCAGAGATGGTAATTTTTGCCATTTAATAGCAGCCCCATAAGTCTTTCGGTTTGTTGTGCCATTTCTGGATTTTGCGGATCTAACTGGAGCAAAGCTTGATTTTTTTGGTTTTGCTGGTATGTTGGTTTTGTCGGATTGTGTTCTTTGATAAGAAGAGATGCTGCCTTGAGCTTGATTGCTTTCTGTGAGCAAAATTGCTCTATTTGAGCTTGAGGTTTTTGATGATTTGTTGAACTAGTACAGTTCTTGTTATCTGTCCAGTGATTGGGTTGCCTATTTGGCGTTTGATTTGGAGAAAGATCAAGTCTGCTCTGATACCATGTTGAGTTTTACAAAGGGATTCCGGAAGTATTGATGAGATGAAAAAAGAACTATGTTGTATTCAATCTGAACTAAAAAGATGTACAGTGTTGTTTATATAACAGAGAAAGAAAAAGAGACGTTATAAATTCTAACGGTTGCCTAGTATTGTACTGTAGCCTACTGTAGCCTATAATTTCTAAAAAAGAAAAAAAGTTGAGTAACTTAATTTTCTAAGTTTAGTTGCTCCTTTTATTCCTACAATAGCATATGATGAATTTAATCTGATGCTATTGTTTACTTAATCCTAATTATTTTCTACAATTTTAAATTAATTGAGGGGTTTTGTGCAAATTAACATAAAACATTAATTGAGGGGTTTTCTTATTTAGAAAATGTGCTTGATATTTTTCGGATTATTATATTAGTTGGTCAAAGTCATTTCCCTCTCTTTGGAAAATAAAAGAAATAGTAATTTTATTCCCTCTTGTAACTAAAGCAAATTACTAATTCTTTTGAACATTTCCGTGTGGACACTTGTCCGCCACATATCTTATAATTTCATCAATATTACATTTCTGCCAGTCACCTAACTTCAATTGTTTCTCCATTATAATTCCAAAATTAATCCAATAAACCATTCAATTCTTCCTTGTTCAGTCCGCAAACCTCTTCTTAATCAAAATAATAATCTGAAATAGGAGGAGAACCAATGTAGAATCAGAGAAGGAGAAATAGGAGATAGGGAACAAGAGGTTATGGCTAAACCCGATTAATTATCTCTAGTAGTCAATACCATGGGTAGTGATTAAAACTGCTTGTTGTTAAAAAATATGGGTTACTGCTGGTAAGTGTCTGTCAGGCCGAGTCATGTAAGAACTCACTTGGTTAGTTCTTTTTAGCTTTATTTATATGAAGCTTGTATAATGCTTGTCAACTTAAAAATGTGTACAACAATATTCCCATTCGTATTTTAATGCAGAGGACGATGAGTTGATCCAGCCAGTTCGGCATAGCTTCTGATAACAAAAAGTGTGTTCTATTTGTAATGATTGTATTACATTATATAATTAGTGGATTATTTGAGTGTAATTTTTGTCTTAACTTAGTTTTTCTACAAATTATTTTTTTACCGATTTTTCCTACTTTTTTACTACCAAACAATTTTCTCCTGAAAAAATCCTAGTTTCCGAGTCAACTCGGACGATTCTGGCCGATTAATCCGATTCCAATTCTTCGGTTAAGAACCCTATTCCGATTCCGATTCCGATTCCGAGTTTCAAAACCATGGTTATATTTGTAAGTTTTTTAATTATGTAATCCTTTTGTATAAAACATAGTAGAAAGCAAATACACCGAAAAATGTCCCAAAATATTGTCTCTCTCTCGTTAGTTGTTGCTTTGCTAAAATCCTAGAGAAATCATAACAAAAATAGAATTTTTTATGAATCTTTTGCTCTGAACTTTTTATCTTGACTTCAGTTTCTACCCAGTACAGAAGGACGACTGGGTTACATGTACCTGCAAAATTCGAGTTCCCATGAATAAGGGAAATGTGGCATGATGAGAGGATGATGATTTACTCTTTGTGCAAAATACCGAGATTACGTTGGTGGTACGTTGAATAATTTATGGTGTCTAAATCTTTTGTAATCTCATTGAAATAATACTTACTGTTGCTATATTTAGAATCATGAAATTGTGTCAGGTACGTTGAATAATTTATGGTGTCTGTCACTGAAAAGAAATGAAAACTTCATATGTAAGCTAATGAAACAAAAAGTGTGTATTTACTTTCTCATTTGATACTTCATTTATTATTTAGCGGTTGTTATGGTTGTCCAATAATTATGGAACATATCTATAATTATTCTATAATTCCCTTCTTATTTTAAATTATACAGCTCTTAGAGCTATATAAAGAATTAACATTCTCACATGTTATTTAAAGTAAACCAAGACTTGAGCATACAAAATAGCCCCAAGACACACATATCTGATCTTGCCACAAAGCTCATTGCATTAGTATGACAACATCAGTTAGGTAAGACGCACAAATAAAACCACTGAAATTAAAATTTTAATTTATTTTTTCAGATTGAAACCCTTATATATATATAGCTCACCTTCTCACATAAGGTCATAAGGTTGATTGTCTTTAATTAGTAGTTAAGAGTTGCAGTTTGTAATAACATTACTCATTTCTAGATAATTCATGAACAAATGAAATCTTCAAAGCTAATTGAATAAATTAATCAGATATGGGAGAAAACCAATAGAGTCAAGCAAGACTTTCAGAGAACATCACGGACAAAGAATAAAATTATATTATTTTATTTAAAAACATAAAACAATAGAAGTTTCTTATCAATTATCAGAGATGGCACCTCCCGCAAAAGGTATCAAAAGTTTTGGTGTTATTTTCATTTTATTAAATAAGTTCACTTTATTAGTTACATATGTGAAATATAATCATGTGAAGAAACCAGAGGAGGAATTTCTCTTGTGTGTATTAAATACATTTTCAATTCACTTTTAATGGTGTAGCTCATGGAATGATGTTATGTTTGTTAGATTGGCATCATATTTTACAAAATTTGTCAGTTTGTCAATCATGTTCCATAATTTCACCGATAAGAAAAAAAATATTACTGTTATATATTTTTTTAGTTCTTTTCTGTGTTAATATTTTCATCAAAAATGGAATATTGTAACATACAATCTATCAGAATTGCTAACCTTCTCCTCAAAAAAACTGCCACAGGTATGAAGGCTGATGCAAAGGCATTGAAATCAGGGCCCCCCACTGGAATAAAGAAGAATAAGATACACACTTCAGTCATCTTCCACCGGACCCGCACTTTGAAGAAGCCGAGAACTCCTAGGTATCGCCAACAGAGTCCTACTTGGAGAAACAATTTAGACCACGATGCTTGCTGATGGGACCAAGAAAGCCCATATAAGGTTGATGCTCTAGATGTGGCAAACCCGATTTTGATGCTAGTGAACTTGGTTTGATGAAATATTAAAAAGATTTTGAGGAATTTTAGTTGAGTCTGTTTACATGATTTAGTTTATTACCTTCTTTGTTAGCTTGTTTTGGTTTACTATAGTTTCCTGTGGTATGAAAGGTGAATTTTTTTTGTTGGCATTATGGATTCGAAATTTTGTAAAAGAGTGGTAGGAATTTTTTGTTGCCGTCCGCTATTTGACGTTGCGGACACTCCCTTGGTATGTCCGTAACGTCAAATGGCGGACATGGCCCTATATATATACCACAGCTGGAGAGAGAAATTCACAACTTCATTTTCGCATCAAATCCCTTCGAATTCGGATAAGTTTTCTTTTTTTTTTTCTTCTTTCAATCTATATCAAAACTTATAATATTTAAATTTATGTAACATTTATATAATTTTATTTGCTGGCCTTATACCGGGTGAAAAGTTGCATTGTAGCGGTAAAAATGGCAACAACAACGGGTTAGAAGAGGTTGGGGAAAGCCATCTTGAAACACAATGTACACTGTGTGCGCCTGTGGGTACAAGTTGCGCCTCGACGCTCTGTTCAGATGCACTAGGGTGGGATCGTCTGATCAGATTGATGAGATACCTAACGAGCCTGATATCTATGTACCCTACGGTGGCGATGAGTCTATGTTTCAGGGTATCCACGACGCTGCTACCGTCTGATAACGATAAATTATATATACATTTGATCTTGATTTTATCATAAAACAACCTCAAATATCTTGTGCTTAGAATATAAAATGATTAAAATACACCTGGAACCAAGTTACTGCGGTTATTTGGCTTTTCCATGCAGGAAATGATGCAAATTGGTGAAAATACCACTCAGTGCGGATCATCCACCCGCACTGCGGATGGATTCGGACGCACTGGAGACTCAGCTCTGCGCAGGATTTTTCCCGAGCATAGTGCGGACGCACTGAGAGCCGCACTGGGATCCGCACTCAATACTTAGCCAATTTCAGAAACTTCAAAACACAGAATCTAACCGCAGTGCGGGTCATCCATACGCAGTTCCACCCGCACTCATGTGAATTCGCAGAAAATCCAGGAAAGTTAAATAAGGAAACTCAGACCCACTGCGGGTGAGACCACCCGCAGTGCGGATGAACATGATCCGCAGTCAGCCAGAATTACCCAATTTCAACACGCATTCTATTTTTTGGCACTCCAAGGACACGATTTAAGAAGACAAAAATAGACATACTTGCCAGGAAAGAAATGTAAAAAGAGCACCCACTAACTCCACATTCTAGCCTCTAAATTGGGCATGATCTCTTGCTTTAAAAAGGGGGGCTCATTTCCATTCGAGACACACACAACATATCTCATTCTCTCTCTATACACAAACTCTTAGCCATAATTTCTGAAGGAGGTAAAGCTTTCAAGCAAGGAGAAGAAGGATTTCCTGAGCAAGATTCGGCAGGATAGAGGTTTTAGATTCAAAGGGTGTAATTATTCTTTATTTCATTTCCTTTTATTCTTTGCCAAACTTTGTGATGTTTCCCTCCAAGAGGGAGTAGTTCTCTCTCTAGGGGTTTAGGTCAATATGCATGAACTTGTTTAATTCTATTTTATTCGATTATTTGCTTTTATTATGATTGTTTTATCGGATTTGATAGTTAATTTCTGTGATTTAAATAATTTGTGTTAAATACATAATTAGTACTTGAATTGTAGCATCTCGTTTTGGTTTCAAAAGAACCAAAATTGACTAGGATCAATAGGATAGTACCAAATTATGAATGCAAATACCTTAGGTTTAGATTAAGATTCTAACCAATTTAATCTAAGCCGGAACTATAGAAATTAAGGTTAGGGATTTGGTGAAGAACCTAACCGTGAAGTCAAACCCTAATTAGGACATCTCAAATCGAATCGGATATTGGTGTCATGGACTTAATTGTGAAATACCAATATTTGAGGAGAGGAGAGACTAACAAGAGCTTATGGTCGAGGTAGCTAGGATGAAGGACTTAAACGTGAAGTCCGAATTACTTAGACACGTTATTAATTCATGAAAGTGACCCTTAATGACATATTAGGTTAGAAACCTCATCAAATCAAACATGAATTTAAGCAAATACCGAATAAATAGAGTTAACAAGGGATTGTAGACCAAAGACCCCTAGATTCTCTTAACCTTGAAAACAAACCGACTTGTCTTTCTTTTACTTTCACTTTTAATTGTTTAAAAACTCCTTCCTTCGGGTATTGAACCCAACCTTAGGATTTTTAGTACAAACCCCCCCCAAATTTACTTTATTGCACTTTATTTTCTTTCTTTTCTGAAATTTATCATCTAAAGTTGAAAATTAGGTATTTATCTTACTCCTTGTGGTTCGATACCCGATAATATACTACACGGTAGGATTGTATACTTGCAATCTAAATCGAAAGTGTATTTGAGGATAAAGCTTTTTATACATACCCTTTGGTCGTATCAAGTTTTTGGCGCCGTTGCCGGGGAGTATAGTTTAAATACTGAGTTTTTACTTTAGCGATTTATTTCAGATTTTCTTTTACTTTTTGGAAACTAATCTAAGTTCTTTTTTCAGTGGTCTATGAGCGCGGGAAACACTCCTTTTCCGACGATTTTCGACGACGAAGAAGAACATCTAAGCATGGAACCACCAATCATAAATCCAGCCATCAACGAGGACGACCAATCTGCCCATGAAGGGCATGGAAGCAATCAAAGCCGCGTACGAGGAATGACCCCACCTCGTAACGGGAACCACAACAACAATGGCCGAAACAATCAACACGGCCACCGCTTCGGCTTCATTCCTCATGGCCAAGAGCCACGAGACATTAAGCCCTCTCTCATCCATCTACTTGGCCAAAGTCAATTCGGGGGAGCCCTCAACGAAGATCCACACGCCCACTTGGCAGTTTTCGAAGAACACTGCGGCACTTTTGCCCGAGAAGGAGACGAGCTAGACAACCTCAAACTCAAATGCTTCCACTTGTCCCTCCGAGACAACGCAAGAACGTGGCTAAGGACCGTCAACCGGGACAACATCAACACATGGGACGACATGGAGAGGCTATTTCTAGGGAAATATTTTCCTCCATCCAAGACCCAACATTTCCGGACGAAGATCACAACGTTCAAGCAAGCCGAGGGGGAGTCTCTAACCGAGGCATGGGACCGATGGGCGGAGCTCCAACGCTTGTGCCCTAACCATGGCCTTGACATGTGGTTGCTCTTTCAATTTTTCTATGGAGGTTGTACAATAGCCACTAAAACTCACTTAAATTCTGCTGCAGGTGGAAACATGTCCAAAATGGATCCCGAGCAAGCCATGCTAATGATTGAAGATATGGCGATTAACCAAAGGGAGTGGACAGCCGAGAGAGGTGGACGAGTCTCCAACACCCCGGGAATCATGAAAGTCGATGAAGTCACCGCCTTGAGAGCGCAAATGGAGGCCTTGCAACATCAAATGGCACAAATGCAAAACGTAAAAGCCGTGACAAGGAAGGCTCCATGTGGCATATGTGGAGAGGCGACTCATATCACCGCCAATTGCCAAGTCCTTTTGGAAGGAGAAGATGTGGAACAAGTGAATGCCATGTTCTATAATCAAGGTGATAAGAGGAACGACCCGATCTACAATAAGGTTAGGCAAAATGACAATTTCAATTCCAATTCTTACAACCCTAACACAAGGTGGAACCATCCGAACTTCAAATGGAAGACCGAGAATGACAACTCCAACCAATACCAAGGTAATTCCAACCAATACCGATCCAACCAAAGCTCTTACCAAGGTCCCTCTCAACTCTCCAAGTTGGAAAAGATGATGGAAGAGTACATCGATTATCAAAGGAACACCAACATCGACTTCAACAAAAAGTTCGAGTTCTTAGAAACGAAGACAAAGATGCTAGAGACACAAATAGCACAACAAGCTTCTTCATCCTCTCGCCAACAAGGCACACTTCCGGGCAAGCCGGACATCAACCCTAGGGAGCAAGCAAAAGCTATAACTTTGAGGAGCGGCACGGGATACGAAGGCCCCAAGATGCCCACCATTGAAGAGCAGCAACAACCACCCAAGGAGACACAACCTCCAGCTTCTCTCAATGCGGATACACCGGCGGCATCAAAAGAATCTCAAGAACCGGGTAATTCTATCCCGGCCAAGGTAAAACCGACTGAAACTCCTAAGTATATCCCACCACATAGGTTTATACCCTTTCCTCAAAGGTTAGTAAAGCACAAACTTGACCAACAATATGCCAAATTCGTAGAACACCTCAAGAAATTGAACATTACCATCCCTTTTACCGAAGCAATTACTCACATGCCTTCTTACGCAAAATTTTTGAAAGACATTCTATCAAACAAAAGATCGATTGAGGAAGTAGGCACGGTATCCCTTAATGAGGAGTGTAGCGCTCTTCTCTTAAACAAGCTACCTCCGAAATTAAAGGACCCCGGGAGTTTTGCAATTCCATGTACAATAGGTAATACCAAATTCGAGAGGTGCCTATGTGATTTAGGTGCAAGTGTGAGCCTTATGCCAAAGACCGTCTATCAAAGGCTCAATCTTGTTGACTTGAAACCCACAAGAATGTCATTACAACTAGCCGATAAGACGGTACGCTATCCCGAGGGAATTGCGGAAGACGTGATAGTTATGATAGGTAAGTTCTTTGTCCCGGTAGATTTTGTGGTGGTTGAAATGGAGGAGGATACTCATACTCCTCTCCTATTGGGAAGGGACTTCCTAACCACGGCCGATGCAAACATTAATGTCAAAGAAGGAAAAATATCATTTGACATTGGAGGCGAGAAGGTAAATTTTCACATGTTTAATGCCATTAAATTCCCTTCAAATGATAATGATTCTATTTGTAGATTGGATGTTTTAGATTCCATTTTAGCTACTCATGAGGAGGAAGAAATGGTGAATGCACAACTCGATCCAGATCTAGAAGAAACCAGGTCTGAAAATGATCAAATTGGTGAAATTTTTCCCGAGTGCGGATCAATCACCCGCACTGCGGATCAGACCAGCCGCACTCAGCCTTCCAAAGCAGCAGACTCGAAAGACCGAGCCCAGTGCGTCCGCACTGAGTATCCAGTGCGGAAGGTTAACCCGCACTCGCCTAAATCTGAGCAGATCTTCGCCATTTCAAGCGATTCCGGCGCACCAAAGGTCGAGCTCAAACCTCTGCCACCTACCCTTCGCTATGAATACTTAGGAGAAGACGAGACATATCCGGTCATTATCAATTCAAAGCTCAACCAAGAACAAACCGAGAAGCTCCTACACGAGCTAAAGCTACATCGGAAGGCAATTGGTTACACAATCGATGATCTAACCGGAATCAGTCCATCCCTTTGCATGCATAGAATTCTAATGGAGGATGATCACAAACCCACCGTTGAAGCTCAAAGAAGGCTCAATCCGAATCTAAAAGAAGTGGTGAAGAAAGAGATCCTCAAGCTACTTGATGCCGGCATCATCTACCCAATTTCCGATTCTAAGTGGGTAAGCCCGGTTCATGTAGTACCAAAGAAGGGAGGCACAATAGTGGTGAAGGGTGAAGATGACAAGATGATATCCACAAGGGTGGTCACCGGATGGCGGATGTGCATCGACTACCGAAAACTCAACAATGCAACAAGGAAGGATCACTTCCCTCTACCATTCGTGGACCAAATGCTTGAGAGGCTAGCTAATCACTCACATTTTTGCTACCTTGATGGGTATAGCGGATTCTTTCAAATCCCTATTCACCCCGATGACCAAGAAAAAACGACCTTTACATGTCCTTATGGTACGTTCGCGTACCGTAGGATGCCGTTTGGTCTATGCAATGCCCCGGCCACATTTCAAAGAGCTATGATGGCTATTTTTTCCGATTTATTAGAAAATTCCGTGGAAGTTTTCATGGATGACTTTTCAGTTTTTGGTACTTCTTTTGATGATTGCTTAACTAATTTGATTAAAGTTTTAGAAAGATGTGAGCAGGTCAATTTGGTGCTAAACTGGGAGAAGTGCCACTTTATGGTGCAAACGGGGGTGGTTCTAGGCCACGTGGTGTCATCCGAAGGCTTGGAAGTCGACAAAGCAAAGGTGGAGGTGATAGAGAAGTTGCCATATCCGACTTGTGTGAAGGATGTGCGAAGTTTCTTGGGCCATGCGGGGTTCTATCGACGGTTTATTAAGGACTTTTCAAAGATTTGCAAACCTCTTACAAATCTAACTATGAAAGATGCAGAATTTAATTTTGATAAACCTTGCATTGATGCTTTTGACAGGATAAAGAAGGCGCTAATCTCAGCCCCCATTCTTCGCCCACCGAATTGGGATGCGCCATTTGAGATTATGTGTGATGCAAGCGACTACACCGTCGGAGCCGTACTAGGACAAAGGATCGACAACAAGCCACATGTGATCTATTATGCAAGCAAAGTCCTAGACGAGGCACAAATGAACTATACAACCACGGAAAAGGAGTTCTTAGCTGTCATATTTGCTATCAACAAGTTCCGGTCCTACTTGGTGGGATCCAAGGTGGTTGTATACTCCGATCATGCGGCTATTCGATATCTTCTCAACAAGAAAGATGCCAAACCACGTCTAATTCGTTGGATCCTCTTACTACAAGAATTTGACTTGGAAATCAAGGACAAGAAGGGAACCGAAAATTCAGTGGCGGATCATTTGTCTCGCATTACCAATGAATCAAAAGATAACGACATGCCGATTGATGACTCATTCATAGACGAACAACTATATGCAGTCAACAAACACGAGGCGCCATGGTATGCGGATTTGGTCAATTACCTTACATGTGGTATACTACCTCCCGATCTAACTTACCAACAACGGAAAAAATTCTTTTCTGATGCGAAAAAATATTTTTGGGATGAACCGTTGTTGTTTAAGTTGGGGGTAGATGGGATCCATAGAAGATGTGTACCCCAAGAAGAAACCGAACAAATCCTAAGATGTTGCCATTCATCCGCCTATGGAGGACACGCTTCCACCGACAAAACCGCCGCCAAAGTTCTTCAAGCCGGGTTCTTTTGGCCCACGCTCTTTCAAGACGCAAGGGAATATGTGCTTAGGTGCGACAAATGCCAAAGGACCGGGAACATATCTAGAAGACATGAAATGCCCCTAAACGGAATACTAGAAGTTGAATTATTTGATGTTTGGGGTATCGATTTTATGGGTCCCTTTCCGAGTTCTTGTAACAACAAATACATACTTGTGGCAGTCGATTACGTGTCAAAATGGGTTGAAGCCATCGCTACACCAACAGCCGATTCCGCCGTGGTAAGAAAACTTTTTAAGCAAATTATATTTCCTAGATTCGGAGTACCCCGAGTGGTGATAAGTGACGGCGGATCTCATTTCATCAACCGCCAATTTGACGCCCTACTACTCAAGTATGGAGTTAAGCACAAGGTGGCCACACCATATCATCCACAAACGAGCGGCCAAGTCGAGGTGTCCAACCGTGAGATAAAGAGCATCCTCCAAAAGGTGGTGAATATATCAAGGAAGGATTGGTCACTCAAACTAGACGAATCTCTTTGGGCATACCGGACCGCATTCAAAACACCCATAGGTATGAATCCTTTCAAACTTGTGTATGGAAAAGCATGTCATTTGCCGGTCGAGCTTGAGCATAAGGCTTATTGGGCAATAAAGACTCTAAACTTCGACATGAGGGCAGCCGGTGAAAAGAGAATCCTCAAGTTACACGAATTGGAGGAATTGCGACTCAATGCGTATGAAAATGCCAAATTATACAAAGAAAAGACAAAAAAATGGCATGACAAACATATCATGAGGCGAGATTTTCAAGAAGGAGACACGGTTCTATTGTACAACTCAAGACTCCGACTTTTTCCCGGAAAGTTGAGATCAAGATGGACCGGGCCATACAAGGTGAAGAAGGTGTTCAACCATGGCGCAATTGAGATTGAGGGTGATAAAAGTGGAGCATTTAAGGTAAATGGACATCGTCTCAAACATTTTAATTATGCAAGTCCCATAGGCGAGAAGGAAAGCTTTCGCCTAGATGATCCACAATCTCAATAGTGAGCACGAATCATGTCGAGCTCACGACGTAAAATTGAGCGCTTCTTGGGAGGCAACCCAAGGTTTTTGTTGTTTTTCTTTACTTTCTGCAATTTACTTTACTTAGTTTAATTTTAACTTTCTAAATTTACAATTAACTAACTTTGGGAGACATTCCCAATGAAAACAATAGACAAAATTTCACCAAGTGCGGATGACAAGCATCCGCACTACGGATCCATGAGCCGCACCCAAGGTAAGTTTTTTTCATATTTCACCAAGTGCGGATGATAAGAACCCGCACTGCGGATTACTGAGCCGCACCGAAGATAAGATGGCACCAAGGGGAGCTAAGCGTATCCGGACCAACAAGGGCAAAGGTCAATCAAGCAACCCTTCCCTTCCATATCCACCTGCCGAGCCGTTGAATGATAACCAACAATTCCGCAAGAACGCGCTCGAGACCCATAGAACTCTCCAACCATCTCGGTGGATCTGCCGTTACACTCTCGGGCAGTTGGGCATCACCGACACGGTGCAGATGCTCACCGAACGCTTGGGATTATGGGAATTCCTATGTGACGAGGTCGACACTTATCGAGCCATCACCATCGAGTTCCTCTCCTCATATGAGTTTGATCGGGCCTCAAGAACCATGAGCTTTAACCTTGGAGGCTATCATGTGTCGATGCATACCACCCAACTATTGGAGGCATTCGAACTAAGCCAGGAAAATGTGGAGCAGATGCGAGCCACCCTCGGGTTCTTCCCCGATATGAATGAGCACCAATTCCGCCTCCTAGCGATGCATGATGTCCTCAGTGATCAACGGGTTAAGAACATCTCTCACCCGGCAATTCGTTATCTCCAACGGGTACTTTCTCACACTCTCTTTGCCCGAGGGGAGACCGCATCGGTCTTCAACGAAGGAGATATGACCTATATTTGCAGTATGCTTCGACGGAACAATGGGGAGATGGAGTATATGCCACACATCACCTACAACCTTGCCAAGCACATAAAAACAGTGGCGAACAACATACAACCGGGCGGTGTCGTTCGCATTGGAGGAATAATTACCAAGATTGCTCGAGCACTACACATACCAACCGGAGATGATGTGGTGGAAGGTTACACTCGCGTGGACCTTGACGGGTTGGTGAGGGCGAGGCTTATTCGATACGATGATATCCAAGAGGCATGGATAAATTTGGGAGTGAACAATATCCGGCACCGTTTGCCTCTCCAAACTGACCTCGACCCGATGAACTATAACACATGGAAGATAGTGGATCCTCCACTTGAGCCACAAGAGCCACTACCTCCACCGCCACCGGGTGTTCAAGCAGGGCCACAACAAATGCATCCCGATGCTGCTGCACAGGGAGGTATAACAATGCAACAAATGTGGGACTTTATGCAAGCCATGAACCTCAACATTAACACCCGCATGGATGCTTTTGATCGGCGTATGGATGAGGTGGAGACCCATGCCGCAGCAGCCCATTACTATGCCCACCGAGGTTTCATGAACAACAATCCTAACTACGAAGATAACCCACCAACACCGCCGCACCAACGAAGGGCTGCTCAAAGGATGGAGGCACAGTTAGCAAGGCAACGCGAAGCGGCAGCTGCAGCTCAAGCCGCACAAGAAGCCGAGGCCGCAAATCAAGAAGGTGATCAAGGTGAGAATGACGAGGAAGAAGAGGAGGCATCTGACAGGGATGAGGAGTGATCCCGCACAGCACCACCACCACCTTTAGCTTAGTCGAGTATATCATGTTTCTTCTCTCTTATTTACTTTATTTTCAGCACTGAGGACACTGCTTTATTTAAGCTTGGGGGATGGGAAGAAATTGTATCTGCATGCATGTTTATTTTTCAGTAATTTTTTCAAACTTTTTAGGAGTTATAACCTTGATTTTTACTTGACCATGAATAGGGTTAGTAATTTTGAACTTAAATGATTGAGATTGCAAACTTGTCAAGATGTTTTACGAGGTTATGAAAAATAGAGTCTTGCATAATTGGACTTAATTGTCTAAGAATGCATAAAGTATAAAATCACGTTTAATTTTTGTGTTAAAAGTTGGCAAAAATAAAAGTTTTGATAAAATTTGAGTGATTTTCAAAAAATTAGATATTTTAATGCGAATTTTAACAAATTTTTAGAAATACCCTTGGAATAGTTTGAAATAACCACATAATTTGGCGAAAAACTTCGTGGAAATAGAGGCTTACGAATTTGAAACATTAGGAGTTTAAATTTATTAAGGAAGCAATTTAGATGTGATATGAATTAATACCCTTGGATATGTGTATTTTTGCAAAAATTGTTCAAAACATTTAAAAATTGAAAATTTGCGACTCCTCTTACATATGATACGGCGACATGACGTACTTATGGTTATGAGTCATTGGCACTCCTGCTCCTCTAGTCTCCCGATAAAATTGACATTCGTGTTAGTGGAAGGGTTAGACTAAGAGCATGCAAAGCACCCTTGAATTAGAACGGTTGGGTACAGTTAACTACTTGTAACTAACCGGTGCTTAAATGAGGATGGGGAAAATAGTGCTAAATCATAAAAGAAAAAAAAAATCAAAATAGAAAAATCAAAATGAGCAACAAGAACAACAAAAATGTGAATTTTGCAATATACCGAGCTTAGGGGAATTTTTTCTTCACAAATAAAAATGCATGTCTTTTAATAAATTTGGATAAATAAAGTTTGCAAATTCTAAACCTTTAAGGAAATGAAAGTTAGAGTAATCGAATTGTGGGGTGAAGTATGATTAACCAAGGGTTGAACTTTAAATTTGTAGAAATTTACATTGAGATTTTTAATTTTAGGAAGATCATACAAAATTTTTCAAATTCTTGAAGGAAAATATACTTGATATAGGGTTAACTTAAAAGATCGAATTATAGTCCAAGTTAGATATTGCTTGAGGACAAGCAAGGTTCAAGCTTGGGGGATTTTGATAACGATAAATTATATATACATTTGATCTTGATTTTATCATAAAACAACCTCAAATATCTTGTGCTTAGAATATAAAATGATTAAAATACACCTGGAACCAAGTTACTGCGGTTATTTGGCTTTTCCATGCAGGAAATGATGCAAATTGGTGAAAATACCACTCAGTGCGGATCATCCACCCGCACTGCGGATGGATTCGGACGCACTGGAGACTCAGCTCTGCGCAGGATTTTTCCCGAGCATAGTGCGGACGCACTGAGAGCCGCACTGGGATCCGCACTCAATACTTAGCCAATTTCAGAAACTTCAAAACACAGAATCTAACCGCAGTGCGGGTCATCCATACGCAGTTCCACCCGCACTCATGTGAATTCGCAGAAAATCCAGGAAAGTTAAATAAGGAAACTCAGACCCACTGCGGGTGAGACCACCCGCAGTGCGGATGAACATGATCCGCAGTCAGCCAGAATTACCCAATTTCAACACGGATTCTATTTTTGGCACTCCAAGGACACGATTTAAGAAGACAAAAATAGACATACTTGCCAGGAAAGAAATGTAAAAAGAGCACCCACTAACTCCACATTCTAGCCTCTAAATTGGGCATGATCTCTTGCTTTAAAAAGGGGGGCTCATTTCCATTCGAGACACACACAACATATCTCATTCTCTCTCTATACACAAACTCTTAGCCATAATTTCTGAAGGAGGTAAAGCTTTCAAGCAAGGAGAAGAAGGATTTCCTGAGCAAGATTCGGCAGGATAGAGGTTTTAGATTCAAAGGGTGTAATTATTCTTTATTTCATTTCCTTTTATTCTTTGCCAAACTTTGTGATGTTTCCCTCCAAGAGGGAGTAGTTCTCTCTCTAGGGGTTTAGGTCAATATGCATGAACTTGTTTAATTCTATTTTATTCGATTATTTGCTTTTATTATGATTGTTTTATCGGATTTGATAGTTAAGTTCTGTGATTTAAATAATTTGTGTTAAATACATAATTAGTACTTGAATTGTAGCATCTCGTTTTGGTTTCAAAAGAACCAAAATTGACTAGGATCAATAGGATAGTACCAAATTATGAATGCAAATACCTTAGGTTTAGATTAAGATTCTAACCAATTTAATCTAAGCCGGAACTATAGAAATTAAGGTTAGGGATTTGGTGAAGAACCTAACCGTGAAGTCAAACCCTAATTAGGACATCTCAAATCGAATCGGATATTGGTGTCATGGACTTAATTGTGAAATACCAATATTTGAGGAGAGGAGAGACTAACAAGAGCTTATGGTCGAGGTAGCTAGGATGAAGGACTTAAACGTGAAGTCCGAATTACTTAGACACGTTATTAATTCATGAAAGTGACCCTTAATGACATATTAGGTTAGAAACCTCATCAAATCAAACATGAATTTAAGCAAATACCGAATAAATAGAGTTAACAAGGGATTGTAGACCAAAGACCCCTAGATTCTCTTAACCTTGAAAACAAACCGACTTGTCTTTCTTTTACTTTCACTTTTAATTGTTTAAAAACTCCTTCCTTCGGGTATTGAACCCAACCTTAGGATTTTTAGTACAAACCCCCCCCAAATTTACTTTATTGCACTTTATTTTCTTTCTTTTCTGAAATTTATCATCTAAAGTTGAAAATTAGGTATTTATCTTACTCCTTGTGGTTCGATACCCGATAATATACTACACGGTAGGATTGTATACTTGCAATCTAAATCGAAAGTGTATTTGAGGATAAAGCTTTTTATACATACCCTTTGGTCGTATCACCGTCGGTCAGGCGTTCGACCGAGGTACAGAGGCATTCGGCTGAGGTGCAGAGCCTGTCCAGCCTCCTCATAATGCCGAGGTGTATTATATTTAAATGCCTACTTGCGAATTTTATTGAAAATTTCCAATAAACTAATATCTAAGTTTTTGCAGGGTGCGGGCAATGATGAGGTGTATGCGCCGCGTGTTGGAGGAAGGGCCATGAAACCAAGAATTGCACGAACCCGCTGCCCGCTATAACCAACTGTTTCAACCCTTTAACCCCGAGGGGAAACATAGGTGAATTTGGGCTGCCGAAAAACCGTCCAAAACTAGCGACGGTTTACATCCCTGAGACCCAAGTCATGATGCACAATGCCTATGTACTCAACAGGGCCATCATTGTTGATGCTCGGCTTAAACCGACCCATAAAACCAACAAGAACCAATCCATATTGATGTCAACGTGTCGCTCTTGACTATCGTTACCCGCTAACCCATATATTGGGACCACAATATTTGCTCTTGCTTCCAATAGGTTCGGACCGTCATCGGTTTTTACGTACCTTTGCAAAGCCTTTGGAGAAACTCGGCTACATTACATATCTATGGAGCCCCGCGATCAACGCATACCTTTCTCGTTTGAACTACAAGGTGTGGCTCGAACTCAAGGGCATGTCGCCACAAGCTTGGTATATCGAGCACTTGGTTGCGGGAGTAAGCTCTTTGGCATAGTGCTGGACCACACCACTCTTACCAAGGTTAGTTCTTTCAAGAAGTTGATGGTGGTAGTGGCTGTGCTAGACTTGAGTCATATCCCCAAGGGCATGTTAATGTGGATCTGAGGTATGTCTCGAATCATTGAAATATCGGTTCATAGCTGGATGGAGGAGCCCTTTCCTCTCATTCCCCCGCTCAACCCCACTCCTACCAAAGAATACTTTGACAAAGTGAGTCAACCCGCCGCGCTCATCAGCGCAAGGCGATTTCTATCATTTTACAGAATCACATATATACATATACATTACCAATGACATAACTTACATTTTTTTCGTTGCAAGTCCCACAGTCTTCTAGTTCAATATCTTGTTTCGTGTCTCACGCTTTGTACCTGGAACCCACAAAGTGGAAAGATGAGAGATCGAAAATTCCCAGTGCGGTATTCAGTTCCAGTCGAGTTATTCTAAGACCCAACCAACTAAACCAAAACAACACTGAGAATGACTGTAAGAAAATAATAAAGATAATAGAAATAAAGAGAAACACTGAAACAAAATTCAATCTTTTGCCATGCATATGATATGAATTAGGTACCCAAATGCACTGATCATGAATCTTACTTAATACACAAATGTTCTTGTAAGGAAATTATTTTACAATTTTTATCTTGCGATCCAGATTCGACACTTTTCTGACTACGGGTCATGCGCTACCACGAATACGGTGCCTACACAATTTCTGTTATGGCCATAACTTGAAATTGTGCGCTTACCACGAATACGGCGCCTACGTGCCTTCAGTTATGCGCTTCCACGATTCAACGACGCCTACATAACTGGATCACGCGCTACCACGAATACGGCGCCTACGCAATTTCTGTTATGCGCTTCCACGAATTAACAGCGCATACATAATAGAAATTACGCGCTTACCACGAATACAACGCCTACATGACCGGTCACATTTCCAAGTTTAATATTCAATCAATACATTACCACGGTCATGCGCTACCACGAAAAGACAGCGCCTACATGACCGGTATCCATTTTAATATTCAATCAATTACACATATGACTATATGTTATACTTCATGAGAAATTATACTATGCATTCTTATCATGCATGCCACTGTTCACTTAAAGCAAACTTATGATTCAACCAAATGAATTATTATATCAAGTACGTGATGCATCAATTTCATAAAAGTATGATCGTGCTTCCTAAGACATTTCATGCATTTATATCATACCATTCAAAACTTCAACAAATATCTATAGTAAGGCAAACAACTAGAAATCAACAAGCAATTATCATAGCAATCAAGCAAACCAAATCACTATTCAAATAATATTGAACCAAATGATTCAATCATGTCATTCTCTAATCCCATAAATCGATACAGAAATCGTCAAATACCATACTTGAGGCTTATGCATACAATTCTAAATTACAACCTCTTGTTTAAATTGTGTCACTATACACATTGATTTGGTTTACAATTCAAAGGGTTCAAGTATTACATGGTTCACTAATTATAGTCTCCATCCATTATATCACTTTCAATGTAGTCCCCTTTATATTTGGTCAATACACATGTTATATAATTAATTAAGCATGCATTGCGAATTTCACCCGTTACCCAATAACTAATCTATTCATGCTACGTACATAACAATCAAGCAGCTAATTTAACCATAATACACAAACAATCAACAAGTAAATTGCAATCAATAAGCACACAATGTGCAACATCAGGCAAGCAAGAAACCCGCAAGCAATCAACAATAATAACATAAGTTGAAAGGGGCTAAGAATAACTTGAAATCCGCACCTTAGCACTGTCGAGACGATGAATCAGCGTGTTGCTATGGTGTGGACATGTTTGATAATCCTTCTTAATCCAGCTATGAAGGGTCTACGCCTATGTCAAATTATCGACACTGAATCAATAGTTTAATGTTGCCATTTATTAATTCAATTAACCATAGTCCTCAAAACTTACAAGATTCTTAAAAGAAATAGGTCCTTGTTATTGCTATTGGATTACCATACTCTAAAATCAGCGTAACCAAATCGGCATCAGAGCACAAGAGGTACAAGAGGGTTCAGAACTTGGCTTAAACCATAAAATGGTGAATACAATTATATAACTAATACGGATGACAAAAGAGGGTTAAACTAGGATTTAATTGACATAGTGCATGAACAATTCAGTACAATAATTTCTATTCGATACTTGTGGTTCGATATAACCGAAATCAGAAAACAAATCGAAGAGAAAGGCTTAGCTCTTGCATGCAACTCATATGCATCACAAGGAAAAGAACGTAAAAGGGAGATTGTTGAATACCGAAAATTGCTCCAATTGGTTACGAGAGAAAGAGAGTCGATCAACCTCGAGTGGACGACAGGTGCTGCGAGAATCTTCGTCTCCTTCATTTCTTCATAATTGCTTGACCATCGGAGAAAGTTAATCGGGTGAAGATATGAGAACAATCAA
The DNA here is from genome assembly GCA_028015225.1 of Carex myosuroides. NCBI lineage: Eukaryota > Viridiplantae > Streptophyta > Magnoliopsida > Poales > Cyperaceae > Carex > Carex myosuroides. The sequence goes on from CM051465.1 coordinate 7,335,218, forward strand.
TCAACGAGGAATCACTATCTCTCTCATCCCTCCTCTATCTCCTCTCTTCTTTTTCCAATTTACTCTCTCAATTTCTCCTTTTCTCTTTGGCTTGTTATTTGAATTAGAAGGGATGGTCGGAGTCTCCAACAAAAATCAATTGAAGCACCTCCTTAGAATATTTGTATATGCACCGAATAAGGTAGTATTGGAATTTTATATTCCCTAAGTAATTATATTTTTATTTTCCTTATTATAATATTATTCTTCTAAGGGAAGGAAATAATGGGTTGGTCATAAAACTTAGGAATTGAGTATTATATATATATATATATATTTTTGTTCCCAACACAAATATATTTTCAAAAGTCCAAAATGACATTTCAGCCTAGTGAAATTTTTATGCGGACATAGCAAGAGAAATATTTATATACTTTTGCGCTTAGCCATCAAAACTTTTAGAATTCATACTTTGTGTCTACATGATTTCATGTTTAATAATTTTGAATATTACAATGTGCGAATCTATTAAATTCTAATTTTTAAAATACAAAAGTTTACTAGTACATTAGATGATATTTCATATTATTTTACCAAAATTTCAATATAGTCTCAAGATGTACGACAAATTGTATAATAATTCCTCCAGATTAAATAAATTTCAACCTATATGAAAATTGGAATGTTACAGGGCTCAAGGAAAGAGAAGATGGAACACATTTTACGATTGAGTCCTCGGTTTGAGGAATACCTCCGCCAACAGCCGTAGGCTAGCCATGCTTAGTTCGGTAACCCTGTTAGCAAACCACCATTAGACCCTAAGAACAAATGGAAAGGAAAGGCAGATGAAGTAGCACTGGACGGGTCCAGTAACTTTCAAAATCGAGACACTCCGAGTACATTCCACCTGTAGCCTATGAATATTCCCACAGTACCAAGTACCTCAAAACCCCCACCCCACGGCACAATTAATTATCCCCAGTTCGTACTGACAGCTGATGGTACTACAGAGAGTACAAGAATTTTTCAAATTGATTTGAATATTTCGGACCCAGCAAGAGATATTTCACCAAACCCAAATAGTACTCTCAACCAAACGGGCCTTAATCCCCAAGCTTCGGCCCAATTCACTCCCCCATCTCTCAGCCCACTCACATAACCAATCCCAACATGCCCATATCACTCCCACAACCCACTCTACCTTCCTTGACCCATTTCTTTCCTCTCACCAGGCCTCTAACGCCCCAGCTCTCTCTGCCATTATATTTTGGCCCCCTAATAGCGTCCGACAACCAAAACCCAAAACCTAATCTCGCCGAAACCCAAACCCAAACCCAAAACCCGATTTGCCCAAACCCAAAACCTGCACCTACTCCCAATCACAATCCGAACCCTGTTCTTGGTGAATCCGATAATCCTATCCGTATCTCGCCATCTGAGTCCCTGGAGAAGACATCTAATTCCCTAATTGAAGCTGGTGCCTGCAACTTAGCCCATGAGGCCGACTCCTACGCAGTTCAGCTACAGCCGCTGGTACCACCAATCCTGGCTCCGCCCCACCTCCAGGACCCAAGCTCGGTTGGCAACCACCTTGACCAAGTGTTGGCGAACCCCATGGAGACAGAACCTGAGGAGTATTTCTCAGATCCGATAGAGATAGAACCAGAGGAGTATTTCTCGGATCCGTCTGATGAATTCTTGCCCATGCCGCAGAAGGAGGTCAATCCCAATGATCTCAACCATTCTGACTCAGATTCTTCGGACCAGGTATTACATGGTACTTTGCTTGATGCTCATGTTTAGGCAATCGAGGAGGAATTAGAGGCAGAGACCGCATACCAAAGCACTTTGGCTGACCCGGAGCAGGCACATTTGTTCAATGATTCAGACCTAGAACAATCTGTAGAGCCTAAACTAAGGAGGAGTGCAAGGCTCAGCAAGAGGGGCTCTACCAAGCATTATGGTATAGACAATAGAAGGAAGAACAAGAAAGCTGCTAGAGGTGCGATTGCAGCAAGGCTAACCAAGAAACATGACGTATCACGCCAAGCTGAAATCCTCCGTGCTCTTAGTGAGGATGCTCTTGAGGCAAATCCACTGCAGCAGGGCATAGTAGATGATATTGATGCTCATTGTGGTGTCGAAAGAAACTTGGCGCAATTTCCCCACGTCCATATGCTCCATATCTATTATAAAAGGAAGGGAATTTCTTCTCCATCATCATCACCATTCTAAGAGAGAAATTCACGAGAAAGAACATCAACCACAGGAGCAAATCAAGAAGAAAGAAGGCGAATTCTCACAGCAAACGCAAGGAAGACTAAGGTTTTTGAGTAGAGAAGGGTGTATTCTATTTCTCTAGTTAGTTTCTCTTTGTCTTGACTTATTTTGTACTTGAATTCATGATGAATACTTGCATCTCCATGAGAGGCTAGTTTGCTCTCTAGGGGTTTAGGTCATGTAGCATGAACTTGTTTAATTCTATTTTACTCGGAGTTTAGTTTTTATTATGATTGTCTGATTTGATGTTAATTTCTGTGATTTATTCTTTGTGATATTCCTTGATTTGTGCTTGAATTGTAGTTATCCCGCTTAGGTCTTTTAGACTCAAAGTAGATTAGGATCATATAGGATAGTATAAATTGTGAACGCAAATACCTTAGGATTTGGATTAGAATGGACCAAATTTGATATCCAAACCGGAACTATAGGAATTAAGGTTAGGGTTTGGTGAAGGACTTAATCGTGAAGTCAAAACCTAATTAGGACACCTTATAACAAATATCGATATATAATTTGGAGCATGTGACTTAAATATCCCTCTAGGTTAGTGACAGCCCAAGAATAAAAGGAACATTAATCCATTCACCCAAAGTATTTGTATTAATATTTGTTCCAAAGGCTAATCAAATTTAGGTTAGAAACCTCGTCATAATCAAACATGAATTTAAACAAACCGAGTAGATAGAATTAGCAAGGGATTGTGGACCGAATATCCTAGACTTATCAAACATGATTTTCACCCGACTTTTATTTCTTTTTTACGAACTATTAATTTACTTTAATTTTCCTTCAAAAAACGAAATTACACAAAACCCCCGTTTTACTTTTATTGTTTAGTTCTAGAAGTAGTTTTCTTTATTGAAAATTGGTATTTCCCTATCTCCTTGCGGATCGACACCTAAATACTACAATCGATAGGTTGTGCGCTTGCAACTAACATATTCATTGGATACAAAGGTTTATAAATATTAAAAGTTAAAAGAGTATAAAAACACCATACCTAAAATACTCAACAACTGTAACTCACCCATGAGGAGAATTTGCGATCTCACCCCCTCATAACTTGAATCGAGCTTGGCCAGGAAAGTGAAAATGTCATCTTGTTCTTCCCTCTTCTTGATTTCTTCGATGTCGGCTGTGAGGGGACGGTACACTTTAATCTCATCTTTCTTTTCTTGGATTTGGCTGAATAGCTCGGTTACGGATTGGTTTTGCTGTTGCAATTGATGGAGTTCTTGTTGAAGTTGATAGATAAGGGAGTAATTTTTCTTTTTACCGAACATCGTTTCGGCTTTGACCCACATCTCTCGAGCTGTGTCTAGATAGGTCATGAGATCAGAGATGTCAGGTTCCATGGTTGCCAGCAGCCAAGTTATGACAAGGTTGTCGCTTTTCCTCCATTCTGTTATCACCTTTTTTTCTTCTTCTGTTGGTTCTGTTGGTTTGCTGGCTTTCGGCTTTGTTTTCTCTCCAGTGACATGTTCGAATTTGTCTCTGCCAATGCGGCCAAAGGTTACTTGCCGTGCCCAGAGATGGTAATTTTTGCCATTTAATAGCAGCCCCGTAAGTCTTTCGGTTTGTTGTGCCATTTCTGGATTTTTCGGATCTAACTGGAGCAAAGCTTGATTTTTTTGGTTTTGCTGGTATGTTGGTTTTGTCGGATTGTGTTCTTTGATAAGAACAGATACTGCCTTGAGCTTGATTGTTTTCTGTGAGGAAAATTGCTCTATTTGAGCTTGAGGTTTTTGATGATTTGTTGAACTAGTACAGTTCTTGTTATCTGTCCAGTACTATTTGGCGTTTGATTTGGAGAAAGATCAAGTCTGCTCTGATACCATGTTGAGTTTTACAAAGGGATTCCGGAAGTATTGATGAGATGAAAAAAGAACTATGTTGTATTCAATCTGAACTAAAAAGATGTACAGTGTTGTTTATATAACAGAGAAAGAAAAAGAGACGTTATAAATTCTAACGGTTGCCTAGTATTGTACTGTAGCCCACTGTAGCTTATAATTTCTAAAAAAGAAAAAAAGTTGAGTAACTTAATTTTCTAAGTTTAGTTGCTCCTTTTATTCCTACAATAGCATATGATGAATTTAATCTGATGCTATTATTTACTTAATCCTAATTATTTTCTACAATTTTAAATTAATTGAGGGGTTTTGTGCAAATTAACATAAAACATTAATTGAGGGGTTTTCTTATTTAGAAAATGTGCTTGATATTTTTCGGATTATTATATTAGTTGGTCAAACTCATTTCCCTCTCTTTGGAAAATAAAAGAAATAGTAATTATATTCCCTCTTGTAACTAAAGCAAATTACTAATTCTTTTGAACATTTCCGTGTGGACACTTGTCCGCCACATATCTTATAATTTCATCAATATTACATTTCTGCCAGTCACCTAGCTTCAATTGTTTCTCCATTATAATTCCAAAATTAATCCAATAAACCATTCAATTCTTCCTTGTTCAGTCCGCAAACCTCTTCTTAATCAAAATAATAATCTGAAATAGGAGGAGAACCAATGTAGAATCAGAGAAGGAGAAATAGGAGATAGGGAACAAGAGGTTGTGGCTAAACCCGATTAATTATCTCTAGTAGTCAATACCATGGGTAGTGATTAAAACTGCTTGTTGTTAAAAAATATGGGTTGTTACTGCTGGTAAGTGTCTGTCAGGCCGAGTCATGTAAGAACTCACTTGGTTAGTTCTTTTTAGCTTTATTTATATGAAGCTTGTATAATGCTTGTCAACTTAAAAATGTGTACAACAATATTCCCATTCGTATTTTAATGCAGAGGACGATGAGTTGATCCAGCCAGTTCGGCATAGCTTCTGATAACAAAAAGTGTGTTCTATTTGTAATGATTGTATTACATTATATAATTAGTGGATTATTTGAGTGTAATTTTTGTCTTAACTTAGTTTTTCTACAAATTATTTTTTTACCGATTTTTCCTACTTTTTTACTACCAAACAAGTTTCTCCTGAAAAAATCCTAGTTTCCGAGTCAACTCGGCCGATTCTGGCCGATTAATCCGATTCCAATTCTTCGGTTAAGAACCCTATTCCGATTCCGATTCCGATTCCGATTCCGATTCCGATTCCGATTTCGATTCCGAGTTTCAAAACCATGGTTATATTTGTAAGTTTTTTAATTAGGTAATACTTTTGTATAAAACATAGTAGAAAGCAAATACACCGAAAAATGTCCCAAAATATTGTCTCTCTCTCGTTAGTTGTTGCTTTGCTAAAATCCTAGAGAAATCATAACAAAAATAGAATTTTTTGTGAATCTTTTGCTCTGAACTTTTTATCTTGACTTCAGTTTCTACCCAGTACAGAATGACGACTGGGTTACATGTATCTGCAAAATTCGAGTTCCCATGAATAAGGGAAATGTGGCATGATGAGAGGATGATGATTTACTCTTTGTGCAAAATACCGAGATTACGTTGGTGGTTCTTTATCTTATTTTTTTTCTATCCTTTAGGGCACTTGTGTAAAAGAATTGGCTTGAATTTGTGAATTAGACGATCTTTTTCAATTTAAGGATGCTGAAGGAGCTTACAGACATGTATCAAGTAGGAACAGTCTAAATCTTTTGTAATCTCATTGAAATAATACTTACTGTTGCTATATTTAGAATCATGAAATTGTGTCAGGTACGTTGAATAATTTATGGTGTCTGTCACTGAAAAGAAATGAAAACTTCATATGTAAGCTAATGAAACAAAAAGTGTGTATTTACTTTCTCATTTGATACTTCATTTATTATTTAGCGGTTGTTATGGTTGTCCAATAATTATGGAACATATCTATAATTATTCTATAATTCCCTTCTTATTTTAAATTATACAGCTCTTAGAGCTATATAAAGAATTAACGTTCTCACATGTTATTTAAAGTAAACCAAGACTTGAGCATACAAAATAGCCCCAAGACACACATATCTGATCTTGCCACAAAGCTCATTGCATTAGTATGACAACATCAGTTAGGTAAGACGCACAAATAAAACCACTGAAATTAAAATTTTAATTTATTTTTTCAGATTGAAACCCTTATATATATATAGCTCACCTTCTCACATAAGGTCATAAGGTTGATTGTCTTTAATTAGTAGTTAAGAGTTGCAGTTTGTAATAACATTACTCATTTCTAGATAATTCATGAACAAATGAAATCTTCAAAGATAATTGAATAAATTAATCAGATATGGGAGAAAACCAATAGAGTCAAGCAAGACTTTCAGAGAACATCACGGACAAAGAATAAAATTATATTATTTTTTTTAAAAACATAAAACAATAGAAGTTTCTTATCAATTATCAGAGATGGCACCTCCCGCAAAAGGTATCAAAAGTTTTGGTGTTATTTTCATTTTATTAAATAAGTTCACTTTATTAGTTACATATGTGAAATATAATCATGTGAAGAAACCAGAGGAGGAATTTCTCTTGTGTGTATTAAATACATTTTCAATTCACTTTTAATGGTGTAGCTCATGGAATGATGTTATGTTTGTTAGATTGGCATCATATTTTACAAAATTTGTCAGTTTGTCAATCATGTTCCATAATTTCACCGATAAGAAAAAAAATATTACTGTTATATATTTTTTTAGTTCTTTTCTGTGTTAATATTTTCATCAAAAATGGAATATTGTAACATACAATCTATCAGAATTGCTAACCTTCTCCTCAAAAAAACTGCCACAGGTATGAAGGCTGATGCAAAGGCACAGGCCGAGGAAACTGCCAAGGCATTGAAATCAGGGCCCCCCACTGGAATAAAGAAGAATAAGATACACACTTCAGTCATCTTCCACCGGACCCGCAATTTGAAGAAGCCGAGAACTCCTAGGTATCGCCAACAGAGTCCTACTTGGAGAAACAATTTAGACCACGATGCTTGCTGATGGGACCAAGAAAGCCCATGTAAGGTTGATGCTCTAGATGTGGCAAACCCGATTTTGATGCTAGTGAACTTGGTTTGATGAAATATTAAAAAGATTTTGAGGAATTTTAGTTGAGTCTGTTTACATGATTTAGTTTATTACTTTCTTTGTTAGCTTGATTTGGTTTACTATAGTTTCCTGTGGTATGAAAGGTGAATTTTTTTTGTTGGCGTTATTGATTCGAAATTATGTAAAAGAGTGGTAGGAATTTTTTGAAACAGAAAAAGTGACTAGAGTTTTTTGAAACAGAAAATGGCTTGGATATTTTCTGAGAAAGTAGTTGGCATTTTTTATAAATCAGAAAGAGGAGATGGAATATTTCTGAAACATAAGTATATTCCTTAGTTTGATGAATAAAGGACTTCAAATAATGTCTTCATTAATTAAAATAAAGAAAAGAGACACCCACAAAATGACAATAAAAAGGCCCCTCTAAAATAATTATGACATCCATGCCTCTTTTAAGTTTCCACTTTAAAAAGGACCCTCTAAAATAATTAAAAAAGATAATTTTGTTGATAATCAATTACTACGCTTTGTCAAATAGACATGGGGTTGTTCTATAAATGGCGGATATGGCCAATCCATATCAAGATTTAGGATTTGTGCTGATCAAATCATCACGAATTTTGATATAGATCGAACGAATCCGACCTAATGATCAATGATCAATGATCCATTTTTTTTTTTGGGCGCTGGTTTATACTTATAATTCGATTCCGGGATATGAATTGTAGTAAAGAAACTTAGGTCTAATGATCAAGAAAGATATGGTGCTTTCCAATGTTCTCTACATACAAATTACTGTCTAAATAATTATGAAACTATGAAAGTGTATTTTTCCATATTAATTATTAAATCAAATGTGATTCAGTCACTCTAGGTACCGAAATTTTTAAATATACCTTCGTTCACACAAAGAAAAAAGAAAACACCACTAAATCCTGAGAATTTGAAAGGTCAATTACCATTTGACATTGCGGACACAAATTGCCGTCCGCTATTTGACGTTGCGGACACTCCCTTGGTATGTCCGTAACGTCAAATGGCGGACATGGCCCTATATATATACCACAGCTGGAGAGAGAAATTCACAACTTCATTTTCGCATCAAATCCCTTCGAATTCGGATAAGTTTTCTTCTTTTTTTCTTGTTTTCTTCTTTCAATCTATATAAAAACTTATATTTGAATTTATATAACATTTATATAATTTTATTTGCTGGCCTTATACCGGGTGAAAAGTTGCATTGTAGTGGTAAAAATGGCAACAACAACGGGTTAGAAGAGGTTGGGGAAAGCCATCTTGAAACACTATGTACATTGTGTGCGCCTGTGGGTACAAGTTGCGCCTCGACGCTCTGTTCAGATGCACTAGGGTGGGATCGTCTGATCAGATTGATGAGATACCTAACGAGCCTGATATCTATGTACCCTACGGTGGCGATGAGTCTATGTTTCAGGGTATCCATGACGCTGCTACCGTCGGTCAGGCGTTCGACCGAGGTACAGAGGCATTCGGCTGAGGTGCAGAGCCTGTCCAGCCTCCTCATAATGCCGAGGTGTATTATATTTAAATGCCTACTTGCGAATTTTATTGAAAATTTGCAATAAACTAATATCTAAGTTTCTGCAGGGTGCAGGCAATGATGAGGTGTATGCGCCGCGTGTTGGAGGAAGGGCCATGAAACCAAGAATTGCACGAACCCGCTGCCCGCAATCACCAACTGTTTCAACCCTTTAACCCCGAGGGGAAACATAGGTGAATTTGGGCTGCCGAAAAACCATCCAAAACTAGCGACGGTTTACATCCCTGAGACCCAAGTCATGAAGCACAACGCCTATGTACTCAACAGGGCCATCATTGTTGATGCTCGTCTTAAACCGACCCATAAAACCAACAAGATCCAATCCATCTTGATGTCAACGTGTCGCTCTTGACTATCCTTACCCGCTAACCCATATATTGGGACCACAATATTTGCTCTTGCTTCCAATAGGTTCGGACCGTCATCGTTTTTTACGTACCTTTGCAAAGCCTTTGGAGAAACTCGGCTACATTACATCTCTATGGAGCCCCGCGATCAACGCATACCTTTCTCGTTTGAAGTACAAGGTGTGGCTCGAACTCAAGGGCATGTCGCCACAAGCTTGGTATATCGAGGACTTGGTTGCGGGAGTAAGCTCTTTGGCATAGTGCTGGACCACACCACTCTTACCAAGGTTAGTTCTTTCAAGAAGTTGATGGTGGTAGTGGTTGTGCTAGACTTGAGTCATATCCCCGAGGGCATGTTAATGTGGATCTGAGGTATGTCTCGAATCATTGAAATATCGGTTCATAGCTGGTTGGAGGAGCCCTTTCCTCTCATTCCCCCGCTCAACCCCACTCCTACCAAAGAATACTTTGACAAAGTGCGTCAAACCAATGAGGCTGCACATACCGGCCAAGACTCGACCAGCAAGGGGGGAGACACAATCGATGTCGAATTTGATTTCTTCTTAGCCGTTGGGGCAAGTCTTGCCGAGGGCTTGTCACAACCCAAAAATGGGGCCGACAACCCGCCGCGCTCATCAGCGCAAGGCGATTTCTATCATTTTACATAATCACATATATACATATACATTACCAATGACATAACTTACATATTTTTTCGTTGCAAGTCCCACAGTCTTCTAGTTCAATATCTCGTTTCGTGTCTCACGCTTTGTACGTGGAACCCACAAAGTGGAAAGATGAGAGATTGAAAATTCCCAGTGCGGTATTCAGTTCCAGTCGAGTTATTCTAAGACCCAACCAACTAAACCAAAACAACACTGAGAATGATTGTAAGAAAATAATAAAGATAATAGAAATAAAGAGAAACACTGAAATAAAATTCAATCTTTTGCCATGCATATGATATGAATTAGGTACCCAAATGTACTGATCATGAATCTTACTTAATACACAAATGTTCTTGTAAGGAAATTCTTTTACAATTTCTATCTTGCGATCCAGATTCGACACTTTTCTGACTACGGGTCATGCGCTACCACGAATACGGTGCCTACACAATTTCTGTTATGGCCATAACTTGAAATTGTGCGCTTACCACGAATACGGCGCCTACGTGCCTTCAGTTATGCGCTTCCACGAATCAACGACGCCTACATAACTGGATCACGCGCTACCACGAATACGGCGCCTACGCGATTTCTGTTATGCGCTTCCACGAATTAACGGCGCCTACATAATAGAAATTACGCGCTTACCACGAATGCAGCGCCTACATAACCGGTCAAATTTCCAAGTTTAATATTCAATCAATGCATTACCACGGTCATGCGCTACCACGAAAAGACAGCGCCTACATGACCGGTATCCATTTTAATATTCAATCAATTACACATATGACTATATGTTATGCTTCATGAGAAATTATACTATGCATTCTTATCATGCATGCCACTGTTCACTTAAAGAAAACTTATGATTCAACCAAATGAATTATTATATCAAGTACGTGATGCATCAATTTCATAAAAGTATGATCGTGCTTCCTAAGACATTTCATGCATTTATATCATACCATTCAAAACTTCAACAAATATCTATAGTAAGGCAAACAACTAGAAATCAACAAGCAATTATCATAGCAATCAAGCAAACCAAATCACTATTCAAATAATATTGAACCAAATGATTCAATCATGTCATTCTCTAATCCCATAAAGCGATACAGAAATCGTCAAATACCATACTTGAGGCTTATGCATACAATTCTAAATTACAACCTCTTGTTTAAATTGTGTCACTATACACATTGATTTGGTTTACAATTCAAAGGGTTCAAGTATTACATGGTTCACTAATTATAGTCTCCATCCATTATATCACTTTCAATGTAGTCCCCTTTATATTTGGTCAATACACATGTTATATAATTAATTAAGCATGCATTGCGAATTTCACCCGTTACCCAATAACTATTCTATTCATGCTACGTACATAACAATCAAGCAGCTAATTTAACCATAATACACAAACAATCAACAAGTAAATTGCAATCAATAAGCACACAATGTGCAACATCAGGCAAGCAAGAAACCCGCAAGCAATCAACAATAATAACATAAGTTGAAAGGGGCTAAGAATAACTCGAAATCCACACCTTAGCACTGTCGAGACGATGAAATCAGCGTGTTGCTATGGTGTGGACATGTTTGATAATCCTTCTTAATCCAGCTATGAAGGGTCTACGCCTATGTCGAATTATCGACACTGAATCAATAGTTTAATGTTGCCATTTATTAATTCAATTAACCATAGCCTCAAAACTTACAAGATTCTTAAAAGAAATAGGTCCTTGTTATTGCTATTGGATTACCATACTCTAAAATCAGCGTAACCAAATCGGCATCAGAGCACAAGAGGGTTCAGAACTTGGCTTAAACCATAAAATGGTGAATACAATTATATAACTAATACGGATGACAAAAGAGGGTTAAACTAGGATTTAATTGACATAGTGCATGAACAATTCAGTACAATAATTTCTATTCGATACTTGTGGTTCGATATAACCGAAATCAGAAAACAAATCGAAGAGAAAGGCTTAGCTCTTGCATGCAACTCATATGCATCACAAGGAAAAGAACGTAAAAGGGAGATTGTTGAATACCGAAAATTGCTCCAATTGGTTATGAGAGAAAGAGAGTCGATCAACCTCGAGTGGACGACAGGTGCTGCGAGAATCTTCGTCTCCTTCATTTCTTCAAAATTGCCTGACCATCGGAGAAAGTTAATCGGGTGAAGATATGAGAACAATCAATCAACGAGGAATCACTATCTCTCATCCCTCCTCTATCTCCTCTCTTCTTTTTCCAATTTACTCTCTCAATTTCTCCTTTTCTCTTTGGCTTGTTATTTGAATTAGAAGTGATGGTCGGACTCTCCAACAAAAATCAATTGAAGCACCTCCTTAGAATATTTGTATATGCACCGAATAAGGTAGTATTGGAATTTTATATTCCCTAAGTAATTATATTTTTATTTTCCTTATTATAATATTATTCTTCTAAGGGAAGGAAATAATGGGTTGGTCATAAAACTTAGGAATTGAGTATTATATATATATATATATATATTTTTGTCCCCAACACAAATATATTTTCAAAAGTCCAAAATGACATTTCAGCCTAGTGAAATTTTTATGCGGACATAGCAAGAGAAATATTTATATACTTTTGCGCTTAGCCATCAAAACTTTTAGAATTCATACTTTGTGTCTACATGATTTCATGTTTAATAATTTTGAATATTACAATGTGCGAATCTATTAAATTCTAATTTTTAAAATACAAAAGTTTACTAGTACATTAGATGATATTTCATATTATTTTACCAAAATTTCAATATAGTCTCAAGATGTACGACAAATTGTATAATAATTCCTTCACATTAAATAAATTTCAACCTATATGAAAATTGGGATGTTACAGGGCTCAAGGAAAGAGAAGATGGAACACATTTTACAATTGAGTACTCGGTTTGAGGAATACCTCCGCCAACAGCCGTAGGCTAGCCATGCTTAGTTCGGTAACCCTGTTAGCAAACCACCATTAGACCCTAAGAACAAATGGAAAGGAAAGGCATATGAAGTAGCACTGGACGGGTCCAGTAACTTTCAAAATCGAGACACTCCGAGTACATTCCACCTGTAGCCTATGAATATTCCCACAGTACCAAGTACCTCAAAACCCCCACCCCACGGCACAATTAATTATCCCCAGTTCGTACTGACAGCTGATGGTACTATAGAGAGTACAAGAATTTTTCAAATTGATTTGAATATTTCGGACCCAGCAAGAGATATTTCACCAAACCCAAATAGTACTCTCAACCAAACGGGCCTTATTCCCCAAGCTTCGGCCCAATTCACTCCCCTCATCTCTCAGCCCACTCACATAACCAATCCCCAATCCCAACATGTCCATATCACTCCCACAACCCACTCTACCTTCCTTGACCCATTTCTTTCCTCTCACCAGGCCTCTAACGCCCCAGCTCTCTCTGCCATTATATTTTGGCCCCCTAATAGCGTCCGACAACCAAAACCCAAAACCTAATCTCGCCGAAACCCAAACCCAAAACCCGATTTGCCCAAACCCAAAACATGCACCTACTCCCAATCACAATCCGAACCCTATTCTTGGTGAATCCGATAATCCTATCCGTATCTCGCCATCTGAGTCCCTGGAGAAGACAGCTAATTCCCTAATCGAACCTGGTGCCTGCAACTGAGCCCATGAGGCCGACTCCTATGCAGTTCAGCTACAGCCGCTGGTACCACCAATCTTGGCTCCGCCCCACCTCCAGGACCCAAGCTCGGTTGGCAACCACCTTGACCAAGTGTTGGCGAACCCCATGGAGACAGAACCTGAGGAGTATTCTCAGATCCGATAGAGGTAGAACCAGAGGAGTATTTATCGGATCCGTCTGATGAATTCTTGCCCATGCCGCAGAAGGAGGTCAATCCCAATGATCTCAACCATTCTGACTCAGATTCTTCGGACCAGGTATTACATGGTACTTTGCTTGATGCTCATGTTCAGGCAATCGAGGAGAAATTAGAGGCAGAGACCGCATACCAAAGCACTTTGGCTGACCCGGAGCAGGCACATTTGTTCAATGATTCAGACCTAGAACAATATGTAGAGCCTAAACTAAGGAGGAGTGCAAGGCTCAGAAAGAGGGGCTCTACCAAGCATTATGGTATAGACAATAGAAGGAAGAACAAGAAAGCTGCTAGAGGTGCGATTGCAGCAAGGCTAACCAAGAAACATGACGTATCACGCCAAGCTGAAATCCTCCGTGCTCTTAGTAAGGATGCTCTTGAGGCAAATCCACTGCAGCAGGGCATAGTAGATGAGATTGATGCTCATTGTGGTGTCGAAAGAAACATGGCGCAATTTCCTTCAAACCAGTTAGACCCAATAGAGGAACAAGCGGGTGCCTCGCTTCCTATCAACCTGGTGGTTCAAGTTGAAGATGAAGGAGAGTATGTGCTTGGCGCATTGGAATTCGACAGTAATAAGGAAGATCTCTCTGATGAGGAGGATATAGTTGATTCGGCTATGTAAGCCGTCTTAGTGAGGGGTAGTCAGTCTTGGTAGTTGGTTACTTTTGGTTTTATTTTGTTTTGTAACTCTACTCAAGAACCTTTTGTGTAACCCCCACTTTTATTATGATCAATCAATTTAAATTTCCTATTTCTGTGTTTAATTGTAATGTACGAGGCTTGGGAGACTTATCTAAATGTGCGATTATTAAAGACCTATTTTCTGACAATAATCCGGATTTAATTTGCTTCTAGGAAACAAAATGGAACAAAATGGAGCAATTTGCTTCCAAGAAACAAAAGATTGCAACAAATGCATATTCCTTAATGAATTACGAGCTAATAGAACACTCAATAATGTTCCGTGGATGATTCTGGGTGACTTCAACTTGCTCCGCTCGGCTTGCGATACAACTGGGGGAAACACGAATCTGGTAAACATGCTGGATTTTAACAGCTTCATCAATCACACATGCCTAACAGAGATCCTGCTTCAGGGCCGAAATTACACTTGGTTAAGCAACAGACCTGTTCCAACCTTCTCTAAGCTCGATCGAGTCCTCATCTCAACGCACTGGAATGCCATGGCACATCTTTTCATCTCTGAGACCTTCCAGCAATGGTCTCGGATCATGCACCCTTATTCCTGACACTTAAGCCTCACACGAACCTGCCTAAAAGATTGTTCAAATTTGAAACTTACTGGCTCAAATACCAGCATATCAAACCGGTGGTGGCTCAAGCATGGGGTTCGATATCTATTGTCAACCGGCACGAAGAAAACAACAGAAAATCACTGCGGTTCAGAAGGAATTACGGGTATGGGCCTAACAGAAGTTCAGTAATAGAGATACATACCTGGCCCGATCCAAGTGGGTTCTACACTAGCTTGACAGAGTAGAAGAGAAGCGGCAGGTCAACTCAATTGAGTTTGGTCTGCGTATTAGATTGCGAGAACAAATTTTTTAGCTTACAATGGATAAGGAGGAAAGATGGCTACAACGATTAGGATGCACCTGGCTTCAACTGGGAGATAAAAACACCAAGTTTTTCCATGCCGTTGCTAACGGGAGGAAGAACAATAACTCGATCATCACGGTTTCCCAGGATTCTGATGGAACTAGCACGTTACCCCAACCGACGGTATCCTGTGCGGACCGGCCATACCTCATTCTCAACCACTTCCAAGGCATCTGAGGGTGCCCAACCCCCACGCTGGACATTTCAATATGAGGGGAAAAATCAGCCCCGCATTAGCATAGGATCTTAGATGTCTGGATGCCCCCATTACGGAATCTGAAATCCTATCAACATTGAATGACATGTCATGAGGAAAGGCTAGTGGTCCAGATGGCCTACCAATGGAATTCTACATCTTCTTCTGGGACACGGTCAGGACAGATATATTTATCTGTTGGGGGCCTTCCACCATAACCAAACCTCATTGCGATGCATTAATAAGACGTCAATCACCGTGCTTCCTAAATAGAAGAACCCGGTCCGAATCTTTGATTACATTCTAATTAGCGTGATCAACACCATGGAAAAGCTACTATCTAAGATCTTGGCCAACAGGCTCCAACCGCTACTCACTAAACTCATCACCCCAAGTCAAACGGCTTTTGTCAAAGGAAGATCCCTTATGGAATCATTCCTCTCTGCTAGAGAATTCCTAAGGTTTCTGACAAAAAGTAGAATCCCTTCGGTTATCTTCAAGTTGACTTCGATTTTTCCAGAACATCTGAAGTAACGCAAATTTTGTGATTAACATCGAGGACGAGTTACAATACAAGGGCCTCTTTAATATTCGTGCCAATGCAGATCGGACGGTCAAAATACAATCTTAAATTTTGTGGTATCTTAGGTGATAAGAATTCTTCTTTTGATCGGGTTAAAGGTTCAAATCTACTCGACTCATTTGGATTGTATGCTTCTGGAGAAAAAAACTAATTGATCATTCCAAAGCACATTTCAAATCTACGGTGGTACACTTGTGAAGATAACAAATCTAGTCGAACTACATTTTTTGATCTACACCTCGAAATTTCTGCACACACATGCGATCTTATATTAAGCAAAAAAAACAAGAAAATGTAGAAATACATGAAAAAAATAGGTGAATTAGGAAGAAATACTGGAACCTTATTAAAATAAATGAAGTTTTGAATAGAATTTGAACTCTGTTACCTGGAGAGGAGGGAGGAAGACAAGGTGGCGCTGAAAAAACCCTAGCTACAAGAGAGAGAGAGAGAAGAAATTCAAAATGAGTGGGTTTAGGTTTTATAATCTTTCCTCCACGGTTCAGATTTGTTGAATGATGCCTGGATCGTACTGGTTTGATATCCGGTCACGACCGTTCGATTTGTTATTAGATTCTCTCCAACGTAATCCACTCGAATCTTGAAGCTGCTCGCACGAATCTTGAAGTAAATCTGACGGCTCATATAGGTCATTGTATCAATTTGGTTCCGATGCCCATCGAACCCTCCCTTTGATTTTTCCAGATTACATGAAGTAACTCAAATTTTGTGATCAAAATCCGGGCCGAGCGAGAATGCAAGCAAAGATATAGCAGGAGATCAAAATCCGGGCCGACTTCGATCTTTAACCTTTTTTTTAGCTCCCTAACTCCTAATTCCTGCAAAGAAAGACATAGCAGGAGAGGAAACCAAATAAGTTATTTTAAGGTACAAATAATGATAAAGTGTTCTAATCTATTATCCTTTTGGTGAAAAAAAAACTATTGAGAATTGTTAATGGCAAAATAAATCTGAAATTTATTATGATATCAGGCCGGCTTACATAGATTTATTGTGTTTTTTTAATTATGTAAACAAGGAAAATAATCTATCCAGCTATTTAAAATTGAAGGATTCATTTGACAGAGATATTTATATGTTTTACTTACACTACACTGAAACTGGAGTTTCCACTTATTAGGGTTCATTAGAACTTATTGGTCATTAATTAATGTAGCAGTTTGTTAAATGAACTATTTATTTATAGATACATTGGTCAAATAATTTTAAAATTACAGTAAATTCGAGATACAGTGTAATTGAAACTAAATATAAATTATAAAATGTAAAATTATAGGTATACCCTCTTTCTATTATTTTGAACGGTCCAATTAGTAAACGTGCTTTAAAATTGAACAATGAAATTGGAGGACTGCAGGAAACGTTTCTCTTAATCTTCATGTAATTAAAATTAAAAGAAGAACATTTTAAAGTATTGCAGGGATGAACTCAAACCAATAAAAAATTTCATTTTTGGGTGGTGCTTTTGTTAGGATCCATCAAATCTTTGAACCACACCATCTGTTCAAAACTTTAAGGAAAGCAAATAAACTACCACTGAAGCAACTTATTTACGTATCAGATGAATACGCTATATAAAATCATTAATATATGAAGTACATAATTTGCTAATTAACCAGCTAAAATTGATACCCCAGTACCTTATTATTAGTGTTTTCTTTAGTTCTTTTCCTCAAATTACAACTCTCTCAAAACATATATTTATAAGACTTTCAAGCCTTTTATTACCATCGAGACTAGCTCTTGGGCAGCACCCAGTAACCGAGTTCCATGAGCTATGCCAGAAGTTACACTGTAATGTGAAATATAACGACAACTGGGTCCAGAACCAGACCATAGATGTTGTCTCAGATGAAGAGGTGATTGGTAGTGCAGCTTATGGTCCCAAGAAGGAAACCTGTCATAATTGCGCGGCGAAGGTTGCATTGGATCAGCTGAAAGAGTTATTGAGAAATAACAAGTTAGGTCTGCCCCTTGAATAATAATTAAGCATTAGTTTCCATACTATAATTTAGGAGTGGGAATATTAATTTTATTTCGATTTATTTGCTCTAAGTTTGATAAATATTGATTTTTTGTTTCCTCCAACATCTTATGTGTAAAATTTTATAGTTTAAAGAATGTATTGTATTTTGTTTGGCTGCTATATATAACAATTTTAAAAATAAAAGAAGCCACAAGAGATGGTTTGAAGAATATATCTGTAATATTGAAAAATAGTCAATATATAAAGCTACTTGCTAGTCATATATATAGACATCATTTTTCAGCTATTTGCATTTTTATCATCAAAAGTTTGCTTCTTACCTAAATTATCGCATAGCAAATAAATGAACCCAATCCAATAGAAAATGCAAATTTCATTTTTGAGTGGTGCTCTTCGGAGGATACACAAAATCTATGAATCACCGGAATTCTAATTGACCTATTGAGAGAGTTTGAGTCGAATAAAATTCAGTAATTAACCGAAATGTGGCATTAAATAACACTTCTACCCATTCCTTAGATATATTTATTTACAGTTGCAACAAATCACCAGTACGTACAATTCTACCAGCACGTACAACTGTAGCTATTTGGCAAAAACAAAAACAAAAATATCAATTCACGCAAATCTATTTACATCAAATTTTGAACATTAACATTTTGGATAATTATTTTTTTCCCCCACTTTCTTTCCCCCAATTAGTCCCCTGAACTCATTAACCCTCTAACCGAACTCTCTAACCGTCAAAGCTGCTCTCTCCCTCTCTCCATTCGGTCTCTCTAATGGTCTAACCCCAAAAAATATTGCAAGATAGGTCTGACAGATTTAGATCGGCTGGACTGGATGAAAGGAGCAGTCTCATTTAGTAATTAATTAAAAAAAAATTGTAATTACAAACTTAGAATGTTCAAAGTCAAGTTTTATATATTTTTGTTGAGTTTTACAGAGGGATTTCGGAAGTATTGATGAGATGAAAAAAGAACTATGTTGTATTCAATCTAAACTAAAAAGATGTACAGTGTTGTTTATATAACAGGAAAAGAAAAAGAGACGTTAGTAATTCTAACGGTTGCCTAGTATTGTACTGTAGCCTACTGTAGCCTATAATTTCTAAAAAAGGAAAAAAGTTGAGTAACTTAATTTTCTAGATTTAGTTGCTCCTTTTATTCCTATAATAGCATATGATGAATTTAATCTGATGCTATTATTTGCTTAATCCTAATTATTTTCTACACTCCCCCTCAAGTTAGGCGTGTAGATATCAATCAACCCTAACTTGCTTAAATTTTCTTCAAATGGTTTCGGTTCTAAACCCTTGGTGAAGATGTCCGTCAATTGTTCTTCACTTCTTACAAATGGAGTTTCGATTCCCTTTGCTTGAATTTTTTCTCTAATGAAGTGGCAATCCACCTCAATGTGTTTTGTTCTTTCATGGAAGACCGGATTAGTTGCTATGTGTCGAGGCACTTGGTTATCACAAAACATCTTCATTGGTTCTTGAATTTTAATTCCAATGTCCGCAAGAAGTTGTTTGATCCAAGTTAACTCGCTTGAGGTCGATGCCATGTCCCGATACTCCGCCTCGGCGCTTAATCGTGTCACAACACTTCGCTTCTTGCTTTTCCATGTGACTCAATTTCCGCCAACAAACGTGCAAAAACCGGTAGTTGATTTTCTATCAAAGCTACCGGCCAAATCTGCATCGGAATAGCCACACACATCATTAGAATTGTTACATTTCATAAATATTCCTTTTCCGGGTGTCCCTTTTAAATATTTGAAAATTCTATATATAGCCTCTAAATGTGGTGTTCTAGGTGCATGCATGAATTTACTAATTTGGATTACCGAAAAAGAAATATCGGGTCGAGTTACCGTTAAGTAAATTAATTTTCCTACAAGTTTTTGGAATTGAGTTATGTCTTCTAACGGTTCACCATCCTCTATATTTAATTTGCATTTGCTATCTATTGGTGTAGATGCCGGTTTGCTCCCTAATTTTCCGGTTTTTTTTAATAGGTCAAGTGTATATTTTCTTTGTGAAATAAATAGTCCCTTGGGTGAATATGCTATTTCTATTCCTAAAAAATATTTTAGTAAACCCAAGTCTTTGATGTCAAAATTTTCTTTTAATTGCATTTTTACTTTTTTAATTTCTTCCAAATTGTTTCCGGTAATTATTATGTCATCTACATATACTAGAATTATGATTGTGAAAGTACCACTAATTTTGGAAAACAATGAGTGATCAGCATTGCTAACTTTAAAATCACAAGAAATTAAATATGAGCTTAGTTTGCCATAACATGCTCGTGGAGATTGCTTTAGCCCGTAAATTGATTTTATTAACCTACATACTTGGTTAGAATAATTTTCTTCTTTATGACCGGGTGGAAGCGTCATATATACCTCTTTTTCAAGTGTTCCTTGAAGAAAAGCATTCTTGACGTCCATTTGATGTAAGGTCCAATTTTGGTTTACCGCTATAGAGAACAAAATTCTAACGGTATTCATCTTGGCTACGGGTGCAAATGTTTGTTGATAATCTATACCATACATTTGAGTGTAACCCTTTGCAACTAATCGTGCTTTATACCGTTCAATAGTACCATCACTATTAAACTTAATCTTATAGACCCATTTGCATCCTATGGGTTTCTTTCCCTCGGGTAGTTGTACGACTACCGATGTTTCATTTTTTTCTAATGCTTTGAGTTCTTCTTCCATTGCTTTACACCATATTGGTTGATTTTTGGCTTCCTCATAATTATTTGGTTCCTTTTCTTTGGAAATTGAGGTCAAGTAATTTTGATATTGGGGTGTAACATTTTCATAAGACAAAAAATTTTGGATAGGATATTTTACCTCATATGTTACAAAATCCCGTAATCTAGTTGTAGGTTGAGGTGTTCGATTAGACCTTCTCAATGATGGTATTTCGGGTGCACTATCTTCTTCCCCCTCACTTTGAGAAGTTTCTTCCTCTTCATTCTCATTGTTTATTTCATTTTCGGTTTCTATGACCGAATTTCTTTCTTCGGTGTTGTAAAAAAATGGAAATATAAATTCATTTGGTTTCTCTTGGTCATTAATCTCGTTTTCTAGTGACTTGTAAAATGGCTCATTTTCTTGGAATGACACATCTCTTGAAATAAAATGTTTTTGTTAACCGGATCATAACATTTATACTCTTTTTTTTAGATGAATAACCCAAAAAAATAACTTTGATTGATGTGTAATCTAACTTGTGTTGTTTATTTTTATGCACATGGCATGTACATCCAAATACCCTCAAATGATCGATGTTGAGTTTTTCTTGGTAAAGAATTTCTAGTGGGCTCTTAAAATCTAAGTTGGCACTTGGCAATCTATTAATTAAATAGGTTGCGGTGAGAACGGCATCCGACCAAAAAATTATTGGAACATTGTTTGGAAACAAGAGTACTCTAGTCATTTCAAGTAAATGCCGATTTTTCCTTTCCGACACACCATTTTGTTGGGGTGTAAACACAAGTTGTTTGATGCAAAATTCCATTTTGTTTGAAAATTTTTGAAAATTTTTGATTTACGAATTCCGTTTCATTATCACTTCTAAAGATTTTAATTTTTGGGTCATATTGATTTTTTACAAAATTATATTCTTCAAATTTAAAAAATACTTCACTTTTATTTTTTCACAAGTGTAGCCATGTAGTTCTTGAAAAATCATCTATAAATATGACAAAATATTTATAGCCATTGTATGATTCAATTGGGGCGGGACCCCAAACATCCGAATGTGTCAACTCAAAAGGTTTTTTGCTTTTACAATTTGAAAAACTAAATGGTAATCTTGTATGCTTTCCTAATTTGCAAATTTCACAACTACTACAATCTAGCTGTTTGAAATCAAAAATACATTTCAAAATCTTATCGGTATGATGCCCAACTCTCTTATGCCAAAGAATGCCTAATTCTTCTTCTTTTCTAATAGTGAAGTTGCATTTTTCTTCACTCAAAAAATAAAGCCCATTTTCTAAAAATCCTTCACCAATGACACTCTTCATTATCCGTTCCTGAAAAATCACATTTTTGTATGTAAATGTAATTTCACAATTTAATTCTCGTGTGAGTTTACTAATGGATAACAAGTTAGATGTACAATTTTCTACATGCAAAACATTAGTTATAATTTTTGAAAGGAGACTAATTGAACCATTTCCTAAAATTTCCATTTTTTCACCATTTGCAACAAATACAAATTGTTTGGTCTCAAATTTTTCGTAATTGTTAAGCAAATTTTTATTTCCGGTCATGTGATTAGTAGAACCCGAATCAAGTATCCATTTTGTATTTAAAGAATTTTGAGCAAGATTTGTAATAATACCAGAGATCTTCTAATTTTTTTCTTGAAACATCATAGACAGCTACGTATAGAGCTGCCTCATTTGATCCAGAGAGGGTTCGGCCTCTAATTTTCTCTCTGGTGGATCGGATCCAGAGACTCGTTCCTCCTTTTCTTTCAGTGCTGCATACCCTCTTCTTTCGCTGTTCTCTTCGCTGAAAGGAAGAGCTACGCCTCCCTGTCGCCGATCTCCCCCTCTAGTGAAACTGCCGCCACGCCTGCCCTTTGGTCGGAGATGGGGGTGGAGGCACCAGCACTCCTCGCGCTTGTGCCCTTCCTTTCTACAGAAATCGCAGCGAAGGCCTTGGTCTCCCCGATTCTCCGACCAAGGGTTAGGCCGGGCAGCGAAAGCCTTGGCTTCGGGGTTATCAAGGGGCTGAGATCCCATCACTATGCACCTTGTCTCTTCTCTTTCAACCATCCCGACAACTTCGTCATGGGACGGTTGATAGGTTTAATTTATATATATGTTCGGTCTGGTTTTTATCACACAATAGCACCAAATATCATGTATTTTAGTATAATATAGGATTAAATACCCCTAGAATCAAGTTACTGCATTTGTCTGTGTGAAATTCGCAGGAAAACAAGAAACAGAAGCAAAGTGCGGACGCACTGGCCAGAGTGCGGCCGCACCCGTCACTTGGAGGAAAATGCAACTCCAGAAGAAATGTCCGAAAGGAATGCGGACGCACCAGAAGTTGGTGCGGACGCAGTTTCTACTTAGCCAAATTTTCCGGAAGTAATCCAGCAGCAGAGAAAGTAAATGTGGACGCACCTGACCTTCATTGGACCCGCACTACGGACTTAGTGAAATTCAGAATTATGAGGGAAAGAAGAATAGAAAAGTCCGAGAGGAATGCGGACGCACTGGGAAGCTGTGCAGATGCACCCAGCACTCAGAGAGCAAATCAGAGCGCAAACCAAAGCCCGTGCGGACGCACTTGGGCCGCATTCAGCCTGAAAATTGCTATTTCAGAGGATTTTCTATTTTCGGCACTTCAGACCACGACCCAAAGGTGGGGAATAGAAAGTGGAAACGTGGGGAACACTTTGGGACAGATTTAGAATGATTCTCCACGTCCATATGCTCCAGATCTATTATAAAAGGAAGGAAATTTCTTCTCCATCATCATCACCATTCTAAGAGAGAAATTCACGAGAAAGAGCATCAACCACAGGAGCAAATCAAGAAGAAAGAAGGCGAATTCTCACAGCAAACGCAAGGAAGACTAAGGTTTTTGATTAGAGATGGGTGTATTCTATTTATCTAGTTAGTTTCTCTTTGTCTTGACTTATTTTGTACTTGAATTCATGATGAATACTTGCATCTCAATGAGAGGCTAGTTTCCTCTCTAGGGGTTTAGGTCATGTAGCATGAACTTGTTTAATTCTATTTTACTCGGAGTTTAGTTTTTATTATGATTGTTTGATTTGATGTTAATTTCTGTGATTTATTCTTTGTGATATTCCTTGATTTGTGCTTGAATTGTAGTTATCCCGCTTAGGTCTTTTAGACTCAAAGTAGATTAGGATCATATAGGATAGTATAAATTGTGAACGCAAATACCTTAGGATTTGGATTAGAATGGACCAAATTTGATATCCAAACCGGAACTATAGGAATTAAGGTTAGGGTTTGGTGAAGGACTTAATCGTGAAGTCAAAACATAATTAGGACACCTTATAACAAATATCGATATATAATTTGGAGCATGTGACTTAAATATCCCTCTAGGTTAGTGACAGCTCAAGAATAAAAGGAACATTAATCCATCCACCCAAAGTATTTGTATTAATATTTGTTCCAAATGCTAATCAAATCTAGGTTAGAAACCTCGTCATAATCAAACATGAATTTAAACAAACCGAGTAGATAGAATTAGCAAGGGATTGTGGACCGAATACCCTAGACTTATCAAACATGATTTTCACCCGACTTTTATTTCTTTTTTACGAACTATTAATTTACTTTAATTTTCCTTCAAAAACGAAATTACACAAAACCCTCCTTTTACTTTGATTGTTTAGTTTTAGAAGTAGTTTTCTTTATTGAAAATTAGTATTTCGCTATCTCCCTGCGGATCGACACCTAAATACTACAATCGATAGGTTGTGCGCTTGCAACTAACCTATTCATTATGTACAAAGGTTTATAAATATTAAAAGTTAAAAGAGTATAAAAACACCATACCTAAAATACTCAACAACGGTAACTCACCCATGAGGAGAATTTGCGATCTCACCCCCTCATAACTTGAATCGAGCTTGGCCAGGAAAGTGAAAATGTCATCTTGTTCTTCCCTCTTCTTGATTTCTTCGATGTCGGCTGTGAGGGGACGGTACACTTTAATCTCATCTTTCTTTTCTTGGATTTGGCTGAATAGCTCGGTTACGGATTGGTTTTGCTGTTGCAATTGATGGAGTTCTTGTTGAAGTTGATAGATAAGAGAGTAATTTTTCTTTTTACCGAACATCGTTTCGGCTTTGACCCACATCTCTCGAGCTATGTCTAGATAGGTCATGAGATCAGAGATGTCAGGTTCCATGGTTGCCAGCAGCCAAGTTATGACAAGGTTGTCGATTTTCCTCCATTCTGTTACCACCTTTTTTTCTTCTTCTGTTGGTTCTGTTGGTTTGCTGTCTTTCGGCTTTGTTTTCTCTCCAGTGACATGTTCGAATTTGTCTCTGACAATGAGGCCAAAGATTACTTGCCGTGCCCAGAGATGGTAATTTTTGCCATTTAATAGCAGCCCCGTAAGTCTTTCGGTTTGTTGTGCCATTTCTGGATTTTTCGGATCTAACTGGAGAAAAGCTTGATTTTTTTGGTTTTGCTGGTATGTTGGTTTTGTCGGATTGTGTTCTTTGATAAGAACAGATACTGCCCTGAGCTTGATTGCTTTCTGTGAGGAAAATTGCTCTATTTGAGCTTGAGGTTTTTGATGATTTGTTGAACTGGTACAGTTCTTGTTATCTGTCCAGTGATTGGGTTGCCTATTTGGCGTTTGATTTGGAGAAAGATCAAGTCTGCTCTGATACCATGTTGAGTTTTACAAAGGGATTCCGGAAGTATTGATGAGATGAAAAAAGAACTATGTTGTATTCAATCTGAACTAAAAAGATGTACAGTGTTGTTTATATAACAGAGAAAGAAAAAGAGATGTTATAAATTCTAACGGTTGCCTAGTGTTGTACTGTAGCCTACTGTAGCCTATAATTTCTAAAAAAGGAAAAAAGTTGAGTAATTTAATTTTCTAAGTTTAGTTGCTCCTTTTATTCCTATAATAGCATATGATGAATTTAATCTGATGCTATTATTTACTTAATCCTAATTATTTTCTACAATTTTAAATTAATTGAGGGGTTTTGTGCAAATTAACATAAAACAATTTAACCTTGTCCGTTCAAATTTTCCTATTTAGAAAATGTGCTTGATATTTTTCGGATTATTATATTAGTTGGTCAAAGTCATTTCTCTCTCTTTGGAAAATAAAAAAAATAGTAATTTTATTCCTCTTGTAACTAAAGCAAATTACTAATTCTTTTGAACATTTCCGTGTGGACACTTGTCCGCCACATATCTTATAATTTCATCAATATTACATTTCTGCCAGTCACCTAACTTCAATTGTTTCTCCATTATAATTCCAAAATTAATCCAATAAACCATTCAATTCTTCCTTGTTCAGTCCGCAAACCTCTTCTTAATCAAAATAATAATCTGAAATAGGAGGAGAACCAATGTAGAATCAGAGAAGGAGAAATAGGAGATAGGGAACAAGAGGTTGTGGCTAAACCCGATTAATTATATATGTCTAGTAGTCAATACCATGGGTAGTGATTAAAACTGCTTGTTGTTAAAAAATATGGGTTGTTACTGCCGGTAAGTGTCTGTCAGGCCGAGTCATGTAAGAACTCACTTGGTTAGTTCTTTTTAGCTTTATTTATATGAAGCTTGTATAATGCTTGTTAACTTAAAAGTGTGTACAACAATATTCCCATTCGTATTTTAATGCAGAGGACGATGAGTTGATCCAGCCAGTTCGGCATACCTTCTGATAACAAAAAGTGTGTTCTATTTGTAATGATTGTATTACATTATATAATTAGTGGATTATTTGAGTGTAATTTTTGTCTTAACTTAGTTTTTCTACAAATTATTTTTTTACTGATTTTTCCTACTTTTTTACTACCAAACAAGTTTCTTCTAAAAAAATCCTAGTTTCCGAGTCAACTCGGCCGATTCTGGCTGATTAATCCGATTCCAATTCTACGGTCAAGAACCCTTTTCCGATTCCGATTCCGATTCCGAGTTTCAAAACCATGGTTATATTTGTAAGTTTTTTTTTTTTATAATCCTTTTGTATAAAACATAGTAGAAAGAAAATACACCGAAAAATGTCCCAAAATATTCTCTCTCTCGTTAGTTGTTGCTTTGCTAAAACCCTAGAGAAATCATAACAAAAATAGAATTTTTTATGAATCTTTTGCTCTGAACTTTTTATCTTGACTTCAGTTTCTACCCAGTACAAAATGACGACTGGGTTACATGTACCTGCAAAATTCGAGTTCCCATGAATAGAATTAAATTAATCGCTAAACATTTCATTTCAGACACAGTTACGGCATATAAACTTCGTTCTAAAGGTTATCTATTCTAAAATTTTGCATTAATTTCCATTTTCTTATCATTGTACTCAGTTCAATTTGCTTCCTATTAATGCTTTTGACCGAATGCTTTTAAAATCCTTGGGGCCTTTAATAACACTCTTTTTGAAAATTTTGCTGGGGCACAGATGAAATTCTCCACCAAGGTCATGCTACCTGTCATGCTGTTATGCATCACTAGTTTCTGGTATTAAGTACAGTACAAAATTTGACAAGTTTTCTTAAGCAAAGTGAACACTTTTTGGACTGTTCCATAGCATTTTACTAACTCTAAGAAATTGTGTATTGGAATGTAAAATTTAGTTTCTTCATTTTTTTTATACTTCATGATAAGGTCGTTAAGACAGAATCCATTTTTTCAATATTTCTTCAGGCAACTCGAGCAAGGTGTAGAGACTGAGTCCATTTTTTAATATGGCGGTGGCCAAATGAAAAAGAAATGATGTTTTTCAGAGAAAATAGGTCAATAAATTAGTTATGATATATAGAGTAGCAATACAATATTATTATGAGGGAAATGTGGCATGATGAGAGGATGATGATTTACTCTTTGTGCAAAATACCGAGATTACGTTGGTGGTTCTTTATCTTATTTTTTTTCTATCCTTTAGGGCACTTGTGTAAAAGAATTGGCTTGAATTTGTGAATTAGACTATCTTTTTCTATTTAAGGATGCTGAAGGAGCTTACAGACATGTATCAAGTGGGAACTGTCTAAATCTTTTGTAATCTCATTGAAATAATACGTACTGTTGCTATATTTAGAATCATGAAATTGTGTCAGGTACGTTGAATAATTTATGGTGTCTGTCACTGAAAAGAAATGAAAACTTCATATGTAAGCTAATGAAACAAAAAGTGTGTATTTACTTTCTCATTTGATACTTCATTTATTATTTAGCGGTTGTTATGGTTGTCCAATAATTATGGAACATATCTATAATTATTCTATAATTCCCTTCTTATTTTAAATTATACAGCTCTTAGAGCTATATAAAGAATTAACGTTCTCACATGTTATTTAAATTAAACCAAGACTTGAGCATACAAAATAGCCCCAAGACACACATATCTGATCTTGCCACAAAGCTCATTGCATTAGTATGACAACATCAGTTAGGTAAGACGCACAAATAAAACCACTGAAATTAAAATTTTAATTTATTTTTTCAGATTGAAACCCTTATATATATATATAGCTCACCTTCTCACATAATTAAGGTCATAAGGTTGATTGTCTTTAATTAGTAGTTAAGAGTTGCAGTTTGTAATAACATTACTCATTTCTAGATATATAATTCATGAACAAATGAAATCTTCAAAGCTAATTGAATAAATTAATCAGATATGGGAGAAAACCAATAGAGTCAAGCAAGACTTTCGGAGAACATCACGGACAAAGAATAAAATGATATTATTTTATTTAAAAACATAAAACAATAGAAGTTTCTTATCAATTATCAGAGATGGCACCTCCCGCAAAAGGTATCAAAAGTTTTGGTGTTATTTTCATTTTATTAAATAAGTTCACTTTATTAGTTACATATGTGAAATATAATCATGTGAAGAAACCAGAGGAGGAATTTCTCTTGTGTGTATTAAATGCATTTTCAATTCACTTTTAATGGTGTAGCTCATGGAATGATGTTATGTTTGTTAGATTGGCATCATATTTTACAAAATTTGTCAGTTTGTCAATCATGTTCCATAATTTCACCGATAAGAAAAAAAATATTACTGTTATATATTTTTTTAGTTCTTTTCTGTGTTAATATTTTCATCAAAAATGGAATATTGTAACATACAATCTATCAGAATTGCTAACCTTCTCCTCAAAAAAACTGCCACAGGTATGAAGGCTGATGCAAAGGCACAGGCCGAGGAAACTGCCAAGGCATTGAATAAGATACACACTTCAGTCATCTTCCACCGGACCCGCACTTTGAAGAAGCCGAGAACTCCTAGGTATCGCCAACAGAGTCCTACTTGGAGAAACAATTTAGACCACGATGCTTGCTGATGGGACCAAGAAAGCCCATGTAAGGTTGATGCTCTAGATGTGGCAAACCCGATTTTGATGCTAGTGAACTTGGTTTGATGAAATATTAAAAAGATTTTGAGGAATTTTAGTTGAGTCTGTTTACATGATTTAGTTTATTACTTTCTTTGTTAGCTTGTTTTGGTTTACTATAGTTTCCTGTGGTATGAAAGGTGAATTTTTTTTGTTGGCGTTATTGATTCGAAATTTTGTAAAAGAGTGGTAGGAATTTTTTGAAACAGAAAAAGTGACTAGAGTTTTTTGAAACAGAAAATGGCTTGGATATTTTCTGAGAAAGTAGTTGGCATTTTTTATAAATCAGAAAGAGGAGATGGAATATTTCTGAAACATAAGTATATTCCTTAGTTTGATGAATAAAGGACTTCAAATAATGTCTTCATTAATTAAAATAAAGAAAAGAGACACCCACAAAATGACAATAAAAAGGCCCCTCTAAAATAATTATGACATCCATGCCTCTTTTAAGTTTCCACTTTAAAAAGGCCCCTCTAAAATAATTAAAAAAGATAATTTTGTTGATAATCAATTACTACGCTTTGTCAAATAGACATGGGGTTGTTCTATAAATGGCGGATATGGCCAATCCATATCAAGATTTAGGATTCGTGCTGATCAAATCATCACGAATTTTGATATAGATCGAACGAATCCGACCTACTGATCAATGATCAATGATCCATTTTTTTTTTGGGCGCTGGTTTATACTTATAATTCGATTCCGGGATATGAATTGTAGTAAAGAAACTTAGGTCTAATGATCAAGAAAGATATGGTGCTTTCCAATGTTCTCTACATACAAATTACTGTCTAAATAATTATGAAACTATAAAAGTGTATTTTTCCATATTAATTATTAAATCAAATGTGATTCAGTCACTCTACATACCGAAATTTTTAAACATACCTTCGTTCACACAAAGAAAAAAGAAAACACCACTAAATCTTGATAATTCGAAAGGTCAATTACCATTTGACGTTGCGGACACAAATTGCCGTCCGCTATTTGACGTTGCGGACACTCCCTTGGTATGTCCGTAACGTCAAATGGCGGACATGGCCCTATATATATACCACAGCTGGAGAGAGAAATTCACAACTTCATTTTCGCATCAAATCCCTTCGAATTCGGATAAGTTTTCTTCTTTTTTTCTTCTTTCAATCTATATCAAAACTTATAATATTTAAATTTATGTAACATTTATATAATTTTATTTGCTGGCCTTATACCGGGTGAAAAGTTGCATTGTAGCGGTAAAAATGGCAACAACAACGGGTTAGAAGAGGTTGGGGAAAGCCATCTTGAAACACAATGTACACTGTGTGCGCCTGTGGGTACAAGTTGCGCCTCGACGCTCTGTTCAGATGCACTAGGGTGGGATCGTCTGATCAGATTGATGAGACACCTAACGAGCCTGATATCTATGTACCCTACAGTGGCGATGAGTCTATGTTTCAGGGTATCCACGACGCTGCTACCGTCGGTCAGGCGTACGTTCGACCGAGGTACAGAGGCATTCGGCTGAGGTGCAGAGCCTGTCCAGCCTCCTCATAATGCCGAGGTGTATTATATTTAAATGCCTACTTGCGAATTTTATTGAAAATTTCCAATAAACTAATATCTAAGTTTTTGCAGGGTGCGGGCAATGATGAGGTGTATGCGCCGCGTGTTGGAGGAAGGGCCATGAAACCAAGAATTGCACGAACCCGCTGCCCGCTATAACAAACTGTTTCAACCCTTTAACCCCGAGGGGAAACATAGGTGAATTTGGGCTGCCGAAAAACCGTCCAAAACTAGCGACGGTTTACATCCCTGAGACCCAAGTCATGATGCAAAATGCCTATGTACTCAACAGGGCCATCATTGTTGATGCTCGTCTTAAACCGACCCATAAAACCAACAAGATCCAATCCATCTTGATGTCAACGAGTCGCTCTTGACTATCGTTACCCGCTAACCCATATATTGGGACCACAATATTTGCTCTTGCTTCCAATAGGTTCGGACCGTCATCGGTTTTTACGTACCTTTGCAAATCCTTTGGAGAAACTCGGCTACATTACATATCTATGGAGCCCCGCGATCAACGCATACCTTTCTCGTTTGAAGTACAAGGTGTGGCTCGAACTCAAGGGCATGTCGCCACAAGCTTGGTATATCGAGCACTTGGTTGCGGGAGTAAGCTCTTTGGCATAGTGCTGGACCACACCACTCTTACCAAGGTTAGTTCTTTCAAGAAGTTGATGGTGGTAGTGGCTGTGCTAGACTTGAGTCATCAGCGCAAGGCGACAACCCGCCGCGCTCATCAGCGCAAGGCGATTTCTATCATTTTACAGAATCACATATATACATATACATTACCAATGACATAACTTACATTTTTTTCGTTGCAAGTCCCACAGTCTTCTAGTTCAATATCTCGTTTCGTGTCTCACGCTTTGTACCTGGAACCCACAAAGTGGAAAGATGAGAGATTGAAAATTCCCAGTGCGGTATTCAGTTCCAGTCGAGTTATTCTAAGACCCAACCAACTAAACCAAAACAACACTGAGAATGATTGTAAGAAAATAATAAAGATAATAGAAATAAAGAGAAACACTGAAATAAAATTCAATCTTTTGCCATGCATATGATATGAATTAGGTACCCAAATGCACTGATCATGAATCTTACTTAATACACAAATGTTCTTGTAAGGAAATTCTTTTACAATTTCTATCTTGCGATCCAGATTCGACACTTTTCTGACTACGGGTCATGCGCTACCACGAATACGGTGCCTACACAATTTCTGTTATGGCCATAACTTGAAATTGTGCGCTTACCACGAATACGGCGCCTACGTGCCTTCAGTTATGCGCTTCCACGATTCAACGATGCCTACATAACTGGATCACGCGCTACCACGAATACGGCGCCTACGCAATTTCTGTTATGCGCTTCCACGAATTAACAGCGCATACATAATAGAAATTACGCGCTTACCACGAATACAGCGCCTACATGACCGGTCAAATTTCCAAGTTTAATATTCAATCAATACATTACCACGGTCATGCGCTACCACGAAAAGACAGCGCCTACATGACCGGTATCCATTTTAATATTCAATCAATTACACATATGACTATATGTTATTTTTCATGAGAAATTATACTATGCATTCTTATCATGCATGCCACTGTTCACTTAAAGCAAACTTATGATTCAACCAAATGAATTATTATATCAAGTACGTGATGCATCAATTTCATAAAAGTATGATCGTGCTTCCTAAGACATTTCATGAATTTATATCATACCATTCAAAACTTCAACAAATATCTATAGTAAGGCAAACAACTAGAAATCAACAAGCAATTATCATAGCAATCAAGCAAACCAAATCACTATTCAAATAATATTGAACCAAATGATTCAATCATGTCATTCTCTAATCCCATAAATCGATACAGAAATCGTCAAATACCATACTTGAGGCTTATGCATACAATTCTAAATTACAACCTCTTGTTTAAATTGTGTCACTATACACATTGATTTGGTTTACAATTCAAAGGGTTCAAGTATTACATGGTTCACTAATTATAGTCTCCATCCATTATATCACTTTCAATGTAGTCCCCTTTATATTTGGTCAATACACATGTTATATAATTAATTAAGCATGCATTGCGAATTTCACCCGTTACCCAATAACTAATCTATTCATGCTACGTACATAACAATCAAGCAGCTAATTTAACCATAATACACAAACAATCAACAAGTAAATTGCAATCAATAAGCACACAATGTGCAACATCAGGCAAGCAAGAAACCCGCAAGCAATCAACAATAATAACATAAGTTGAAAGGGGCTAAGAATAACTCGAAATCCGCACCTTAGCACTGTCGAGACGATGAATCAGCGTGTTGCTATGGTGTGGACATGTTTGATAATCCTTCTTAATCCAGCTATGAAGGGTCTACGCCTATGTCGAATTATCGACACTGAATCAATAGTTTAATGTTGCCATTTATTAATTCAATTAACCATAGCCCTCAAAACTTACAAGATTCTTAAAAGAAATAGGTCCTTGTTATTGCTATTGGATTACCATACTCTAAAATCAGCGTAACCAAATCGGCATCAGAGCACAAGAGGTACAAGAGGGTTCAGAACTTGGCTTAAACCATAAAATGGTGAATACAATTATATAACTAATACGGATGACAAAAGAGGGTTAAACTAGGATTTAATTGACATAGTGCATGAACAATTCAGTACAATAATTTCTATTCGATACTTGTGGTTCGATATAACCGAAATCAGAAAACAAATCGAAGAGAAAGGCTTAGCTCTTGCATGCAACTCATATGCATCACAAGGAAAAGAACGTAAAAGGGAGATTGTTGAATACCGAAAATTGCTCCAATTGGTTACGAGAGAAAGAGAGTCGATCAACCTCGAGTGGACGACAGGTGCTGCGAGAATCTTCGTCTCCTTCATTTCTTCATAATTGCTTGACCATCGGAGAAAGTTAATCGGGTGAAGATATGAGAACAATCAATCAACGAGGAATCACTATCTCTCTCATCCCTCCTCTATCTCCTCTCTTCTTTTTCCAATTTACTCTCTCAATTTCTCCTTTTCTCTTTGGCTTGTTATTTGAATTAGAAGGGATGGTCGGAGTCTCCAACAAAAATCAATTGAAGCACCTCCTTAGAATATTTGTATATGCACCGAATAAGGTAGTATTGGAATTTTATATTCCCTAAGTAATTATATTTTTATTTTCCTTATTATAATATTATTCTTCTAAGGGAAGGAAATAATGGGTTGGTCATAAAACTTAGGAATTGAGTATTATATATATATATATATATATTTTTGTTCCCAACACAAATATATTTTCAAAAGTCCAAAATGACATTTCAGCCTAGTGAAATTTTTATGCGGACATAGCAAGAGAAATATTTATATACTTTTGCGCTTAGCCATCAAAACTTTTAGAATTCATACTTTGTGTCTACATGATTTCATGTTTAATAATTTTGAATATTACAATGTGCGAATCTATTAAATTCTAATTTTTAAAATACAAAAGTTTACTAGTACATTAGATGATATTTCATATTATTTTACCAAAATTTCAATATAGTCTCAAGATGTACGACAAATTGTATAATAATTCCTTCACATTAAATAAATTTCAACCTATATGAAAATTGGGATGTTACAGGGCTCAAGGAAAGAGAAGATGGAACACATTTTACGATTGAGTCCTCGGTTTGAGGAATACCTCCGCCAACAGCCGTAGGCTAGCCATGCTTAGTTCGGTAACCCTGTTAGCAAACCACCATTAGACCCTAAGAACAAATGGAAAGGAAAGGCAGATGAAGTAGCACTGGACGGGTCCAGTAACTTTCAAAATCGAGACACTCCGAGTACATTCCACCTGTAGCCTATGAATATTCCCACAGTACCAAGTACCTCAAAACCCCCACCCCACGGCACAATTAATTATCCCCAGTTCGTACTGACAGCTGATGGTACTACAGAGAGTACAAGAATTTTTCAAATTGATTTGAATATTTCGGACCCAGCAAGAGATATTTCACCAAACCCAAATAGTACTCTCAACCAAACGGGCCTTAATCCCCAAGCTTCGGCCCAATTCACTCCCCCCATCTCTCAGCCCACTCACATAACCAATCCCCAATCCCAACATGCCCATATCACTCCCACAACCCACTCTACCTTCCTTGACCCATTTCTTTCCTCTCACCAGGCCTCTAACGCCCCAGCTCTCTCTGCCATTATATTTTGGCCCCCTAATAGCGTCCGACAACCAAAACCCAAAACCTAATCTCGCCGAAACCCAAACCCAAACCCAAAACCCGATTTGCCCAAACCCAGAACCTGCACCTACTCCCAATCACAATCCGAACCCTGTTCTTGGTGAATCCGATAATCCTATCCGTATCTCGCCATCTGAGTCCCTGGAGAAGACATCTAATTCTCTAATTGAAGCTGGTGCCTGCAACTTAGCCCATGAGGCCGACTCCTACGCAGTTCAGCTACAGCCGCTGGTACCACCAATCTTGGCTCCGCCCCACCTCCAGGACCCAAGCTCGGTTGGCAACCACCTTGACCAAGTGTTGGCGAACCCCATGGAGACAGAACCTGAGGAGTATTTCTCAGATCCGATGGAGATAGAACCAGAGGAGTATTTCTCGGATCCGTCTGATGAATTCTTGCCCATGCCGCAGAAGGAGGTCAATCCCAATGATCTCAACCATTCTGACTCAGATTCTTCTGACCAGGTATTACATGGTACTTTGCTTGATGCTCATGTTTAGGCAATCGAGGAGGAATTAGAGGCAGAGACCGCATACCAAAGCACTTTGGCTGACCCGGAGCAGGCACATTTGTTCAATGATTCAGACCTAGAACAATCTGTAGAGCCTAAACTAAGGAGGAGTGCAAGGCTCAGCAAGAGGGGCTCTACCAAGCATTATGGTATAGACAATAGAAGGAAGAACAAGAAAGCTGCTAGAGGTGCGATTGCAGCAAGGCTAACCAAGAAACATGACGTATCACGCCAAGCTGAAATCCTCCGTGCTCTTAGTGAGGATGCTCTTGAGGCAAATCCACTGCAGCAGGGCATAGTAGATGAGATTGATGCTCATTGTGGTGTCGAAAGAAACATGGCGCAATTTCCCCACGTCCATATGCTCCATATCTATTATAAAAGGAAGGGAATTTCTTCTCCATCATCATCACCATTCTAAGAGAGAAATTCACGAGAAAGAACATCAACCACAGGAGCAAATCAAGAAGAAAGAAGGCGAATTCTCACAGCAAACGCAAGGAAGACTAAGGTTTTTGAGTAGAGAAGGGTGTATTCTATTTCTCTAGTTAGTTTCTCTTTGTCTTGACTTATTTTGTACTTGAATTCATGATGAATACTTGCATCTCCATGAGAGGCTAGCTTGCTCTCTAGGGGTTTAGGTCATGTAGCATGAACTTGTTTGATTCTATTTTACTCGGAGTTTAGTTTTTATTATGATTGTTTGATTTGATGTTAATTTATGTGATTTATTCTTTGTGATATTCCTTGATTTGTGCTTGAATTGTAGTTATCCCGCTTAGGTCTTTTAGACTCAAAGTAGATTAGGATCATATAGGATAGTATAAATTGTGAACGCAAATACCTTAGGATTTGGATTAGAATGGACCAAATTTGATATCCAAACCGGAACTTTAGGAATTAAGGTTAGGGTTTGGTGAAGGACTTAATCGTGAAGTCAAAATCTAATTAGGACACCTTATAACAAATATCGATATATAATTTGGAGCATGTGACTTAAATATCCCTCTAGGTTAGTGACAGCCCAAGAATAAAAGGAACATTAATCCATCCACCCAAAGTATTTGTATTAATATTTGTTCCAAAGGCTAATCAAATCTAGGTTAGAAACCTCGTCATAATCAAACATGAATTTAAACAAACCGAGTAGATAGAATTAGCAAGGGATTGTGGACCGAATATCCTAGACTTATCAAACATGATTTTCACCCGACTTTTATTTCTTTTTTACGAACTATTAATTTACTTTGATTTTCCTTCAAAAAACGAAATTACACAAAACCCCCGTTTTACTTTTATTGTTTAGTTCTAGAAGTAGTTTTCTTTATTGAAAATTGGTATTTCCCTATCTCCTTGCGGATCGACACCTAAATACTACAATCGATAGGTTGTGCGCTTGCAACTAACATATTCATTGGGTACAAAGGTTTATAAATATTAAAAGTTAAAAGAGTATAAAAACACCATACCTAAAATACTCAACAACGGTAACTCACCCATGAGGAGAATTTGCGATCTCACCCCCTCATAACTTGAATCGAGCTTGGCCAGGAAAGTGAAAATGTCATCTTGTTCTTCCCTCTTCTTGATTTCTTCGATGTCGGCTGTGAGGGGACGGTACACTTTAATCTCATCTTTCTTTTCTTGGATTTGGCTGAATAGCTCGGTTACGGATTGGTTTTGCTGTTGCAATTGATGGAGTTCTTGTTGAAGTTGATAGATAAGGGAGCAATTTTTCTTTTTACCGAACATCGTTTCGGCTTTGACCCACATCTCTCGAGTTGTGTCTAGATAGGTCATGAGATCAGAGATGTGAGGTTCCAGGGTTGCCAGCAGCCAAGTTATGACAAGGTTGTCGCTTTTCCTCCATTCTGTTATCACCTTTTTTTCTACTTCTGTTGGTTCTGTTGGTTTGCTGGCTTTCGGCTTTGTTTTCTCTCCAGTGACATGTTCGAATTTGTCTCTGCCAATGCGGCCAAAGGTTACTTGCCGTGCCCAGAGATGGTAATTTTTGCCATTTAATAGCAGCCCCGTAAGTCTTTCGGTTTGTTGTTGATCAGAGTCAAAATAACGATGATTTACGTAGGGTTTTGGCTTAGGTTTTAAATATTTTCTCACACTTATGTTTACTTTATTGGAGAAAAAGGCTACTGTCACTCTTCTTTATGTTTTATTGCAGAATACAAGTTTTGGGACTATTTTACACCAAATGGAGCTAGAATCAACTCAATCGGATCAGGGACGCTTATCGACTAAGTCCCTGTTACGGTCCGTATTGGCTAATACGGACCAGGCCTAGCATTGACCAGGAGATGGCGCTGGAAGCATTAAACCCTAACCGTCGAGGTCCTAATACGGACCGTATCACCTGATACGGTCCGTATCCGAAGGCGTCTCTTGGGGAATAACTGCCGACAGCTGTTTCCAGATTGATTTCTTAGCCTCCAATCAACCTCTACACGTCCCTACACTCCTATATAAGGCCCCTGGGCAGATAGAACAATCATCTTTGTAATTAGGGTTAGATTTGATTAAAGAGAGAAGAGAGGAGTGATTGTAACCATGCCGTTCCGCGGCTAAGTTTCTTTTCTTAGGGCTAGGCAGTAAACCTTGTTATTCTTGATGTTTTGATATATATATTTCTGTTGATTATGGTTTCTTGTTGTTGTATCGAATATGCTTTTGTGATTTATTATCTCTTCATCTAATTTCAATGATCTAGTTTGAGTTTATTAGGGTAGTGACAGTGCTTTAATGACTTGAGGAACTATTTGGATGAGTTAGCCTCGTTGAGATCTATTAGGTTTATGTGAAGAAAACCTTCGCGGGGAAACCATAAACCAGAACAACAAAACGCATGACCAAATTCCATCATTTGCGTAAGGTAAATCGCAGTGATCTGTGTAGTAATTTGGGAGATAAGAGACCCGATAGTTGCGTAAGGTAAATCGCATTGTCCCGAGTAGAGTCTCGGTGAAAGATCTGTCATTCTGGCGTAACATAAATCGCAGTGACCTTTGCAGTTATCTTTCATAAAACAACAACAGGAAATCAGATGCAACAGGAATATATTGTCAAGGCGGATTGAGTGACAATGGTGTGCCGAAACCCTAGGAATTCTCATCTCTATCTTTATTTTAATTACTTTTAATTGTTTCCTAATTTACATTGATCAACAAACATCTCTCAAATTTCAGATTTCGTCTAGCCTTTCGAAAGGTTGTGATTCGATCGCTCGAAGCACTGAACCAATATTCCCTGTGGATCGACCTCGCATATACTACTCGATAAGGATTGTGCGCTTGCAGTCCGAACCGATAGCATTTACGAGTTTATAAATATTAAAAGAAACATTGCTCTCTTTTGAGTGATCAGTTGTGCCATTTCTGGATTTTTCAGATCTAACTGGAGCAAAGCTTGATTTTTTTGGTTTTGCTGGTATGTTGGTGTTGTCGGATTGTGTTCTTTGATAAGAACATATGCTGCCTTGAGCTTGATTGCTTTCTGTGAGGAAAATTGCTCTATTTGAGCTTGAGGTTTTTGATGATTTGTTGAACTGGTACAGTTCTTGTTATCTGTCCAGTGATTGGGTTGCCTATTTGGCGTTTGATTTGGAGAAAGATCAAGTCTGCTCTGATACCATGTTGAGTTTTACAAAGGGATTCCGGAAGTATTGATGAGATGAAAAAAGAACTATGTTGTATTCAATCTGAACTAAAATGATGTACAGTGTTGTTTATATAATAGAGAAAGAAAAAGACACGTTATAAATTCTAACGGTTTCCTAGTATTGTACTGTAGCCTACTGTAGCCTATAATTTCTAAAAAAGAAAAAAAGTTGAGTAACTTAATTTTCTAAGTTTAGTTGCTCCTTTTATTCCTATAATAGCAAATGATAAATTTAATCTGATGCCATTATTTACTTAATCCTAATTATTTTCTACAATTTTAAATTAATTGAGGGGTTTTGTGCAAATTAACATAAAACAATTTAACCTTGTCCGTTCAAATTTTCTTATTTAGAAAATGTGCTTGATATTTTTCGGATTATTATATTAGTTGGTCAAAGTCATTTCTCTCTCTTTGGAAAATAAAAAAAATAGTAATTTTATTGCCTCTTGTAACTAAAGCAAATTACTAATTCTTTTGAACATTTCCGTGTGGACACTTGTCCGCCACATATCTTATAATTTCATCAATATTACATTTCTGCCAGTCACCTAACTTCAATTGTTTCTCCATTATAATTCCAAAATTAATCCAATAAACCATTCAATTCTTCCTTGTTCAGTCCGCAAACCTCTTCTTAATCAAAATAATAATCTGAAATAGGAGGAGAACCAATGTAGAATCAGAGAAGGAGAAATAGGAGATAGGGAACAAGAGGTTGTGGCTAAACCCGATTAATTATCTCTAGTAGTCAATACCATGGGTAGTGATTAAAACTGCTTGTTGTTAAAAAATATGGGTTGTTACTGCTGGTAAGTGTCTGTCAGGCCGAGTCATGTAAGAACTCACTTGGTTAGTTCTTTTTAGCTTTATTTATATGAAGCTTGTATAATGCTTGTCAACTTAAAAGTGTGTACAACAATATTCCCATTCGTATTTTAATGCAGAGGACGATGAGTTGATCCAGCCAGTTCGGCATAGCTTCTGATAACAAAAAGTGTGTTCTATTTGTAATGATTGTATTACATTATATAATTAGTGGATTATTTGAGTGTAATTTTTGTCTTAACTTAGTTTTTCTACAAATTATTTTTTTACCGATTTTTCCTACTTTTTTACTACAAAACAAGTTTCTCCTGAAAAAATCCTAGTTTCCGAGTCTAATCGGCCGATTCTGGCCGATTAATCCGATTCCAATTCTACGGTCAAGAACCCTATTCCGATTTCGATTCCGATTCCGATTCCGATTCCGAGTTTCAAAACCATGGTTATATTTGTAAGTTTTTTTTTTTATAATCCTTTTGTATAAAGCATAGTAGAAAGAAAATACACCGAAAAATGTCCCAAAATATTGTCTCTCTCTCGTTAGTTGTTGCTTTGCTAAAACCCTAGAGAAATTATAACAAAAATAGAATTTTTTATGAATCTTTTGCTCTGAACTTTTTATCTTGACTTCAGTTTCTACCCAGTACAGAATGACGACTGGGTTACATGTACCTGCAAAATTCGAGTTCCCATGAATAAGGGAAATGTGGCATGATGAGAGGATGATGATTTACTCTTTGTGCAAAATACCGAGATTACGTTGGTGGTTCTTTATCTTATTTTGTTTCTATCCTTTAGGGCACTTGTGTAAAAGAATTGGCTTGAATTTGTGAATTAGACTATCTTTTTCTATTTAAGGATGCTGAAGGAGCTTACAGACATGTATCAAGTGGGAACTGTCTAAATCTTTTGTAATCTCATTGAAATAATACGTACTGTTGCTATATTTAGAATCATGAAATTGTGTGAGGTACGTTGAATAATTTATGGTGTCTGACGTCACTGAAAAGAAATGAAAACTTCATATGTAAGCTAATGAAACAAAAAGTGTGTATTTACTTTCTCATTTGATACTTCATTTATTATTTAGCAGTTGTTATTGTTGTCAAATAATTATGGAACATATCTATAATTATTCTATAATTCCCTTCTTATTTTAAATTATACAGCTCTTAGAGCTATATAAAGAATTAACGTTCTCACATGTTATTTAAATTAAACCAAGACTTGAGCATACAAAATAGCCCCAAGACACACATATCTGATCTTGCCACAAAGCTCATTGCATTAGTATGACAACATCAGTTAGGTAAGACGCACAAATAAAACCACTGAAATTAAAATTTTAATTTATTTTTTCAGATTGAAACCCTTATATATATATATAGCTCACCTTCTCACATAAGGTCATAAGGTTGATTGTCTTTAATTAGTAGTTAAGAGTTGCAGTTTGTAAGAACATTACTCATTTCTAGATAATTCATGAACAAATGAAATCTTCAAAGCTAAGTGAATAAATTAATCAGATATGGGAGAAAACCAATAGAGTCAAGCAAGACTTTCAGAGAACATCACGGACAAAGAATAAAATTATATTCTTTTATTTAAAAACATAAAACAATAGAAGTTTCTTATCAATTATCAGAGATGGCACCTCCCGCAAAAGGTATCAAAAGTTTTGGTGTTATTTTCATTTTATTAAATAAGTTCACTTTATTAGTTACATATGTGAAATATAATCATGTGAAGAAACCAGAGGAGGAATTTCTCTTGTGTGTATTAAATACATTTTCAATTCACTTTTAATGGTGTAGCTCGTGGAATGATGTAATGTTTGTTAGATTGGCATCATATTTTACAAAATTTGTCAGTTTGTCAATCATGTTCCATAATTTCACCGATAAGAAAAAAAATATTACTGTTATATATTTTTTTAGTTCTTTTCTGTGTTAATATTTTCATCAAAAATGGAATATTGTAACATACAATCTTTCAGAATTGCTAACCTTCTCCTCAAAAAAACTGCCACAGGTATGAAAGCTGATGCAAAGGCACAGGCCGAGGAAACTGCCAAGGCATTGAAATCAGGGCCCCCCACTGGAATAAAGAAGAATAAGATACACACTTCAGTCATCTTCCACCGGCCCCGCACTTTGAAGAAGCCGAGAACCCCTAGGTATCGCCAACAGAGTCCTACTGGGAGAAACAATTTAGACCACGATGCTTCCTGATGGGACCAAGAAAGCCCATGTAAGGTTGATGCTCTAGATGTGGCAAACCCGATTTTGATGCTAGTGAACTTGGTTTGATGAAATATTAAAAAGATTTTGAGGAATTTTAGTTGAGTCTGTTTACATGATTTAGTTTATTACTTTCTTTGTTAGCTTGTTTTGGTTTACTATAGTTTCCTGTGGTATGAAAGGTGAATTTTTTTTGTTGGCGTTATTGATTCGAAATTATGTAAAAGAGTGGTAGGAATTTTTTGAAACAGAAAAAGTGACTAGACACAACAAGAATGAGTGACTTTTTGTGAGGGTAAAAAGTGACTTTTTGCGACGGAGTACCATCATAACTGTGCTTTTTCTATTCGCGACGGTACTTTTCGCCACGGAGAACCGTCATAAATGCGCTTTTTCCCTCGCGATAAGTGCCTACTTTGTTGTTGTGAGAGTTTTTTGAAACAGAAAATGGCTTGGATATTTTCTGAGAAAGTAGTTGGCATTTTTTATAAATCAGAAAGAGGAGATGGAATATTTCTGAAACATAAGTATATTCCTTAGTTTGATGAATAAAGGACTTCAAATAATGTCTTCATTAATTAAAATAAAGAAAAGAGACACCCACAAAATGACAATAAAAAGGCCCCTCTAAAATAATTATGACATCCATGCCTCTTTTAAGTTTCCACTTTAAAAAGGACCCTCTAAAATAATTAAAAAAGATAATTTTGTTGATAATCAATTACTACGCTTTGTCAAATAGACATGGGGTTGTTCTATAAATGGCGGATATGGCCAATCCATATCAAGATTTAGGATTTGTGCTGATCAAATCATCACGAATTTTGATATAGATCGAACGAATCCGACCTAATGATCAATGATCAATGATCCATTTTTTTTTTGTACGCTGGTTTATACTTATAATTCGATTCCGGGATATGAATTGTAGTAAAGAAACTTAGGTCTAATGATCAAGAAAGATATGGTGCTTTCCAATGTTCTCTACATACAAATTACTGTCTAAATAATTATGAAACTATAAAAGTGTATTTTTCCATATTAATTATTAAATCAAATGTGATTCAGTCACTCTAGGTACCGAAATTTTTAAATATACCTTCGTTCACACAAAGAAAAAAGAAAACACCACTAAATCTTGAGAATTCGAAAGGTCAATTACCATTTGACATTGCGGACACAAATTGCCGTCCGCTATTTGACGTTGCGGACACTCCCTTGGTTTGTCCGTAACGTCAAATGGCGGACATGGCCCTATATATATACCACAGCTGGAGAGAGAAATTCACAACTTCATTTTCGCATCAAATCCCTTCGAATTCGGATAAGTTTTCTTCTTTTTTTTCTTTTTTTCTTCTTTCAATCTATATAAAAAATTATATTTGAATTTATATAACATTTATATAATTTTATTTGCTGGCCTTATACCGGGTGAAAAGTTGCATTGTAGCGGTAAAAATGGCAACAACAATGGGTTAGAAGAGGTTGGGGAAAGCCATCTTGAAACACTATGTACATTGTGTGCGCCTGTGGGTACAAGTTGCGCCTCGACGCTCTGTTCAGATGCACTAGGGTGGGATCGTCTGATCAGATTGATGAGATACCTAACGAGCCTGATATCTATGTACCCTACGGTGGCGATGAGTCTATGTTTCTGGGTATCCATGACGCTGCTACCGTCGGTCAGGCGTTCGACCGAGGTACATAGGCATTCGGCTGAGGTGCAGAGCCTGTCCAGCCTCCTCATAATGCCGAGGTGTATTATATTTAAATGCCTACTTGCGAATTTTATTGAAAATTTGCAATAAACTAATATCTAAGTTTCTGCAGGGTGCGGGCAATGATGAGGTGTATGCGCCGCGTGTTGGAGGAAGGGCCATGAAACCAAGAATTGCACGAACCCGCTGCCCGCAATCACCAACTGTTTCAACCC
Organism: Carex myosuroides; assembly: GCA_028015225.1. Taxonomy (NCBI): domain Eukaryota; kingdom Viridiplantae; phylum Streptophyta; class Magnoliopsida; order Poales; family Cyperaceae; genus Carex; species Carex myosuroides. Next base: position 7,379,481 of record CM051465.1, read on the forward strand.
TTTAACCCCGAGGGGAAACATAGGTGAATTTGGGCTGCCGAAAAACCATCCAAAACTAGCGACGGTTTACATCCCTGAGACCCAAGTCATGAAGCACAACGCCTATGTACTCAACAGGGCCATCATTGTTGATGCTCGTCTTAAACCGACCCATAAAACCAACAAGATCCAATCCATCTTGATGTCAACGTGTCGCTCTTGACTATCCTTACCCGCTAACCCATATATTGGGACCACAATATTTGCTCTTGCTTCCAATAGGTTCAGACCGTCATCGTTTTTTACGTACCTTTGCAAAGCCTTTGGAGAAACTCGGCTACATTACATCTCTATGGAGCCCCGCGATCAACGCATACCTTTCTCGTTTGAAGTACAAGGTGTGGCTCGAACTCAAGGGCATGTCGCCACAAGCTTGGTATATCGAGGACTTGGTTGCGGGAGTAAGCTCTTTGGCATAGTGCTGGACCACACCACTCTTACCAAGGTTAGTTCTTTCAAGAAGTTGATGGTGGTAGTGGTTGTGCTAGACTTGAGTCATATCCCCGAGGGCATGTTAATGTGGATCTGAGGTATGTCTCGAATCATTGAAATATCGGTTCATAGCTGGTTGGAGGAGCCCTTTCCTCTCATTCCCCCGCTCAACCCCACTCCTACCAAAGAATACTTTGACAAAGTGCGTCAAACCAATGAGGCTGCACATACCGGCCAAGACTCGACCAGCAAGGGGGGAGACACAATCGATGTCGAATTTGATTTCTTCTTAGCCGTTGGGGCAAGTATTGCCGAGGGCTTGTCACAACCCAAAAATGGGGCCGACAACCCGCCGCGCTCATCAGCGCAAGGCGATTTCTATCATTTTACATAATCACATATATACATATACATTACCAATGACATAACTTACATATTTTTTCGTTGCAAGTCCCACAGTCTTCTAGTTCAATATCTCGTTTCGTGTCTCACGCTTTGTACGTGGAACCCACAAAGTGGAAAGATGAGAGATTGAAAATTCCCAGTGCGGTATTCAGTTCCAGTCGAGTTATTCTAAGACCCAACCAACTAAACCAAAACAACTCTGAGAATGATTGTAAGAAAATAATAAAGATAATAGAAATAAAGAGAAACACTGAAATAAAATTCAATCTTTTGCCATGCATATGATATGAATTAGGTACCCAAATGCACTGATCATGAATCTTACTTAATACACAAATGTTCTTGTAAGGAAATTCTTTTACAATTTCTATCTTGCGATCCAGATTCGACACTTTTCTGACTACGGGTCATGCGCTACCACGAATACGGTGCCTACACAATTTCTGTTATGGCCATAACTTGAAATTGTGCGCTTACCACGAATACGGCGCCTACGTGCCTTCAGTTATGCGCTTCCACGAATCAACGACGCCTACATAACTGGATCACGCGCTACCACGAATACGGCGCCTACGCGATTTCTGTTATGCGCTTCCACGAATTAACGGCGCCTACATAATAGAAATTACGCGCTTACCACGAATGCAGCGCCTACATAACCGGTCAAATTTCCAAGTTTAATATTCAATCAATACATTACCACGGTCATGCGCTACCACGAAAAGACAGCGCCTACATGACCAGTATCCATTTTAATATTCAATCAATTACACATATGACTATATGTTATGCTTCATGAGAAATTATACTATGCATTCTTATCATGCATGCCACTGTTCACTTAAAGCAAACTTATGATTCAACCAAATGAATTATTATATCAAGTACGTGATGCATCAATTTCATAAAAGTATGATCGTGCTTCCTAAGACATTTCATGCATTTATATCATACCATTCAAAACTTCAACAAATATCTATAGTAAGGCAAACAACTAGAAATCAACAAGCAATTATCATAGCAATCAAGCAAACCAAATCACTATTCAAATAATATTGAACCAAATGATTCAATCATGTCATTCTCTAATCCCATAAAGCGATACAGAAATCGTCAAATACCATACTTGAGGCTTATGCATACAATTCTAAATTACAACCTCTTGTTTAAATTGTGTCACTATACACATTGATTTGGTTTACAATTCAAAGGGTTCAAGTATTACATGGTTCACTAATTATAGTCTCCATCCATTATATCACTTTCAATGTAGTCCCCTTTATATTTGGTCAATACACATGTTATATAATTAATTAAGCATGCATTGCGAATTTCACCCATTACCCAATAACTATTCTATTCATGCTACGTACATAACAATCAAGCAGCTAATTTAACCATAATACACAAACAATCAACAAGTAAATTGCAATCAATAAGCACACAATGTGCAACATCAGGCAAGCAAGAAACCCGCAAGCAATCAACAATAATAACATAAGTTGAAAGGGGCTAAGAATAACTCGAAATCCGCACCTTAGCACTGTCGAGACGATGAAATCAGCGTGTTGCTATGGTGTGGACATGTTTGATAATCCTTCTTAATCCAGCTATGAAGGGTCTACGCCTATGTCGAATTATCGACACTGAATCAATAGTTTAATGTTGCCATTTATTAATTCAATTAACCATAGCCCTCAAAACTTACAAGATTCTTAAAAGAAATAGGTCCTTGTTATTGCTATTGGATTACCATACTCTAAAATCAGCGTAACCAAATCGGCATCAGAGCACAAGAGGTACAAGAGGGTTCAGAACTTGGCTTAAACCATAAAATGGTGAATACAATTATATAACTAATACGGATGACAAAAGAGGGTTAAACTAGGATTTAATTGACATAGTGCATGAACAATTCAGTACAATAATTTCTATTCGATACTTGTGGTTCGATATAACCGAAATCAGAAAACAAATCGAAGAGAAAGGCTTAGCTCTTGCATGCAACTCATATGCATCACAAGGAAAAGAACGTAAAAGGGAGATTGTTGAATACCGAAAATTGCTCCAATTGGTTATAAGAGAAAGAGAGTCGATCAACCTCGAGTGGACGACAGGTGCTGCGAGAATCTTCGTCTCCTTCATTTCTTCAAAATTGCTTGACCATCGGAGAAAGTTAATCGGGTGAAGATATGAGAACAATCAATCAACGAGGAATCACTATCTCTCATCCCTCCTCTATCTCCTCTCTTCTTTTTCCAATTTACTCTCTCAATTTCTCCTTTTCTCTTTGGCTTGTTATTTGAATTAGAAGGGATGGTCGGACTCTCCAACAAAAATCAATTGAAGCACCTCCTTAGAATATTTGTATATGCACCGAATAAGGTAGTATTGGAATTTTATATTCCCTAAGTAATTATATTTTTATTTTCCTTATTATAATATTATTCTTCTAAGCGAAGGAAATAATGGGTTGGTCATAAAACTTAGGAATTGAGTATTATATATATATATATATTTTTGTCCCCAACACAAATATATTTTCAAAAGTCCAAAATGACATTTCAGCCTAGTGAAATTTTTATGCGGACATAGCAAGAGAAATATTTATATACTTTTGCGCTTAGCCATCAAAACTTTTAGAATTCATACTTTGTGTCTACATGATTTCATGTTTAATAATTTTGAATATTACAATGTGCGAATCTATTAAATTCTAATTTTTAAAATACAAAAGTTTACTAGTACATTAGATGATATTTCATATTATTTTACCAAAATTTCAATATAGTCTCAAGATGTACGACAAATTGTATAATAATTCCTTCACATTAAATAAATTTCAACCTATATGAAAATTGGGATGTTACAGGGCTCAAGGAAAGAGAAGATGGAACACATTTTACGATTGAGTACTCGGTTTGAGGAATACCTCCGCCAACAGCCGTAGGCTAGCCATGCTTAGTTCGGTAACCCTGTTAGCAAACCACCATTAGACCCTAAGAACAAATGGAAAGGAAAGGCAGATGAAGTAGCACTGGACGGGTCCAGTAACTTTCAAAATCGAGACACTCCGAGTACATTCCACCTGTAGCCTGTGAATAATCCCACAGTACCAAGTACCTCAAAACCCCCACCCCACGGCACAATTAATTATCCCCAGTTCGTACTGACAGCTGATGGTACTATAGAGAGTACAAGAATTTTTCAAATTGATTTGAATATTTCGGACCAAGCACGAGATATTTCACCAAACCCAAATAGTACTCTCAACCAAACGGGCCTTATTCCCCAAGCTTCGGCCCAATTCACTCCCCTCATCTCTCAGCCCACTCACATAACCAATCACCAATCCCAACATGTCCATATCACTCCCACAACCCACTCTACCTTCCTTGACCCATTTCTTTCCTCTCACCAGGCCTCTAACGCCCCAGCTCTCTCTGCCATTATATTTTGGCCCCCTAATAGCGTCCGACAACCAAAACCCAAAACCTAATCTCGCCGAAACCCAAACCCAAAACCCGATTTGCCCAAACCCAAAACCTGCACCTACTCCCAATCACAATCCGAACCCTGTTCTTGGTGAATCCGATAATCCTATCCGTATCTCGCCATATGAGTCCCTGGAGAAGACAGCTAATTCCCTAATCGAACCTGGTGCCTGCAACTGAGCCCATGAGGCCGACTCCTATGCAGTTCAGCTACAGCCGCTGGTACCACCAATCTTGGCTCCGCCCCACCTCCAGGACCCAAGCTCGGTTGGCAACCACCTTGACCAAGTGTTGGCGAACCCCATGGAGACAGAACCTGAGGAGTATTTCTCAGATCCGATGGAGATAGAACCAGAGGAGTATTTCTCGGATCCGTCTGATGAATTCTTGCCCATGCCGCAGAAGGAGGTCAATCCCAATGATCTCAACCATTCTGACTCAGATTCTTCAGACCAGGTATTACATGGTACTTTGCTTGATGCTCATGTTCAGGCAATCGAGGAGAAATTAGAGGCAGAGACCGCATACCAAAGCACTTTGGCTAACCCGGAGCAGGCACATTTGTTCAATGATTCAGACCTAGAACAATATGTAGAGCCTAAACTAAGGAGGAGTGCAAGGCTCAGAAAGAGGGGCTCTACCAAGCATTATGGTATAGACAATAGAAGGAAGAACAAGAAAGCTGCTAGAGGTGTGATTGCAGCCAGGCTAACCAAGAAACATGACGTATCACGCCAAGCTGAAATCCTCCGTGCTCTTAGTAAGGATGCTCTTGAGGCAAATCCACTACAGCAGGGCCTAGTAGATGAGATTGATGCTCATTGTGGTGTCGAAAGAAACATGGCGCAATTTCCTCCAAACCAGTTAGACCCAATAGAGGAACAAGCGGGTGCCTCGCTTCCTATCAACCTGGTGGTTCAATTTGAAGATGAAGGAGAGTATGTGCTTGGCGCATTGGAATTCGACAGTAATAAGGAAGATCTCTCTGATGAGGAGGATATAGTTGATTCGGCTATGTAAGCCGTCTTAGTTAGGGGTAGTCAGTCTTGGTAGTTGGTTACTTTTGGTTTTATTTTGTTTTGTAACTCTACTCAAGAACCTTTTGTGTAACCCCCACTTTTATTATGATCAATCAATTTAAATTTCCTATTTCTGTGTTTAATTGTAATGTACGAGGCTTGGGAGACTTATCTAAATGTGCGATTATTAAAGACCTATTTTCTGACAATAATCCGGATTTAATTTGCTTCTAGGAAACAAAATGGAACAAAATGGAGCAATTTGCTTCCAAGAAACAAAAGATTGCAACAAATGCATATTCCTTAATGAATTACGAGCTAATAGAACACTCAATAATGTTCCGTGGATGATTCTGGGTGACTTCAACTTGCTCCGCTCGGCTTGCGATACAACTGGGGGAAACACGAATCTGGTAAACATGCTGGATTTTAACAGCTTCATCAATCACACATGCCTAACAGAGATCCTGCTTCAGGGCCGAAATTACACTTGGTTAAGCAACAGACCTGTTCCAACCTTCTCTAAGCTCGATCGAGTCCTCATCTCAACGCACTGGAATGCCATGGCACATCTTTTCATCTCTGAGACCTTCCAGCAATGGTCTCGGATCATGCACCCTTATTCCTGACACTTAAGCCTCACACGAACCTGCCTAAAAGATTGTTCAAATTTGAAACTTACTGGCTCAAATACCAGCATATCAAACCGGTGGTGGCTCAAGCATGGGGTTCGATATCTATTGTCAACCGGCACGAAGAAAACAACAGAAAATCACTGCGGTTCAGAAGGAATTACGGGTATGGGCCTAACAGAAGTTCAGTAATAGAGATACATACCTGGCCCGATCCAAGTGGGTTCTACACTAGCTTGACAGAGTAGAAGAGAAGCGGCAGGTCAACTCAATTGAGTTTGGTCTGCGTATTAGATTGCGAGAACAAATTTTTTAGCTTACAATGGATAAGGAGGAAAGATGGCTACAACGATTAGGATGCACCTGGCTTCAACTGGGAGATAAAAACACCAAGTTTTTCCATGCCGTTGCTAACGGGAGGAAGAACAATAACTCGATCATCACGGTTTCCCAGGATTCTGATGGAACTAGCACGTTACCCCAACCGACGGTATCCTGTGCGGACCGGCCATACCTCATTCTCAACCACTTCCAAGGCATCTGAGGGTGCCCAACCCCCACGCTGGACATTTCAATATGAGGGGAAAAATCAGCCCCGCATTAGCATAGGATCTTAGATGTCTGGATGCCCCCATTACGGAATCTGAAATCCTATCAACATTGAATGACATGTCATGAGGAAAGGCTAGTGGTCCAGATGGCCTACCAATGGAATTCTACATCTTCTTCTGGGACACGGTCAGGACAGATATATTTATCTGTTGGGGGCCTTCCACCATAACCAAACCTCATTGCGATGCATTAATAAGACGTCAATCACCGTGCTTCCTAAATAGAAGAACCCGGTCCGAATCTTTGATTACATTCTAATTAGCGTGATCAACACCATGGAAAAGCTACTATCTAAGATCTTGGCCAACAGGCTCCAACCGCTACTCACTAAACTCATCACCCCAAGTCAAACGGCTTTTGTCAAAGGAAGATCCCTTATGGAATCATTCCTCTCTGCTAGAGAATTCCTAAGGTTTCTGACAAAAAGTAGAATCCCTTCGGTTATCTTCAAGTTGACTTCGATTTTTCCAGAACATCTGAAGTAACTTAAATTTTGTGATTAACATCGAGGACGAGTTACAATACAAGGGCCTCTTTAATATTCGTGCCAATGCAGATCGGACGGTCAAAATACAATCTTAAATTTTGTGGTATCTTAGGTGATAAGAATTCTTCTTTTGATCGGGTTAAAGGTTCAAATCTACTCGACTCATTTGGATTGTATGCTTCTGGAGAAAAAAACTAATTGATCATTCCAAAGCACATTTCAAATCTACGGTGGTACACTTGTGAAGATAACAAATCTAGTCGAACTACATTTTTTGATCTACACCTCGAAATTTCTCCACACACATGCGATCTTATATTAAGCAAAAAAAACAAGAAAATGTAGAAATACATGAAAAAAATAGGTGAATTAGGAAGAAATACTGGAACCTTATTAAAATAAATGAAGTTTTGAATAGAATTTGAACTCTGTTACCTGGAGAGGAGGGAGGAAGACAAGGTGGCGCTGAAAAAACCCTAGCTACAAGAGAGAGAGAGAGAAGAAATTCAAAATGAGTGGGTTTAGGTTTTATAATCTTTCCTCCACGGTTCAGATTTGTTGAATGATGCCTGGATCGTACTGGTTTGATATCCGGTCACGACCGTTCGATTTGTTATTAGATTCTCTCCAACGTAATCCACTCGAATCTTGAAGCTGCTCGCACGAATCTTGAAGTAAATCTGACGGCTCATATAGGTCATTGTATCAATTTGGTTCCGATGCCCATCGAACCCTCCCTTTGATTTTTCCAGATTACATGAAGTAACTCAAATTTTGTGATCAAAATCCGGGCCGAGCGAGAATGCAAGCAAAGATATAGCAGGAGATCAAAATCCGGGCCGACTTCGATCTTTAACCTTTTTTTTAGCTCCCTAACTCCTAATTCCTGCAAAGAAAGACATAGCAGGAGAGGAAACCAAATAAGTTATTTTAAGGTACAAATAATGATAAAGTGTTCTAATCTATTATCCTTTTGGTGAAAAAAAAACTATTGAGAATTGTTAATGGCAAAATAAATCTGAAATTTATTAAGATATCAGGCCGGCTTACATAGATTTATTGTGTTTTTTTAATTATGTAAACAAGGAAAATAATCTATGCAGCTATTTAAAATTGAAGGATTCATTTGACAGAGATATTTATATGTTTTACTTACACTACACTGAAACTGGAGTTTCCACTTATTAGGGTTCATTAGAACTTATTGGTCATTAATTAATGTAGCAGTTTGTTAAATGAACTATTTATTTATAGATACATTGGTCAAATAATTTTAAAATTACAGTAAATTCGAGATACAGTGTAATTGAAACTAAATATAAATTATAAAATGTAAAATTATAGGTATACCCTCTTTCTATTATTTTGAACGGTCCAATTAGTAAACGTGCTTTAAAATTGAACAATGAAATTGGAGGACTGCAGGAAACGTTTCTCTTAATCTTCATGTAATTAAAATTAAAAGAAGAACATTTTAAAGTATTGCAGGGATGAACTCAAACCAATAAAAAATTTCATTTTTGGGTGGTGCTTTTGTTAGGATCCATCAAATCTTTGAACCACACCATCTGTTCAAAACTTTAAGGAAAGCAAATAAACTACCACTGAAGCAACTTATTTACGTATCAGATGAATACGCTATATAAAATCATTAATATATGAAGTACATAATTTGCTAATTAACCAGCTAAAATTGATACCCCAGTACCTTATTATTAGTGTTTTCTTTAGTTCTTTTCCTCAAATTACAACTCTCTCAAAACATATATTTATAAGACTTTCAAGCCTTTTATTACCATCGAGACTAGCTCTTGGGCAGCACCCAGTAACCGAGTTCCATGAGCTATGCCAGAAGTTACACTGTAATGTGAAATATAACGACAACTGGGTCCAGAACCAGACCATAGATGTTGTCTCAGATGAAGAGGTGATTGGTAGTGCAGCTTATGGTCCCAAGAAGGAAACCTGTCATAATTGCGCGGCGAAGGTTGCATTGGATCAGCTGAAAGAGTTATTGAGAAATAACAAGTTAGGTCTGCCCCGTGAATAATAATTAAGCATTAGTTTCCATACTATAATTTAGGAGTGGGAATATTAATTTTATTTCGATTTATTTGCTCTAAGTTTGATAAATATTGATTTTTTGTTTCCTCCAACATCTTATGTGTAAAATTTTATAGTTTAAAGAATGTATTGTATTTTGTTTGGCTGCTATATATAACAATTTTAAAAATAAAAGAAGCCACAAGAGATGGTTTGAAGAATATATCTGTAATATTGAAAAATAGTCAATATATAAAGCTACTTGCTAGTCATATATATAGACATCATTTTTCAGCTATTTGCATTTTTATCATCAAAAGTTTGCTTCTTACCTAAATTATCGCATAGCAAATAAATGAACCCAATCCAATAGAAAATGCAAATTTCATTTTTGAGTGGTGCTCTTCGGAGGATACACAAAATCTATGAATCACCGGAATTCTAATTGACCTATTGAGAGAGTTTGAGTCGAATAAAATTCAGTAATTAACCGAAATGTGGCATTAAATAACACTTCTGCCCATTCCTTAGATATATTTATTTACAGTTGCAACAAATCACCAGTACGTACAATTCTACCAGCACGTACAACTGTAGCTATTTGGCAAAAACAAAAACAAAAATATCAATTCACGCAAATCTATTTACATCAAATTTTGAACATTAACATTTTGGATAATTATTTTTTTCCCCCACTTTCTTTCCCCCAATTAGTCCCCTGAACTCATTAACCCTCTAACCGAACTCTCTAACCGTCAAAGCTGCTCTCTCCCTCTCTCCATTCGGTCTCTCTAATGGTCTAACCCCAAAAAATATTGCAAGATAGGTCTGACAGATTTAGATCGGCTGGACTGGATGAAAGGAGCAGTCTCATTTAGTAATTAATTAAAAAAAAATTGTAATTACAAACTTAGAATGTTCAAAGTCAAGTTTTATATATTTTTGTTGAGTTTTACAGAGGGATTTCGGAAGTATTGATGAGATGAAAAAAGAACTATGTTGTATTCAATCTAAACTAAAAAGATGTACAGTGTTGTTTATATAACAGGAAAAGAAAAAGAGACGTTAGTAATTCTAACGGTTGCCTAGTATTGTACTGTAGCCTACTGTAGCCTATAATTTCTAAAAAAGGAAAAAAGTTGAGTAACTTAATTTTCTAGATTTAGTTGCTCCTTTTATTCCTATAATAGCATATGATGAATTTAATCTGATGCTATTATTTGCTTAATCCTAATTATTTTCTACACTCCCCCTCAAGTTAGGCGTGTAGATATCAATCAACCCTAACTTGCTTAAATTTTCTTCAAATGGTTTCGGTTCTAAACCCTTGGTGAAGATGTCCGCCAATTGTTATTCACTTCTTACAAATGGAGTTTCGATTCCCTTTGCTTGAATTTTTTCTCTAATGAAGTGGCAATCCACCTCAATGTGTTTTGTTCTTTCATGGAAGACCGGATTAGTTGCTATGTGTCGAGGCACTTGGTTATCACAAAACATCTTCATTGGTTCTTGAATTTTAATTCCAATGTCCGCAAGAAGTTGTTTGATCCAAGTTAACTCGCTTGAGGTCGATGCCATGTCCCGATACTCCGCCTCGGCGCTTAATCGTGTCACAACACTTCACTTCTTGCTTTTCCATGTGACTCAATTTCCGCCTACAAACGTGCAAAAACCGGTAGTTGATTTTCTATCAAAGCTACCGGCCCAATCTGCATCGGAATAGCCACACACATCATTAGAATTGTTACATTTCATAAATATTCCTTTTCCGGGTGTCCCTTTTAAATATTTGAAAATTCTATGTATAGCCTCTAAATGTGGTGTTCTAGGTGCATGCATGAATTTACTAATTTGGCTTACCGAAAAAGAAATATCGGGTTGAGTTACCGTTAAGTAAATTAATTTTCCTACAAGTTTTTGGAATTGAGTTATGTCTTCTAACGGTTCACCATCCTCTATATTTAATTTGCATTTGCTATCTATTGGTGTAGATGCCGGTTTGATCCCTAATTTTCCGGTTTCTTTTAATAGGTCAAGTGTATATTTTCTTTGTGAAATAAATAGTCCCTTGGGTGAATATGCTATTTCTATTCCTAAAAAATATTTTAGTAAACCCAAGTCTTTGATGTCAAAATTTTCTTTTAATTGCATTTTTACTTTTTTAATTTCTTCCAAATTGTTTCCGGTAATTATTATGTCATCTACATATACTAGAATTATGATTGTGAAAGTACCACTAATTTTGGAAAACAATGAGTGATCAGCATTGCTAACTTTAAAATCACAAGAAATTAAATATGAGCTTAGTTTTCCATAACATGCTCGTGGAGATTGCTTTAGCCCGTAAATTGATTTTATTAACCTACATACTTGGTTAGAATAATTTTCTTCTTTATGACCGGGTGGAAGCGTCATATATACCTCTTTTTCAAGTGTTCCTTGAAGAAAAGCATTCTTGACGTCCATTTGATGTAAGGTCCAATTTTGGTTTACCGCTATAGAGAACAAAATTCTAACGGTATTCATCTTGGCTACGGGTGCAAATGTTTGTTGATAATCTATACCATACATTTGAGTGTAACCCTTTGCAACTAATCGTGCTTTATACCGTTCAATAGTACCATCACTATTAAACTTAATCTTATAGACCCATTTGCATCCTATGGGTTTCTTTCCCTCGGGTAGTTGTACGACTACCGATGTTTCATTTTTTTCTAATGCTTTGAGTTCTTCTTCCATTGCTTTACACCATATTGGTTGATTTTTGGCTTCCTCATAATTATTTGGTTCCTTTTCTTTGGAAATTGAGGTCAAGTAATTTTGATATTGGGGTGTAACATTTTCATAAGACAAAAAATTTTGGATAGGATATTTTACCTCATATGTTACAAAATCCCGTAATCTAGTTGTAGGTTGAGGTGTTCGATTAGACCTTCTCAATGATGGTATTTCGGGTGCACTATCTTCTTCCCCCTCACTTTGAGAAGTTTCTTCCTCTTCATTCTCATTGTTTATTTCATTTTCGGTTTCTATGACCGAATTTCTTTCTTCGGTGTTGTAAAAAAATGGAAATATAAATTCATTTGGTTTCTCTTGGTCATTAATCTCCTTTTCTAGTGACTTGTAAAATGGCTCATTTTCTTGGAATGACACATCTCTTGAAATAAAATGTTTTTGTTAACCGGATCATAACATTTATACCCTTTTTTTTTAGATGAATAACCCAAAAAAATAACTTTGATTGATGTGTAATCTAACTTATGTTGTTTATTTTTATGCACATGGCATGTACATCCAAATACCCTCAAATGATCGATGTTGAGTTTTTCTTGGTAAAGAATTTCTAGTGGGCTCTTAAAATCTAAGTTGGCACTTGGCAATCTATTAATTAAATAGGTTGCGGTGAGAACGGCATCCGACCAAAAAATTATTGGAACATTGTTTGGAAACAAGAGTACTCTAGTCATTTCAAGTAAATGCCGATTTTTCCTTTCCGACACACCATTTTGTTGGGGTGTAAACACAAGTTGTTTGATGCAAAATTCCATTTTGTTTGAAAATTTTTGAAAAATTTTGATTTACGAATTCCGTTTCATTATCACTTCTAAAGATTTTAATTTTTGGGTCATATTGATTTTTTACAAAATTATATTCTTCAAATTTAAAAAATACTTCACTTTTATTTTTTCACAAGTGTAGCCATGTAGTTCTTGAAAAATCATCTATAAATATGACAAAATATTTATAGCCATTGTATGATTCAATTGGGGCGGGACCCCAAACATCCGAATGTGTCAACTCAAAAGGTTTTTTGCTTTTACAATTTGAAAAACTAAATGGTAATATTGTATGCTTTCCTAATTTGCAAATTTCACAACTACTACAATCTAGCTGTTTGAAATCAAAAATACATTTCAAAATCTTATCGGTATGATGCCCAACTCTCTTATGCCAAAGAATGCCTAATTCTTCTTCTTTTCTAATAGTGAAGTTGCA